>JAJVDI010000008.1:0-620317 GCA_022701445.1 Hortaea sp. C3G1500-4 | reverse complement strand
CTGAACAAAGGAATGTATACCAATCGGCGCTCCAATCCGCTCACGGCACACATGGCTTGTTCAGAACTGGCCGGGCAAGGTAAACAAGACTGAGTTCTGATTCTCCGCGGTAAACACTGTCCGGCCAGGAGAGGAGTCGAACCTGCATGTGGGAAATCCTGACCTTTGCACTAGACCAAGCATGCGGCGCCGAACCTCTGAGATTAAACGGTGGGACAGCGAATGGAATTATATTTGCAGAATAAAAGTGGGGGTGGCGAATGTGAAGTGAAGTTCAGCACACTTGGCGGGTGGCGGGAGGCGGGAGGCGGGAGGGAGAGAGCATGTGCGCACTTCAATTAGCTGGGCTTTTCGAAGGCAGCAGTCCTTCACTTTTACATGAACAGAAATCACGTTGACTGAGTTGGTCTGACGAAGCCTACCCAACCCACTCGACTCGTTCACGATCCCCGGCCGCCAGACACCATGGAGGTAAGGATATGCCCTCATATTGCCCCTCCGTCACCCACTGACCAGGACCATAGAGCAGAAAACGGTCACGCTCCCGGAGCGATCCCAAGGAGAACAAGCGCTCTCGCCGGGACGATAGCGGTCCCCAGGCTTCTTTCGATCTGCCCCTGCGAATCTCGCAGAAGACTACGGCCGAGAATGGCCAGTCAAATACCAGTACAGCGGCCAATAAAGGCGTTGAAGAGATGGGGAGCGGAAACGGTGCTCGCCCGGGTCCCAGCGGTACCGAGACCCCTGAGATGCCATTACGGCAGAGTACGACGGGCGATGAAAGCCCTGAAGAAGATGAGAGTCCGGGCGGTAGCGATGATGAGGAGGAAAGCACCGACCGAGAGCCCAGCCTCGAGGAGGCTGTCTTCAGTACAGCCCAAATGTCGAACCCCGGGAATACGAGCCTCGCGGCCAAATTCCAATTTCTGCATAAGATCCGCACGCGCCTGGGGCGGGATATCGACGAGCTGCTCCTCAAACGCATCCAACCAGCGGAAAAGGTTGGCCGGGACGGGTGGCAGAGTAAAGAGCCCATTCATTGGAAAAAGGGGCTTCTTAAGGCTATCGCCGAGCTAGTATGGTACCAGGTCACCATACAGGAGATCAATACTTGGCTGAGCGCCACGGTGGACGCCCGGCAGCAGCGAGAGGGAAGGTCCGGGCCTGGCAATGCGGCGATACGTGAGAATGAGGTACACAAGGTCATCAACGACGTCAAAGCCATGGGTCGGCCGATTGTCCGGGTCGGTGGCGAGGAATACGACGACGAGGACGATTTTGAGCGGTACGACGGAGGATACGATGATGATTGAATGTACATTAGCATCTCAGGCAAAGGGACCCTTTATTCCCCCGCTTTACTTCCTAGATCATAACACAATTCTTCTGGCCCATAACACTCAACTCCCCTTACCTCTGCACCCTCTGCTGCCCCATCTCCTTCCTACCCATCTTGCCCCTCCCCACCGGCTGCCGCGCCTCGGCCATCACAGGCTCCTCGGCACGCTTGGCATCGATGGCGCGCTGCTGCTCGATCGCGCCTACTCCGCTCACGAGCAACTTCTCTTCTACTTTCCGCCCTTCCTCCAACAACTCCCTCCGTCGCAGACCCTCGAGCTCCGCTTTGCGGTCCGCGGTCAGGAGCCATTCGCGCGGGAATTTGGGTTTAGGCGTGCGTTTCACGTGGCGGGTATCGAGGGGTACGTCGGCGAACGTGTCCGTGGTATCCCGGGCTTCGGAGAGTAGTTTCTGGATCGTGTCGCCCAGGAAGCGTTTGTTCTGGGCTTGGGTCTCGAAGCTTTCGCAGTTCATCTTGATCGTGCCCGTGGTGGGGTTGTAGCGGGGACCGGCGAGCTTGCAGAGTTTGGTCCGCTGTGGAGGGGTCAGGGACTGGATGTGGGCGGGTTGGAATTCGACGACGACTTTGCGGCTCGCGGGGTGGTGTTCGCCCATGTAGGTCGTGTAGCGCCAGCGGAGCGGGAGGGCTTTGCGGTCCGGTGGGTGGAAGGGTTGGTGGAGGGTGGTGAGGAGCGGCATTTCCCAGGCGGCGATGCGGACCATGTCGCGGAGTTCGCGGTGCTGTTCCAGCTCGGAGTGGCCGAGGGAGGAGATGTCGTCTTCTTCGTACATGGGGTCGCGGGTGGCATGTTGGGAGGATTCGGGGAAAGGGGTCAGGAATTGCGATTCTTCGCCTGCGTGGGTGGGATTGGCGGATTGGATTGGGGTGTTGGTGAATGATCGGAAGGGTTGTTGGCTTTGTCGGGGGATGGAAGGTTGTGCGCGGGAGAGATAGGAAGCCTGACGGCATACGCGCTTGAATGGGGCGGCCATGGTGTGAGGAGACGTGTGAGGAATGCCGCACTCAATCAATCTCAATCACAGTGTTGGTGGAAGGCGTCGCTGAGCATCGATATCTGTATGTACATCCATAGCATGTAGAATGTCAGGCCCATGTCCAACCGCTCGGGTGCAGCCAGCCGCGGAAGTGCTCGGACCAAGCGAACAGTCAGCCAGATAGATGCACTCGCCGGACAAAAGTTGTGAGCTGATCACCAAGATATCTGCATCCGAGATTGGAAATGGATGCCATCATCACCTGCACTTCCGGTTCGGATGATTGGATGGGACCCCACCTCCCACCTCCCACCTGCCATTCTCCGACTTCCCACCTGTACTACTACTACCTGAAGTAGGTAGAGGTGCACACAACATCTCCCCGCCTCAGGCAACCGAAGATCGAAGTCCTGCATAAGTAGGTTTCGGGCTACCATCCCTCAAGGTTAGCATTGGGTTCGCTATTCCTCCCTGCATCCATTCCATTACCTTTAGGTACATATCTCAGATAGCTCCCATATCCCAACATAGTAAGCTCGTCCACCAACCACAACACCCATCGATCGCACCTTCTCTCCCTCTCTCTTTCCCCCGTCTCCTCCCGAACAAGCTCCTCTTCACCCACCCATGGCGACTTCCCCCAAAACCTGCTTCGTCACCATCGGCGCCACTGCCTCCTTCGCCGCCCTCATCCGCTCCGCCCTTTCCGCCGATACCCTCTCCGCCTTAGGCAAGCTCGGCTATACCGATCTCGTCGTGCAGTACGGCCAAGATGGGAAGGAGCTGTTCGATAGCGCCATGCAGCAGGTGAAGACGGCGGGGAGTAGCAATGTCAATGTCACGGGGTTCGATCTGGATAAGGCGGGTCTGGGCAAATACATGAGACAGGCGAAGGGCGGTGGGTCGCGAGGGGGTCAGGAGGGTGTTGTCGTTAGTCATGCTGGTATGTTTGATCTTCTCTTCCTCCCTCTCATGCTTTCCGTATCATGGCAGTCGACAGTGATGCAGATGTGAGCGCCTTTCTCACACTCTATCCCTCCTCCCAGGCTCCGGAACCATCCTCGACGCGTTACGAATAGCCGTACCCATCATCGTAGTCCCCAACCCCGACCTCCTCGATAACCACCAGGTCGAGCTGGCCGAAGCCCTTGCAGAACAGGATTACGTCGTCCATGGCAAGCTCGAACAGCTTCCCAGGGCGTTACAGGATGCCGAACAGCTTCGCCAGCGCCAGAAGGCTTGGCCGCCTGTCAACGCCGGCGTGCAGCGGGAAGCTAAAGGGTTGAAGGGGATTCTGGATGAGGAGATGGGGTATTTGGATTAATAGTTTACGGATCATGAGCGGGGATGAAACCGAGGTACATGCATCTTGGGAAATGAATAGGAAATAAACGTAAGGAGGACGGTCCGATATTCCTACAGGCATCGTTGTGCTGGTTACACTTGCAAGGCAGCAGTCATGATGAGAGTTTGTCCACACCGTCTGTTCCCCCTCAAACGGTATCAGCTTTGCATCTCTTGCCTGGTGTATCCCTTGCGCTATCAGGCACCTATCTAATCTGTGTAACCCATCTCCAGGCAACCATACATTCACGCAGCTACCAATTCACAATGTCAGACCCTACATAAACCCCTCGTCACTTCCCCCCATTTCCCAAAACACCAACCCTCAAGTCCAATCCAACCCTCCCACACAACGTACCCCCACCAAACCCTTTGAAAAACTTCTTCATTGCCTCTCCCAAAGAACCACAAAAAAAAAAAAAAACCCCCCAAGAAAAAAGAAATATATATGTCATGGGCCAATACTGGGAATTACTCAACATCGACGCCCGCCGCCAGCTCATCAACCATGGCGGGCTCAAACTCTGGGAGATCCTGCATAACCGGGTGCCGGAAATGCTCGTCGATCTGCTGAAAGTCCCGGACTTGAAAAGGATGGGGTTCGCTGATGGGGTGGTGGGAGAGGTGAAGGGGAGGTGAGTTTTCGGGATTTCATGGCGGAGTAAAGCGCAGAGAACTTTGTTCCGTACATCTCAAGAAAGCGGGAAAGAGAAAATGGGCATGCTGATTTACGATTTTAGGGCCATGACAAGGAATAATGCTTGTAAGCTCCTCGCGCTGCCGCAGGAGATTCTCGACGGGATTACTTCGTCCGTTCAGGAGGGGTTGGATGTTATCTGTCTGGCGCTTAGCCATTCGTATTTCTTCCGCTTATTGGCGGAAAGGGTGAGGAAGGCGATTATTGCTGATGAGGCGCCTTGGGCTGGTATGTTATTCGCATCCACTTCCTTCTTCGCCCCCCTCCCCTTCTTCGCTCAAATTTCTTCTTCGCCTTCTGTTCAGGTTATTTCTTTCCCTGGCTGGTATATCCCTATGACCCTCCCAAAAAGAAGACAAAAACAAGAAAAGAAAAAAGGGAAAGATTTTCTTTTTTAGAAAAAAGAGGGGGGAAAAGATGAAAGTCTTAGGGGGAGAAAACACCTCTTTTTCTTTCTCTCCTCTCCCCATCGCCCACACAGCACACATCCCCCCGTCCCCAAATGCAACACTAACCCCCAACCCCCACTTCTCCACCACAGGCGACCGTATAATCCTAGTAGGCGACTACGCAACCTCAGTCCCCTCCTCCGTCACAGCGGCCGAAACCCACGCCTTCATCACCGTCCACGACCATGAAGATGACCCGGACATCCCCCCTTCGGCCGACGAGCGCGCTTTCCGCGCCCGGAACCCGCTCTACAGTATGCAGAAGGGCAGTGTCAGCGATGCCGTCGTCCCTGTCGATTGGACGAGGGAAATGGAGCGGATCAAGGCGATGGATAAGTCGCGCGGATGGAAAAATATGCGATACGATCATGTCGCGTCTGGGGTTCGGAGGGCGCGGGGAGGGAGGTTGACGGGGGTGGAGATGGAGAGGCTTGATCGTCTTTTTGCGCTCTCCCTGTCTCCGTCTCCCTCTCCCTCTTCTGCTTCTGCTTCCGTCTCGGTTTCCTCGCCATCTTCCGCCGCCGCCGCATCCAGCACGACCATTGAGCCCAACAACAACGAGAACGGTGGTGGCAGAGGCGGAAATCCTTCTTCTGCTTCCCCCTACGTCCTCCGCAACCTCACCAAACGCCTCTTCGTCCGGGACTCCGTCCTCGGCCACCGGTCTTCACGATATCGATATTCCCTCGGCGAAGTCCTGTGTACTCGCGTTCTGTGGACCGAAGATCCCTCGGGGACGATGGGGTTAGGGTGTCGGGGGAAGTGGGCGGGGGACCGGTTTGATATCGTTAGGGGAGAGGAGATCGGGGTGCTGCAGGGGGACGATGAAGGGACTGAGGACGAGCATTACTCCTACAACCTTTTCTCCTACACTAAGGATGAAGAGGAGGACGAGTGGAGGGATGAGACGATGGCTTGGAAGGATGTGAGTGCTGCGGCGGTTCGGCGGTTGAGGAGGGCGGGGATGGATTTTAGGATGGATGGGAAGCGATGTTGATTTTTTCCTTTTCATGTAGGATTTTCGGGAGAAGGGTGGAGGGTAGATAGGCAAGTGTGGTGAAAGGAAAGGCGCAAAAAAACCGAACCCCCCAGCCCGGTGTCTACTTCTGCCTTTTCCCATGTATGCAATTATTCTTCATACAGAAAAGACCTTCCGACCCTGAAACCACGTCTCGCACACTTGAGCTCGGACAAGCGACGAAGGATCCCACTCCATTTTCGTCACCACAAAATTTGCCTTCTTGGACACGGCAAGACTGCCTGTCCACGACTCCGCAAAACATGAGTATGCACTTCCGTACGTTGCACTGGATACCGCTTGGCTGAGCGACAAGGCGAAGTCAGGATTGACAGTCTGGATATTATCCGGCTCGCGGAGCGACCTTCTCGTCGTCGCAACATACAGATTTTGCAACGTGCGGTGCGGCGCCGTAGGCGTGTCTGAGCCTATGGCAAGATTGGCGCCTGAGTCTAGGAACTCGCGATATGCGAATGCTCTCTTGCAACGATCTTCGCCGAGGAGTTTGGGCCATTCTTTTAAGAGTGAGGGGTCGGCATGTGCGGGTTGAACGGAGGCAGTGATGCCTGCTGCTGCCAGTCGGGCGCCGTCCCCTGGACTGGTCAGCTCAAGATGCTCTATGCGATGGCGATGACCTGGTGTGCCGAATTTGGAGAGCGAGTCTATCGCCAGCTTCACGGCACCGTCGCCAATGGCATGTAATGCACATTGCAGACCGGCACGATCTGCTTTTTGAACCACCGCGCCAAGGGCATCGTGTGACCAGATGACAGGCGCGGAGTCATGTCCAGTGGTGTATGGTTCAAGGAGCGCGGCGGTGCACGAGTCTATAACGCCGTCACACATCAACTTAATCCCGGTGACCCATAGCTCTGGGGATGTCTCCTGGTTGAATTGCTTTTGCAGTTCAATAGCTTTGTCAACTTGGGCCAGATCATCAGGCGTAGAATCTGTAGGTTTGATAAACCAGTGTGCTGCTATGTGGACAGGAAGCTGACCTCCTTCTTCCCGACGTAACTGCTGTAGCGCATCCCAAGAGATCTCGTCCATGGCCATGTCGATGAGTCCAGTACAGCCAGACGCATTCATGTCATGTATAGCTCGACGAACGGCCTCGATCCGATCTCGTGGTGATGCCGCCTTGGCAAGGTGTGGCCAGACCAGGAACACGCAAGCTGCCTCGCTGAAAAGCCCAGTCGGGACACCGTCAGCGTCGCGGTAGATCTTACCACCTACAGGATCCGGCAGTGAGTCGACCTCCATCTCCTTCATCGCAGGCGTATTACACCAGCTCGAATGGAGGTCTCGAGAATCGATGAAAATCGGTCTAGGATCTAAGTCATCGAGCATACCGGCTGTTACATTCCCCTCCGTCATGTGTTCCATCCAGCCGCTACACATGATACGGGGTATATCCGGATGCGTTTGGGCGTAGGCTTGTATAGCGGACCGTACGTCTCCCACATTCTTGCAATGCTCTAGATCTAGCTTCTGAAGCTTTTGGCCGAGCAGAAGCGTATGCGCATGGCCGTCAATGAACCCCGGCAGGACATACTTTCCATCAAGATCGTGGATGGTGGCGCTGTTCTCTGCTGCGAAGGCCCTTGCGTGCTGGATGTCGTCGCCAATGTATGCTATGAAGCCGTCCACAACGAGCATACATTTAGCGAAGTGGTCACTATGCTCGTCTGCATAGAATCGCCCGTTGACGAATAAGAGGTTATTTGGCATTGTGAGTATCACGCCAATCAATCAGTATGAATCAGCGACTCCAAAAACTTTTGTGTGGCGGTGAGATTTATGAGACTGGACGTGTGAAGAGAGAGGGTTCCGCACGACTTGCCATTTGATGATAAGATGCTGTGTCTACTACTACTGATTGGCACATGTCATCCACAGGGGGAGACAGGAAAGGCCAGCGAAGGTTTTTTTGGGGCCGGCGCCATGGGGTCAAGATAGGGTGTCTGGGAAATAATTTGGACCATAGAATGAGCCCCATCTCGGCGACGGAAATTCGACCCGCGGCCGTGCCAAGCTTTTGGTCTTACCGGGCAGGAACCGACCTTGGCATATGAAGATTGAAGATTGAAGATTGAGGATGGATGATGGTCATCATCTTCAGCCAGCTTAAAGCGGTGGTTATGATGCCCACAAGTTCCGACGACGTCCATCTCCACAAAGGTTCTAGTCTTCTTGCCCTAGGAAGTTGAGTGTCCAGCAAGGTCTCATGTCATGGTGCAGGCAACTGGATCATGATGCCCCTTACACCGTTGTAGAGTTACTGCAGATGTCCGAGTCTTGAAATCCATCTTTGACGATCGGGGTGCGGTGCAACAAAATCGAGACCTAGGTCTCTGGTTGGATTGCAGTGCTACTGTATCTGTCCGAGGTCGGAAGTCTTTCTTTACTGCGATATTAACGTTCATATCTCTTATGTTGCCACAGTACAATTGCATCTATCGGAGCTCGGAGTCCATCCCTTGCAAGAGAGTATTATCCGGTGCTGCGAGATTGACAATTGTGTTTCTTGCATCGTCGCAATGCCGCTGCATCTATGCGAAGCCAAGAAACCATCTCTTGAAGCATAATGAACACTAGAGCCATGATATGCGGCGTCATGCCTTCGTTATATCGCAGGTCTACCAAATCTCAGCGAAGTCTAATATCTATCTCGATGGACGATCTGCATCCCAGAGCTCGTAGCAGATGTAGCGTCCAGGGACCGCGATCATTTGAATTCCTCTTCCATAACCGCCGAACTAGTATGAGTTCTTCATGTCGTCTGTTCTGGTAGCTAAAGTCTTCTTCTCGAGCTGTGCGTACTAACAACTCGCTTACCGTTATCCTCGTAAGAGGTATTATGCCTTGCATCCCGGCGGTGTCCATGTAACACCTACTGCAGCCATAACGGCCGCTGTGTCGTTTGCAACACCGCAGTCGGCTCAGGAATGATTTTTGCTCCTTTATTTCCCACCCACTTATCCGTTCATGTGCTTTGGTATTGGAAGACTTTACGAACGAAGAAAGGATCTGGTACTGCTCTCCAACACAACCGACCTTCAATGTGCTCGGGTACGCCACTTCAGGCACATATAGCCATAGTGTAAGCGGACGGGACGACATAGTCACATTTGAGCTTAGCTGGGACTTCTTGCGGAGGACAAACGCCCATTTCCTCCCCCATATGACCATACAGTACTCTAATATGGGTTCTGAATTACGGAGATGTTCCCTCCAGATCGAAGCGACTCCATCCTAATCGCATCTTCAGTATTACCCATTATGCTGCTGCTTCCACACTTGCTCTGACAACTACTTCCCAATCTAAAAACACCCAGGCACCATCCCCAAATACCTATCCATCCACGCCGAGCAAACAGAACAATACACATCAGTACTCCCGACCAGCTGTCCACCCACAAAACTAAGCTCAAGCTCAAGAATCTGATCGACCTCCAACTCCCTTCTCCCACCGGATCCCTCACCATCATCTCCGTCCTGATCGTTCTTGGGACTAGAACCCGGCCTCTGTGTATCAATCAACACCCCCGTGGCCGTGATAAACTTTTATCCCGGATCCTCCCTCGGAAGCAATTTCAACGTGATCCGGGACGGGAGTGTGATGACTACATCCGGTACTCCCCTTCTCCTTCTCCCGCCCCTTTCCGCACTACACTGCTCAATATCCATCGCCGCTGCGCCGGACGTAGCTTGTCCCATCAGCGCTTCTTGTCTCCGTACCTCGCTACAGGGGGTCAGGGGGATGTAGAGCGTACATAACTCCACCCTGCCGCAGCAGCCGCGGTGGTGGATGTGGAGGTCTTGATGATGGAGATTTTGTGGGACGGTATTTAGGATTGAGAGGAGTCGGGTTGGGGGTACTGGGTCGCGGCGGAAGATGGGGACTTTGCAGAGGGGTCGTTTTTGCGTCGTCATTTGATCTTTCGGTGAGAAATTGTGCGTCTGTGGTTTTCTTACATAAGGCCGACCTTTTCTTTTGGGACCCGTAGGTAAATACCGCCTTCTAGAAGGTCGAAAAAAAAAAAAATCGTGGCTCTTTTCCAAAGGAGGTGTAGAGTATTTCGGGCCCACTCTCAGTCTTGATCTCTCCTGATCAACAGTCACTGCGGCTGTGTGCTCTTTCGAGTTTGTGCCCGACACAAACACAAACGTTACGACCAGCTTCTCTTCACGCGAAAGTCTCTGCCCATCCTTACCTCTTTTGACTGTCCCACAAGGCGAGGGCATGGAAACACAACTCTTGGTAAGCTCATTCGGCCTTCTCGCCCTATTTGCTAAGGAATTAGCGTAAGGTATTTGGATGAGGTGCATCAGCATCTCCACCAGTTAAACAGAGTAAGAGAGGAAGGAGGTAGCCTACAGCGACTAATAAGCTACTACATACCTCGACAGTAATACAATTCCCCACAAGCCATAGCGTGTACGTCAGTGAACAGAGAGGTTGAACGTTCGTAACCCCAGGAACACTGGGACAGAGAAGGAAAGGCCAAAGCGGCAAAAGTGTTCTGTTGGAGGCTCATATGCTTTTTTGTGCTCGTACATACCACCGTGACCATCTACGCTATCATCAAGAGCCCTGGCGGACGCCGAAACGCCACACTACCCATTGTACGCTCCTATTTCTCTCTGCTGTGTAGCTATACTCGGAACCTTTCTACCACCGCCTTTCTCACTTCCCAGGAAGAGTGACTGGCAGCGGCGCAGCTTCTGCTGCCTTGAATCACTTTCCCCCACAACCGCTCGGAATAGACCAACGATCTTAGCCAAGCGTCTAAGCTTGCTGTCTCTTTCTCTTGCCAACCTGGGCAGAGAAACCGGTCTTGATGGCGGTGACGGATCGCCTGGAGCCGCACGAGTTGCACGTCACGAAGTAGAGACGGTTCTCACCCTTGTTCAGCTCGGTGTCAGGGCTACGGCAGGTCTTGCACGTGACGTACTCCACTATTCAACTGTGTCAGTTTCGCCTGCTTCTTCTCCTTGCGCTTATGTGTGTGTCTATCAAGAGGCTAGATGAATGTTGGGGCAATGACTTACCGATATACCTCCTCAGCACGTTCTCAATCTGCTTCTGTTGGAAACGACCCTTGATGACTAGTCGTCGCGAGCCGTCCACGGAACCCGAAGTACCCAATTCAGCGAACAAGAACTGCGTGACGTGCTCGTCCGTACGCTTCATACGCTTGCAGATCTCGGCAATGTTGGCGAAAATGGTCTTCTTGTTGCCTTCTCGCAGACACTGCGGCGGTGGGATCTTGTAGCTCTTGCCGCCGCTGCTGGCCAGGTCGGGATGGCTGTCGTGGAGCAGAGCGAAGAAGCGCGAGAGCAGGGATTCGTAGTTGATGGGCTTCTGCTCGTCGTGGGCCCAGATGCCCGTTCCCTTGACAAGGTCACCCTCCTGTACGCCAGTCGGGGCGGCATTTTCTTTGTCTTCAGAGGGGGCAGCAGCATCGTCACCGGTGGCGCCCGCCTCGGCCAGTTTGGCCTCAAAGTCGTCCTCTGCACTCTTCGCCTTCTTCTTCTTCTTTTTCTTGAGCGCACTGAGGTCGACTTCGCCGTCGTCTGCGACCTTCTCCTCGCCCCCTTCCTCGCCGTCATCCGTCTTCTTGGGCTTCTTGGATTTCTTCTTCTTGGCCAGCCCCTCGAACATCTGAGTAACCTCGTCCACGGCTTGGTCGCCTTCGCTCTTGCCGTGCGATTCGGCGGAATCTTTTTCGCCGGCTTCGGTCATGTTGGAGGAGGTGACCTGGCCGTCACCGTCGACGATGGTCTGGCCGTCGGCAAAAGCCACGCTCTTTCGCGGCTTCAGCTGCAGATCTTCGTCCGCCATATTGTTGGGTGTGTGGAATGAGAGTCCAGTCGCTGCAACAATAATCCAGATGTGACTCCGCTGGCTCGCCTGGCCTGCCCCGCGCTGGCATCCGATTTCTGGACGTTTCGGCCTGAGGTTCACGCGCAGTCAGATTTCACTTCGTCCGATTAACTCCGAAGGCGGGTCGGCTCCGAGGTTGCTTCCGCCGCGCATTGTCCGGATGAGCTTCGAATGGGGAGATCTGTATACATTACAAGTCTATAGACATAATACTCAATCCGCTACCCTCCAAGCTGCTACGGCGGCACGTATTACCGCGCCTCCCTCACTTTCCGCTCCGCCCTTGTATCACTCAACCATGGACCTGTCCAGCTACGCCGACATACAAACTCCCATCGAGGAGGACATTGAGCCGGTGGACTCCCTCCCCTCCTCTTCCGCCGGCAGTAGCACCTCTGAGTCGCCAAGCGACGACGACGAATACAGCGATGCAGAGCGGGAGTGGCGCGAGAGCCTGCAGCAGCTGGAATTGCTCTTGACTATGGTCCTTGTGCCGTATCTGGGCAAATACTTCGGGAGGAAGTGCGCGTACTGGAGTATGTATACACCTGCAACCCCAAGATGCTACCTGACGATCAAATTCACCCCATCACAATACTGGCCATGTCACACAGTTGCAATGCTAACCCTCTGAATCTCAGGCTGGGCCAAATTCATGGAATGGAAGTACCCCGTCTCTGTAGAAATAACAAGCTCGAGGGCCTTCAAGGGG
This sequence comes from Hortaea sp. C3G1500-4, assembly GCA_022701445.1. NCBI lineage: Eukaryota > Fungi > Ascomycota > Dothideomycetes > Mycosphaerellales > Teratosphaeriaceae > Hortaea > Hortaea sp. C3G1500-4. The sequence continues at coordinate 607,873 of JAJVDI010000008.1, read as the reverse complement.
GCCGGAGCAATCGAAGCTGCGGCCTCACTATAGACTGGTCTCGAGCCCATGATCGTCAGACTATCCGGCATGGAGCGTACTGGACTTCCACCTTCAGACCCGACAGAATGGAGTCTTCTTGGGGAATGACCAAACTTAGCTATACCATTGGAGATGGGCACTGGAAGCATCATCATCATGATTCGCCCCCGCAATTGCAGTGTGAGGGGTGACAATCGCTTAAGTATGAGCGGGTGCACTTGGTTTGCATGTTCAGAACAAGTTCACCTGCCAAAATGGGTCAGTCACACAGTACGAGCACCCCGTCGCCGCGTCCAATCACAGGCGCCCGCAAACAAAAAGTCAGCAGACAAGACTCCCTCCTCGAGACCCCGGCCCTTTGGAACAATGGACCTTCTGGCAATGCATTTAACATCCAGTCCGAGGAGACCGTAATACCCATTCAAGAGCTTCGTCCAGCACCACCACCTAATCGCAGACCTAGCTATATACCTGCAGTCATTTTTTCCCCTCATGACGTCCGGACGCCAACACAACAAACGACTGCCAGTGGACGCCGAAGATCACTCCCAGGTATCCGGAGAGCTCCCAGACTACTTGTCGCACATCCGCCTGTCCTGCATGACGATGACGAGTCAGACTCCGACAATGGCAGCGACGATGGCGGTGAAGACACCGATACCGATCTACAAAGTATCTGCTCCAGCTCTCACACGCCTCGAAGCGACCGTCCTAAGACTCCATTAACCGATCGACCCCCAACACCCTGGGCCGACGCAAGCGATTCCGAACCCGAAGAACCTCCCACATCACCACTCAGCCCCAACCAACCCCCTTCTTCGCTCCCCACTCCACCCTCTCTAATCCAAACCACCCTGGCCAACACCCCCGACATCGTAGTGAAAAGATACTTCACCCTCTACCCGCGCTGCTGCAACGCCCTCTGGCTCGACCAATGCTATCTCTCCACCACCACCACCACCACCACCACCACCACCTCCTCCTCCTCCTCTTCCTCCGCCCACTTCGAAGACACAATCCTCCCCAGCCCCGCTCAAGCCATCTGTCCCCGGTGTCTGCACCGCGCGCACTTCGCGGTCCTACGTTTGGGTACGAAAACAGGCTGTTTCGACGCGGAAACCGAAGCCGCTTCCCGTGCTGCGCGGCAGAGACGTCAAGCTTGTTGTCCCAGGGCTACCGGTATCGCGTTCAAGTACGATCTTGTGGAGGCGGCGTGGGTGCATGAGCAGTTAAGGCGGTGGAAGGCGGCGGGGGAGGCCAGTGCGGCGGCTGCAGCTGCGATCCAGCGGGTTTGTGATTTGCAGCCGGTTGTTGATGATCGGGGGAGGTGGAGGATGGGGGTTGGCGTCGGAGGTGGTGGTGGGGTTCTGGCGGAGGGAGCAGCGGATGTTGAGAGAGAGTGGGATGGGGAGGGGGTGGGGGAGGTCGATCCGGGACTTTTTTTGATTGGGGATGATGAGGATGAGGGGGATGAGGATGATGCTGAGGGGGGAAGGAGTGGTGTCTGTGAGTATGAAGAGGAAGGTGGAGGATTGGGAGGGAGGGGATGTTTGGACAGTTGAGCGGGTAGAGACGTTACATGGTATTTTGAATAGTAAAAGGGGGGGGGGGGGGAGGGGGGCTCCCTCTCTACAAGCGGTTATGTCATTGGTCACGCCCTTGTAGTTCCCTCCAGGACTTGACCAGAACCTTCCTAATATCGGGACCCGTCTTCTCAAACTCAGGCCTTGCATCCTCCAGCACCTGTTGCGTAGTCACCAGAGTTCCCATTTTGATTACCCCCTGATCACCACCCTCAGACCTCGTACGGCGGGACCACTTCCTGATATCCTTCTCAATGCCTTCATAGGTATAGCCCACGAGGCCATAATAACCAGCCGTAGGCTTAAAGGCCAGACCAGCTAGACCCATGCCTACACCCTTACAGAACCCCACCGCCTTCTTCCCAGCACCTTGTCCTTTTGCCACCTCGGTGTAAGGCTGTGTGACGACGCCCGTTAGGCCGTCGTAGAGCCCCCATGCAAAGGCTTTCCCGGCCGAGATTGCTCCTGATCGCGTATCCGTTATGTTGTCAGGAGCTCTGTACGTCGGATCTCGATACAATACAGGAAGATTGTCGAAGCCGCGGGCTACATTCAGTGTCACGAGGAACGGCAGACGGACAGCACCCAAGGTGACGTGCCCGACAGTCTTGCCGACACCGAGGGAGGCAGCGGAAGCATAGCGATAGGGGCGGTGCTTGTGCTTGCTTTGATCGACAGCGTCAGCCTGATCATCTGAAGCAGCAATGCCGTCCGGATTTGATGACAATCGGGCTTGTTTTGAAACTTCTGCGGGCGTAGATGCAAACCCCTTTGCCACGCTGCCGAAAGCCTGTGCACACGCAGCTAATACGCCCGTCAGAGGCTCCACTGGACGGTAAAAATGGTATTCCTCGCCATTCTGGCTGCGCTGGAGGAGCAAGGGCGATGCTTGCTCGTCTACTGAAACGCCGCAAGAACCGGGTATGGGTGTAAGCTGTGTGTGCGAGATTTCGCCCGCATCAATGAGTGTAGTTGCTGCGAACGCACTCAGCGGGTATTCTACTAGGTGGCCCTCATCGAGACTGCCAGAGCGGCAGAGGAGTGTGGCCTTTCTGCTCGGTTCCAGAACGCAAGGTAGCTCGGTCAAGACATTTATCGGTTGATCGTCCGCGTCCGGGTCAATCTGGGTGTAATCTCTAACGTCCTCGTCCGATTGTCTTATCAAAGGTCCTCCGACAGAAGAATAAGCTGGCGGGCGTGATATGGCTACGTCGGTACCCGAAGCATGTGCATCTCCTCTAGAAACGTCGAGGTCGCTTGTGGTATGTCGATTGCGCATCATCTTGTAAGTGTATGCTGTAGTCTATCACCCAAAGTCCATACAGCATGGACAGCACGGGGGCTTTATTAGCCATCGCAAATACTGTTGCGCTAACATGACCCTTCTGCTTCGCCTCAGTCTCTATAGTCTACATAGCCTTCCTCGCCTTCGCTCAAGGTTTTACGATATACGAGGCGAGCATAATGTCATGCCCCACAGCCAAGATTGCATACGCGAGCGGCATACCAAAAGCCGAATCCTAGAGTTTTCGTGTCGGCCGTAACTTAAATTGTATGCATTGCATCGCATTATTGTGTAGGATTCTTGAGGAGAAAATGTTGATCTACGGTGACGATGAATGATATTGTAGATTGGTGTCTTCTACGGAGATTGGGAGCGATCAGCGAAGGCGGAGGTCCTGTGTAGCCGCTATTTCTTAACTTTACTCCCTGTCTTAAGATGTAATATACTATGTACCTGGTTTTCTTTTTCCAAACATGAGGCTAACACGAGGGAGAGGTATAGTAAGACGCCTCTCCTACTACAATGTTATACGATTGTTAAAACAAGAAGGTGCAGATAAAGGGCCTTTTCAAATTCTGTTTTAGCCTCTCTCCCATATTACTCTTTCCGCCTGTCCGATATATAGGATATGGTTGATGCGATGAAGAACAATGCAAGCGCACGAATTTATTTCTTGCGCTAGGAATTCAGGAGATTCGCGAAGTTCTGGAAACCACCTTACGACAATAACTCCTCATCTCTTAATCGAACGTCATCTTCTTCCCAGCTCCGGCAACAATAGCACCGCTACTCCTCGGCGCACTCGCCAAAGCCTTACCTGGAGCGATAGTCCTCGCATCGATCTTCTCATGACGCTTCCTCCTCTCCTCCCGTCGCTGATCAGCATCGCCTGACCTCCTCTGAGGCTTGCCTTGGGGCTTGCTGTCCTCTGCACCAGCGGCAGCAAAGTCTTCAACGCCGTCGTGACCCGTCTGCTGATGGGCACGCTTGTCACGTCTATCGTGGCCCGGCCGGCTGTTGTCTGCCTTGCCAAAGCGCTTCTTGTAGCGCGTTTGAGAGTCCTCAGCGAACTCGCAGCGCATTTCACGGCCGTGAAGACGATTGATATGCTTCTTGTGTTTCTTGATCCCCTTGCCCTTCTTCTTCTTGTTGCCAGATTCTTCCTCGTCATCGCTCTCGTCAACCTGCGCGGCGGCCGTCTCGTCATCAACCTCCTCCCCGTCCTCGTTCAACCTCCGGTACACGAATCCACGTACAGCCGCCTGCGCCGCCTCGACGTCTTGGAAGCGCACCCATGCAAAGCCCTTGCACTTCCCGCTGTCCTCGAAAGTAGCCATGTGAATGTCCTCCACCAGACCAGCCTGACTGAAATGCTCGGCCAGGTCATCCTTGGTGACATCGAAGCCCAAGTTACCCACGAAGATCCTGTTCGTGGCTTCCTTGGCACCGTTCCCAGACGCAACCTTCTCTACCATCTCTGCACCCGTCTTGGGCTTGTCCGGCCGGCCCTCGAAAGACTTCGCATTCTTAATCAGCACTCGCCTCCCGACCAACAGCTTCTCGCTCAGCCCAAGAGCCTTCTGCTGAATAGCCGGGGTGCTGAAATCGACGTACGCGAAGCCCTTGTTATGCGCCTTGATCGGGCCATCATTGGGCTTCGCGTGTGGAGCTGGCATATGAATACGGGTAATCTCGCGGTCCCAGATCTGTCCTTGGTCTTTGAAGAACTGACGTAGCGAGTCGCGGGTGACAGACCATGGGAGGTTGCCGATCCAGATGCCATGGTCGCCCTTCTTGTTCGCTGGCGCGGCGGCCTTGCTAGGTTCCATCGCGGCTTCATGTTCGGCGATCTCTTCTGGTTTGTACTCGTGAGTTTTGGTGACCTGGGATTCCTGCTGTGAAGCTTTGTCGGCGGCCTTGTTCGCTTTCCGGTCGGCCTTTGCTGCTTTCTTCTCTTCCTTCTGTCGTTTCTTTTCCGCTCTCAGGGCCTTCTTGCTGGGTGGCTCGGGCAATGAGACGTCGACCTCGAGCTTTTCATCGTCGGGGATTTCGTCTCGGTTGAATTTGCGCTTCTTGCCTTCTGGCTCGGGAGAAGTGGAAGGAGAGCTGGACGCTTCTACTTTGCGTTTCGACATGATTTTTGCTGTAATCCGTCACCAAGATCGTAGTGCAGGCCAATGTGTACCGTACTACAGTACTGAATATTGGATCGAAAAAGCCAGCGATGATTTTCATGTGAAGAGTTGCCGGTCCGCGTACAGTAGTGGCTACGGCAACATCGGCCCGCTGGAAGCTTCACGCGCGTGGATGCGTCTGGGGGCGGAAAGTGTTCAAGTCGTCCTTGGATCCACCATCCATACGCCCATACGTCCATACAGCAATACTTACCTGACCGCGATCACACGAACAACAGCCGCTCCAAAGGCGTCACATTGAATTCAGCAACGGCGCATGAGCGATCGCTTCCTGGCAATTGACTGACCACCGGCGGCTTCACGGTTTCAATCGTACTGGAACCATCATGTCGAGTGCATCCTCGCCCATCCCACCACCTTCCTCGCACCCGACTGTCGGCGGCAAGTCAATCGAGACATTACAGCAACCACATCAGAAAGGGCCTTACAAATCATGGCGAAAGAAGTACCGCAAGATGCGGTCCCGCTTCGACGGCGTGTTGGAGGACAATAAACGACTCTTCCGAGAGGAGCACAAGCTTGAAGTCACGGCCAAGCGGCTACGAGAGGAGCTTGAGTACGTCGATAGAATGCATCACTAGATATGGGATCATTGATCGCAACTGACACGTGATGCTACAGTGGACTGCTTGAATTATGCCTCGACTTGAATGAGAACCCCAGCATCCCCCCAGAACTGAGATTCAATGTCCGCCCTCCACCCCGGCACCAACCACCTCTCCCCATCGATTCCGACATCACTCCCGAAGCTGCCAATGCCATGATCGCCGAATACCGCGAAGCCGTGTCACTTGGCCGCATTCCTCCCTTGGATCTACACGTAGTACGTGAACAGATCGAGCAACGCCTAGCAGCGCAAGGCGTCGAAGAGCTCGACCACCTACAAGCGCATATCCCGCATCCCGTACCAAATCCCGACCAGCCCTTCCCAGATGACATGCGACAGGTGGGAGATGATCCGCCGCCGAGCTATCTCGCCGCCGCACAAGAAGACGACTATCTCCTCCGATTGGACGCGAAGTTCGGCATGGACCAGTACGGCCTCCCCTTATCCCGCGCGGCAGGCGACTCCAGCAAACTAGCCGAGGAGGAGAAGCAATTTGCGGAGATGACCCCGCGCGAGCAAGATCGCATCACCGAGCTACAGAACCCCCAGTCCCAGCACAACTGGCTGAAGGCGCACGGGAAGAACACTGTAACCGCCGATGACGGAGGGGACACCGACTCCATCGCGGGAGCGGAAACCCAATCTGCCAGCAAACCGCGCAAGAGAGGAGGCAAGGGCAACCTAGCCAAGCAGCTCGGCGACAGGGCGTTAGAGCGAGCGCGGGAAGGTTTCAGCCCCAGCAGTACCGGCTTTGTGGATGAGGACGAACTGTCGTTCCTAGAGGAGGGCCCGAGCAGTTCTCGTAAGCGAGGTAGAGACCCCGATGGGACGTACAGAGTGAAAGGTGGGAGGGGAGGGGGTGGAAGAGGGAAACGAAAGAGGACGAGTGCTGAAGGTGAGGGGTCTGGTGGTGGGAAGAAGGCGAGGACTGAGGCTGCGGCTGCTGAGCTGTGATTCAAATTGGAAGCGACGAGATGATGTACGATTTGATTTTGTTTTCTCTCTCACTAGCGCTGCTGCGCATTAAGGGCCATGTAGAGCCATCCTGTATCACAGCGTCTTAGCCGGTCCACTTCGGACTTATTAGCTGACACTTCTGACTCAACTAGAATAGTTGACGGATAGAAATACGCTTCCAGGAATCACACGACGCTTACGAGACTCCTTATCAACATCAGGTATTGTACACCAACATCTCCATCGCGCTGGGATTGGCACTTGCACATCAAACTCTATGCATTGGAAGATAAATGTAGGTCTGGCTGTAGACCTGGAGAAAGCTATTGCACCTCCCGAAAGTACCTACGTAACTCAAGTGTCTGACCATCATCCTCGTCAATATTCACGGTCTTCAAAATCGGCCCGTTCTCGAGGGCTGTCCGATTACTCTGGGAAGGAGGCAAGTTTAGGGCTTTTGAAGATCTGGCGATCAGATGTCTTACGTCAGACCGATACATGGAGCATGGCTTGCTCCTGTCCTACTTGGAGGCTGAAAGACGGTCGAAAGACTACAGTTGGGCAACATGAAAGCAGGGCAGGATGATCGGCTTGAACACGAAAGAAGGCTGATCACTGTGCGTACGATCCTTCCCCGCAAGAACGAGAGACAGTACAGTCTTGCCCAAGGACAATGCTGTTGCTTTCCTTCCAAATGGACTTCCAGGAACAAAGATTTTTCGTGCATAACATCATTCGATCCCTTCCTCCCTCGATCCATTCACTGGCCAGCCTGTGAAGGCCTCCTCAATGTTTATAATCAAGCCCACAGTTCCTGTAATCCCCTTTATCGTACTGCACGTACGAAAAGTCGTCGAACTTGGTGACGAGCAACGCGCCGGTCACATCGGTCAGCCCGAGCTTGTCAAGAAGAGAGCCGAGAAGACCACCAGCTTCAATCGCATCCAAGTCGAGTTGGGAAGCGAAACGGACCACCGACGACGGCCCAAGTCTACCGGGGTCGATCACCGCTGGCACGACTGGAGAGAGGACTCCTGAGGGGGCAAAGCGGAAAGATTGACTGCCCACATCACGATTCTTGACGTTATTGTGGCCAGTCAAAGTCAGCGTGCAGGGGACATTGACTCCCGCCGCATTCTCACTGGTCCGCAGTTGGCAGCCAAAATAGAGCTTTCGGGGCTGAAAGCAGAGTCCTGTAGTCGCAGCGCTTGCCACGTCCCTAGCGCTTGCCAGATTACCAGCTAGCAGGAAGGCGGCGAAGTTCGGCGGAGTCTGCGGTTTGAGTCCGGCAACTGTGACTTCGGAGTTCGTGCTCAGCAACGTGTTGTTGTACAAGACACCTTGGTCCTGAGTAATCTGTCCTTGGAGGCCTGGTATAAAGACAGGTAACGTCTGTCCCAGGTCATCGTACTTTGTCTTGTCAGCATGGTCTTCTGATGTCCCGTACTTCGTTGCTCACCTCATCTGTAACAAGAACATTGTACTTTGGAGAGTTTGTCCGTCGTTCAAGATTTGGTTCGGCTTCTGCGAGGCAGACAAGGGCAAGCGCGAGCCAAGCATTGCCGAGGATCATTTTGAACATTTTGATCAAGGTCTTTGAACTTGGAAAGATGGTTGTGAGCCGCTTGATTGGGGTTGAGTGTTTAGAGCAGCGAGGGAGCGAAAAATCGGGCCCTTTTATATTGGGATCTTGTGAGAGACACCATCTTTCGATGCTTCAGCTGTGGCGTCCCCTGGGTCATGCCGTACTCTACGAGCTTTCATCCACATCAACAAAATGTTAACAAATCGAAATGGTGGTGATGCAGGAGGCGCATATTGCGCTGCCTGCTTTAAGCAAAACTTGGAGGAAGGTGGTACAAGAAGATCAGCCTCCATCGACGAGCAGCAAGTCAGCCAGAGCTCCCCTTGGTGTGTGGAGGGCTTTAATGGTCGAGATCGAAGCTTGGCGGATTGATTCCTTCCTCAAACCAGCCTGGATGCACCACAGCTTCGAATCGATGAGTAAAGTGGGTGACACCTCACGGTGCATGATTCCAGATCTTGAGATCGGTGGCGTTAGAGGAGTTTGCACGACATATTCTGTTCTTCATTTTCTTACGAGATCGATGAAAGCGCTTCTGGCTTTGTGTGCCCTTTGGCTAAGACGGCGGTCAATACTCTCTCACCTTCTTCGAACGTCTTGCATGTCGTTATCGAACCTCATCAAGCATAACCGAATGGCAGCAATTGAAGCGTCAACAGCAAACCCTGACCATAGATACAGGAGATGCAGGAAAGCCCAAAGCAGGGCTTCATCGCTCCCAGGAAAACTGCCGATTTTTACTGGCAGCAAGAAGGGAATATGATTGAGGTTAGACAATTATGGAATCCCAAACAAGTTGATGGGGTTTGGCGAACGTCCATTATTTCAGAAAGGCTCCAGTTCGACGTTCAGAAGCTCAAATCCTTGACGAGTGTTGGCAAAGGCGTTGCATTGCGGATTGTCATCGTGCTCCATGCCGGTGCTTCGCATCTCGGCTTCCCTACGTTGACCTTGTCTGGCCCGCAATAATGAAGCCGACTCGTAGACGAGGTCTTTTTCACAATACCCAAAAAGGCCAGGTCATCACAAACGTCTCGCGTATGGAAGCTGGAGCCTGCGCTCCTTGAACTTCGGCAAAACTTCTTAGTTTCATGTCCCTTCGCATCCCGATGAAGCTGCTACGTCAAATGATGGACCTAGACCACGGATCCCTCACAAAGGTCCGGGCTGTGCGAAAGGATCAGAAGTCCACGGTCTTCTTTCACCAAACTAGTGCAGAATCCTGCCAAAGCCATTGGCTATCGGACGACCATTCCCTCGGCAGAGCGACGTGTGCAGAAGTGTAACGCCTGAGTCACTCGTATTTGTCCACAAAGACAGGTGATCCAAGTCAGAAGTACGATTGGGTCTCGGAAAGCAAGACTAGCAGGTTGTCGTTGGGATTGAACAGCTATGAGTTTTCGCTCTGATACAGTACGGATCAGGCGTTCTGATGGCTTGACAGGCCAGATGTATTGGGTCTTCAACGGAATCCAGAGCTAAGATGTTTCGCAAGTCGATTCGTCTGGCCCGACTAGACTTGTAGTCATCGGTGGCAATACACATGTCCGCGGGAGGATTCGAAGGATTGAGTCATTTTCATCTGGCTTCTTTAGCAGCGCGGACCATGTACATTCAGTCCTATTAAAGTAGAAGACTAAGCACAGCTAAGCACTTTCGATCGTCCTCGCTCTTGAAACTATCAACGTTACCATACCTGTCTTGCCATTTTCAAAATTCCATCATGAAGCCAATTACGTCTTGTCTGATCCTCCTTGCTGCTGCTACGGCCTCGGCCAGTGGGCTAAAAGCACCCTTGCAAGGTATCGCCGATGCAGCCCAGTCGCCTTTTACTGGGAAGCGCGAGAAAAGCTTGGCCGTCAGCGCTCGAGACGATTTCCGTATTAGCCACCGAGCCGAGACAGCAGAAGCATATTTGAGCATTCGGGCTTGCGATGCCGATGCCGACAGGGCAAAGGAAAACGGCGAACGCTTTCAGAGCGACCTGAGGAAGACCTTCACTGATGCGGGTCTCAACACCACCGTCACGTCCCCCACCACGGTGAAGAGTTCGTGGAACGATTACGATGATGATTTTGACGACTACGTCCGTCCGCCTCGCCGTATGCGTGGCGGCAGGATGAAGTATTTCGATTCCGAAGAAGACGAAGACGAGAAGCAATGCGCACGCTCTTCTATCTCTGTACTCGTACACGACGTGGACCTCATCACCGCACTAGACACCAACCTGAATTCTGACACTGGCGCATACGCAAAGATCGACCTTATTGACTGGCAGCTTAGTGAGGCCACCAAAGCGGCACAGAAGTCGGAGCTGCGCCGCAAGGCTCTCAACACTCTGCTAGAAACCAGCAAGGATTATGCTGCTGCCTTCGGCATCAGTAACTTCGTTCCTGTGGCATTGGAACTCCAGGAAGAATACACCTACGATGAAGTCCGTCCCTCAAAGGGACACCGTGGTCGATATGGATTCTTCGACAGGGATGAGGACTCGGCGGACTTGAGTGTGCCTGACATTGAGACATTCATGGACGTCGGGTGCAAGTTCACTAATTAATGCTTGATACGAACGTTGTCTGTCCAGTACGACGAGACATGGGGATTGGTTGTTTATAACGTTGGACGGGAGTTTAGTATTTTCCATAATGGTCACGGTAGTGATTGCTAGTTGAACACGATTGTATGACATACCGCTGCCTGCGAACAGGCTTGTTTCACGTCTTCTTTCAGCACTACCTTGATGGACTGTGTTCAAACCTGAGACATCAATGAGCTGTGCTTTTATCCGATTGCCCTAACGATGGGCCATTCAATCTCAATAAGTGACTATAGTGATAAAAAGCTTTCCCTTACGATGAAGGCGATCGAGGCTGGGTTTACCGGGACAGAAGACTCGCGACCCTTCTTGCAGAGAGAATCAAAATTGCCTCAGGCAACAGGTACGATACAAGTGACCACTTCACCTCATGGTGCATGCATCCTGTTAGCAGTGTACATGGACGACGTTGCGTCTTGTCTCCCGATCAGACTCTGAATCTACTTCCATTGTCACTGCTGTCGAGACAGCTATTCGGGAAAGATGATCCATTTGCAGTGAGCTTCTTGGGCACCAGCTCGTCTTGGCCGCCCGTGGCACCCAAGTACCTCTACTTACTATGTAGCTATACATCGAAAAGAGCCTTGTGACACCCGGACGGAATTATCGCCCAACCGGAAGAATGCCTGAGCGCCATTGCAGCTTTTCCGCTCCTCCACCATCAGCACGACGCCGGCAAGAAGCCGGCTGCATGCGCAATACAAAAGAAGTTTCTGGCCTGTCGGGTGTCAATATCGAAGAGGAAATCGTATAAGACATTTTGCAACAGCCGATAGATTTATTAAAGATGCCTCTCCAAGTCACAGCACAAGACGAAAATTACGTGGGAGCAGTCAAAATACTTCTCAGACAAACGACATCGTCGACAGATGCCACGCGCGAATGCGAGAGATCACTTTAATGCTATTGCTTATGCCCTCCATCTCTTCACCCCCGCATTCTTGCGATGGATTAGCCAATGCTTCCTCATGCTTGAGATGCCTAACCTCATTGAGCGAACGCCACATCCACTGCTTACATGCCTTGGCTTCACGCTGTTACACAGACAGCGAGGCTGAGAGTCGTGTGATGTTACCGAGCGTTTTCCATGCATACTATGTACTGGCGGGGGCGCAACATAAGCTGACGGTGCGCCGACGACGTGGTTGCACTGAAATGTCAATCTTTCACTCCGCCTGTTGCGCTTGGTCCCACGTCTGAGGAAAAGAGGAAGAGGCATTAAAGCCGTTTCGCAGAGCTCGCAATACGATGAATGGAAACGGGTGAGTGTTTAATGTCACCACAGTGAGGTATGCTAAGATTGACTGACTTCGCTAGTGATTCCGAGATCACTGAAGTGCCCAAGGAGGTGAACCTCGACCATGGCAGTCAAAACCTGGGCGCCCAGGACGGCGGCGCAGACGCGATTCGCAAGCAAAGCGTCGCCGCCATGACCCAGAATGTAACAGGAGAGATCAGAAATCCACTCCTTGACATCCCGAAAGAGCAATTGATGGCCGATGTGAAATCGTTTGCTGAGCGACACGGCATGTCAGAGCATCTACCGCTTTTGCGCAAAGGTGCTCTGGTCGCCCAGAGCCCGGCGGATTTTGAGAATATTTCAGAGCTGGACGATGCTGATCGAGACGCTCTGCGTACCGAAATCACACATCGATGGAAGCACCCTTGGGCGCTTTACATGACCATTGTGCTGAACAGTATAGCTGCGGCTATCCAGGGGTAAGATCGATCTGGTCCGATCTGTTCGGAAGTCTGATACTTACGCCGCCTCCAGATGGGATCAAACTGGATCCAATGGCGCAAATCTGTAAGCATATTCGAGGCGACCGATCCAGTGCAGGGAGGATTGTGATCTAACTTCCATTGCTAGGTCTTTCCCGATCGAGTTCGGCATTGCGGACTCGCCGCCTTACTGCGATCCTAGCAATCCGAACGCAGAGCTTTGTCAAGACCGATCATGGCTGGTATCTAGACCACGGCTTCACAAGTGACGAATCTGCTGACCCATAGATTAGGTTGGCTTTGTCAATAGTTGCCCGTACCTTGCAATTGCTGTGTTGTGAGTCGACCTAAATCTATTTTCCGTCAAGGTAAAGGTCTTTAGCTAAGACATCCTCAGCGCTGGCTGGATATCCGACCCAGTCAATCATTATCTCGGTCGACGCGGCACCATTTTCGTAGGAGCCATCTTTTCATTGCTTGCTCCTATCGGGTCTGCTTGCACCCAGCATTGGGGAGAGCTTGTCGCATGCCGCATTCTGTTGGGCATTGGAATGGGTCTGAAAGAGTAAGGTCCTTGAGAACACTGGATTCTTGAGCGAATTCGCCGCTTCTAACACGGCTATGTAGGGTGACGGTTCCAGTCTTCAGTGCGGAGAACGCGCCTACAATGGTGCGTGGTGGCCTCGTCATGTCATGGCAGCTCTGGACGGCGTTTGGTATCTTCTTGGGCACCTCAGCCAACCTTGCGGTCTTCAGGACTGGTTCGATCGCGTGAGTTAACTGAATGGTCATTGTTAGCGGTTCAAGTTGACGTGTACTGACATTCATATCAGTTGGAGGCTCCAGCTCGGCAGTGCATTCATACCAGCCGTTCCACTGGTTCTAGGGATCTACTTCTGTCCTGAGTACGCTCTTCATTCCACTACTAAGCTGGTTGATACTGACGGTCCAAAGATCTCCAAGATGGTATCTCAAGAAAGGCAAAGTGCTGAGCGCCTTCAAAAGCTTATGCCGGCTACGAAACACCCCATTGCAAGCTGCGAGAGACGTATATTACATCCAGGCGCAGCTGGATCAAGAAAAGAGAATGATTGAAGAGTCCGGTCTTGCCAAGACGGACAACTTCGTCAAAAGATGCATCGAGCTGTTCACGATACCTCGCGTGAGACGAGCGACGCAGGCTTCCGGCATTGTTATGATCGCTCAACAGATGTGCGGTAAGCAAGATGGTCGATGTTAGCCGTCTGCAAGCCAGAAGTATGCTCTAACATCTGGTGGTTTTAGGAATTAACATCATTGCCTTCTACAGCGCGACTATCTTTTCGGCTGCCGGTTTCAGCACACGAGACTCTTTGCTCGTATCCTGGGGCTTCGGATTGACCAATTTCGTCTTCGCATGGCCTGCTGTGTATACTGTATGCCGATATGGATGAAGGGAAAGTAAGATGACCAGATCCGCTAATGCATCCACAGATTGACACCTTTGGCAGAAGAGGGCTTCTGATCTTCACCTTTCCAAATATGGCATGGTCTCTGCTAACCGCCGGCCTCTGCTTCTTGATCGACGACTCGAGTACAGCTCATATCGCATTGGTAGCGCTTTTTGTCTTTATATTCGTAAGAATGATTCTGCGACCACGCTGCCGAGCCGGTGACGCTGACACACTGCACAGGCTGCATTCTATTCGCCTGGAGAAGGGCCAGTGCCGTTCACGTACTCTGCTGAAGTCTTCCCACTCAGCCATAGAGAAGTCGGCATGTCATGGGCAGTTGCAACGAACAACTTCTGGGCAGCCATCCTGTCCATGTCGTTGCCTCGTATGCTTGCCGCGTTCACGCCTACGGGCACGTTGTAAGATTTTCAACTAACATTGATGAATGCCTGCATGCTGACGATCATCAGTGGCTTCTACGCAGGCCTCAACGTGCTTGCCTTTTTCATGATCTTGTTCTTCTTGCCCGAAACAAAACAACGGACTTTGGAAGAGCTTGACTATGTCTTCGGAGTCTCCACGCGGAAACATGCTACGTTCGAGCTGAAGGAACAGATCCCTTGGTGGTTCGGGAAGTGGATTCTCCGTCGCAAAGGCCAGCCAGAGCCGCAGCTGTATCACTTCCAGGACACCGGTATCAACATCGCTTTCAAACCCTCTTTCGAGAAGGCGCACTTGGCGCAAGACGACGTTTCAGACGCCGACCATGCTTAAAGGAGTAGGAGCGATGGTTTGAATTCAAGCGGCAACATTTGTGGTAGTGAGACAGGCGCAAAAGAGAGTGCCGTTGCTGAGTCATACTTTGAGAGCACAGTGCGCGCGAATCTGTATTTTGAATCAATTGAGACTGACGATCGATACGGCGGGATAAGGGGCGTCGCAATATTGTTCAATTAATAACAGGACGGACGTCTGTATTATCTGTGCACTTCGGGATTGGTATCTTGCAATCAAGCGTAAGCTCCTGAGCGCGATAGTATAGCACGACGTTGCCGCGACGATTATACGTGAGCTACATGGCTGTGTATGTTTGCCAATGGAGAGCCCATGTGTAGGAGGATGTCAATGGAAGACCCTGAAGCCATCTGGGTTGATTGGTGAGTGATCTGACTAGCTGGGAGTTAGCGTAAAAGACGTGGAATCGGAGTTTTACCTAAAGAGTGCGCGCTACAGAAGCCAAACGCGGAGAGGAGAGCCGAATCCAGCATCTTGCATTGCGAGTTCCCCATAAGATGGCATATGTGTCGCATTTGAATATGTGACAAAGGAAAGCCAAGGGTGCTTCGAGGACCGCATTTCAGCGCCTTTTCAATTCCTTTTCACAACTGCTCCGAGTGAGGACGACCCTTCGTATAGAGAGTCGTGGTCTCGTTACCTATACGTCGATCTAAGCACGGCTGATTCAGAAAGTAAGACAACTTTAAATGAAGTCTGCCGACCCTTTTAGATTATTATTGGATATGCCGCCATCGCTTCTGTCCAAACAACTCGTCCCGTACATCGAAAAACATACATAGCCCAGACACACGTTTGAAGCCATTCCGACAGCGAACAGAGCACGCCGATGTGACTGGTGCTCGAGCCATCGTTGTTATTTATCGCCGGCAGCATTTACCATTAAGGGTACCCCTGCACAGACGCATCCACTCAACCCCGACAGCCCCGAGTCCCGAAGGCGCGCATCCAACAGGCCGCATACGGAAGGCCGCCTCCCAGAGCGGATGGCCTTTCGACATTCACAGCCCTATGCTTCGCACGACACTTCCTGGCGTACACCAGTCTCACCCCTCGTCACCAGCGCGCATTTCCCTCGGACGTCGCAGGTCTCTCAGTTGCACGATGCGGAGGAGCTGAGGGAACCTTTCGTGTCGCCCATCATGTCGCGGAGCCCGAGTGTCACGAGCGATCGCTTTTCCACCGTCTCGGGCCTTACGTCGACGACCTTGTTCCAGGGCAGTGGGAACTTGCAGAATATCAACCCGCAGCCCGCTTACGTCGCACCGTTTGGCGCGTCGCAGGTGGTGAGCGAGCACCATGCAACCGGCCGTCGAGCATCAAGTAGCGACGATGAAGGTGCGAGGGTGGACAAGGACGATGTGAAGTTCTCCGTTCCTGCGCTATCGCTCGTCAATGCCTTCCTCGACTATCTGCTTCTCAGCTTCCTCTCGACCGCACGATCAACCAGCTTGTATGCGCTCAAACCCGCAGTCACTGAAGTGCTTAGATCAAGGTTGGCGCGGGATGCGATCGTCAGCGCCGAAGAGGAGTTGCAGGAACTGTTGGGGGGAGGCGAGGATGAAGAGGAGGAGAATACCAAACAAAATGCTGCAGAGCACAATCGCAGATGGGATTTGGAGCTCGTGTGGAAGCGCACTCGGTTGAGGGTTATGGTGTACATGCGCTTAGGCGAGATGGAAGATGACGATGAAGAACGGTACATTAAAGAGGAGGAGCTCTTTCATGGGTCGGAGCGCCGGTTCAGCCAAACTTCAGGTCTTGTATCCTGGGCCGCTGCCATCTTTCTCACTGGCGTGCTGGAATATGTTGCGGAGCAAACGCTGCAGGTTGCCGGCGCTGCAGCACACACCCGTACCAAAAGACAAAGCCGTAGCGCATCCCGCGTTGCATCGCCTGATCCATCGATAACTGTGGGTTCTGCAAAAGGTAAGCTACAGCCAGTGACTGTCGAGGAGCACGATGTGGAGAAAGTGGCCTTAAATTCGACGATCGGGCGACTTTGGCGGACATGGAGGAAGGCTCTTCGTGCCAACGCTGCTGCTGCCGATCCATCGTCGCCAACTCGCCGACTTACGAGGTCTGGGAATGAGGTCTTTTACTCTCCCATGAGTACGCGGAGGGGCAGTCCGGGGATGGCGAAGGACGGTTCGCCTACCCGCGGTGCCGCGCCATCGCGCGTGCAGTTAGACGAGGTACCAGAGTTACAATATCCAGAGCATGTCCTGGCATCCAACATCCCATTACCCATGGGCAACTCGCGGCGTGATGTGGATGAGATTGAGGTTCCTGGACTTGCGCGCGATCCTGACGCGCAAGATCAAGAGGAAATTCCGAATTCGGCTGCTCGCCGCAACAGCCTGACAGGCCCAGTCTCTTACAGGACTACCGATGGGCTCCCCACGCCCGACAGCTCTAGCGTAGCTGACAACAGAGAACTTGCCGAAAAGCCACCCCTTACTCGGAAGCGGTCTGTCTCGGTGCCCACTCCTGCTCGTACGCCTTTACCGATGGAAGAGATGCCAGGTGCATTCCCTCAAGACATAGCAGAGGAGCCGGAGCAGGGGGATGAGAGGGAAGAGCAAAAATCCAACGCCGACGAAATGGCTCCCCACAAGCGAGCTTCGATAGATGCGACGGCATTGTTTAATAAGACGGAGAATTCGAGTGAATCTGAGGTTGTGCCGGATCCGCATGGCACAGAGCTGCTTGGTGGTGCTGTTGCGGCCGCTTCGGTGGCTGCAGAGGCCGGTGGACCGGCGGTGAGATCATCTAAGGAGCATGACAGGAATCACCCTGACATCTCTACCCTGAACCAGAGCAATGGCAAGGATGTCGAGGAACTTGATAAGCGAAAGAGTCTGATGGACATGAAGGACCTGATCGCGTCCGACTCAGAGTCTCCGCCAGGACCTGTGCTCGCGCGTGAGCCCTCTTCTGACGAATCCCGGAAGTCAAGCGAGTCAAAGAAGTCGTACACACTACGCAAGGAGTCAATACCTCGCCAATCCCCTGCCACACGACAGCATATGCCAGGCAATCAATCTCAGCCTTTCGATGTTGTTGGTAATGGCATTGGAGTTGCGGCGACGTCGGATGTGGTCGCTGGAGGCGGAGCTAAACGGGACGCAAGGGGCCCAGCAAAGCGACCTTCGCAGCTTTCGCTTGGTACCAATTCAGCCCATAGAAAGGGCCTCGATAGCTCGATGGTGCCCGACTCACCTTCACAAAATAGTCCCCGCAACTTTCTTGAGAGTCGAGCATTGGCATCGAATAGCGACCTCCCATCATCCGGTGGCAAAATCGGGCAACCGTCACCTAATGAGCAGACGCGCGCTGCGCCCACCGAGAAAGTGCAGAAGCGGAGAAGTATACCAGGTGCTGCTTTCACAAGCGCGACTGCATCGCCCTTGGCTGAGCGAAATCCGCACCGGCAATCATGGAGTTCTCAGCTTCAGCAGCAGCAAGATGCCGGGGCTGCGCGGCCAGTGTCCATTTCGGCCTTTCCTGGAGTACCGACTGGTCGTCAATCTTCCATCGCGCAATCACCAGACGCGTCGATACAAGAGCATCCAGTAGTTCAACGCATGGCAAGCTTGAAGCGCAATGACAGGAAGTCAAGCTCGGCCGATCTGGATTCCGACAGTGGCTTGACAAGCGCTTCGATTCGCGGACCCCAAGACTTTGACATGTTCGTCCAAGGCGGAGAAACAGTAAAGTATACACTGACGCCGGAGAAGGTGCGTGAAAGCTCGGTATGTCAAGATATTCATTTGGAGTCTGAAGTTGATCGATCCGCTAACAATACAGTTACAGAACGGTCGGGCTCCGCCTTCAAAACGAGCAAGTGGGGTCGACTTGACGAGCGCGCCTGCCGGCTCCAGAAATTCCGCCATCATGAACGACACACGACCGAGCCGTAGCCAAGCGGCGGGTCAGACGACGTCCGATGAGATTGATGCGGAGCTTGAGCGCCAGACTCGCCTTGAGAAACGTCGGTCCGTCAGCAAGCCGCCAATCCGGAATACTAGTACACATCGACGCAGTGGACTCATGGCTCGCGAGCCACAGGTTATGACCGAAAGCACGAGAGATTTTGCCGACTTCATCCGTTCTACTGGGCCCCAAAGCGAGAGCCAGGAGGTGAGGCCGGTGATGAACCCGGCGAGCGTGTCTACCACCTCTCTTCATTCCATGAGGTCCGCGCACATCAATGGCTCTTCCACCTCCTTGTCGTCGAGCGCGGTAAGCACAGACAAGGGCGGACGAGAGCGAGCCAAAAGCGTGCCCAGAGCGAGAATGCAGAGTGAGAATATTCCACCTGTGCCGCCCATGCCCGCCAAGGCTGGCCGAACGAACATGCAAGCACGCGCTGCGACTGGCGCAGGAGGCAGCAACGCTGACCTTATTGACTTCATACGCTCAGGGCCCGAGGAAGAAGGCCAGCGAAGGATTTCTAGAAGCGTGGCGCCATTCAGAAGCACGATGGATTCTGATCAGTTTAACGAGATGGGGTTCCAGTCCGCTTCAAGGCCAGATCTGAAACTCGACACAGGTGTGAGCGATGCTCCTGGGTCGCTTAGCTCTCGCAGCCAGAAGGGTATCACAGGGCGACCACCTTCTAGTGGCATGAATACCCGCGCGGGCGCCATGCTGGCGGCCGACGCGGACGGCACAAAACGCTCACTTTATGATGGACAATCGCAAAGTCGGACAGAAAGGTCCAACGGCGCGGTGCCGGCTTTGCCAACGGATGAAGGTGGTGCGATGCCCGCGAGGAAACAGCACAGAAACAAAGATCCATATGCCATTGACTATAGTGATGAAGACGAGGATCTGCTGACAGCGCTCCCCAAAAACAATCGACAAGAGGAGAGCTTGGCCGATTTCCTTCGAAACAACGAGCCGCCTGAGGATAATGCTCCACGGCCGCTCGTGAATGGGGGTGGTGCCCGTCTCCGCCAACCCATGGGCAGATCTAACGCAAGCAGTATGTCTAGTCTTAGGTCTGCCAGCGCTCACGACGCTGCAAGAACGAAAAGCATGCAGAACCCTGGAGGCCCGAGACCCGGTTACACCCCATCCATGCGATCAACGGCTTCAGGAAGCCCTGCTCGTCGGCCGAGCCGGCCTAGCAGCCAGCAAGGTGGAGCAAGCGCTCTGCCGCCGATGCCAGGCTCCAAACCCCGAATGGAAGCCAAAAGTCCAGGGGCTACCGGAAAGCCGCCAAACACCGTTGGCCCAGATGGACAGCAGCGACTGGGTGCCTTCCACAAGCAGTCTAATACGAAGGAGCTTGCCGATTTCTTGAAGAACTCTGGTCCTGAGGAGGATGAGAAAAGCGCACCTGCGCCTTCCATCGGAAGACAGTCGAAGTTGAATCCGCGGGATGCGGAGAAGGCGCGGAAAAAGGCTGAGAAGGATTCGTTGAAGTCGCAGGATGGAAAGAAGCCCGGCTTCTTTGGCCGGCTGACAGGTGGCAAGCGGAAGACTTGGCTCAATATGCCGTAGAATCGCTATTTACGGACGACTCTGACCTTCACCGATGTTTCGGTGGGATTGACGCGCAGTACGGTTCCATAATGCTACCGTGGAATCGAGGATTTGATCGTATGGGAGAAGAAGCGACAGCAATACCCGATGGCAGCTCGGAAACAACATCTTGGATAGGTTCCAATCAATCTTGTACAGTCACGCTTGTAAAAAATACCTTATGTATACTTTCTAGTCCGACACAGCAAAAAGACAACCAATTTGTTTCGAGTGAGATTTTTCCGGAGCTTAGTGCTTCAAGGCCACTCCTGTAAATCATGACCGCGACTGTGTAGGTTTGAAGCAAGACATTTCGTCCTGACGAAGGACCCGCTGCCAGGTCTGAATTTGATTAAGCTAGTGAGACTTCTTCATCATCTCCATCATCTTCATCATAGTCCCCTGGCGTTCCTTCTCCCAGCCGTTGAAACCCATGAAAGTCTTAACAGCTTGGACGGGGACTTGCTCGTTGTCATCCGCTGACAGACCAGCCCATGCCTCTTCCGTAAACTCATCTAGCGGCATACCGAGGCTGCGGCCCTTGCCTTGGAACTCGGGCTGATGCTTGTCATCGTGCAGTTCAGTCTGCACGGCTGGCGGGTACACCTCGATGATCTTGACATTGGAGTCGATCTGCTTCATCTGCTGACGCATGGCAAGGATCATGTGGTGGAGAGCTGCTTTGGAGGCGCAGTAGTTAGGGCAGTAGATGATAGGGACCAGAGCCAGCCCGGAGGTCGTGAAGACTAGACTTGTGGGCTTCGGCGCTTGCTTTTGTAAGTAAGGCAGGAAAGCCTTGGTCAGGTGCATGTAGGATGTCTGTTTCCTGGTCAGTACAAATTCCAGCAGCTCGCGTTGGAGAAACACCTACGTAATTGGTGAGCATCTCCTGCTCCATAACGTCCAGATCAACATTCTCTGGCTTGCTCCAGTCCAGGTGCCGTTGCACGCCCGAGTTCAAGAAAACACAATCCAGGTCTGGATGCTTGGTGAAGATTTCCTTGGCGAAGTTCGGTATCTCCTTGAGGTTCGTGATGTCGAATGCGGCCGTGTCGACAGTGGCCTTGCCAGATCCATACTGCTTGGCGAACTCGTCCAGCTTCTCTTGACGTCGACCCACGGCAATGACACTGACACCATTTTCTACCATCTTTGCTGCAAGGGCCCAGCCTATGCCGCTAGTGGCGCCCAGCATCAGCACTTTCTTGTATTCAAAAGGCATCTTGGTGAATTTGGGTGAAGAATTTGGATCACAATTCCTGCTCCCGCGAGAATTGTAGTGAAGGTCTGATGCAGTCTACTATTTAAACTATTCGCACAAGGATGCGAAGGTACTGAACCGAAATGTCATTGATCTCGCAGTCGACCGTGATGTCACCAAGGCCGATTATCCGGATGGATTTACGATGCTTCCTAATTCCGTGTGCTGCTACGTTCAAGATATCAGAGCGAAGCCTTTCCAAGCGGTGGCCTAGACATAGTAGGCTTGAACTAGTGTGCATTAAGCTTCCTATAATTCATGGCATTTCAAATCCCAAAAGGCCATCATTGGCAGCTGGATATTTTGTAGAGAGACGACGGGAGTCTGGTGAGAGACGAGACCGAGGTCGGCATCATCATCTGCCGACTTCGAATTCCCCACGCCACTGGCATCCCTGGTGGGTCGAGGGGCGGGCACAGTCGTCTCATGGTTGTGAAGATACACTTTCTGCAGCAAAATGGGAGAGCCCATCCGCATCAGGGTTTGTTGTATGTCCCGAGGATAGCGGTGGCGACTATTGAAGGCGGATATAATACTTGACACGTCCATCTTACACATCTCCTTGAGGAACTCGGGTCAAATGCATAGACAGACTTGGTGATATGTTGCGAGGAAGCCGTCAGCTAACAATGCAGCTGCGAGGCTATTCCACCTGAACCGGAGAAAAAGATGCTCTATGCAATGGAGCCCTGCCTTGACCTCTACAGGATCTAATGACATTGCCGATGTCTAGAAAGTAGGCGAAAGCAATACTTCTGGTCAGTATGATGGCACATATCGATTTCCATCTTGAGGAACTCCCAGTGATGCTCGCGGTGATCGGACTGCCCTGGTACTCCTCTCGGGCTCTCTGGTGCTGGATAGATGGACTAGCGACTGGACGCGCAGCTCTGACAATAGAACAAATCTATCCCCATCCGGTGATTTTAGCCGCCATTACATGTCAGCCATGCTGCAGCGAATCCGGCTAGCTGCATAACGTGAGCGGCACAATCTCGAAGCGCCTTCCTTGCCGCCAAGTTGTTGGTAGTGCTAGCCATATGACTAGGAGACAATAAAGATCACTCATTGCAGATAATCAGACAAAGATAGGATGGCGGTCACGATGAATTCTTGGGACTTTCTATGCCAAGTGTACTTATACTCCCAGGGCGGTACGAAAAGCATTGCATCTGGACCTTTAGCAATATCCCGCGGAGTCCTCTCATGCCCCGCCACAACAAGGTTGACAATACCAACTTCGACCCTTGTCGAACGCGCTTTCGGTGCATTTTATTGCAGCAATTGATGTGGTAGAGCTCTGGGTCTTGGTGTCAATGCTCTGCATTCATGCATGCGGCTCTTCTGGGATCACGGAAATTCTGATTATGCTCCTCGCTCTTGGTTCTGACAATAGCCAACACTTGCTCAGAATCTCACACGAGCTTCAAGGATGACATGGAGGTTTTTGATCCTTCTATTCGGGTGGATTCTGCTGATTCGAAACCAGAGCATCGTATGACACGGCAGTGCGTATAGTCAATGTTGGTGATCTTGAAGTGGCACAACACTCGCGTGCATCGTGCATGGCTTGGCTTGATCATCTGTCGTGCCACATGCGGGCGGCTCTGGTCAGGATTAGAATGGTCCGGGTCTGGCATGGTCTGAGCTATGCCTGCCACATTTATCTCATGCTGGAATTGGATCCACCAGCGTGCGGCATGGCAGACTCCAGTGAGGTCTAGGTATATATGAATGATTGCCTGTCTCCTTTCTACCAAAGCTACACAGCATATCAAACCCAATTCCCGAGTCGCGCTTTCGAAATACCCGAATATCCTCGGAACTTTAGTTCCATCCAATCACTATGGGTGCTATATTCTACTCCTTGCTCTCTCTGGCCGGCCTCCTTCAGATCGTCCAGGCCCTGCCATACCAGACTAGCACACAAGAGCTCCAGTCCAAACAACCTCTTCTTGACGGACTGCCATCAAACACCAACATCACTCTCCGGTACGTTGCGTTAGGTGTAGGGGTACAGAACTACACCTGCAACGGCACATCTTACGTGCAGACTCAATCCAGCGATGGAGCCTTCGCAACACTTTACGACGCCACTGCCTACCTCGCCTCCAATCCGTCAGCAATCGGATCGCTCTCAATAGAGCGACTGGAAGCATACGAAGAAAGCCATCACTGCGAAGAATCGTCAAATCGAGAGCCTCAGCTCCCGACTCTGGGAGAGCATTTTTTCACATCAGACATGGTTCCGACGTTCGATCTTTTTGAAGCCGAGCCGCCGCGGAAGCTATCAGCAGCCAAGATTCAGGCGGTTGAGGCGCCTGTCTCCGATGCTGTGTCTTGGTTGTATCTAGTCGACTGCGAAGATGGCACTTCGGATGGGCTAGAGGCGGCGTACAGGGTTGAGACGGCGGAGGGTGTTGCACCATCGTCTTGCACCAGTGAGGAAACGGGCTCACAAGTTGCGATTGCATACGCTGCGCAGTACTGGTTTTATCAATAGATAATATATGCTTTCTTTGTTTTCGGTGTTGTACATAGTTCTACTTGGGGAGAGTTTGTCTCCTGAAAAGCATTATCGACGGTCGCATTCTGATTCGGATCTCAGCCAATAGCATCAGTCGTACTGGCAGTCTTCACATAAAGATGGTATAAACCAAAGCCTGTTGCAGATTCAAACATGAGTTCTATGCTCTTGCAATGGGACAATGCTTTTAAGCAAGACTTCTGTCCAACAATTTAGTAACCCAACCCCCAAAAGACCCTTCGATGAATTCTTCTACATCGAGCGCACTTTCTTTGGGTTCTTCTGATTCTGCTCGTTCTTGTCCTGGTGCACAGAATCGAGGCCGCGCTTCTGAGGTGAGAGTGGAATTCTGATACGATTCATCAGGCGTGGATCGCGACTCTGGGGCTTGCTGTCTCTTCCGGCGTTGCCGTGTTGAGCATCGTCTACGACGGATGGTGCCGGCGAGACTTTGATCTCTCCCTCCGCAGCGGCATTTGAAGACTTGCGAGGAGTATCCGCGACTTTATTCCCAAGCGGAGATGTTGGAGAAGAGGAGAGTTTGTTCGATGGAAGCGGTTTGGAAGGTGAAGTTTGCTCGAGTGGGCCCATTGTTACGTCTTTGCAGTGAGCCTGGCTAGACCCGCCGCAAGCAGGGACAGGTTGGAAAGGTGAGGGCGTAGCGGTAGCTCTGATATAATCATCACGAGCTGCATGCTGTTGCCGTATGAATTCTCTTGCAGCGCTCATCTCCTCTTCCTTTCGCTTGAGGTCTGACTTCAGCTCGTCGAACTGCTCATCCAAATACTTCACTCGGCTTTCGAAGGCATCGGCGAGATTCTGCTTTGCACGTAGATCATCCTCACTCTTCTTCTGCAGACCGTGCAGCTCTTCATTCTCGCGTTTGCATTGGCTCAATTGATCTTGGAGTTGCTGAGCCGTCTTTGAATGCTCCGAAAGCTTAGATGTGAATGCTGTGTTGTCTTCGCCAAGTTTCTTGGACTCTCTTTTCAACTTGTCAAACTTGTGGCACATGTTCCTGAGAATACGCTTCTTCTCAAAAAGTTCTCGATCTATCCTGCTTCTTTCATCCTCAATTCTGGAAACTTGGGCCTGAGCTTGTTGGAGCTCAGATTCTGTCGAGATGAGTCGCTCCTCGTTCGATCGCATTTCGTCTTTCAATTGAGACTTATCAGCTCTCATGTCCTTGATCTCAAGCTGCAATTTGTCATGTATGGATTGAAGAGAAGACAGACGAGAGTCCAGAGACCTGTTCTGGCCTTCAAGCTCTACACAACGCTTGTTAGCGCCGGCGAAATCAGTCTGTAATTGTGCCTTGTCGGAGTTGGAAGCTTCCAGCTTATTCTTGAGCCCTTGATTTGCGTGTAACATACTGTCGACAGCGCGCCTGATCGCAATGAGCTTTGTCTCCAGACTGGTGTTCGAGGAACGTTGGTCTTTCATTTTCATCCCGACCTGCGCCTTCTCCTCCAAGAACGGCTGCAAGCTACTGAAAAAACTTGCTACTTCTTTACGAACCATCTCAAGGGTTCCAGAACCCTCCTGGACCTGCTTGGCTCCAGCGGCCAAATCAGTGCGAAGAGCTTGATTGGACTGCTTCTCCCCGTCGAGCTCTTCCCTGAGAGCGACCATGTCCTGATCGAGCTTTTCGTAATCTTTCGCGAAGCTGTCGCGACATCTCTGAAGCTCGGTGTTCTCATCTTTCAGCTCTTCAAGATCACTGCGAAGTTTGGACAATGCTGACTCCCGCCTGGCCGCTTCATCCTCCAAGTCTGTGATCTTTGTCCGAGAGCCATTCTCTTGTTGGATATGGGATTCTTTGAGTTTTCTGGCGTTCTCGTCGGCGTCCGCAAGTTGCACTTTCATTGCTTCGTTTTGCTCACGCAAGTGCTGCGTTTCTGATGGCTGAGATTCAAGCTTTTTCAGCAAATCTTCTTTATCCTTTGACAGCTCGGCGACAAGCTGCTCGTACTGCTTGAGCTGCTCGCTGACCGAGCTGTCATGGGCTAGCCGTTTCGCAAGGGCATCATCCTTGGATTGTACATCCAACTGCAATCTCCCATTGATGGTTTTCAAGTCTCTCACTTCATGCTCAAGACTTGAGCTTTTCTCATAGTCTTGCCATAGAATTTGAGAAAGCTGCCGCAGGAAAGATCCATGAGGATGTTGTCGTTGGTTTCGGTAGTAAGGTAATCCACCAAGCGTGTTGATACTGGAACA
This sequence comes from Hortaea sp. C3G1500-4, assembly GCA_022701445.1. Classification (NCBI taxonomy): domain Eukaryota; kingdom Fungi; phylum Ascomycota; class Dothideomycetes; order Mycosphaerellales; family Teratosphaeriaceae; genus Hortaea; species Hortaea sp. C3G1500-4. Next base: position 581,554 of record JAJVDI010000008.1, on the reverse strand, counting down.
TCCATTGCCCGACATCGTCACGAGCTCGTCTTTCTGAACCCAATTTGTGATTAGGTCAGTAGAAACTCAACCACAAAGCAACAAAAGCAACGAAAGGAAGAAGCCATTCCAACAGCGGAGGTGGAAAAGCGTAAGGTTGCAAACGAATAGACAGATCGATAACGACATCATCTTCTCTGCTTCCTTGCCGTCGCATGCTCGTATCCGAAACCGCAAACGGAAGATCCGATGTGTCTAGCTCCAGAAATATGTTCAAGAATGGTTGCAGGGCCGGGTTGAAATTGCTATATTCATATGGCCAGCATGACCATTAGGACAATCGTGCCCATGACTATTGGAACTCCTCAAGTATACTTGAATTGCTTGCTTGGGTGCGAAAAAGAGTTGTTGGTCCGGAGGCAAGGCACAGCCTGCAACTATGCGAAGAGTGCATTGCAGTCAAACAGGGGTACGAAACTGTTCTGTCTGTGGAAATGCCCAAATCATTGGCTCGTTTGGGACGGCCGCTACTGGATGGACCAGAAACTGCCGTATAGACGAACAAAGGCGCTCAGTAGCAGAGCATGTTTCGTTGCCTGTATTGGTCAGCATTACTATTTCGGCGATCCAGAGGTCCCAAGTCCAAAGACCGCCTGATCTTGTTTCGTTGCTTCAAAAGACCGTTGTGTTTTCAAGGCACACTCATTCCGAGTTCGAGTCCACTCAAGCCCGGCCGATCCATCGTGGTCTTCTGCATTCACCTTTCGTCCAGAACGACAAATGACCGATTTGATGGAAGTTGCTTTCCAGCGCTAACAAATACAATTGTTCCATTGTCAAGCTGTCCAGAAAGTGAACAATGAATCAATCGCATGGGAGATCATTACCCCGCAAATGCCACAGCACATCCCTTTGTCGGCCACACAATGGCACAATGCACAAAGACTCAAATTAGCACCTTCATTTCCTCATAAGACCCGGGCCTGTCTGAATCCGTAGAAAGATTCTCTCACTACTATACACAGCACAGGTCGCTTCCGCCTTATCGCCGTCTTTCCTTATTTCACTTGTGTATTTTCCTTTCGGTATCTGCTGGTCAGAGCCCTTTTCTTACCGCGTCATCTCTGATCCATCACTGTCTCAGCGACGTGAATCGAATAAACGAAAAGAAAAAATAAAGAGAAATTTTAGAAGAACTTACAATGCCGTACAAGGGCAAGCGCGGTGGCGGCCATGCAGGCCAGAGCCGCCACAACAAGGAATCCAACCAGGCGCAGACTCAGAATGTCTTTCAAGGTAATCGCAACCAGAACAGTGATCTTCCTAACATCCAGTGTCGCAAGTGTAACCAGTTTGGTCATTACGCAAAGGAATGCCCGGGCAACAACAACACTAAGCACCAACACAACCACCACAACAACAACGGTGGACCTAGCGGCAATGCTCACTCGGTTCGTCAGGAGAAAAAGTGCATCCACCATCCGCATTTGAGCAACCACAACACAGAAGAGTGCAAGAAAGCAGGACCCAAGAAGCGTCGTGAATCCAACGAATCCATCCACACTTTTTACACCGGCATACCTGACGGTCCTCTAGACGTGCATATGGAGAGTGCTCCGATTGCTATGCCGTCCACTCGTGTCTACTATTGCCGTGGCTGCAACAGCACCGATCACCAGGAGCAGCATTGTCCTAATGGCCAGGAGTCCTCATACAAGCTGCTGTACTGCCGCGAAGCATGCTGGCGCTGTCTTCTGCGTGGCCACACGGGAGATGAATGCCGCAATCCGAGCCAGAAGTCCTGCGATCGATGCCACAAAGCTGGTCACCGCACTGAAGATTGTAAGAATACCAGTTCCGTCCGTCTAGATCTACTCAGGACAGGCCAGACAGCGAATCGCTTCCGGTGGCATATCCCCGATGCGAAGGTCGAAGATGACCTTTTCGGAGAACGGTATAGGTTTGCGCTCAAGCAGACAGAGTTTAATCGGCGGATGGACAACAATCCTCTGACCCGTCAGGAATGGGAAGATGCCCAGAAGGAGATCGCGATGAAGGAGGCTAGGCTCTGCTGGCCGACCACGACTGGTACGTCGCAAGGCCCATCCGTGAACCACAGCAGCACTATCGGGACTCCCTCCCCTCCCCAATCAGTGCTGACCAAGCGGAAATTCTCCTCAGAAGACCCCAGTACCCCTTCATTCCGTCCACGATCCAACACAGAACACCACGAGTACGCCGAGTTCCGCGACTGGAAACGACAAAAAGCCATGACGGCCGAAGCGAAAGAGATCCGTGACAAGATCGACTGGGCCTACCGCTCGTACCACAAGACCTGCTACAACCAGACGCTGATCTCAGGGGCGCACATCATCCTGGAGAAGCAGCTGCTTTCCGAGCACCGGCTGTGGCAAGTAAAGCGACTCATCCACGACAACGCGGTCGTGTACCGGGATCCCAAACTGCTCGAAGCCATCTCCGAGAAGCGCGAGGTCCGGTGCGATCTGTGTGCGAAGTACGGGTACATTGTCGACGAGCACTTTAACCCGATCGAGGTTGGACGGGATATCCGGACGTTGAGGGATTGGGTCGAGTGGGGTCCTTTTGTCGTTCTGACTTGCTGCTGCCATAAGGATGGACATGGGTACCATTATACGCCATCTTTGGCGTAGAAGCTAGAGTCGTCCGGGTTCTCAGCGATTTTTAAAGGTAAGTCGAGGTAAGTCGTGCTGTTTTGCTGCGTTCTAGCTTTGTTTTGGCATTTTCTTGTGTTCGCAAGGTAATGTATGCAATTACACGAGGCCTCTGGCAGGTTTGATTTGAAGCTTCAGACTCTTTCTTGTTCTAGGCATCCCGGGGGTCTAACTGTCGGATTGGTGAGATTTTGTAGAAGTCAGCATACTGAGCGACATTTGATGCTTGGATCCATCCATCGAAAAGGATTCCTTGGTCAGAGTCATCGAATTCATGTGCAGTCATGAAGTTGTTGCAACCAGATCAACCGTGCCTTTCATCGTTGATTGTGCATGTTCGAGGCACCTTATCTCTATCCCAGGCCTCATCTTCTGAGCACAGACCATCACTGCTGACTCATCAAAGACCTCCCAACTCCGAACTGCAGTGTCAAAGGCCGACAATTCACTTCCCACCACATACAGTACCTACCACCCGAGGTAGCCAAGCTCACTACTCCCAATGCCCCAAACTTGAGTTGTCACACGATACAGTCTGTACGACGGCCAGCAGGTAGAGCTCCGCACTGCATCGGCAATCACAGCAGACATTCTGACACGACAGATTGTCTCTAAGCGCCGACATGGGTCCTCGGCGTCAGCTAGGCGCCCTGTTGCAGCGCTATGCGGGGCCAATCACAGCTGCGAGGTGTGCAGGTCTTCTGGACGTGGCCTTGCTATCCTGATCAGCTTATGCTACCGGTGTCCACGTACTTGTAGGCTGAAAAAGTAGGTAGGCAGACTTGTGTCCTTTCCCATTCCGACCATCGTCTTCTTTAATCACATACTCTTTCCTGAGAGCCTCAAACGTTTGACGAGTTCGAGGTGAATAAAGTAACAGCTCAAGCAACCCGTCTGAGATACACATTACGACTTACTTCACGAGCTTTCGCTTGATTTGGGAGAGGCCGAGCGATTGAGAGAAATCACATATAGGTGCCCAAGGGCCTCCGACTAGTGAATAATAACATTGAAAACGAGTCGCTTCAATGGCAGCCGCACTGCAACAGTATTTCCCACGTAAGCTGCACACCAGCCCAGAACCACTTGAGAGCTTTGACTGACCGACGAGTAGCACCACCGCCCAGCCAAGGTATTGCTTACCATGCCATGAAACAGATCCAAACGTTGACAGCCTTTAGAGCAGCAACAACAGCATTATCCTCCTCCCACAAGCGATGATCAGCAACAAAGCTACTACCCTCCTCCCATTCAGCAGCCGCAGCAGACACCTGAAAGCCAGCCGACATACGCACCACCGCCACAGTTCGCACCTCCCCCATCAGTCTCCCCAGTCCAAGATGGCAACACAAGCAACAGCGCTCCGACCTTTGCACCTCCTCCACAGTTCTCCCCACCTCCTGCCGTCTCCCCACCCTTACCAGATGGCAACACCGGCAATGCATCGTCCCAGACCGAAAAGACCCTACCATACTACCCTGGCCCACCAACACCTGAAAAACCGAAAGAGCCCGAGCAGACCTCTGTTCCGGAAAGACCGTACAACACCTCCCGCCAAAGCATGATGCCCGGCGGCGCACCCCCTCAAGGGCACTTCCAAGGCGCCAGCGCGACGATCGACGACGTCGGCACATTCAACGGCGGGAGCTACCGCATCTCGCACCGCGACAGCAACACGATCGTCACGATCCAACTGGCAATGGGCTGCCCCTTAATCGTGAAACCGGGGCTCATGATCGCCATGTCCCCGACCATGACGCTGAAGGGCAACTTCAAGTTCGGGATCAAGAAGATGCTAATCGGGAACGAGATGAACCACTCGACGTACACGGGACCCGGGGAGCTGCTGCTAGGACCCCACGGCTTGGGGGATGTGACGAATATCCGGCTCAATGGCGGCGCGGAGGAGACGTGGAGTGTTGGGCGCGACTCGTTCATGGCCTGCACGCAGGGCGTGACCAAGGATTATAAGACGCAGAGTCTGAGCAAAGCCATGTTTTCTGGGGAAGGGCTGTTCGTGTATAAGATTGGCGGGGTGGGGATCTGTTGGATTATGAGTATGGGCGCTATTATCCGGAAAGATGTGAGTTTTTCTTTTTCACAAAGCTCCTCCGATCTCTAGTCACTTAAGGTTTCCCATCAATCCCGCGTGCTGACCGCTTCTCTTTCCCCTTTTGCAGCTACGGGAAGGAGAGAAATACATAGTCGATAACGGACACCTCGTGGCATGGAACTGCAAGTACATCCTCGAGCGCATCGCGTCGGGTGGGATCATCAGCAATTTCAGCGCAGGGGAAGGGCTGGTGTGCAAGTTTACGGGTCCCGGGACGGTGTTTATTCAGACGCGCAATCCGACGGCGTTTGCGCAGTATATGGCGGCGCATGCGACGGGTGTATAGTTTTCTTTCCCCGGTGCTTGCTGGATTGTGGATAGAAGGGTAGGGGAGATGAGGTTATGGATCGCTGGATATTCGTAGGACTACATCTCTTGGTCTGGGCCTATGCTTGTCTCTTGCTGGCCGACCATTGCTTGCTTCATTCTCTCCCTGTTTTTGGAGTCGTGCATGGCTCAAGACATCAAAGAGCGCACTGTCTACCGATCTGATGGGGCCCCGGCAATAAGCACGCTCAGGTGGCAGTGCCATTGGCGGTTCCAGTTCGTACCATACTACTGCAGGTGGCTTATGCAGCGGCCAGAATGCCGCAATGCTGTTGGTCGGGCCAGTCTAGCTCCCTGGCCCATGCTCAAGCTCCACTGGCCGGTCCTCACTCCGCTTTGAACTTCAGTCTGTCTCCGTTGTAACCACTGGGGGCGAACGTGATTATAGATGAGTCTGAAACGGAGCTGGCAAACAGCACTTTCAATATCTTGCGTCGGTCCACTCATGTCAGACTGTCTACCTGTACCGTCTCCCCTCATCTCGCATTCACGCTTGAGAAAGATGGATGGATTGATATTCACTTCTGCACTCGGGCCTCCCGGTGACTCAGAAGCGCTAACCAGATTGAGAGACCGCCTGGCTCTCGTTCCGCAGTCAGCCCTCGGTGTCTATTGCTGGTCAGTAGCTGAAGGAGCATCTGATCTGTATGTAGGTGGCCGGTCATTCCCTTTCCTTCGTCTTTCTTTCTTTCCCCCTCGAGACCCTCCCATCTTTGCCATCCCCGACAAAAGAAGGACGCCGGCAGCGTGGACGCTCGCGCCGCCAAGATACGTCTCCAGCCTCAAGGCTGTCACGAAATCTGACAATCGACCACGGAACTATCACCGTGTATTTCAACCGGAACAAGCAAGAACTCGTCACCGCACCAATGGCTTTCACCGCTGAGATTCCAATGGATATGCCGAATTATGACGGTTACTTTATCTATCGGGACACCCAACCCGGTCATCCATTCGACCCGACTTCTCCTCCAGTCTTCTTCCCACCTAAGGATTCTGATGAGCTGTTTGACGCTTTGCGCGCCAAGTATCCGCATACTAAGACCCATTCGGAGCGCATGCGCGACGCTATCATTGAGTTCCTGCTGAATGAGAGGGAGAGCGAGCAGATGCAAGCTTCGACTTCTCCTGCTACTTCATTCAATGAGGGTGCAGCAGCTACTCCGTGGCAAGCACCATCATGGCCTTCCATGGCTTCATCTGGTACGACTTCCACATTCAGCAGCCCTGATACGCTTGATTTGGGCACGCCATCTTTTGGCATGTCGCCATTCCCTCAATCTGCACAGCCCAATCGCCACCCTAGTATGGCTGCATCGACTACAACGACCTCACCAAGCACGACCGAGAATGCAGCCGGTCTCACTCCACCGGCTCTTGAGCAGATGACTGGTGTGTTCAGCATCTCAACAACTGACCAGCCCAAGCAAAGGGTCAGGAGAAAGATGACAGAGGCGGAGAAGGTTGATTATCGCAAGAGGCGCATGGTCAAGGCATGCGAAAAATGCCAGAAGCGCAAGCGCAAGTGTAACCATAATCAGGGTGCAATTGACACTCTCGGTAAGAGATCCAAGGCGAAGAAGTCTGATCCGGGCGCGAATGTAAAGCATAAGCCGACAACGCCGCCGACACCCATGGCGCCGCCGCCCGCTCCGACGGGCTTCAGCAACAACGACTTTGAGAAATTCGATTTCGACGAATTCCTTACGAGCGACATGCCGCTCTTTGATGACGTCGTTGATTGGGACAACTTCCTACACATGCCCTCGGTCCACATGCCTCAGCATGGCTTTGATCGCTCGAAGCACTTCAACGACGACTTCCTCCTACAAGGCCCATTGCTGAACACGGAAGTACACCAGAACTCACTCTTCCCGACCGATCACCGTAGGCAGGATCAGCAAGCCACGGCCACCGGATCACACAACGCCTCACGCGCACAACAACAGTGGAACACAGACGAAAGCTCACACGATCACGAGCTACCGCATCCAGAAGCATCAGGAAATCACGGCTACCTGAGAGGCTTCTACCAATCGACAGGCGGAAGTAACATTCAATGCTCGACTCCAATGAACGAAGCCAATACCCACGAAGCGCTCAAATTCGACCAGATACTTCCCCGTCACCCCGGCGCTGCGCTGCTGCCGACTCGCTCAAGTCAGAACGACCAACCGACGCATACCAGACACGTGCACGAAGCGGCTCTGCAGAAATCGTCGTACGTGTTCGATATTCACGGTCCTCCTGATTGGCTATCGAGTCGCGCAGGCGCATCAACGCCGCTACTACGCTCTCCGAGCGTAGTCAACCGTGAGCTACCGTCTACCTCCGCGGTACGCTCTAGCGGGTCTTCAGCTCCTGCTGAGGAACCTGCAACGGTGAAGGAAGGCAGAAGGCCGGAATCCAATCCGGTTTCCGGCGAAGCTGGCGATCGCATCTCATCGTCATCGAGCTCATCCGCCCTACTCTTCATGTCGAAGAGACGCCTATCGAGATACCCCGGCAGCAAGAACCCCGCTGTCAAGAACGAGAGGCTGGACTCCCGAACCCCGCTCCTACAGACTATAGCGGAGGCAAGCAGCAGCGCAGTCCTTACCGGCGATGGTCTCCCCCTCGCCCTACGCGCCAACCGCACCCAAACCCAACCCGGGACACCCAACCAGAGGAGCGAACCTACCCCATCGCTTCCAGCTTTCCCGACTGTTCTCGCTTCCTCCGCCTCAGGCGGTTGCGATCAACATGCCGCGTCCCCCGCCAGCGCTGCCGCCGCCACATCCGCCCACGGCACCGCTTACGCTACCTATACTAGTAGCAGCGGTAGCCACACCAGCAGCCAATCGGCCGCAGTGGTGGCACAGAGAGGCGTGTTACCTGAGCACGTCAGACGTGAAGACCACGTCCGCGGGACCCCTGCGACGGCTGTCCTCGCCGCTGCCGCGCCAGTGCAGGAAGAGAGGCTGCCGGATCATGTTAGGCGGAGGGACCACTTTGGTCGTTCTGCTGCGGGATCTGTCCTCGTCACCAGTAGCGTTAAGCCCTCGGGTACCGCGCTCTGGAGCCAGGTCGGCGGGTCTGCAGTCCTGGCTGGTGTTCTTCTCGTGGGGGTGGTTGCTGTGGTTGTGGCGATCACTGCGATGATGACTGAGGGGGCTGAGGGAACCTGTGTGGGTTTTTTCGGTCTTGCTGCGGCTTTGATGTCTATTACGGCCTCCTTTGGTGGTGAGGCGGTTTCCGTTTCGCAGCTTTTGGGGTCGAAGAGGGCACTTCAGTCCAGTATGGGGGGGAAGAGTAGCTGGAAGCTTGGCCGGACCGGTCTTGTAGGACCTCGTCGATGTGGGGAAGTTGGAGCGTGGAATGTGTTGGGATTGAGAGCTCTCCTTTAGACTTCCGAAGTGTGCGAAGAGGGATGAAAGTGGGGCAGGGATCGGGTGTAGAGAGCAGACAAAGAAAGGAGGCGGTAGCTTGTGAGGAAGCATTTGCAGAAGTGAGCATCCCCTGCCTTGGTCTGTAAGAACAAAGGACAGCAAAGTGGGATAGTCATTGCTCCCCCTTCCAAGAGTATTATAGACAAAGTGGACTGCAGGCCTGCACTCCACGGTACATACATGCCCTGAAAATACCAAGAAAAGCTGTTGAATTTTTTTATTCTAGAGATTGATACATTTTCCAGTCTCGCAGTATAATTGCATGCTTAGAATTCATACCTTTGACCTTGTGTTGTCGAAGCGCAAGTCAGGCTTCTTCTCGCTAAGTACCTCGTCTGCTGTAATGGTCCCCCCCTAACCCGTCCTTTGGTCCAAGATAGAATAGAGCGGTTAGACATCCTTCTCTCCAGTCCGAAAGTCTATTTTGTACGAGGTGATCTCAAACGCCTTACCTGGAAACTTAGGCGATGGCAATATAGACCAAATTCATTTGGACGATTGGGACGGAGTAGTATACACTACCTACACAAGAAGCAGATAAACCGAAACTTGCGATTAATTTATTTCCATCCTCGTTCCTAGCTTCTCTCCTTTTATACTTTTGACACAGATTCCCCCAAATTTAGAGAAAATAAAAGAAAACGCCATCGCTTATTTTTCACAGAGGGTTTTTCCCCCGCGCCCAAAAAACAAATCTCCCACAAAGACCGCTTGAGGAACTAATTCTCATCCTTTACTTTATTTCCTCCCCTTAAACCCACCAGGACCAAACCTCTTCCCCTGATTCGGCTGGCTGCCATACGCCCTGCGCCCTTCGTTCCCCTTCTTCATGCTCGCGCCGAGGTTGATGTCCACGCGCGGCGGGACGGGGAAGCCGAAGGACTTGGCGACTTTCTTGAGGTCGAGCTGGTTGACGTTGAAGACACTGCGGAGGGAGTGGGAAGCGTAGGCTTGCAGGTAGGAGCGGTAGCCTTCTTTCGCGGACTATAGTTTCTGGAGTTAGCGAATGGCCAAACGGGATGCGAGCAGGGAGGTGCGGAAACATACCTTATTAAGATAGTAATTCTTCCCAATCAACATCTCCAGCTGACTCTGAATATCCACGATTTTCTTCGGCGGGATCTCAAACTCGACGAGGGGAACGCGGGCTTCCTTGAGATGACCGAGGAAACCCACCTCGTTCGGCTGCAAGAACATAAGAGATTTGCCTTTGCCGCTGGCACCACGCGCCGTACGGCCGACACGGTGGATGTAATCGCGGGGGTCGTCGGGCGGGTCGAACTGGACGATCCAGTCGACGGCGGGGATGTCGAGACCGCGGGCGGCGACGTCGGTGCAGATGAGGGTGCCATGGGCGGCGTTGACGAACTCGAAGAAGGTGTTAGTGCGTTTCTGCTGCTTCTGCTTGCCGTGGAGGTCGAGGACGGGGAGGTCGATGTAGTTGAGCAGCTCGGCGTAGTACTTGACGCAGTTGCAGCTGGAGAAGAAGACGATGATCTTTTTCTTCGGGTGCTTCTTGAGGAAGGTGAAGAGTAGGCGGAAGCGCATGTCGGCTTCGCAGATGACGTAGCCTTGTTCCAGCCCGGCGACGGTGGAGTGTTCCTGGTAGTGGTCGACGTTGATATAGAGCGGGCCTGGACGGAGCGAGATTCGCGCGAGATCCTCGACTTTGGTCGTCTGCGTGGCGGAGAAGAGCATGGTTTGTCGTTCATCCTTGGGTAGGATCTTGACAATCTGTCTCATTTCGTCTTCGAATCCGACTTCCAGAATCCGATCCGCCTCGTCGATGATGAGCGCTTTGCAATTCTTGAAGACGAAGCCCTGCGTATTCTGCAGATGGTCCAAAAGTCTTCCTGGCGTAGCAATGAGGAGATTCACACCTTTGCTGAGCTTCTCCGCTTCAGCCCGACGATTTGCGCCTCCGATGACGATACCGAAGGTCTGCGAATGGTGCTCCATAAGTTCGCGCGCGACGCCGAAAATCTGCAGTGCGAGCTCGCGAGTAGGTGAGACGACAATGACACCTGTACCGTTGCGCGGCTTGAAACGAAGCGAATGCAGCATCTCAATAGCCGGGATTAGGAACGCCAAAGTCTTGCCAGAGCCTGTCTTCGCCGCTCCCAGCACATCCCGGCCAGCCAGTAACGGTGGAATGCCTCGTCGCTGGATCTCCGTCATCGTATCAAAAGGCATCTCCTTCAATGCCTTCATCGTTCGCTCGGATAGGTTGAGTTCGGAGAACTTTTGCGGTTCGTTCGCAGTATCCGGTAATCGCACACCAAGTGCTGAAGGGAGATCGGATGCCTGGCCAGCATCGCCGTTCGTCTTAGACTCTTCACCCTTTCCTGCATTGGAGCCCTCTGCATCGTCATCGTCGTCGTCTTCCTCATCACCCTCCTCATCAAACCCAGCAAAATCATCATCATCCTTCACGCCAGCAACACCGCTCTTCTCCGCCGCCTCCTTCAGTTCCTGATTCATCTGAGCTTCAGCGGTAACCTCATCCTCGTGCGCATCCTGTGCATCCTCATCCTGCGCCTCCTCTTTCTGCTCTTCCCGCTCCGCCTTCGAAGCCTTCCCATTCTTCATCCCATCCTGAGCAGCAAGCTTCTGCGCCAACTTAGCCTCCTTCTTCGCCTTCTTCCGTGCCGCAGGAGTCGCGGCAGAATCTCCATTCGCAGCACCAGCCGATTGCTCCTCCTCTTCAGCAACCTCACCCTGCTTCCGCTTCTTATGATCCTTCTTCGCCTTCTTCCTCGCCGCCTCTAGTCCTTCTTCTGCCTCATTCCCTTCCTCGTCAGGCGAAGGCAAAGCGCCCGACATCATAGCCGGGTGGCTCGGTCGCTTCATACTGTTCTGTTGGTGCTTGCGCTTGCGCTTGCTCCCACCGCCGGATCCCGCTGCACGGATGTAGTCGTAATCGTTGGACATTTGCCTTCAGCGTGTATTTACACAAGCGAGACAGAATCACAACGTCCAGCTACGTCGGGGTATTAACAATAAAAGGTGTTGTAAATCGAAGAAAAAATGTCTTTGTCTCTGGGATCTAAAAATCTCAAAGCCCGAAAAAATCGCCAAGATTTCGCCGGGGCGCTGATGAGAAGCAAGTCAGGTCAGCTCGGCTCAGGGTCCGACCGGAGAACTCTAAATAAACTCCCAGGACGGCTTCAGATCATTTGATGCCGTCAACTTTTCCTGTCTCGACTTCACCAGGAGACCATTGAAGGGCTTCACTATTATTACTGCAAATGGCTACATGTGTCTACCATTTGATAGGCACATTGAGTCGCTGCAAATATACGAGACCCTACCAAAAAAATCAAAAAGAAATCCAAATTAGCAGGCAAAATACATCAATCTATTAAAAACGGCACGGTAGAAAAGAGACAGAGGCACACTCACACATACCTATCCAAGAAGAAAAAAAGGAAGAACGAAAACATAAGAAGAGAAAGAAAAGAGAACAGAGGCAGAATAGGCAAAAAGCAAAATATATACCCCGATCCCCAATCATGCATTCCTTTTATGTATCTGTATACGCATTCCCATTTTCTACCCTCCGACAAGAAAAAAAATGAAACCCCACAACTAAACTCCGGTGAACAGAAGGGCAGACTAATAGGACCAGGAGTAGGTGATAAGATGTGCAAGGGAGTGGGCAGGCGTGAAGGCGTGAGTAGTAGGCGAAAGACAAACCCAAAGAAGCGGGGACCACCTGAATCCCCATGCCCATTTCTGTTCCCCATCTATCCTTCTTTCTTCACTCAGGACGCTCCGTGAGGCTGATGCTGATGACGCTGCACATCCTCCGCGGCAGTGACAGGAGTCAAATGCACATGGACTTTCCCCGCCTCAGTAGTTCCAAACGTAGCAACATGGCCCTTGTCACTCTCATGAGAATGCTTGAGCTGCATATGCAGAACCCCACCACTACCAGCAGCAGTAGCAGGAGCAGGAGCATCATGACCAACGGCCCGACTTCCCTAAGAATCGGCCGGGGCCTTCCCATCCTGCCCACCATTCTGCTGCTGCTGTTGATGAGCAGGCGGAACGGGGACCGAACTCTGCGTGCCCTCATGCACCTGCGCAAGACTAGGATGCCTAGTCCCAGCCGCCTGGTGGACATGGGGAGCGATGTGCACGCCGGAGGGGGGTTCGAAGTGGGAGTGCAGGGCGGAATGGTCGCCTTCGGTCATCTTGCGGAAAGTGTCCCAGGAGGTGACGGCGCCGAGGGCGCGCTTCATGTGCGCGTTGACGATCTGCAGGCCGTAGACGTAGGAGGCGTTGACCCAGCCGAAACTACAGAGAAAGAGGAAGAGTTAGCTTGGTTTGAACAGACGACAACGATAACCCATGTCGAGCGGGTAAATGAAGGGGGAGGGGGAAATGAGCAGACTTACCCTTCCGTGGCCACACCCTTGAAATCCGACCCCTGGTTCCCGTACTCCGCCTCAACCTTATGCGGGTACATCTGCTGCGTAACATCATACTTCTCGACGACCACGCCGTTGAAATCGACAAAGGCCTTGGTACACATGTAGATCCAGCGGTACGCGAGACGCTGCGCGTCCTCCTCAAACCCATACCGGAGCAGACCGGTCCAGGCGAGGATCTGCTGGGGCGCCCAGCCAAAGGGGTAATCCCACTGGCGATTGGGCCGCTCGAGGCCGACAGGTCCCCGGGATTCTTCGGTGCCGGAGACTAGACCGCCGTGCTTTTCGAACTTGGGCAGGGCCTTGGAGACCATGACGGCGGCCTGGCGCGGCGTGCAGGCGCCGGCCCACATGGCCCAAAACATGGTCGCGCTTTCGTAGCCCGTCTGGCACTTCTTGACCGTGTTGTAGTCGAAGAACATGCCCTTCTCCTCGTCCCACATCAGCTTGTCCATCATCACGCGACGCTTCTTCGCGCGGCGGTCCCAGGTGGCCGAGGTTTCGACCTCGGGCATGTCGTGGACGCGCCACTCCGGAGGGATCTGCAGACGGTCGCCGAAGAAGGCGCGGATTGTGCGGGCAATGTCGACTTCGTACTTGTACAAGCATGAGTTCAGGTCTACCGTGGCCAGGTGAGCAGCAACTCTCTCCATACGATAAGAAGTGTCATGGCCTGACTCGCGGACAGCTCGGTCGTGCAGGAAGTACTCGTCCAGCTCGGGCTCGTAGACGTGCCCGTAGTTGTAGGCCTTGACGAACTCTTCGAACGTCATGCCGTGCTTCTTTGCGTACGGCTGGAGGACGTGTAAGAAGTGTGACGCTTCGGTCTCTGGCGGGACACCAAGACCGCCGGGGCAGTAGCGGGAGAGACCCGATACTGGATCGTAGCGTGGAGCGACCATCCAGGTGCTGTAGTAGTCTTTGATGCCTGCGATGATCGAGTTACGGAGGAAGTCAAGGGCGTAGGGACGGTGCTTGATGCGATCGTAGACACGCAGAGCCATGTCAGTGAGGAAAGGCGGTTGCGAACGGCAGAGGTAGTAAGTCCGGTTAGCGTTGAGGATCTTGCCATAGTGGCGGATACAGAAGCAGAAATGGCGAACCATAGCCTCAGCCAGATCCTCGCGGTCGTTGACCAGCAGACCAAGCGACTCCATGTAGCTGTCCCAGCCATACAGCTCGTTGAATCGGCCACCAGGAACGACGAATGGAAGACCCTTGAAATCTGGCTCGCCACTGGGGGTATCCTCAACCCTCTCCATCTCAATGGCTAGCAGACCGGGCGCTTCGTTCAAATCACGCACGTACTCATTGTCGTCCGGTGGGTCACGGAGCCAAATGACCTCCAACTCCACCTCCGGATGCTCCTTGGCAATTCTGGTATAGTACTGGTGCTGCTCCGGCACACCAACAGGAACATAGATTCTCGGGTGTGGGTGTGCCGTCCAATCCTTCGGATCCTTAGCGACTCGTGCAATGTTGCCACCATCGATCCTCCTCGTCAGGTTGGGCCAGAACTGGTCCTTGATCAGTCGAGAGAAGCGGTTGACCGGGTTCTCATTCAGTCGTGATTCATCCAGCACAATCTGCTTGCGGCCATACTTCTTGGCGAGCGTCAATTCTTGCAGCAAGTTGCTGAGCATGTACGTCCCGCGGACGTCGAAGCTGTGGTAGCCGCCTGAGGCGGCGGTTCCAAGAGCGATGGTCTTGGGGCCGGAATCTTCGATGGTGATCTGGATGTTGTGGTCGGTGTCTTCACGTGCAAGGAGCGTCTTGAGCGTTTCATCGACGTTGATCAGGTAGCGGCGAGGCGCACCCTGGGCATCTGTAGACAGCAGCGTGTCAGTTCGTCTGTCACTCGAGCAATGGCTCGGCTGTTGTCATACCGTGACTCGTGCGCCTTCCTGGCTGTTTCAACGAGCTGGCTGATGCTAGTGGGTTATGGCTAGAATCGACCTGCAACACCATTTTGCGTCAGTCTCGGTGGCTCTCATAACCCCGGTGTTGACTACCCTTTAGGTGGGCTTACAGCTGAGTATGTTCGGCTCTTGGCAACCTGCCTAGGGGTGTGACTCTGGCCATAGTAGACATCGGGGGCGGCGTAGGGGTCGAGGGAGAGGGAGACTCGAGGGGCTTGCCTGTCGCGACCGTTCCCGTCGGGGTGAGGGTTGGGGTGCAGCGGCAGCTCGGATTTCTGCCCGCTCATGCTCTATACAGGTGGAGGAGGATCAGCTTCGGAATGTCTCGTCTCGGCCAATGCCTCTTTGTCGTCTTCAGGTGTAGATGAGAAAGCCAGCAGAACAAAGGTGCACACAGTGACGGGTGCAATCTCAGTGTAGCGAAACGTGCTTCCAGAAAAGAAAGTGTATAGAATGTACAGTAGTGACAGCTCAGGCACGACGTCAGGTACAGTGGGGGCATCGAGTGGTTCTGTGCTGAAGTGACGCTACCAGCTTATCAGATAGCCCAGGCTCAAACGGCGGTGGGCCCCCTAAGCGGCAGATTTGACGCGGTCCGTTCAAAATTTCAACTGGCAATTGGGTTACGTGCCTCTGACGTCTCGGGGGATGGCGATGGGGTGGAGATCGGAAGGCGACCGATGGCGATGGCGTTGCTTTTGCAATCGTAGCGCGTGAATAATAGACTTTCGATCGCGCGTCGCGGTGCTTGCGTGCGGGCGTGTAGCAGGTACAGTAGTAGGCGGATGCCAGTTCAGGTTGTTGCTGACAGGATAGACTGTCCGGAGTCAGATGGGAAGAATGCGTTCGGCTGCGTGTCCGTCACCAGACAGGTGATTGATCAAATAGGCTTGCGTCGGACAAGGGAGGAATGGAGGAATAGAAGTCGTGGCGTTGGCGTAGAGCAAGAGAGCTGATCGCGTGAGGCCACTCCCTGCCTCCAAAGGCGACTAGATGCGGAAGGGAGATTCCCACTGTTTGTCTCTCGCTTGCCTTCTTGCTCGGCCGCAAAGGCTCAGTAATGCTGGCGACAAGGACGAGGGAGAGGATAGCGGTGAAGGAGGCAGTCAAGGCGGAACTACCTAGGTAGGCCAGGTGAGCAGCGATTGCCAGACCCATCACCTCCCACCTACAACCCGGCGGAAAGACGACCCATCGCCGCTGACGGCCAGGCCCTCATCGCCCTTACCACCGGCCTCAGCCCCGGTCCCGTCACCACTTTCCCCATCACAGTTAACGCAAGAAGAAAAAGAAAAGAAAATCCTAGGTACTAGCTGGGGTGCCGTCCAATCTGCACCGCCTCAGATCCCGTGATAGACTTGGCGATGGTCGGGACCTGTGCATGCATGTGCTGCTAAACATACAGTACTGTACCTAGGTAATATATGTAAAGCAGGGCTGCTGCATCGGAAGATCGAACCGCTTTCATGCAGCCAGTCAGCCAGGCCAATCTGGGGGAATAGAGGGTCCCAGTTGTTGTAGAACCCGTACGGAGAAGATGCATTCACCCTGATCGGAGTTCGAAAGAAGACGAAATACTCATCTTCTCTGCAGTCTGTGGTCTGCGTGGTCTTCATGAGAAGGAAAGCGATGCGGACCGTCGATCGTTTAGGCGAGGTACATACAATCGAGTACTTGACCCTTTTAGCGAACGACTTCGCTTATTTTGCTGCTTACTCTGCTAGGGTAGGTGGTGAAGTTCTACAAAGTCCTCAATGCAATCAAGGATCGAAAAGTCACGAAACCAAATCTCAAATAGGGATCATGTACTCGTAGGGAGCTGCTTTCAGAAGGGTAATGCACTGCACTTTGAGCATATAACAAGGCTGTAGCTGGCAAGGCAATTCTCAGAATCCCAGCCAAAGGGAAAAGAATATAATAAAATAAACAAAGAGCAAGAGCAACCACCGAATTGGATGTTTTACAAGTCTAATATTATACTATTGCGGAGCTGCTTTCGGACGGATGATGAACTGCATTATGAATACCCAGGTAAGGCGCCTTGGTCAATTGTGACAAGACCTCCGCACGTCGTCACCTTTGACACTTGAAGGACTATCAACAACCACGGGCTCGGAAGCAAGCTGAAACTCCCATGACGCTCCTCATTATATCCCTCACCAGCACCTTTGAGAAAGCAGAAGCAATGCAGATCCAATATTGAAAAGACAGCATAAATACAAGTTTTCGATTCGAAAGTAGTGGAGAGGTCATCCTAATCAGGCTTGGGGCCTCCGTGCTAATAGATACAATCCCGATTTCCGCAACTCCCTTCATAGTAAACCCACTTTTCCCCCGTACTCACCGCCATCATACAAAATCCATCGCGTAACAAACAACATGAGCGAAAGGTATGATCGAGCGTAACAATACATCCGTCCCCAGGCACAAGATCAAAAAAGCCCTCAAAAACGCCACGCTTTCCAACCAGCCCAAAGAAAGAAATGCAAAGCCCAGGAAAAAAAAAAAAAAAAAAAAAAGGCGCCCCTCGTCAGTCAGATCCAATCTTACACATCGGCCTCACCCCTTGTCATCAAATCTCCACCTCCCGATCCCTCCTCATCCCCTCCAAAACCTCCTGGATCCCTCCACTCCTCAACCGGGACAGGACAACCGACATCCCCTTCTGGGCCTTCGGCTGGCTCTTCTCCGTGCGCTGGAGACTAATACTCTCGATAGCGCTCCTCACCGCACCAGAACCCCAGCTGCTGAACCAACCCTGCTGCTGTTGCTGCGGCTGTTGCTGTTGTTGCGGTTGCTTCCCCCACCCACCCGCGGCAGCGGCAGCGGATTCTTCACCTCCACCCATAACGGATGACGCCGACGCCTGCTCCCCCCAGCGTTGCCGCTTCTTGCGGAGCTGTTCGCCAATCCGGCTTTTCAGCGTCACGGAGACGGCGACGTGGGTTTGCTCGGGAGTCTCCATGCCCGCGACACCAGCAGAGGTACCAGTAGCAGCAGTCGCCCCATCAAGCCCATCTCCCATTTCAGGAGCACCACCAGCAGCCCGCCGATAACTATGCCGCTCAAAAACACTCAACACATTCTCCCAGTCCAGATTCCGGCTCTCGCACTCCATCCAGCCTTGCTTCGCATCCACCACGCTCTTCTCGAGAATGAAACTCTGCGTGCTCCCATCGCTGCCGGCGCGGTCCGCCATCACGCTCTTCGGTAACAACTTCACGACGGCGGGGGGTAAGCGGGAGCGTTTGAGGTGCAGGCGGACGGTGGTCAGGCGTTGGGTTTCCGGGTCGAAGTGCCGGGAGATGGTGTCTGTAGAGGCGACATGGCGGGAGTAAGGGTTCGGGTAGCGCAGGAAGTAGGCGAGGGAGACGGCGGGGAAGGCGTAGTCGTAGGTGTATTCTTTGCTGTAGAATTTGACCATTTTTGTTTTTGCAGCGGCTTGGAAGATTGCGGAGTTGGAAGGAAAATCAAAATCGGGTTAATCGGTCCAGTTGGCGGCGATGGAGGCGGGCGTCGTAGGCGGGTTTATCGGTTGTGATTCGAGCGATGCATCACCCGGTCGTTGGGGATAAGGGATAATCGGACGGCTGGTATGAACGGCGGAGGTGGGCGATGAAGGATAGTGGTAGCTTGAGGGGGATACCTGGTATGTAAGGTAGTGATCACACGAGCAGGTCTGGTCTTCACCTGCAGATGCAATCGTCAGACAGCCAGGACGCAGAGAAGGCCGTCGAACTCCCGCTGGATGTTCCAGATCGGGCTGGATTGGGTTTAGCTCGTCAGTAATCGGCATTTACAGATTCCGATAGGTCACCTCCTTCT
The DNA here is from genome assembly GCA_022701445.1 of Hortaea sp. C3G1500-4. Taxonomy (NCBI): domain Eukaryota; kingdom Fungi; phylum Ascomycota; class Dothideomycetes; order Mycosphaerellales; family Teratosphaeriaceae; genus Hortaea; species Hortaea sp. C3G1500-4. The sequence goes on along the minus strand of JAJVDI010000008.1, from coordinate 562,837 downwards.
CCCGACTCATGTGTAGACGGACGGTGGATGTGGGGGAGGGGCAGTCGGGAGGCATTGTGAATAATTATTGATGCTGCAGTTACACGTCCAGTCATAGTCCGAATCAATTCTCGGCCATTTTATTACTTTATTACATACCGCCATCCACACCTTACTTCTCCCGCCGAACTCCAGTAGCCTTTCTGACCACTGAGTACGTTCAACATGGCCTCCCCCTCCGCCGTCGGCGCGCCCCCCAAAGCCGAAGAGCTGCAGGAAGAAAAGAAGAAGCCGAGTGGCCAGCAGATCGACCCGTACAATGTAGCCGGCGAGGTGGATGAATCCGGCAACATCAAGGCGATTGACTATGACCGCCTCATCCAAGAATTCGGCGTACAACCCTTGACCGAAGATCACCTCAAGCGCTTCGAACAGGTCACGGGGAAACCTGCCCACAGGCTCATGCGGCGGAAGCTCTTCTTCTCCCATCGTGATTTCGACAAGATCTTGGACACATACGAGCAATATGGCACTTTCATGCTCTATACCGGACGAGGTCCCAGCAGCGGCAGCATGCATCTGGGCCACACCGTGCCCTTCCTCTTCACCAAGGAACTGCAGGAGATGTTCGACGTGCCACTAGTCATCATGTTGACTGACGACGAAAAGTACCTGTACACCCGCTCCAAGAACGACGGCACGCAGAAGAAAGGCGCAGGCGTGGAAGACTTCCTGCAGTTTGCCCACGAAAACATCAAGGACATCATCGCCCTCGGCTTCGACCCCAACAAGACCTTCATCTACACCGACTACGAATTCCTCGGCGGCCACTTCTACTGGAACACCTCCGAGTTCGAATCCATGATCACCCTAAACCAAGCCCAAGGCGCCTTCGGCTTCGGCGGCAGCACCAACATCGGCCTGATCGCCTACGGCGCCAAACAATGCGTGGCCGCCTTCCCCTCATCCTACCCCGACCTCTTCGGCCTCCCGGACTACCGCGCACCGGACTACAACCCCCAAGGCATGCGCCGACACAAACCGCTCTCCAAGATCCCCACCCTGATCCCCTGCGCCATCGACCAAGAACCCTACTTCCGCATCCTCCGCGACCGGTGTGACCGCATGACGGACCCACACCCGAAAACCTGCCTCATCCTGTCCAAATTCCTGACCGCGCTGCAAGGGCCCGGGGGCAAAATGTCCGCCTCAGACGCCAACTCGGCCATCTTCATGTCCGACACCGCCTCACAAATCAAAAACAAAATCAACCGGCACGCCTTCTCCGGCGGCCGCGAATCGCTCGAGGAACACCGCCAGCTAGGCGGCAACCCGGACGTCGACGTCGCCTACACCTACCTGTCGTATTTCCTCGAGTCGGACGCCGAGCTCGCCGAGCTCGCAGCCAAGTATCGCTCCGGAGAAATGTTGACCGGCGAGATGAAACAGCGCTGTATTTCCGAACTGCAGAAGTTCGTCGGCGCGTTCCAGGAACGCCGCGCCAAGGTCGATCACAGCGTGATGCGGGAGTACATGCGGCCGAGGAAATTGGTATGGGGGGGTAACCCTGCGCCGACGAAGCCTGCGGGGAAGAGTGGTGAGGGGGATGGAGGGAGTGGTGAAGGGGCAGGAGACGGCGCGGGAGGAGGGGAGAAGAGGGCGGATGGGCGGGGGACGAAGGGCGAGCGCAAAGCGGCGAAGCGTGCGGCGCAGAAGGAGGAGAAGTTGGCTGCGAGGCCGAAGCAGACGCAGCAGCAGGAGCAGCAGGGTGGTGAGGCACCGGCTTCGTCGGAGGCGTCATGAGTAGGTAGTGCTATGGCTATATCGAAATAAGTAAATACAATCCCCAAAAATTAGCATAGCACCTCTTTTTTCTTTTTCTTTTTTTTTTCTTTTTTTTGGCCTCCTTGCCTTTGGTTTCCCTCGTCCTTCTCTGTCCCACGCCTCCCTTTCCCCCACCTTTCTCCTGTTGATTTTTTATTTCTACATTCCATTTTCAAGAAAAGAAAACAAAGGTTAAAAACAAGAAAAAAAAAAAGAAGACAAAAAAGAATCGAGGATGCACTAGATCCACAGTTCCAGGAAGGAACTGGAATTGAATGAAATTCAAGTGTCTGCTTTCTTTCCTTCCTAGCGGCGTATCATGCACTCTTTCTCATTCCAATATCCCTTGCATACATGTGAATCACTTTTTCTTCCCGCGCGCCACATCCCTAACGCCTTCGCTGCACGCACTCTGTCAAAGCAAAAGAGGGAAGTCTCTCCTTTATCGTCTGTCGTCTACATCCTTTATTGCGGTTCCTGGAAAGGCTTGACGAGCATTTCGGAGAACTTGCTGATGCTTTCTACGCCTCGGACTTCATCGACTAGTAGTGGCATCTTGACGACGTGGAAGTCTTCGCCGTAGAGGTCGTCGATCTGCTCGAGGTACCTAGTTGACGAATGATGTTAGCTTTCTGTAAAATAGATGCGTGTCGTTGGAAAGAGGAAAATGGGCGAGACTTACTTCTTCTGCATCTTTCGCCTAGCATTGCACTGCTCGCACGGGTTATCCTTCTTGGGAAACAGCAGCTGATTGACAACCATCGCATGGGTATCGATCTCATAACTGCCCAGCTCCTGAATCATCCGCTCCGTCTCATACAACGACAAAAACTCCGGGATCAAGACCGGCACAAACGTCGTCAGATCCGCATTCTTAAACTGCTTATTCACCTCCCCAATCGTATTCCTCAGATCCTCCATCCTCTTCATGACATCCTCAAAACTCTGCCCGTTCGGCAACCCACCCCGCGAATTCACCAGATTCCCAATCATGCCGCCAAACTGCTGGCTCAACTGACTCAGCTTCTCGAGCGCCTTCTCCAACACAGTCGGGAACTGCAAGAACCGCAACGTATGGCCCGTGGGCGCCGTATCGAAGATGATGACCTCGTACTCCATCCCTTTCACCTGCTTCAGCACCTCCGCAAACGACATCGCCTCGTCCACCCCCGGGATCGAGAACGCCATATCCTGGAACATATTCCCGACACCCCCCAACCCCTGCATGGCTTCCTGCGCATCGTCCCCGCCCGCGCTGATCAGCTCGTTGATACTCCCGTTGGGGTCGATCTCCATCGCGGCGAGGTTGTCGACGCCGGGGACAGGCCGCGCATCTTTGCCGAATTTCACCCCGAAGGCGTCCGAGAGGTTGTGGGCCGGGTCGGTGGAGATCAGGAGGACGGATTTCCGGGCTCGGGCCATCTGCACGGCGAGGGAACACGAGGTCGTGGTTTTGCCTACGCCGCCTTTGCCGCCTACGAACACCCATTTGAGGGATTTTTGGGCGAGGATTGGGGCCAGTGAGGGCTCCATTTCGCTGGCGTCGTCGGCCATGGTTGTTGTTGTTGTCTTTCTTGTGGGTGTTCTGTTGTTGTTCTTGGAGGGGATTCAGAGGGAGGGTGAGTGTATGTGTAGATCAGAAGCGAGACGGCGGCAAGTGTGTTCGGTGGGGTGTTGTTTGGTGAGAGTGTGAGGAGAGAATGAAAGTTGGATATCCCAGTTGCCTGAGACCAAACAGCTCGTGAGTCTCGGACTCTCATGGTGGGATGTGGGGCGCATCAGCCGCACTTCCGTACGTCATCAGCTGCGGGTGCTTGTGGCTTCGATCATTGGAGCCTGCCTTGCATAACCAGGTAGGTACTATGTAGATACTACATAGTAGTTTATGTTCGATATGTGACCAAACTCTCCGACTACATCGAAATAGGATTAAACATGGAAGAGAAGAGGAAACGAGCTGAAAAGAGAAGAGAGCTCAATTGCACGCTGAGAGCGATGAGCCCTTAGAGAGGAATCACTGGGTGCTTTAAATGGAAACAATTCATTGATTTCATGTTTGAAGCAAGATACTAGCAAAACCGTTTTGCTTTCAAACAGCACATAGTCTTATGACAGTGCACGTTCGCTAATTGAACAGCTTGAAACCGCCCGGGACCTGCTTCTGAAAGGCCCCTGTAGGATCATACTTCCGACTAACGTGCTGAAGTCGCTTGACAACCTCCTCGCCGTAACCGCTTATGGGGTCTTGCCACTGCGCTGCATAGTTGAGGTAAATGAACTTCTGTTGCACGCCGAGTTCTTGAGCTTTGCGCTCCGCTTGATTGTAAAAATCCCTGGCTTTCTGATCCACCAGCTGATCGTCTTCAGCATTGTCCCAGGTCAGAGTCATGAGGAAGTTGAAGAGCGGGCCGTCCTCGACTGTCAGACCCAACGAGTTTCCACCAGCTTCAGCGGATGCGTCCAGAATGATTGTCGGCTCTGGCTGGAAGCTGAAACTGAACACTAGGCCGGCGACTTCCTCCATCTCGTGCACGGTCTCGTTTGCGATGAGAAAGATCTCCTTCAGCATCGCGGCACTGTTGCGATAGGTGCCGGTGGCGAACAGCCGACGCTGACCTGGCGGGTTCGAAACGGCAAGCTCCACCGTAAAATCCGTCAAGTTGGAGATCCGCGCGGTCGAGAAAGTCGTGGGGAGGGAGGTGAAGTTTTCGAAGACGGGAGGGTTAGCTTCCGGTTTCGTGTACTCCAAGTTACTAATCGTGGACCAGCTCTTGGTGGTCACGTTGTAGAGGAGGCTAAGAATCAGCGAGGCATAAGGATCGTAATCCGGGTTCTCCGTGAAAGCCTCAAAGGCCGCGAATTGCTGGTCGAACGTGCTGTCATCGAACCCCACAAAACCACCCCAGAAATCCCCTTGCTCGAAGGCTTCCTGCTCAATCGCCGTGACGATGCCGAAATTGTTGCTGCCTCCTTTGAGCGCGAGCCAGAGGTCGTGGTGTGAATCCTGCGTGGCGTTGACGATCCTCCCCGAAGCTAGAACAATTTCGAATCGTTTGACGTTGTCGCAGACGAACCCTTTACGAGGCGAGAAGAAGGAGACACCACCTCCAAGAACAAGACCGCCCACCCCCACGTTCGCCACACGACCTCCACCAGTCGCAAGCCCCTTAGGGACGAGGACGTCGTAAACATCGTGCCAGCTGTTCCCGGGACCGATAGTCACAGTGGAGCGGTCCGACGGGACCTCGACCTGGTTCAACTTGCCAAGATCTATCGTCACGCCCTCCTCGATATTTGCCACGCCAGCCCAGGGAGTATGCCCGCCCGAACGGACCGCAAATTCGCACCCATCGTCATTCTTGACATGGCCGCGGCTATGCTTCAGCGTGGCAACCGCCACAGCCACATCCTCAGCATTCCCCGGCAATACGACGCAGCTTGGGGAGACTGCTTCTTCTTGGGCAGACCAATAGCTAGCGATTGACTCCTCGTAGGGAGTGCTGTCGGGAAATACAACTTTGTTTCCCAGCGCTTTCGATAGAGCCGAGCACTTTGCATACTAGTAAAATGATTAGAGTGTTTCCCTCCTTTTTCTTCAGATGATTGCTGAATTGTCTTTTTTTTTTTTTTGATTTTTTAAATTACGGGGGAAGAAGAAGGAGAAGAAGAAGAAGGACAAAGAAAGTGAAGGACAAAGAAAGTGAACTCACGCAACTGAACTTCATCCCGTGCCCTCCCCATGTCGAGAAGCTTGCATGCCCTTTCTCTGAATGCAGCGAAGCAGAAGTAAGACGACTCAAACCCAGCGCGGCTGTCACTGCCGACGCAAATACATGCTTCATCTTTCTTTTCTGTTCGAGTTAGAGCGCCGGTACGCGCACCGTCTTCTCCAAATGAGAAAGGGAGGCAGTAGATGTAGGATCGAATGATGAACCGGGGAAGAGCAAGGCGTAAAAAGTGACATGAAGGGCTCTAGAGCAAAGTCCTTAACAAGGTGAAAATTAGCCGTTCAGGATGCGAGATACTGGAATGGGTAATGAGAGAGGATCGACACATTACTACCTGCGTAGAGGAAGCCTCAGTTTTCATCCTGCTGACCCTGCTGTGCATGTATTGGGGTCCAATAAGCGTCTACGTCTTTCACCGGAAGATAAAGGTGCGTCTGCAGCCAAGTCCCGCATTTGGGACGCATGCTGTACCACGGCGATCTTATCCTTTTCCTGATCTAGGAACGCGAAGACAGAGAGTAGTCTCCGTTTGAAAAACCTTCCAACCAAGGGATGATGAGTATTGTGTATTTTTCTAAAGCTTCCTCGTCTCTATGGCTAGAGTTGTTGTGTGGACCTGTCCACTACTGTCCGTGTAATCACAGTATCTTTTCATATTACACCTGCCTGTCTCTACCAAGTGATCTTGGCTATGATCATGGCTAAGAGAAGAATGCTGTCGCTCAGTTGCAGAAGTGAAGGAGGTGTCATTGGAGTCGCTCCAACATTGATGGCATATTGATGGCATTCCGGGGGAAAGCACATCAAATCGGTGTACTGCCAATTGACTGTTCCGCGCGGAAGAAATTCCATTCGATGACTTCATTTGAGTCGCCTCCCAAACATTTGGTTGATGGTCGCAAAACCTCCACCACCATGTCTTGCTAAAACACAAGTCCTAATGGCGTCTCGACCGGGATACATCAAATCTCTATGGCTGACGTGGAAGTCGCTGCGCTTGCCATGGCGGAAACAATTTCTCGTCGGCTCTGACCTGGCCGGCAACACCTTCTGGGAATTCAAGGATGCTTTGAACGCGAACCGCTTCCGGCGGATTGTGAAGTACAGCCGGAAGACTGATTATGCGGATGTCAAGATATCACGTAGGCCATTGAATTGATGGTGAAATGATCGCCGATTTGGAATACTGACCCGGGCGACAGCACAATGGCATCAATGGTTACGACACACGCGATTCGAAGCCCCGACAATCCCCGAGCAGCAATACGAAGTTTCGCGACAGGCTATGATGAAACAGCTCGCCGCACAAGCCGACGAGCGCTGGAAGAGCGTCCCGTCCTATCTCGACCCGCCGCGGATGCAGCAATCACAACCTCCGACAGAAATGAAAGACCCTGGTGGCTACACGGGACAGACTGCCCCAGAGGAGAGCGAAGGCGTGACCAGCGGCGTGGAAGACACCGAGAAGGTCCAGGAAGTCAGCGCGGGCAAGGATACAAAGGAGGTGGACGAGGGCAGATTCAAGGGCAAGACGCGCGAGAAGGAAATCCCGCCGTGGGAGAAGAACCTGCCTAAAGGCAACCCCGGCGACAGTTGGCAGCCGCAGGAATGGACGCCGGGTGTTGCTCGACGTCGGTAGGCGGTGATTGTAGTATACTGTATTATACATGATACCCTCGGGGAAATATTGGCAATTGGCATGATGGATTCTGCATGTTGATGTGCTTCTTTGGCCCGCTAACCGGCTCCTTCAAAGTAGCCGGTAGTTGACGCTCACGACTAGGGCAATAGTATCTGCCGACACGGAGTGCCGTTCGCCATACTTTGATCTAGATATCTGTCACTGTGAAAAGGACCATTCCATCAACGGGCGGTGCTCAGTGACGGGTCAGTGCCATCGCTGTAGCACGCTCAATTCCACAGACTTGGAAGCTCATCTCTGCCCCTGCATTTGGAGGGAAATGCCTGTTGGTCTTATTGTTGTACTTTCCCGATAGCAAGTGCGGCTAGGAATGCGCAACTTTGGAAGCTCATCAAGTGGTTGTACGATTGTTCCCATGGCACACGAGGCAGCCTGAGTTGCAGTCATATTCTACGAAGGGTCTTGCACGCATTCGTCTGCGTAGTAAAATGAAGCAGAGGCTGTTCCCACAGCTGTAGAGGCGCAAGCCCGTCATGAGGAGACTCTGGCGCTCGTGTTACCGACCCTTTTCGACCAAACCCAGCAAGGTATTTGTGAATTGAGAGGCACAAGAGAAATTGGTCCTCGGCTACTGTAACAACATCCCCGTGGCTTCGAGTGCAAAGGAATGCCCTCAAGATTCTAAAGCTGTAAGTGCCCAGGTGGATAGGGACTTGCATGGCCTCGTAGCCCATCTCACGCTCCGGCAAAAAGATCGAAGTTCATCACGGTGTAGATGCACCAGGATCTGGTGCTTAATCCACACCGTGACATGACCCAGGATGGTCCGAAAGCTCAGTATCCAAGACATTTTCTTTGATGCAACCCACCGCAACCTACTGCCCGCCCTCCCCCGTGCGGATGCATAACGCATGCATCGACCCCGTCTGTTCTTCACTTCCCCCTTGCCTGCGATCCTGGATAGTGCAATATAGTAGCGGCCGGGAGAGGTGGGAGGTCCGGATGAAAGATACCGGCAGAAACGGTTCTTCACTCCTGCGGACCTGCATCCGGTCCTTCTGCCGAGGTTGTCTCCTTGCACTCCAACAGTACGGTTGAGTACCTGATCATCTTCCCGTCCCAAGTCCACTATTCCCGTTCCTGATCATTGCCGGATATGTAGCTGTGGGACTGTAGAAGCGTCATTCTAGAAGGCAATTTTTTACCTTCTTCCTCTTCTTCTGCTGACGGGCGGGAAGACCAATTTCGGCGCCACCGAATGCGACAGGCAATACGTTACATTGATCCTACATCATTCTAGTCGTTCTAGTAGTGGACGGCGGCAGATCAGAACTACAACCTCGATCGACGGGAGAAGTAGTAGCCTGGCCCTGAGTCAGTGAGCCAACCTCGGGCGGGGGATCTGTGAGAGAAAGTTGAGCCGGCGGACAGGCGCTCCACAGCCGAAGAAGACGTCGGATGTCTTCCCGAAAAAAGAAGGGAGCGGCCCTCAACCCTCTAATGTTAATTGGACACCAACGGTAAATGAGGCATTGTCTGCCACTAAACACGCAAGTTAAACGCGCTCCTAGAAGCTGAGAAACCCCAGTCAGATTCTCCTGTTCGATGGCAAGGACTCACAAAAGACGGGATCTAGAACGACACAGCCTGGTGGATCAGCATAACTTCGCTCATCCATGCATGCACTGTAGCGGCTCGCCAATGGTGCAGGAAGCGGGTAGCCATTCCATCGCGTCCCCACCTACGCTACTCTACCCGCTTCCCTGAAGGACTTGAATGAACCGGCCAAGGTGGCGACTAGCCGAAAAGAACCAAAGATGGGTCTTCTTGTCCATAGCATTTCACTTTCAAAGGTGAAGAATACAATGAAAGAAAAGGAACGACGCGCGCCACACGTCTAACGGTCTAATGTCGCAAATTCCAACGTAGCAAACGGAATGAACAGATAAATCACCAGTGAAACTGAAGCAGATCTGACTCAAAGAAGCTCACGCTGGCGATAGCAGCTTGTAGAAAGAGCTACCTAGCTAGCCAAATTAAATACAAAGTCCTACTCGCAAGAAAAACGCTCAATGCATATGCAACTCATCCCTATTTACTGCGTCGGAGCCGCCCAGTCCGGGCCCTCAGCAGTGTAAAGATCCGGGTTAGCCTTCACACAGACGGGACCGTTCTCGTTGGCGTAGTTGTCGACGCTGCGGATCTCGAAGAACTCGGAGCCGACGGTGGTAGGGGCGTAGAAGACGTTGAAGGGGTCGAAACGCTTCTTCAGCTCCAGGAGGCGCGGGTAGAAGCTGCCGAAGAAGGACCACTGGAAGTTGGGCTCGAGGAGGTCGCCCTCGTTGCCGTACGAGCCGGCGCCGGGCGTCAGCTCGCGCAGGTCCTGCACGAGACCGGTGGTGAAGTTCTTGCGGGCTTCGGTGATCTCGGCGCCGGATTGAGTGAAGTCTACAGTGTCGCCAATGATGATGTAGGCGACAGCTTCACGCCAAGCGGGGTTGACGGCATTGTCCTGGCGGCCACCGCGGTCGTAGGTGGGTGCAATGTTGTATGGGAGGACGACGTTGCCAGCCTGGACCATCTCCCACAGCTTGTCGAAGGTCTGGTCGAAAAGGTCGCCGTTGAAGTTGTCCCTCGGAACGAGACGGTTGCTCGTGATGCTGCCGTAGTTGTTGGCGCTTCCGTTGGTCAGGGCGTTGTTTGCCACGCCCGCCCACGTATCGTAGTGGTTCCATGTTACATTCAGATCGATGCCTAGGTCCTTAATGTCGTCCATCCAGGGCTGGATGATCGACTTGGCGTCATCAAGCGACTGGTTGGGAGCGATCAAAGGGTTCATCAGGAAAGTCCGGCCACCATCGGCGGCAGGAACCACATTCAAGTAGGAGTAGAGACCCATGTCGGCGAAGCGTGGGAAGTAGCTCAACCAGGACTTCATCGCCTGCTTGAACGTGCTCTCGGACACGTCAGCAGGGTAAGAGAAGCTCCAGCCAGCCGTCGCAGCTTGAACTGGCGGGTAGGCCTTGACTGTGACGGATGTCACTACACCCCAAGCAGCAGCACCGCCACCACGGAGGGCCCAAAAGAGATCACTGTTCTCATTCTCGCTCGCTGTGACGAAGCGTCCATCAGAGGTGACGACATCAATGGACAGCACTTGGTCGGCACCCATTCCAAGCAGCGGAGTCAAAGGCGAGTGCCCACCGCCCTGGAACCAACCACCGAGAATACCAACAGTAACGCAAAGGCCTCCAATGGTAGTGGCGTCATTCTGGTGGGCGAAATCGTAAAGCTCGAAACCCTGAACGCCTGCACCAGCCTTGATGGCAGCGCCCGACCAGCTAGAGCCGCTGTAGTTAGGGATAAAAGTCATATCCTTCATGCCGTGCATCCACACACTGAGGGAGCCAGCGCCCGAAGACTTGCCAAGGAAATCATGGCCAGTGTTCTTGACAACGAAACGCACGCCGGTGTTCCGGGCGAAGTTGACAGCAAGCTGGATCTGATCGACTCTAGAGGCCTTGACGGTGTACGAAGGGTAGCCACCTTGGGTGCATCCCTCGGTGTCAAACAGAGAAGGCGGCTGGCAAGTCAAGCCTACCTGAGATGGGCTCATAACTTCGATCGGGTCATCAGATCTAAAAAAAAAAAAAGGGTCAGTGGGCGGACTTTTTGCGGCTTAGAGGGTCTTCATCTCGTACATGAAACGTGCATTGTTCCAACTTGAGGTCAATTCGTCGCAAGCATCCTGGTCAATCTCTCCGGTGCCGTTGGTATAGCAGACGTTCGAAAGTGGAACTGGCTCAATTAGCCCACCCAAGGTAGCCAGCTTGAGACCGTTCCAGAGCCACTTTGAGGGCCACTTCTCGTCACCAGGGAAGACTTTGCAGTTGTTGGGTCCAGCAAGGTCGTAGTTGGGCTGCAAGTCATGATCCTTCGTGACGTCGGTTGAGGAGATGAGGAAAGTAGAAAGGAATTCCAGAGCCTCTGCGCCGCGGACCCTTGATTGTTTGGGAAGGCGCTCGTTCAGCGCCTGAGTGATGTTCTCTGGCGTAAGGTGATCTTGTTCATATCCAAAGGATTCTGCTACCGCTGATCCTGCCAAGCAGGCGTAAGGCAGAAGCTTCAAAGAGCTGCGCATCAGCATCGTGAAGATGATACTCGCCAAGCGAATGTGATTAAAGGATGATGTGCGATTGTAGTATGATCTTGGGTTCAAAGGACCTTTTAAAGATGCTTCCAGCTTCTCGCCCCATTGGAGACCCTAGGCTCTAACCAGACGCCGGCGTGGATCCCAGCGGATGGCTTGGCATCGGCAGTTCACACGTGGGAAGTCCCTGATGCACACGATATGCACGGCGGATCTGTACCCTGACTATGCGGCCGTGAGCAAAGCCACAGGTGGACCGGTCCCCGGTGCGATTGCCTGATGCTGCAAGGCAGGCTGTGGCGGGACGAGCGGCAGAACCGGCCCACTTTACGGAGGTTCGACTTGTTCAAACGAAGAGGCGGAAGCGGGCGAAGTTGTCAGTAGTGTCTCGGTGCCTGGCTCATGCATACTGGTGGCTAGTGGCTTTCCGGGCGGCTTATTCCTGAGCCCAGTCCTCCCAGTAGTAGTGTCAACCGCTTTCGACGTGAGAGACCCGTACTTTTGACTCAGCCTATCTGCATGAGGCGAGTCGGCGAGGCTGACCACTGCTCAGCCGTACCTGAAGACGCGGAGCTTGGCTGCATGGAAAAAGAATATGCCCACTTCTTGCCCGTCCTATTGCCAGGCCGCGAGGACGGATTGCTGTTGCGGCGCCTAACGAGAAGCATTATTGTGCTGATTAGCTCCCGAACGACTGTCTATGCACTCCGGTCTTGGTGCTGTCCGCGTTACTGACACGGTCCTCGCCTGCCATTTCATTAGATGTTTGATGAATTATCTATCTAACTTTGCACTACAGCTCAAGGGGAGTCGGGAAGGACGTGGTGGCCGACGGCAATATGGCTGCGCGGCTCGGATGGGATTCCACATCCGTTTGCATTCTGTGGGGAGAGGAGGCTCGGGAGACTTTGCGAAGCGGGGCTCGTCGGGGGACTAGCTTGGTTGCCAATCAGAGCCGGGCCGGCTAATATGGAAGCAACGCCGTTCCTGTCTCGGAATTCAACGTCAATCTAATAGGTGCAGGAGAGCCTCGATGGTCTATGTTGGTGAGCCACCAGGTGCGTAGCCTGCCATGCTTGCAACCGGCTTGCAACCGCTTGTATGCAGAGATCTGACTCATGGTCATTCCCTACTAGCCTTCCAACTTGCACTTGGTACCCGTGGGTGCGTGGAAGAGGGACCGGTGGCAGCGATGGCCGGACTTGGCCGCAGTTCTGTGGTGCCTCTTGCTTCATTCTGACAGGCTCGCTTCGATGATCGTGCAACGATCCGGCTTGCATCCGTCCTTCGCGGATCATCAACAATCGTCAAGGGGCCATCGGCGGCGATCGAAACCGCTCTTTTGAACCAACAAAGAAGTATCGAGGAAAAGAGAAAAGACAAGGCTCTGCTCAAGTTAGGAACGAAGTTAGATGCCCGAAGTGACTATCGATTTTCACATCCAAGCTCAATGCTAAATGCATATAGATTGAGGTGCTGCTCATATTCTGTCAACGCAGGCGGGACCTAGGGTCGTCGCCAGGCAAGTCCCGAATTCCGACTACAATCTGTGCAATCATTCGCAAGTGGGCCCGATCCCTGAGAGCATCAATGCTGAAACACCACGCGAGCGATTGCGTGGGGGCGTACCATCGAATGGGAATGATTCTCAGGGATCCAATCCTTTCGCTTAAAATGGCGAGAAGCTTTTTTGTCAACCCTGAACCGATCTAATCAACCCCTACGATTGCAGTAAATGATACCTTGATAGCCAGGACGATTGCAACCTGACTCCGTTCAAACCTGAACAAGGAAATTGCCCGTCGGCCGTAGAGTAGATAGTGCACAGGTCAATTTTTCATCAAAGGAAACGCTTGATCTGATCGCCCGCCTGGGCGACCGCGGATACTGTACCCAGTGTCTGGCAACCAAGCGAGCCAGGCAAACCTAGATTCCAGAAGGGCCTTCATTATGACCTCTCGTGGTTGTCCGGCATATGGCCATCTTCCAGATTGACCCTTCTTCACTTACGTTGTCTTTTGACAGAGTCGCAGGGGATTGTCAGTCGTCACATCATGGCGGTCGAATCAAGGCAACCTGATGCCTTCGCGATCATCTTTATCTTTCTCGGTGCTGCTACTGTCACTGTATGCTTGCGACTGTTCGCTTGCAAGTTGCTTCGCCAATATCATTGGGGTATGTAACCGCTTGGTGTCTTTGACCAGCTGCTCGCGTACTTGGTCTTCACGAACTTAAAACTAAAATAGTTGCCGGCAGACGACATTCTAGTCTTCATTGCATGGGCAATCGACGTCGCCCAAACAGGAACGGCCGCCGCTTGGATGAAAGCCACTTGGTATGGCTACCATTCTAGTGACGTGCCCGACTTCACCGTGGAGCAACAAGTACACCAGGCCAAGATCATGTTGGTTCAAGGACTGCTCTACAATCCGGTCCTGGGTCTAGTTAAATGGTCTATCATTGTGTTTCTGATGCGACTCGACGACAAACGCAAGATTATGTAAGTTGGATAATTGCCGCTTCAGTCGCGTCAACGATGTGCCCGAATGCTGACCTTCTCATGTAGAAAGTGGACACTGCGAATACTTCTGGCTGTCAACCTTGGTCATCTTATTGCAGTCTTCTTTGGTGTGGTAAGTTCTCAACATTGCAATGGACACGCCACTCGCGTACTAGGAGCCATCTTCCTTGCATGTTCCAGAATGCACACAGACATCGCGCGCCTCTTAGTGCTTCACGCGACTGCTCATGCGACCCATTGTGACAAGGCAAGCTAACGATCATATCACAGCTCTTGCAGTGCTCTCCCGTACACATGTACTGGGATCATTTCAAAACCGATCAAGTCGTCGATGGCCAAGTCGTAAACGACAACTATACCTGCATCGATCAAGCAGCTTTCTCCCTCGGCACAGCGGCGATCTCAGTCACCACAGACATCGCGATACTACTGGTACCAATAGCTATCATGGTCAACTTACAGCTACCACTCCGCCGGAAGCTTGCGGTGATTATTGTCCTCTCCCTGAGTTGGGCAGTCGCTGTCGTCGGCGCGATCCGCATATACTTCTTCGTCAACTTTTGGTACGGCCGCTTCCCGGATCCAAACTGGAGTCTCTGGAACACCTTATCCGGCGTGGAGAACAATGTTGCCATTATGGTATCCTGCGCGCCATCCATCAAGGCTGTCATAACCTGGTACATGCCCCGTTTCTTTGGCACGTCCAATGCGAGGTCGAACACAACCCCCTACCACTATCCTGGAACGTACCAGCTAAGTACGCGTCCGCGAGCCGACTCAGAAGGAGGTGTCCGGGGAAAAGGAAGTAGCACCGAAGCTATCGTCCGGAGTGAGAGTTTGGATGGGAGCGGCGAGTTCGGTGCACATTCAGAAACTACAGAGGCCAGAACGACCCAGGGTCCGGCGACATGACACGGTTTTGATTCAACCAGTGCGATACTTCGAACATATCTTTATTGGATCTGTAGAACACAAAAGCCCCAGTACACGATGTTTGTTCAGGAAACAGCACTTGACGTTTGGAAATCTTCGCCTTTCATGCAACGACACATCCATGCAACCAGCAATACCGTACAGTGAACACGACACGTCAATCTTGAAACTCAAACCGACTTCCGCGCAGCGATTTCGCAAGTCCATCGATTTAACGGAGACATATGATATATCACCTAGCTCGAAGCCGATGAAAAGCAGCCTGTCTGCTTAGCTCAGTAGGCAAAGCGCGTAATGTCATCTTTTGGCTTGCCATTGGCTGTTGTGGAGTCAATGACGGCAAGTAGGATGGAAGTCATACCATGATCCTGGCCTTCTTTGCCATAATCACGAGTAAAACTGTACAGCCATTCTAGTGTTCACGAGCTGGACGCCTGCGAGGAGTATTTTTGGCTTGTGAGGAGTGGATTGGCTTGTCCAGTAGCGTAATTGGTGTCTGCCACTAAAAAGCACTGGAGAGAATTCCTTCCAGATAACAAAAGAGGGCAAGCAAAGAGGATCGTGACAAGAGAGTCGATACCTGGGTCGAGATCAATTGCCAAGCGTGGTGTAGGCAGATTTGATAGTCAGGGTTGCAAGCGCGGAACACCGCATGTGATGGAATCTGTACATGAAAGGGGCCATCCAGCACGATGGCTTTGGGACGTACGCACGAGACTCAGAAGCGGCGCGGCCGTTAGCCCAGTAGTAGCGAATGTTGAGAAATGTAAATCAACCCTGTGATTTCCAAGATCTCCGTCGGATCACTGTGGCACAAGCGTCATCCATCGTTAAACTTGTCACCGCCAGAGGATTAGTAGACTGAAGTCTAAGTTGGTCGGAAGCAAGACGCACCAGGCCCCTCATACTGCCCCTTTCTTGATTGAACGCTTTGGACAGTCGATCCATGAGAAAACTCTCTGATTCGTGCGATCTTTGCTAGTGCTTTGCGGATGCCATGACGCCAGGAAGGCTGTTTTCTGGGGGCCCAAAATGTAAATTCGGTCTCCAGCTGAACGCCTTTCTCTTCATAAAGCGTAGTTACCGGTTAGAGAAGTGACGCCGGTGGCCGACATGCATTACGATGTTGGCAGGCTACTCCTCGCATTCTGCTTCACGTGCTTGTAAGACAGATATTCAGCTTCTTCTACATTTCCAGTCAAGGATATCGAAGTCACAGAATGCTCGTGGCCTCTCAGCCTTAAAGTGTTTGTGGTCCCTTTTTTTTTTTTTTTTTCCTTTCCTGTCTTTGATGCTTGGGAATGATCTTGAACTCATATGAATTAAACCAATTTTATTTCTGTACTCTTCCTCATATGTCTGATAGACTGATTCGCCTTTCCCCCATACATTATTTCATGAACAAAAGGCACTTGGCCGAGGTTGAAAGAGATTTGAGCTCTTCTGCGGATTTCTACTCGAGCAGGTCCTAAGCAAGGAGTCCCCTTAAAGCCAGAATCACAACGATGCTTCTGCGAGCATTCATGTGCTCTTCTGGCCACAAAGTCTTTCTGATGTCAAGATCGTCAGGTCCATCGATACAGCGCATCACTGCCACATGATGTGGTGCCTAAGGGACTCGTCTTCAGCCCAGCTGCCAAAGTCACACGACAATCAAGATATCAACGTCATCTAGCACTTCATGTACTGATGAAGCAATCGAAAGGTAGTCAATAATACGTCAACGCATACTAGCCAAGAACTATCCTTCGTCCTTATCAGCAATCTATTCTGCCATGTCTCGATGCAGTATCAGCAACTGGCCTTTCGGCCAACAAAATGTATTGGAGGCAACTCAAGAACACGTTCTCAGGTCAGAAGAGCCATCAACGCAGATGCAGGCACTCACGGGAGGTCGCAAGCACCCGACACTGACCCCGGTCATGGATCAACCCCTATCGAAGCCATTCGCTGTTGAGGTTCCCGCTTCTGGGTCAAATCAGACAATGGGGAGCCTAAGCACCGAACAGTGGAAGACCTACGAACCAAGCATCGTCGAATCACTCGTACCATCACCGCTGCAACCTGGCCGGCGACGAGGCCAGCAACGCGAAGAAGAGCTCTCCTATCCTTCGCAGCGACCGATTATTCACCGCCCTCGCCCGACTCAATTTGCGAATCACACAGCCCCCTTTCGAGGCGACGGACCAACCCCGAAAGAAAGAATCAAATGCCCTCTGACCACTCACTGTGATGCTGGCAACAAGTACGACCTCGATTTAGAGGCTGGAATTCCCAGATATCCTCGTACACCTCCTCGGGTCTTGCGGACCGCGACTTCCAAACCCTCGCTTCTACCAGCTTCCTTATGGTACCCCTCCGACCCAATCTGCTCCCCGTCGGCAATGGAAGGCTGGAAGCCTCCGAACAAAGCCCTCAAAACTCTCGGCGTAGTCGAAAGACCACTACGCCAACAACCCGTTCCAAACCCGACCTCCCCCTTCGAATCCTTGATAACCCTATCGTCCTCCACTGACTCATCAACAAACCCGGCAGATCGGCATCGCAAACCCCTACCCCTCCCGCCTAGAGACCCTACTCAACCTTCGCAAAACGGACGCACAGCCTGGCTCCACGCCCTGACAGGCATGCTAGTGATCTTCAACTGCTGGGGGCTAGCGAACGCCTTCGGGCTGTTCGAAGCGTACTACACGACCTACTACCTGCTCTCCAGCTCCCCGAGCGCCGTGGCATGGGTGGGGAGTACGCAGCTCGCGCTTGTGTTCGGGCTCGGTGTGCCGGTGGGGATGGTGGTGGATCGGGGGTACTTCCGGATGATGTTCCACGGAGGGACGGTAGTGATGATTGTCGGGGTATTCGCGACAGCGTGGTGTGAGAGGTTGTGGGAAGTTTGGTTGGTTCAAGGTTTGGTGACGGGGACGGGGATGGGGATGGTGTTTTGTTCGGGCGTGGTTGCGTTGATGACTTGGTTTGATGAGAGGAAAATGGGCATTGCGATGGGGCTTGGGGCGGCGGGGAGTTGTTTGGGTGGGATTGTGTATGTGTTGTTGGCGAGGCATTTTTTAGTTAGTAGAGGCTTCGCTACAACGATGCGGATTTTGGGTGGGGTGGCGGCGGTAACGATGATACCTCCGAATCTGGTGTTCCGGATGCGACATCAGACGCACAGATCTTCAGTACGCAGGACATTCGCTCCCGGGTTGAAGAGTAGGATGAGCCGGCTGGCAGCTGGCTTATCATCATCATACCTTCTCGCGGCAGCCGGCATGTTCTTGACCTTTCTGGGCGTCTACTTCGGCTATTTTATGATGGTCACTTTCGCTTCGACGGAGTTGAAGATGTCGAATACTGCAGCAACAAATCTACTGATCTTTATGCTGGCCGCAAATCTGCCTGGGCGCTTCCTCCCAGCATTGATCTCGGACAAGTGTATCGGACCGCTCAACACCATCATACCCAGCATCTTCCTCAGCGCCGCAGTGATCGGCCTATGGATTGCGAGTGGAGAGCCCAACAAGGCAGCAATGATCGTTATTGCGTGCTTCTACGGGTTTGTTTCAGCTGGAATCCAGGTTCTCTATGCCCCAGCAGTGTATGCCTTTTGTCTTGAGCCGACTAGGAGCATACACCGCTTGTCGAGTCCATCTTGCGTAGAACGACAGCCAACCCAGATGGTGACGGATCGTCTGGGAGTCAAAGCCGGAGGCATATTCACTTGTGTTGGTTTAGCCTGCCTCATTGGAACACCAATCGGTGGCGCTCTCATCAGTTACAGAGCCAATAGAGGGATGGGTCACACATATCTGGGGGCTCAGATATTCGCGATGGTAAGCCTGATCCTTGGAGGATGCCTACTTCTAGCCAGTCGGGTGGCGAAAGTTGGATGGGAGGCTCGCAGGGCCTGAGGTGCTTGCAGGCAGTTGCTGGTTAGAACAAAGGTTGAGCCTGATGTCCAATGTAGATGAACGTGGAGGCGTCTGCGACCACGAGAATGCGACCTGGCAGATGCCCGCCGGGTGGTGGTACCATGGCAAACATTGACTCTCTGGTCACGCTGATATGATCGGATCTTCTGCCTTCGAATGAGCGAACTCTGTACCGATTGCTTCCTTGGGCGACGGTGGTCCGGCACAAAAATCATCTGCGTAGCCATGTCGATGCTGGCTAGCGAGAACATTGTAGTCCAACAGACAACACCTGCCTTCACGTTTTGACCAAGTCCAAGATGACCATCATCCGTTCACCAGACTTTTCCATCACAGCCACAGCCTCCTCGTCCTCCTTAGCACGCTGACTCTTCTTCCTCCTCCCATCAAAAGCGACTTTCTCTCTCCTCGCCTCGATACCTCTTTCTACCACAGTCTGCAGGTCTTCACACCACTCTAAATTTCCCGAACGCCAGAGAAGCCGTAACAAGTCCTCAAGAAGCAGTGCCACTTTCGCATTGTCGGTTGCCGAATGGGTATTTGCCGCATACGGCGCAAAGTGCGTCTGGAAATCATTTTGGGTGAGGCAATTGTCATGGTATGCGGGCGCTGCACTCGCCAGAAGTGGTCTCAGGAGCATTTGGTCTAGACTGCTTTGTTCGTTGATGCCGAACCCTGTCGTTGTATCATCGTCATTGGAAGAAGGTAAAAGACTGGCGAAGACCAGCTGCTGGAAGACTGGCAATGGGAGCGGACGTAGAAACTCAGTGAAAAGGTCAAAGAGATCTTCCGTGTCCAGAAAAGTGGCTGGCGAGAGCTGAGAAAGCCGCACAAGAAGGTCAAGGGTCTTTCTTCGGAGGTCGAGGCCATCTAAGCCGCCAAATGAGGCGAGGGCGGATGAGGCGCCAGCGGTGCTTTGTGATCTTTGCTCGTCGCCTGAGGGATCTCTGCTGCCTTTGACAGATGGTAAAGTCGTAGCAGATCGCGAGCGTGGCAGGGAACCAGGCGCCGGGCTTTCCAGATCCGAGTCGGAATCAATGTAATAGTCACCAAACTCGCCGGCCTCAAGGTCCAATTTCCTCTTCTTGTCTATTTGAGCTAATTCATCTTCCGCCTTGCGTTTTGGTGGCTTTGTCTCGTTCTTCCAGATCTCTGGAAATTCACCCGTGCTTCTGGTACCGCCATCGGCGAGAACGGCTCTCATGACCCTGCGCTTGTTGTTTCGGCCCTCGCCAACACTACCCAGATATCTTGCAAGTATGCTCTGATCTGCGGCGCCGTGCTTGGAATTGCTCTCAAGGTCTAAAGAAAGAGCACCGAGCATCCAGTCGAGGAACAATAAGTACCTTTTCCACCTTGTCTGGTGCAATATGGAGCAGTTAAAGGCCCAGCCAAGGACATGCCAAAAGTCTTCAGCATTACTCCATATTGAATCCTTGTCAGAGTACCTATTCCTCAGCTTGATGCTGTCTTCCGCACTTTGCTCGCTCATCCCCACCAGCTTGTTGGTGCCTCTCCGACCACCCCGTTGCCGCTGCCCTCGAGCTGTCCTCTCGCCACTTGCAGATGCAAAAACAAGAGATTGACCTAGGTCAGCCGCTCGTGAACCGCAATTCTTCCCCACGGCTCGAAGAAAATCCAAAGCCGAGTCCGCATTCTTCGTAGTTTCAACATCCCGTGCCCGGGTCGTCAATCTGGGATGCACGCTCAATGTTGCGGCTAGTGCTATTATGTGATATGGGGGAGCAGGAGAGGATAGTGAAGCCGCGGAAGAATTGTTCGAGTTCAGGAGACTGGAAAGCTGGGAAAAGGCGTTTTGATATAGTCCTTCTTCCAGCTTCACAAGTAATTCGCTTAGAAGTGCCGGAGGGATACCTTCCGCATGGCCAGCGGATGGGACGGGAGATGGCTTAGAGGCTTGAATGGGTACCATCTTGGTAGGCGACAGAGTAAGGTCGATCGCCGGAGCTTCCTTCGAATGGAATCCTGGGCATGAGGCCAATCCTCAAGAGAGAATGGTGATAAGTGAATCCCATGCACGCGTCCGTGGATTTTGTCGTATTTTGGTCTACACCCCTCTTGTATTTCTGCGCTCACAACCCTTCACCTCGTTCTTGCATGTCAACATTCATCTTGCGCTTCGGCGATTATCTTCCTCTTATTCATCGGACAGCTGAGGTCGGCTTCCGACGGTCGCGTCGCGTTTCATCCGCGCGGCCAAACCATTATCGATAAGGCGCGCTATCACGTGCGGCAAGCCCCGAGACAGGGCACTTAGCTCTTCGAGCTTCCGATCGACCTCCACCTGAACCGTCCCTTGTTGTATTAAGACTATACGCTTTGCGCCTTAGCTGGAGCTCCTACACCAACAAGGCCCCGGAAATATACAGGAAAAGGCGAAGAAGCCGTCTTCAGAGACTCCCGCACTGTCAGCTGCGCCTGCGCGCGCGTCACTCGACCCGAAAATGCCCAAATTCTTCTGCGACTACTGCGATGTCTACCTAACTCACGACTCCATGTCCGTCCGCCGCGCGCATAACAGCGGTCGCAATCATCTTCGGAACGTTGTGGAATACTACCAGCAGATCGGACAGGAAAAGGCGCAGTCGGTCATTGACAGCATCACGAGCGCGTACGGAGCGGAAGGACAGACAGCCCCTGGTATGATGGGCATGGGTATGGGTGGGCCCGGAGTGATGGCAGGTGCACCGGGTGTAGGAGGCGGTGGAGGACCGCCAGGAATGCCAGGAATGGGAGGTCCAGGAGGAGTGCCAGGATTCAGTGGACCGCCGCCACCGGGTGGAGCACCGCCGATGCCGTTAGGGAGAGGGATGCCACCCCTCCCGCCTGGGTAGGTCAAGCGCGTGCGAGCTTGGAATAGCGCGCACCTATTCATTTGGACGCGCGGTAAGCTGACAGGCTATTTTCACAGATTCCCGCCACCACCGCAAGGTTTCCCGCCTGGTTTCAACCCTCAAAACATGCCGCCTATGCCTTTCCCGCCTCCGACTCCTTCTGGTAGTGGTCCGCCTGCAACAGGCTCACCTGCAGGTGGTATGCCATTCCAGCCCCCGTCCGGTTTCCCACCTGGTATGGCTCCTCCAGGTGGCCCAAGCCCTGCACCGCCGGGGATGGGTGGTCCGGGAGCTCCGCCAGGTATGGCGAGACAGGATTCAAAGTAATGTTAAGGTCACTGGACTTTACCCTCGGTGGTTCTGCATGGTAGCTGCTGCTACGGCTCGCAGTGTTTCCACCATGGGACTCCATAAGCTCTGAGGTGCGAGAGACGATTGTTGGCAAAAATTCTCGGGATTAGCGAGGCGTCTGGCGCAAGAAATGAATATGGGGCAAATAAACTCAGACTGCATGGATGACCAGTCTTTTGCGGGAGTGTCTAACTTGGTAAACCCAGGTTGGCAGCATCGTCTCCTTGCCTCAACGTACCACTACTACTACCACCGCCAGGTTAGACTAACCTGCGGTCTCCACTCCCTGGCACGAGTCCGGCGATGCCAAAAGAGTGCATGTGCTCAACAAAAGCTACACAAAGGCCGCGAAAGCTGAAGATCCCGATCTGACGCTATTTAATGATACCAGGCACCGCGGAGGTTTGTATGGAAAACGCCAGCTCCCGGACTATCACGTCGGGACAAGATGTTGCTCACTTGGGTAGACATAAAGACATACCAAAAGCAACGTTCAAGCTACTGTCACCAGTAAACCTGGGGTCTTACATTCGTCACATAGTCCATCCGTCTCTCTTCCCTATCAGCCTCGCACCACTTCTTCAGCCCACCCGCTACGTCTTCACTACCAACGGCCCATCTCCCCTGCCCGATCTGAAAGCGCACATTCTCCGAAAATGCCGAGAAGAAAATAGGATGGAGATCATTGAAAGGATTCACGTCCGTTTGTAGAAGGTCATCATAGGATTCCACAGGCCCGACATGCGTTTTCTTTGCCCAACCCGAGGGAGCCGTTCCCGGTAAGACGAAACTGCAGCCGTCCTCCTGCGGGTAGCGATATGCCCGGTCGCAGGGGGTCACGTGAAGACCACAGGGACATTGGACATATTGCGGGATGATGAGCTCGAAAGCGCGGAGCCAGAAGAGTCCAGCTGCGCTGACCGAGACGTCTGCTCGAAGGAGAAGGAGAGGAGGGACTTTGCTTGGGTTCGTCTTCAGCGTCATTGTCCTCTTCATGGTAGGAGAAAGGCTGGTTGAGGATTTCCTGCTCCGTAGCGACGCGCAGACCAGGCGCGAAGTATGTAAAGCGCGGAGTTCGGGCCCGCGACAGGAAAAATGTGGCGAAGCCCTTTGGGAAACAGAGAGCACTGAGTGCATCACTGTCTAAAAGAGAAAGTCGTTCTCCCGACGAGTCTAAACCGATCCAGTCGTTCGATCTGCTCGAGAATCCCATTCTGAAGTCGTACACTTTCCTCCATATCTCGAGAGGTCCAAGGGACTGTCGTCCACGGGTACGGGGCGTCTTCTGAGCGTCTCGCACCCGTTTCCGGGTCCCGCTCTAGGCCGGGAATGAGACGGAAACCGCCCTCTAGATCCCTCTCGAAAGCGTCTCAGCCGACGGTATTGGAAAACGCGACGACTTTCTGGCACTGGATCATCTCGATCCAAACAGGAAGGATAGTTTTCAGGCGCTGCCAGGACTGATCGGGTTTCAGGTCGTCTGTGATGCGAGACGCATGATCGCTTTGTGCGTGCGTTGATCGTGTCTTAAGTTTCAAAGGGTCAGGGATGGAACGGCAAGATCGGCTGCGGGAGAGGTCTCCCAACGCACACGAGACCATCTGGTTAACTCGCGTGCTCCGCATGAGATCCATAGAGAGTCACAGTCTGATCGAATCCAGCGAAACGTGCGTCGTGCCCGCCGGAGGCAAGAGTAAGACATCAGACATTGTAGAAAATCCCATCTTGTGGTTTAATGGAAGCGCCCTTGCAGCGCGGAGGAAAGTCAAAACGGATGGATACAGATTCTGTCCTGCTTGAGGGTTCAGTTCTAGGTACGGATGGGCTGTCAATTCGAATTCTTCTTGGCTGCGACCAGATTTGAGCCAGCCATGTTGTAAGATGGCGTTGTGCAGTGCGAGGCAGCGTGAATGGTCCATGCCGTTGGTGTCTTCCCGAGCGGGGTTCTCTTGAGTGACCATTAGTGGTCTGATCGCCTCAAGAGGTTAAGAAGACATTGCGAAGTAGTTCAGGGGTCAGCAAAATGGATAAGAGCTTGGTGGTAGAATAACCAAATACTATGTCCAAGCCCACCTCTGCATGGGCTTTCTTTTGAAAGGCTGATGGTGCAGGCTGGTCTCCCTTCGGATCGCATGCTCAATGTTGGTCCTACTCTGCCTGACTTGACTTTCAAAGTGATGGTCAAAGACCACCTGTTTACTAGGTACTAGTACCTAGGCACTCTGTACATGCTGAAAGTATATTCAACCGAGCACCACTTCGGGAGCGGATATGCTTTTGGCTCGTAACTTGGATTCAAGTCGACACAGCCGAGCGAGATGCCGTGCTAAGACGAAGCAGAAGACTGCCTTCAAAGGGTTGCGGAGACGGGTGTTCTTGAGACATAGATAGGCTATAAAACTCTGTTTGGCAGTCTCTCGCGGCAAGATAAGACTATCTTGTCTCTTGCTCTCCTTAACTATTGCGGCTCGCAGAAATCGCAAGTATCACCGCCGAGAAGTGGATGATGGCCGACATACCTCTCCGCCGACTTGGCAAGGCGCTCAGCTCGCCATGTGCACACTAGACGGGGCTGAGACCGCATTTGATTGCGGCGAGTGTTCGCGATAGCACGCAAAGCGAGAGTCGAAAAACGGTCTTAAAGCATATTCAAGAAAGGTATCAACGGCGGAGGGCACAAAGCCGGAAGGAGGGAAAGTTGCCGAAATGAGGTTCTTGCTAGCCAGAAGGAGTAAAACACAAAGCTTAAACAGGTTAAACTAGTCTACTTTTCAGCCCGGCCACGAGGGCCAGAGCACTTCACCTCCTTCTTGATCCCGGACCTTGTTATCGAACCGTACCGGTAGCTTGCCTCGGCAATCGGGAGACTCTTCTAGTAGCATGGGATGGTTTCGTAGTCTGCAACGGGCACTCCGGACAGCTCTATTCCGTCAAGCAAATGCGCGAACACTGGAAACACCACAAAGACCGCTCGACGAGTGGCGAGCTGGTACTCACGGGTACCTGCAGTCCCGAATACCGAGTATGACTCGCGGCGGCAGTCAGGTCGGGTCCATCTCACGCGGTGACTTCAGCTTATCGGCATGAAAATCCAGCTTCGTCAAGACGAGACCAGTGTGAACTCTCATCATCCGCAATGCTGATTCTGCCTTCTGATGCGAAAGTGACCTGGACCTCCGCAGTGTACACCCAGTATCTACAGACACGGCGAGCGACAGTGACCCAACTATCTGTCTAGCTTTTGGAACCAGCAGAATATGATCCGCGAACCATGGCGTTTTTGACGCCCCGTGCACCAGGGTTCGGCAACCTGCAGTCTTCTGAACTGTATCCACCGGCTGTAATTGATTTAGACTCGTCTCCTTCAGATGCCACCGACCTGCTAGTGCAACTTACTAAGGAACGGGCATTCCACATGTGGCGTGCTGTAGCTCGCGTTGTCTACGAAATGGGACAAAATAGCCGTGAAAAGCTCAAACCTGGACTTGAGGAACGATCTAGACAGGCGAAAGAAGTCTTTCAGGGCTCGCAGGTGATTCGAGTGCGGTATCTGACCCTGAACGTCCCTCAAAGATCCCAGACCTCTGCTACTCAGAAGAGGAATAGACCGAAACTCGGTCTCGTCTCCAGGATGAGAAACGTTAGCACCTGTCAGAAACCACCATTGGACGCCAATCCCGATCTTTGTTCAATAGTTCAGCTCGAAGAATGCAGCTACTATTTCGGTAAGTCACAAAGGTAGTATTTGCTGGGGGTCGGAAGGCTCTCCAATAGAAAGGCTTGGACTTCCACCTCCGGGCAGCAAATTATCCACTGCAACACCTGACATATCTTGTGCTTTCAATTGACCGTTTGTCTTCATCCTCTACCTCGCTAGACAGTGCTGCTACCATGAGGCAACGTGAACCTCCCTATACATAGCCCACACAACCGCTGGCCCTCTCCCTCCCGTCGCAACACTCACCAGATCCTCCATCGCTAGATCTAACTCTTCGACTGTCAATATGGAGGACCAGCTTCGACCACTCGGTGCCCACTTCATTGAGCAGAGCGAACTCAAAAGCGTTCGAAAAATCATTAAAGATGAGGAAAACCAGAGCATTGATTGTCACCAACTGCTGGCCTCTGTCGATCGTCTTTGCGATGATGGAGGGACTTTCGCTCCAATTGTTGCCCTGGCGGCGCTACTTAGCAGAAGGAAGGCTCTCTGGCCGGTTTTCCGATTGCAGCAGTCATATGTCAGGGCATGGAAATCACTTCCCGAAGAAGCGAAGGCTGGACATGCACCACTCGAGGCCCAAAAGCTGGTTCAACATTGTCTGGCATTGTGTAAGCAAAGCTACGCATCCCTTCTCGATTTGTTACAACCCAAGTCGAACTCTGCCGCCATCATCAACCCGGAGAACGGCCAGTCCCTTCATCACGGAGCGTTGTACTCCATTCTCAAACGATTCGCCTTGCCGTTTCCAGCCAAACCTTTTTCTCCAAAACCAATCGTGGCCATATCCTTACCCAACGGACCTTTGCTGGCTCTTACAGTATTAGCAGTCGCTTCTTACTATACAGCAGCACCGATAGCTCACGGCAATGGAGTTGGGCCTGAACAATTCAAAGCAGACGTGCTGCAGTCAAAGTCAGACATGGTCCTGGTCTCGACCGCTGACATGGACCGACTGCGCCTTCGTGACAGCTGGCTCGCGGAAGCTGGAATCAATGTGTTACTTGTCGAATTCACTGAAGAGATGGACCTGACTGTGAAGGACTTACATGGCACACGAATTCCTCGTGATCTTTCAACTCCGGTGCCCAACAAGGCGGACGACACGGGCATCATGCTCTTCACCAGTGGCACTTCAGGGACCAAGAAGCTAGTACCTCTCCACATTCACTCCATGGTATGCGGGATAGCAATGGTAATCGAGTCCTGGGG
Source organism: Hortaea sp. C3G1500-4 (assembly GCA_022701445.1). Classification (NCBI taxonomy): domain Eukaryota; kingdom Fungi; phylum Ascomycota; class Dothideomycetes; order Mycosphaerellales; family Teratosphaeriaceae; genus Hortaea; species Hortaea sp. C3G1500-4. Next base: position 535,998 of record JAJVDI010000008.1, on the reverse strand, counting down.
TCTATCGCCTTCAATGCGCTGCTTGAATCAGATGCCGCTCAACCACGTAGGTGGGCTGATACGAAACTTATTCGCTCCCATTATGTCAGGCGGCTCTGTAGTATGTTGCAGCGCTTTCGATGCAAACCAGTTCTGGGACTGCGTCGAGGACTTCGCTCCGACTTGGTACTATGCAAGTCCGAGTATGCATCAATGCATCCTTGAAACTGCTCTGGAGAGGCCACAGACTGTGCACAAGAGTCAGATTCGGCTCGTATGCAACGCAGCAGGAGGTCTTCTCCCCAGCCTGGCTTGTCGGCTGCGCGATACTTTCTCAACGGACACCACACAGTGTACGGTGCTACCCAGCTATGGAATGACGGAATGCATGCCAATTTCGACCCCACCGTTGAAATACCGTCTCGACAGGCCTGGAACATCAGGGAATTCTGTTGGGCCTGAGCTTGCTGTGATGGATGGTAATGGCGAGCGCGTCGCTCATGGTATAGTCGGCAGAATCAGTGTGCGAGGCGCTCCCATGTTTGAGGGCTACCTTCAAGCCGATAATTATGTTGATGCGTCCTGCTTTACCGACGATGGCTGGTTTGACACCGGCGACATGGGCTTTCTTGATTCTGATGGATACCTCTACATTACTGGTCGAAGTAAGGAAGTCATAAATCGTGGCGGAGAGCTTATCAGTCCTTTCGAGGTCGAAGAAGCTGTCGTTTCAGCTGCCAGCATCCAGGGCTCTGCTACCTTTGGAAGAATTAGCAAAGCTCTCGCCTTTTCTGTGGCTCACGATGTATTACAAGAGGTGGTTGGACTCGCAGTCGTGACTCCTGAAGGGGCGCAGCGCTCATGCCTGCGCGACATACAAGAATCAGTAGCACCGCTACTTGGTTCAGTCAAGATCCCGGTCCTCGTTGTCTTCATGGATCACGGTCTCCCCACGAACAACAACAAGATCCTACGCATCAAGCTCGCCGATCGTTTGGGCTTACCGGAAATCTCTGATCAGACACCACACTCTCAGCGTCACTACCAAGCGATCACTCCTCCGCCTAACAGTCCGTTGCAAACACCCATTGAGTGCGACTTACTACCGGAGTCAAACAATGCCTTACTTGAAGCTTGTGCTGAGCTAGTCCCAGCATCTCTTGACTTCCACGTGTGGTTTCACACGTCAGAATTCTACCCAGAGCTACTTCTTGCGCCTCGAAACAGTTTCGAAGTGGCACCAATCGGCGAAGAAGAAACCTTTTTCGGGCGTTTGAAAGCCATTTTGCCAGGATATTGTGTTCCTTCAAAGATCCATCGATTACGGAATGCCTTTCCGAAGCTTCCAGGAGGTCAAGTGGACGAAGCAAAGCTTGCAATTCAGCTTGAAACAACAGCAAACCTAAGAGGCCCTCATGCCGACATGAACGACACCGAGGCGACAGTGGCAAAGTTATTTGCACAAACGCTGTCTCTGCAAGTCAATGACATCGGCAAAACTTCCGATTTCTTTGACCTTGGCGGCTCTAGTATGGCGGCAGGACAACTTCTTTCGAAGCTGAGAAAGGAGTTCGAAATGAGGCTTCCCATCGATATCTTATTCACGACCCGCAAGGTATCAGCTCTAGCGGCGCTAATACAGGAGAGGAAGAAAGAGACAGAGTCACCGATTTCGAAAGTCACTGCCGCTGGTGTTGCTCACATGGAACCGACGCTCCTGCCAGGTTGCGAAGAGACACACTCCTCTACAAAGGCTGTGTTGCTCGCCATACAGCTGCTGCCGCTAATCGTAATATATCCAATGAAAAGAGCCTTTACTTGGACCTTATTTATCTACTTCCTGACCTACACGCAAGGCTGGGCGACGAACCAAAGCATTTTAGGTCGCTTGCTGGATCTGTGCATTTCGATGTTCGTCGCTCGAACGCTGACAAGGACGATTGCTCCTCTACTGGCTATCACATTCAAATGGCTGGTCATTGGCAAGTACAAAGAAGGCTTGTATCCAATGTGGTCGAGATACCACACTCGATGGTGGTTATGCCAAAACGTCATTGCCATTGCTGGCATGGGCAACTTTGGTATCTGCAATACAACGAGGGTTGCATACTACAGGATGCTTGGTGCAACCATCGGTCGCAACGTGAGCATCCAGAAAGGAGCTACCCTTGGTGAATATGATCTTGTGTCGATCGGTGACGAAGCAGTGTTGGAGCGTTGCACAGTTCGTCCCTTTGGGGCGGAGCGGAATACTTCGATGTACCTTGGCCGCATCAGCATTGGTCCTCGGGCCGTCATTGGGACAGCGTCCATCGTTGCACCTGGAACCATTGTCCCGGAAAATGCGTGCTTGGGCCCCAACACCTCGAGCTGGGAAGTCGCAGATGCCGATGAGAGCAACCGGGATCTTGCGCCGAGTCGCATTCCTGCAGCACACTGGACGCTCAACCTATTCGCCGGTCTACCCATTCAATTTTTGGTCAAATTCGTAGGCGCACTGCCATGGCTGCTATGCTTGATTGCACTGGTATCTCATAAGCCTCATGACGAGGTTAGCGACATGCTCCGCGAGGTATGCATTTGGTTTTCGGGCGAGAATCGAGTGGGGTTACATTATGCCGCCCTTTCTGCCAGCGCAGTATTGAGTCCGGTGGCCTACTTTTTCGCAGTCTACCTGGTGAAGAAGTCCTTCGACCTGGCGCTTGGTGTGGTCCAACCAACTCGCCCAGACCAACAATCCAATGTAAGCAAGTTTCGGGCACAGCTGCTAAGGTCACTGATGCCTGCACCGGCATTTCACAGCTTGACAGAGTTGTTTGGCACGCACTATGAAAAGACCTCTCAGTTGGCTCGCCTCATGGGTGCAAAGGTTGGGAAGAGAGTTTACTGGCCTGGCACTGGCCCATCTATACAAGACTTTCCATTACTGGAGATCGGCGACGATGTAGTCTTTGGATCTCGTTCTCATCTCGTCACATCGGACGGCAGCGGTAGCGAGACGATCAGAATTCGCTCAGGGGCCATGGTAGCGGATCGCGTCGTCTTACTACCTGGAGTCGAGCTCGGTGAGAGGACTGTGATGGGAAGTGGTGCATTGACAAAGCGAGATTCGCAGTATGCCCCCGGAACAACCTGGGTAGGTGCAAAGAAGGGCGAGGCAGTTTGTCTCACCACAGCAGAGCCTGGGGACAAGGCACCCTCCTCCATTCAGACTGGAAAGTCTGTGCCAACAGAGCATGCTCTGAGTGTCAACGACGTGACTTATTCTCCTTACAATCACTCAGGTATCAACTCAACATCTACGACCCTGGTCCCCCATCACGATTCAGAGGCGTCAAGCATTGCTTTCGTTGAGAAAGGCACAATGCCGTATCGCGACTTTGAAGACAAAACCTCACGGACTTCCATCAAGGCCAGCAACTCAACCTCCGTTACAGTTCATGAAGTCGGCTCATCAGGCTCTCTCGACGCCGAGGCAGAGTCTTCCTCTCCCTTTGGCCGCGCTTTTTACCAGGGAAAGGCAAGTTACAAAGTCTGGTCCCAATCTACCATCACATTTTACTCAACATTCGTCGCTCTTTCAACAGCCATCTTCTGGAACATCGGCTCCATATCTGCTGTTCAAGTGATTGGCCATGCGTACGAAAAAAACACAATCCTTTCTCAACATTTTCTTGGACAGAGCACCCTAAGGCCCTTGGCGCTGTACATCTTCTTCACTGGTATCATCATCGCCATCATGGCTTTCCAAAGTACAATTGTACTCGCCCTTTTGATTGCGTCTAAATGGCTACTCATGGGCCGCAGACAGCAAGGCAATTATGACTGGGACAAGAGCCCTTACTGCCAACGCTGGCAACTCTTCCTAAAGCTCGAAAGCCTACGCCGCCACTGCTACGGTGGCCATGGCATTTTGGGAATGCTCACAGGTACTCACTGGATTGTCCTGTACTTCCGCGCCCTGGGCCTGAAATGTGGGAAGGACTGCGCGCTTTTTGCTGGTGGTTTACCTTCGCTTATGTTCACCGAACCGGACCTCCTTACACTGGGGGACAGAGTCAGCGTTGACGATGCCAGTCTAGTCGGTCACATCAACACCCGCGGCAAATTCGATCTCAACCCGCTCCATGTTGGCGATCGCAGCGTCCTACGCTCGGGCTCACGTTTGCTGTCCGGTGCACGAATGGAGGCAGATACATGCTTGCTCGAGCACACTCTGGTCATGGCAGGCGATGTGGTCGATGAAGGTAGCACAAGCCAAGGCTGGCCAGCAGAGGAGTTCAAGGGCAACAGAACCCCTACGCTCAAAGTGGGCCAAACCTGGACGGTCGAAAAGGCTTGACCGTGCAAGAATGGACGCGAAATAGGGTTTTGCATTCTCTGAACCAAAAACTAATACCATGACAATGGCCGCGAAGTTTTCTTTGCCTCTCGACAGCTCGCCGGAAACTGAGTTTCTGATCCACTGCAGCAGGATTTTTTCTTTCCTTTGGCGTTTTGGAATCAGAGGAAGAGGGTAGGATTGAAGAACGATAAATAATGAGCTACCTGGATAAACCTAATATTAGACTAGACTGTTTCGCAGTTCCTTGGGTATGAATGGAAACCGGCTTGAATCACTAAACTCCATAATACAATAAGATTCTGTCAGTATCTCTCCATCTCAATTGTGCAGATCAGAGCAGATCTTTGCCTTTTGTAAGACGATCCGTAATCAACAGGACGATCACAGGCTCCGACCCTTCACCATTACAACTTGCTCTGCCTGTACATCCTCACGCTAGCCGCGAGAACAGCCAATGTAATCCATCGAGCAGCTGCGCTAGTCTTACTACGCCCACCAAGACCAATGAGCCACCAGACTAAACCGCCCGTTGGGTTTCCCTGACGATCAAAGTCGGGCTTCATATCCTGCATCTTCCTGAACTGCTTGAGCTTGTCGTCGGTGAAAGGCGGGTAGCGAATCGCAAGCATGCCCTCTATCCACCCTGGAGTCGTAGTGATACTCCTCCGGTGAGTGAAGCAGTCGAAAGATGCTTTGCCTCTGTAAGCTCCCTGTCCGGAATCCCCGACACCGCCGAAGGACAAGGTCGGGATGGAGGCGTGGTAGAAAGCATCGTTGACGCTGGCACCGCCCGAGCGGGTCGACGACAGGATCTTGTCTGTCTCTGCTTTGGAACCGAAGGGGTACAGGCCGAGGGGCGTCGCGTGTACGGCATTGGCAGTGTGGATGGCTTCGTCTAGTCCGTCGACGGGCAAGACGGGAATAAGAGGACCGAACGACTCGTCTGTTAGGAGAGGATCCTCACGGTCCTCGACTTGGACGACGGTAGGCTCGAAAAACAATGACTCCCGATCTGTGTTGCCTCCGAATAGCAGCTTGCCAGAAGTACTGTCAAGCATGTCTCGCAGTCTCTGCCATTGCCTTTCGTTGATAATCTTACCGTAATCCTCCGCCTCCCTAGCGCCACGCGGTTGGAATTCTTTGAGAGCTATCTCTAGCTGCTGCAAGAAAGCCGGAAGGATCGCACGGTCGACGATGATGTAATTCTGAGACACACATACCTGCCCGACATTCACAAGCTTAGCCCAAAGCAAGCGCCGGGCAGCAAGTCGCGGATCAGCATTCTTGGTCACAATAGCCGGATTGCGGCCGCCGAGCTCAAGAGTGACCGGCGTAAGCGTCTCTGCAGCCTTCTTCGAGATGATGGTGCCAACACGTGCATTGCCAGTGTAGAAGATCTTGTCCCATTTTTGCTCTAGCAGAGCAGTAGTCTCTGGCACACCACCCTGCACGCACTGGTAAGCATCGGGATCCAGAGACTGCTGGATGATATGCTGCATAATCCTTGCAGCGTTCGAAGCATTCTCACTGGGCTTCAATATCGCAGTGCAGCCGGCAGAGATGGCTCCGATAAGCGGTCCGAGGGACAGCTGAATGGGGAAGTTGTACGCTCCGATGATCAGCACAGCGCCTAGCGGGTCCTTGCGAATCGTTGGGCGCATGAACGAATTCATGAAATTGGTGTCTTCGGCCTTCTCATCCTTGGCAAAGCGCTCTAGGTTCTTGCACATGAAGAGGATGTCATTGAGCACCCATCCCACTTCTGTCAGGTAGGTTTCGAATTGACTCTTGCCCAGATCAAGCTTGCAAGCCTCCATGAGCGCGGGCTCTTCATCTTTCAATCCCTGTTGAAGAGTCAGATCTAGTCCGGTATTTTGCACATGCCTGAGCAGATCAGATGCGCCTCCTCTCAGGCATTCTTGAGTTGACCTTCGAAACGAACACTACGCTGTCGCTATCTGGAAGCAAAGCGACAACGCTAAAGAATGAGCTTATCAGACTTACCCAGTAAAGCTGCCGAAGCTGCTTAAGCCTGTACGCGAGAGGACGTGTAGTATGAGTATGGAACTTCTTAACGACACGCTCATGGAGCTCGGGGATTTTGTCCATCTATTCCCAGAGTCAGCACCATCATCTGGGACTAAATTCCGAGAAGCACGCCTAAGCGGACTGTACTCACGGGAGTATCTGTGAAGGGCGGCAAGTCCGCCATGGTTAGGTGAATCATCTTGAACGTGGCAATCTTCGGAATTGTACGGAGAGTAAGCTGATTGATGAGATGGACACACGCTATGTGAAGTGGAAGATGAGATGTAGTTCTTACGTGACGAGCACGGGCGTCAATGGCGATGTCCCCGCAAGCTTACATGCTTGGTGTGAGAGTACAACCGAGCGGAGCTGAAGTGGTGACATGTGAGAACGCCGAGGTCAAATCCGCTTGCCTGAGGCACTCAATTGTGGCGAAAATCATCAGCTCCAGGACAACGATGCGTGAAATGCGTTGATGAGTCTTCACTTTTAGATAAAGAGGCATTCCCTCAGGTAAGGAATATTCCCACAGAACCGTCAACCCAAGTAGATGCCTCGATTGCGCCCAGCGCAATGATTATACCAAAAGAGTTCTTTTCTAAAGATCGACAACACATCTGCACCTCGCCTAGTGCCTCATAGCATCCAATCCTCCCTGCAGCTCTCTCTCCAAATCCTGCCCCCCAGCGCCCATCATTTCCTGAGGCCTTGGGTCTTCGTATTGCCTTGGATAGCCTTCCGGGATCGGTACTTGCTGCTGCTGGGCATGCGCCGTGCTGAACTGCATGTGTTGCGGCGCTCTTACCGCGTTGCGGAAGTTGCGCACTTCGTGCAGAATCATCTGTCTCATCTCGCCGACGTCCTCGACAACCTCGAACGAGAAGTCAAAGGTAGTCGGGCAGGCGGGCTCGTCAGACGCGTCGTGCCAGATGGCGAGATACCTATGCTCCAGCGCCTCCTCGACGGGTATCCGCTGGCTGGGATCGAAAGCAAGCATGCGGTCCAGCAGGTCCAAGGCGTCTGGGTTGGCGCGTGGGAATAGCTGCTGGAAAGGTATCTTGCTCATGTACGGCAGATTCCGGACATACTCCTGCGCTCTTGGACTACCAATACGCGCGAGCGTGCTTTCTGAAGGCGTACCAAGGTAGTGAAGGATCTGGTTGAGCTGGTCGACGTAATCGCGGCCTTTGAAGAAAGGCTTACTGCCTAAGAGCTCGGCGAGAATGCAGCCAACGGACCAGACGTCGACTAGAGCCGTGAGTTAGTATGCACTTTTGTCATTTCCAGAATGTGCGCAAATGCTAAAAGGTCTATACTCACTGGCCTTTGTGTAAGATTGGAAGCTGAGCATAATCTCTGGCGCTCGGTACCACCGCGTTGCCACATACTCTGTCATGTACCCGGCGTTTTCCTCTGGGTCTATGCTGAAGCCTCTTGCCAAACCAAAGTCGCAAATCTTCAACTCGCAGTCCGCGTTCACCAGAAGGTTGCCTGGTTTGAGGTCACGATGTAATACATTTGCGGAGTGGATGTACTTCAAGCCGCATAGTATCTGATAGACGAAGGACTGGAAATGTGCGTCTGTCAAAGGTTGACCGGAGCGGATAATGGCAGCCAGATCGCACTCCATAAGCTCTGCGTGCTTATTATTAGCCTAATATCTCACCATTACTCTCCCCCGTGTGAAAGTTCCTACCTTCGTAGAGATACGTCTCATTGAAGCCGTCCGGCCGTGGAATGTCCATATCATACAAGCAAGTGATGTTTCTGTGTCCTCGGAAATGCTGCAGCAGCTTGATCTCTCGCAAGGCTCTCTTGGCCAGGATTTTCTTGGAAAAGACATTGGTGACCTTCTTGATCGCAACACCGTCACCAGTCTGGGAGTTTGTGGCTGCGCAGACAATACCGTACGCGCCCTGTCCAAGCTCTTTCGTGACCGTGTAGCGTTCATCTACGATGAAGTCCTGGTTGAACACCTTGAAGACCTTGCGGCCTTGTAGGTCGGCCATGGTGGATGTGACCTGCTTTTTTTGTCTGCTGCTGAGCGTTCCTTTTACTCTCTTCTCCTCTAGACTTTCAAGTCCTTCCTGCACACTATTACGACCTTCCGTTCACCTACTAGTCGGTCCTTCAAAATCCCTGTAGCAGACCTAGCTTGCTAGACCGGTGAGTCTCCAGTTCTCCACCGAAAGCTGCAAGATGGTGCGACGTGATGGAACGAGCGGAGAAGGGCTGCGACCAGCGAGACAGCGGCGGCACAGCGTTCTAGCAGTCGGGAGCAGTCGTCTGGTAGAATATCAGCACCTGGCTAGCCGGTACTTTATAAAAGTCTATAGATCTCCGTAAGCATAGCCTTGTAGTGAGAGGGTAAAATGCCCAAAGGTTACGTAGCACTATGGATAGCATTGGCTAGTGAGGGGTCTTGGTGGGGTGGTTATCTGCAGCGGGACGCTCGGAAAGGATGCAAGGCTGAGCACGCACCGCCGCCTTCGTGTGATCTTCCACAGCGGAGTGTCCGAACAGCATCGTATTGTACCCTCTTTCCCGTTGCTGACGCCGGCGGTGTGTAGTAGTATCTTCGGCAGCGGTAAGGATGATCAGAACCCGCTCATTGCCGTGGTCAGTCTTGACTCATTGTGAGAACGGTTTCCTAGAATGTTAAATGGGAGGTTCTAGGAAAGTGCACGAATTCATTTATTACTCCGGACATGGAGTTCATTTAGCTGCGTAGGCGACTTCCATCCTTCTTTCCGAACCTTTCGTGTACAGTTATCGGAAGACTACGCTGACGATTTCGCCCACTATCAGCCCTTGATATTCGTATCCCGAGAGCGCCCTAACCGCGAGAATTCACGGCGCACTCCAAAGTGCCGATAAAATGGACAATCACTTTTGGACGTGAAGATCTTTGCCTAGCAACCCCTCAGCTTCCAACAATTGACGGTGACCGCTGTCGACATCCATATCTTCAGACATCATCTCGCCATTGAACTACTGAGTTTTGGCTGCTTTTCTGCACAGCAAGGATGAAGAAGAAAGCGATGGCAGGTTTGAGTACACAGTGCACTGCGAACGCTTGCTAATTCTCTCTTTGAAGTATGTGGTATTTGTTAAGGCATGCTATCACGCTGCCTGCCCATTAACGATGCAGACTCACGTATTCAAAGCGCTGATTGGGAGCTTCGAAAGCATCTATTACAACATGTATAAACCCATGTCGCGGCCCACGGGAGAGGCTGGGTAAATCTATTGGTGCACGTACGGCCTGCGCCGTATTGCGCCGTATCTCACCGCGACTGCGCGTAGATCCAGTGTAGCTCCTCAGAAGACCGAACAACACCGTCGCGAAGCTGCTAGAGGCGTAAGGACTTATTGACCTGTCAGCTTGAAGGTTTCAAATCTTGAGACGCCCTGTAAAACTTGTCTTTTGGGACGGCGTGTGTGGGCTTCGATCGTTGCGTTAGGAGTGCAAATCCCATGAAAATTGCAGTTCTCGCAAGGCGTCCGCAAGGCAATGCATACGATTAATGTCAAAAGTGATAAGAGAACGTCCAGGCGATTTGAAGAAGCCGTTGAAACCTTCAATTGCGCTTCGCTTCACATGAATTAAGCAATAAGCCAAGTACTGTATGGCGGATGCCGGCCCGCATCACGCGGTGTGGCGAGTGCCTGCACTGTGCCAGTCCCTGACCAACACTGTTTACTCCAACGGATATCTAACGGATGAACGGTTACCCAATCTTCAAGCTGCAACGTCTATTAGCCGGCCGTAACAGTTGGTCTTAAGGCAGAGGCTCGCAGAGGTGCAGCAACCGACAGCGGTTGGAGAGGGTCGGAAAGGTCGCGCTGGGCCGAACAAGACTAGGGACTGGACTAATGATGGGGGCTCGTTAGCCACAGGGCCAAGCTACCAGACAAACCGGTCAGGACGCAAGCCTGGCCGTGAAAAATGATTGATCGCGAAGAGATCTGTACTGGTGCCTGATAAGTGAGAAGGATGATGAGAGCGTGCAGCTCGGTAGAAGACAGGACGTGAACGATGATGCAGCTGGCCTGCAGCTGGCTGGGAAAGCTAGTCGTGGGCGTGCATGTGCGTGACGCGGGCGGCTGCATGCAAGAGAAGTTGAAGGGCTATCGGGTGAAATCTTCACGGAGGGCAGTGCAGGAGGCTGGGAAGATGGCTGGGGAGCTCTCGGTGTGCATGGTTGTCGGTGACGCGTATACGACTACCTCCTGAAGGCGATTGAGACTGGCACTGGCAGCTCTGCGGACGCGCTTCTCTGATGGTTTAAGGTGGCAGCAGTTAATAGGCAGGAGGTTCAATGCTCATAGGAGGTACATAGTAGAGGTGATAATAAGTGTGGCGCCGACAATGGTTTCCCGTGGCAACTAGCCTAGCGCCTGGTGCTTCGGGCTTGCTTGCCGGGTGGCTTTCGGTCTGTGCGGTGAGAGCGTCGATCGTCCGGTTGACGACGGTGAAGCACCAACTTTCGCGAGTAGTTTGATGGATTGACTTGCACCATTCCACCGGTCTCCCATTTTTATTCTCCTTCCTGCACGTGCGGAAGGGTCCTGTGTCGCCGGATCGCCAGAAAATCAAACAGAGCCTTGCGATCTGGCGAGGATTGCAAGGCAAGGTGGAAGAGCTGGCCGTGTCTTGGGCTCCGTCCCCGCGAACTGTAATGCGCTGGCACCGCATCGATTCATCCGGCCACTGCTAAGGACCTCGCAAACCACACTCCCGCCAACAACTTCTCACACCACCGGATACCTACGCCTCATTGCATCACCGAGACTCTGCCCATCGTCAGCCATTGGCACTGTCTTTGTTCACACTGCTGTTACACAGCGTCACCATCGCCCCGGTTTCTCCGCCTTGCGAACGCAACATTTCGCCGCAGAATCGCCAGTCACTGCGTTTGCGACACTGTAACCGACAACCCCCTGGATCCCTCGTTCAGACCGGTATGCATACTCTGAACAGCACCTTGTCAGGTTAGCCTCGGCGCTGGAAGAATGGGCGTGGGCAGTCGACGACCACCATTACCAGCACCTACGGAATCGATGGACGAGACATCTGTAATAAACTCTGAAGTCGCTACAAACGTCACTCGTGCCACCGATAAGACGAGCTACGAAGTTCCAGAAGACGGCAGTCCGATTACGATTTCAACACAGAAAGTTACCTCTGGAAAGCAAGGGAGCAGGCCTGGCCATCACCGGCAAAAGAGCCAGACCTCGTTGTTGATCGAATATTTCGAGGCGGCAAAGGCGGGCGAGAAGAGCCGGAGCCGGCCCAGTGTACGAGTCAAAGTTACACCGAGCAGTCAAAAGAAGCATAGGAACGGACACGATGCTGTGCAGATAACGGGCATCGGGAAGGATCGCAAGCCGTCGTACACTCGACGGATATCTCTCGGAAGCAGCCAGGAGGCGAAGGCAGCAGGTCTCGCGCCGACTGAAGGCACAGAGCTCAGTCAGGTGTCTCAGTCTAGCGAAAGTAACGTCTCCGGACACCCTGTTGAAGTTGAGGTAATGGGAAAGGAGAGCGAGATTTCTAACGGAAAGTCATCGCGCGGCCTTCTATACGCACAGAACGAATCGAACGTTTCATCCATGCCACCAGACAGCATGCTCGAAGGCGGCAATCCGACCGAAAGCGAGCTCAGCCGTGATTACGGCCTGGAGGAATCCAATGTCACGGCCGATAAGGATCATTTGTCCGCGCCCATTGGATCTCGCGACCGAAGCGCAAGTCGGGATCGCATAACCCAACGGGTCATGGAGAAGCTTGGCGCGACGAAACCTAGTAAGTCAGGCCATGGCCGTACTCAAAGTTACGACAGCGAAGGATACAGCAAAGAGCGTCGCAGACGATCATCTAGGTCTCAGCAAGAAGAGGAAATAGCAAGCGCCGCGGAATCCAGCATCCTCTCATCAGATTTGGCATCCAGTGCTAGGTCTTACCGTTCAGGCGCCTTTCCAGCATCACGCATGACAAACAACCCAAAGCTACTCGAGATGGTCGAGGATACCATTAAGCGTATGATTTTGCCTGAAATCAATGCTATCAAAGCAGATCAGCAGAGTGGGCGTCGCCTAGATCGAGCTGAGCACGACTCTCCTTCGGATCTCGAGCAACGTATGAACAAGTCCAACAGTACGCCGAATATTTCGAGCAAGCCGAAGGTGGTCTTGAACAAGGATGGTGACGACCCAGGAACTGTACTCTCGCGAGGCGATTCGGAACGTACGAAGAGTCGCAAGTCAAGCCGCGAGTATTCAGACCACCGTCCTTCCAGCCGGCGATCTTCTGGCAGAAAATCGAGACAGAGCGAAGACTATGACGAGATTGCGGAGGAGAAGCGCCGCAACAAATCGAAGAGTAGCCACGCAATGAGGGACGGTATGGCCGGCGGTATCCTGACGGCTGCCGCTTTGAAGTCCCATAACTCCCAGGACGATGCTCAAGCACGCCGCAAGAAGCGTGGAAAGTCTCACAGTAGCCGCAGTCGATCAGAAAGCGTTGCTGAGTCTCGAGGGGAATCACGATCTAGGAAAGAAGATATACCGCCCATGCCCATGGCTAGTGCGATCAACGAATCCGAGATGACACGCGATAGCATTGTTTCAGCGGCAACCGAACGCCCATCTTCACAGCACTCGAGCCATGTCCGAACTCCAGTGCGAGAGGTCTCCCGCCACTCTTTGGGAGAGGCAACGTCACCGCAGTCAACACGCACACCCACTCGCTCGCCGGCCTCCGGGTCTCGAGGCATTGGAATGAGTCAGGCAAATCAATCCATCGGTGGCAGCCCCATTTCGAACAGGGCGCGAATGGCTGCGCTAACGGCTGCCGGACTGCGAGATACCGCCAGCCCCGGAGCTGAAGATGACCTTAGTGGAGCTTCTCACGCGGATACATACCAAGAAGAGAGGTCCAAGCGGAGTATGGCGAGCCCGGTACAGAGTGTATCGAGCTTGAAGAAGCAGTTCGAGGATAACGACCCTTTGGTACCCCAAGGCTTACGTCCAACAAGCGCTGCTTCTCGGTCATCTGCCGGTCGCTTGCGTTCTGAGAAGATGTCTCATTCTTCTCTCGGATCGGCCGACTCATCACCGACGACACAAAAATACGCCTCCCACCAAGCTTCTCGGAAGCAATCCGGCAACATCAGTGGCGACGATTTTGTGACCCCACTTGAGAAGCCTAGCCCTGGCTTTGCAAGGGATGGCACGCCGGGCACACCAACTGGCGAGAGCGTAGACGATTGGTATCAGCGGCAGCACGAAGTCAACGATCGTTACCGAGACTCGATGGCAACGTCAACAACGAATCGCGATTCCTACCAGACAAATCCTTACCCAGAAGATGACAAGCGCTTCTCGCAGTATACTGACAATAGTTACGGTGGCGAAGCTAGTGAAACCAACCCTGAGCAGAATGTCAAAGGCCTCAGCGCTAAGCCCACATACAACCCGGCTCTCGGCGTCGAGTCAAATGTGGCCTCTCTTATGGACCCTTCCGTCTTGAGCAGCAACATGTACTCGTCCGAAGCAACGCACAGCACTGAGCCCAAGCAGCATGCCAATTTCGCAGAGCGCATGCGAGAGATGGGTCAAGATGACAGCGCCCCTGTGTACGAAGGTTCGACTCTCAGCGAAAATATGCCTAGCCAGGACCGATGGGCTGCGATCAAAGGGCATGCGCGTGACTTGTCCAAGAGTGATGTTGCTCAAAGCGAGGGATCCCCGCGACAGAGTCCAGCAAGGAGCCAGCGGAGTCAAGAGGAGAAGCCTGTAATGGGAGCTAGTGGCCTACCTGTCGCTGATGATCCGCTGCCTGAGATAGGACATTATGATGACACCAAATCTGAGATCTCAACGAACCCATCGATAATCAAGGGTCCCCTTGGGGGCGACGCGTCAGGAAAGGATACCTGGCCGTACACTCCAGAGCCTGAACGGCAGAGCAAGGAACTTCATCACGCGCAGAGCGATAGCCGATCAATGAGGAGTGCATACAGCAGGTCAGAGAGACTCATGGGAGGGGCTCCAGCTATGGCCGGTGCAGCGGCTGCTGGCGCAGCTTTGGCTGGTAAGAGGTCTGGCATGCAACCAAGCGTTGAGGATGAAAGGGAGAGGTCAAGGAGTTTGACCCCAGATATGAGGCACAAGGGCCAAACCATCGATAGGGACGCGACCCCTACTGGCAGTCCTGCTCATTTTAGGGATGAAGGATATGTTACAGACGCGCATGCGCGCTCCGCTGGTGCTCTGACCCCTGGCGATGACTACCAGAGGTACAGTAAGGAGGACCTGGATGAGTACAATCGTGCAATGGATGCTCAGAGTATTGGAAGTCTTCGAGAGGATGACCCATTTGCCACAGGCGGAGCACAGCATCAGCGCAAGTTCAGTGGCAACTCGCACGGTATGAAGTCCCCCGTTTTCGACAGAGCAACTGGAAAAGGGATTGAAGGCATTCAGTCCCAAGATATCGTGGCCTTGATGGACCATCTCACGGTCAGGGATGCTCAACGAAACGCGCGCGACACCGAGATTCTCGTGACGCTGGTGCGCAGCGCTGCTGAGATGCGTAGCTCCTTTGACGAAATGAAACGCTTCATTGCTGAGCAGGACAAGCTCATCATGCAGAATACAGATCGCGATGCCAATGAGACGGTGCAGAAGGTTCTCAGCGGGCCTCGTCCTCAGCCACCGAGTTCCCCGCGAACACCAAGGCAAGAATCCCAGGAAGACGTCCAAACGAAGCGCAAGGGTGTTCTGCGTCGGGCTCTGAAGGGCTTGACGGGCGGCAAGAAGGCGGATGATCTGGCGAAGGTCGAAGATATGCTCATGCAGATCTTGGACAACGTGGAAGATCTCAAACAAGGTGGCGTACCTGTCCGGCAGCAAGTGGAGTCGTACACGAATACTCTCGACTCGTACGAGAGGATGCGTGCTCCACCAGACTCCGGTTACGAGCCCTCTGGACGTGCGAACACTGCCAGCACGCCAAATCAGTCGGCTGGACAGTTGTCGGTCACCCCTAGAGATCAGAAGCAACAGTTTCACTCTGGGTACGACGGTAGGCGTGGGTCGGTCAACCGTGTCAGTACTGTCTTAGAAGGCGATGAGGATGAGGACCTTACTCCTGAAGAAGACCAGTTACTCTCGCGTCAATTCGAGGGCAGCGGTGGTATGCTTACTCCCACCCAAGAGTACTACAACAGACGCGGCCTGTCACCCAACCAGATTCGAACGTCTCCGCAAAACGCTAAGGCGTTCAATGGGATGCCCTCCAATGACTGGGCAACGCAGCAGGCGGAGAAGCAGCGGAAGCACAACAGCGGGAACTCTTCGCTCTTTGGTGCGCCCAAGGTATCGCGATGGTCGAAGACTACTTCATCATCTGCGGCTCCGGATCTACGCAACATTGAAAGCCCTAATGCACAGCGCCACCAGCGCCCACTATCGGAAGGGTCTCGTTCCGGCTCGTCAATCAACAGGTACGATGGTGACCATTACCAGCAGGGTTTCCAGGGTCGTCCACACTCCAGTGATAGCTTGGCTACAGAGAAGGATCGAGCCCTGTCACAGGCAGATACGCAGAGCATGCGCAGCAATGGCAGCAAGATCACGCGGACACCATCCCCTCTTATTCCGTCAGAAGCTTCGACAATGGAGCGCGGAGGGTATGACCAAGAAGGTTCACCTATTCAGCAGGACTTCAATCATGAGCTCGAAGATCCAAAATACCAGGCTCACCGCAACTCGTTGCTCCTACAGCACCCCCAGCCTAGACAAGGCAGTACAGGTCGTCATCAGAACACGCTGGAGACAAAGGCGCAAACTCACAACTTTGGAGGGGGAAGTGATGTCTCTGGTGCTACTAGCGACCTCTCACAGTCGACCGTCAGTAGTGACTTCGACCCGGCAATGTGGGGCTCGAGCGGGACAGCGGCCCTGGCTCGCAACCGCATCAACCAGCAAGATGCCGTGAGCCCGGTCAGCAGTGGCAAGAGCCATGACGACGATGGTCCATTGGTACCGTCCAAGCCCAGCGGCAAGTCGTACGACCCAGAGCCGGAACCCGAGTGGGAACCTGAGTACAGTAACAGCGGCTTCAGCAAAGGCGGATACTACTCCAGCCCATTCGGCTCCGGTCACTTGCTGGAGCCCATTGCGGAAGTAAGATACAGTCTAGAGACTGACCGTGGCCACGTAAGTTTTCTCCTCGACACCTTCAACAATAGACCTCAGCACTGACATGAATCATAAGATGGATTCGCCTGAGCCTCAAGTCGCGAGCGCTAGGGCCGTGGAAATGCGCTCCCCCGGGAGGAAAATCACGGGACCCCGTCCCATGGGCAGCCGTAGCCCCGCCCCTCAAAGCAACAGCATCCCCCGGAAACCAGTCGCCCGGCAGCAAGGTGAGATTGGCTCTTATTAGGCCCTCTGCTTCGACAATCAATCACAGGTTTCTGACAAGTTTTTACGTTCAGCTTCGGGAGACAGTCTGCAGAGCGATGATTATTAGCGACATCTCCCTTGACCAGAGGAAGTGGGGAAGAGAAAGTAAAACTAAGAACGAGATAACGAGTTGGACAATTGGGGGGAAAATAAAATATGGGTAATGCGGGGGAGGTTCAGACGATGGAGCGGATTATGAGCTATGAACAATGAGCACATATACACACATACGAACAGACAGACAGACAGGGCCTGGACAACCTTCGAGTTCCGGCAGCGAAGATGATGTTATACCCCGACCACATTCGTCCTGCCTTCCTTCCTTCATTGAAGAGAAGGCGTTTGTGTTTTGAGACGTCGTGCGTCTTTCTGTTAAGCGTTGACACACACATTATGTAGAAAGCTGTACACTTTCCTCTTCCTTTACTTTCTTCATTCTCTCTCACCGAGGACTTGGAAAAGTTGGCAAAATTTTGCCGATTGTTCGGACTGCGTTCCTGTGGATCCCATTTCCCCCTTTTGGCCTTCCAACCTGCGCACGTATCCTCCAATTGGAATACATTGATACAGGATATGGCAAACGATGCACCCCAATGGGGTATACGTGTAGGATCATCGTTGCAGCCCAATGATGTTCATTATGTATACTGGATCCCGGTCTTCCGTCTGCCACCCCGCCGATCTAAGAGGCTTGAGATGGGGAGGCTGAGGGACGTGGTTTCTTTACCCGTTCAAATTACTTGTTCGCTGCGAGGGTCCCTGTCCCACTTCAGCCGGTGTACTCGCCTCTTCCCGGCACCCCGGGGTGGCGGGCATCGCGAGAAGGGAAGGCGGGGGAAAGAACGACTTCGACTCATGAAAATGATGAGGTTCTGACCGTCAAACCCCTGACTTCCGAGTGGATTCTGGGCCCAAGCGAGGGAAAGAGCTGTTGCGACAGCGCGTTGCTGTTCGCTGCACGCTCCGCATCGTATCTTGCCCATTTCGTCGTCGGCCGGCCGGGTTGCCGCAACGAAAAGCCTAGTGCGGATAGCATTGAGGGGGGGAGAGGTGATACGATTCCCCACACCCTTCCCTTGAGGCCTGGTCGGCTTTGCTGGCTGGTTAAGCCGGTTCGCCCACCCCCCGGCCGGCCGGCCAATGGCTACAGTCCGAGCTCATGAGGAACCGACGTCCTGTGCTCGGCGATGGGGGGACTTGAGTCCGGGAACACCAGTCTTTCTGGCAGGGAGACAGACGGGGAACCCACCAAGCTGGTGGAGGTCCGCTTGCTCGGCTAGGCGCCTAGATGCGTATACCGGAATTGCTCCCGTTGAGTAGTTATCTTTGACTGGCTTGCACCCATTTCATCGTAGGAGGTAGCAGGGGGCAGTTGGGGTCAGTGAGCGCATTAGCTTGTGGCAAGCGCATAGCCGAATTGCGTATACATCGCATTGCCACGCTTGTTCTCGGTGCCTAGGCCAGCGGTTCTGATATCGGTTGCACACCTTCTTGCCTGGTAGCGTTGGGCGTCGGTTGACTCTCTAATGGCAGGGACGATGTCGAGCATCTCCGCAAGGCAAGCATGTCGCCACCAAGGGGTTTCACGGGATCCTCTCGAAACCGTGTTATTAGCCGTGTCAATGCCCTTTGCTTCACCCGCACCAAGCTCTGAGGCACGGGTATCTCGGGGCGCCAAAAGCGGCGGGAGACCGAGACCCTGCACAGGCGACCCGACGGCTTAGAAGCTGATCATTGCCCAATCCATGCATGTGAGAGAGGTAGGGCCCGGTAAGGTGGAAACAGTTGTTCTTCGCCTCTTCGCCTTTCAAGGAACCAACCGAACTGTGGGGAGGCATCTGGTGCGAATCGTGCGCGTGAGGTAGAATCGCTTGAGGGTCGCCACCTCTCCCATCTTTTGGATCAACGGACGAAGGCTCGTCGCTGGCGGTGAGAATCGCGATCGCCGCTCTATATCGTCGATGGCATTAGCGTGGATTTTTCCAGAGAGCCGCGCTCTGGCTCTCATCAGTTTCTTGCGCGAGACTCCAACATGCCAAAGCTGCTAAAAGGCCATCTCCCTCTTCTGACCAGGCTCAGTGGCATACTATATATGTCTTTTTGAAAAAGGAGCCGTTCAGGACGCCTGAGGCATGCGGGACACTGTGTGTACCCTGGAGTTGGGCTTATTCGAAGACCAGACTAGTCTCTTTGCCATGTCATCAGCCGCTGGCAAGCCGCCAGCGCTGCGGCCGGCACAGCACCAAACATCGGCCAACAGCTCTCGGAACGGCGACATCAATCTCAACGGCTCCCTCTCTGTTCCGCGGTCCGCTGGCAAATCCAAGCGGACTCTGATTGAGAATGCTTGTGCTGCCTGTCGCCGTCGGAAGTCCAGAGTAGGTGCAGCCTTTCTCATGCAACACTCACGTCGTGCTCGACTGACCCAGCTGCGCAGTGCGACGGTCACCGTCCGGCCTGCTCACGCTGCCAGACGCTCCAGACTAGCTGCGAGTACGAAGCCGAAGAAGGCGAGAGTCGCTGGTCTGCGCTACGACGACGCAACAAGATCCTGGAGACCGAGCGCGCCGAAATGCACGAGCTTCTGACCTACCTCCAATCGCGCCCTGAGGTTGAAGCCCGCGAGATTTTCAACCGGATTCGCTCCTGCGGGTCGGAAGATGTCTTCAATTTGCTGCGTGAGATACGCGAACAAGGCCTCGCACCATCCCCGACAGCGCCACCAGATCGCGAACATAGACTACCGTCGATAAACTCCCTGTTCGAGGTATCTGGAGCGTCGGTCTGTGCTCCTCAGCCGGCACTGTGGCCACCCAGTCTGCCACTGTCTTACTCTAGCGGCAGCATGAGCGAGCAGAGCCGCGGCTCTCAAGACTACGGGCGATGCTCGACTTCATCACGCGGAAGTGCAAGCGGACCATGATTCGAATGAATTTGCTTTGACTTTACGACATATCTAAAGGTCGAAGGGATCCAATGCTTCCCGAGCTGAACTTCTGCTCCACAACAACACCACCCGTACACAGATTTTTTGCTTTCACTAACCTTTAGTCTGCCTGAGTGATACCCGCAATCCGCTGTCGGGCAGCAGCACTTTTTGATTTTTCTCAGTTGGCTGGAATACGGGGTTTGGACGCACTGAAGTTAATCGTCTCGAGAGACGAGGTGCTGTCACGGGCGTTATGCGAGTTTGACTGCTTAGTTGAATGAAGGAAATGATGGAAGGGGGGCTCTACATGGCGTCGAAGGGGGTTTGGAGCCGGCACTCTTTTGTGAGAGACACGATCGTTCTGATTGCCAGAGGCGAGATTTTCAAGGGTCAAAATGGATCAGGGATGTGAGGGAGGGAGAGTTTAGGTACCTGACCATTTCGCTGTGCAGGTATCGATTTTTTTATAGTTTACTAGACTTGTACGGCAGTGCAGCGATCAGCCAAAATCGAGCGTCACTTTCTTTGCTTTCACTATGGCGGGGACGTCTTGGTTGGATTCGAGGAGCCGGGTTGAGGGCATACATAATGCTTTCGGATAGATGAGGTCAGATACCTGGATTTCCTTGCAATGGTTGACACGAATGGTGGATGCGGTCAAGGCAGAGCCATTGGACAAACAGCAAGCGGTCCCTCTTGGATAGATCTTTGACTACAGTGCGACTTTCTATGTAGAGATTTTGAGGGCATCCTTCGTATGATCAGGAGGTCAAGTTGACGAGAAGGCGGCGC
Source organism: Hortaea sp. C3G1500-4 (assembly GCA_022701445.1). Classification (NCBI taxonomy): domain Eukaryota; kingdom Fungi; phylum Ascomycota; class Dothideomycetes; order Mycosphaerellales; family Teratosphaeriaceae; genus Hortaea; species Hortaea sp. C3G1500-4. The sequence continues at coordinate 515,449 of JAJVDI010000008.1, read as the reverse complement.
TTGACAGTAATGACTCGCTGCTCGGTCATGCTCATTCGACGGAACGTATTGCCCAGCAGTCCTACGCGTGGATCAAGGTGAGAACATGATGCGCGAGCAGACTCTGTCTGAGATCTCCTCTGAAGTTCTGATGCGTTGCGCACTGCTCAATACAAATGCATGTGGTTGGTATGGGTGGCAACCTCAAATGTCCTCCAGCCGATACTGATGATAACTACTAGTAGACGAGTTTGCTGCTTTTTTCCCATATACACTTCCCAGCAGTGTACTCAGCAACACTTTCAAAGATGTCTATTCCACAGGTGTCTATGTAATAAATCACGAATCCCCGTTCCTGTTGTAGCTTAGCAAACAGCCGTTGTTGCTACCTAGATGTCAACCATTGCTAGGGCCTAGATGAGTTGGGCCGAGATCGGCGGGTGCCTGGTCCGTGGGCAGGAGATGTGCCTGGGGAAAACTCGAAACCTTTGCTCACGCAGGACTCACCTCTCTATCCACCTTTATATCACTCTCCGCTCCAAGAAACCATTCGCAATGGCATCTCAAAGATCCAGCCGAGCTCTGCGCGTCGCCCTGAGGCAGGCGAGCGCCCCGCGCGTGCAGCAGCGCACCTTTGTCTCCGCTGTCAACGCGGCCAGCAGACCCAGCGTTCAGCCGGCCCAGAAGGCCATTGCTTCCTCCTTCGTCCAGCAGACCCGTGGCGCGAAGACGGTGGACTTTGCTGGTGACAAGGAGAAGGTCTACGGTAAGGGCAAACAACTTCAATGGCTTCAATGGCTTCAATGGCTTCTATGGCCTCAGGAGAACGCGGAGCTGACATGATACAACAGAGCGCAATGACTGGCCTCACGACAAGCTCCTGGTACGCTCAGTCCGAAGTATACACCCCAAATGTCCATCGCTGACACGCTTATAGGACTACTTCAAGAACGACACCCTCGCCCTGATCGGCTACGGTTCCCAGGGTCACGGCCAGGGCCTGAACCTCCGCGACAACGGCCTGAACGTGATTGTCGGTGTCAGAAAAGACGGTGCTAGCTGGAAAGAGGCCATCCAGGATGGCTGGGTGCCAGGCAAGAACCTGTTCGAGGTCGACGAGGCCATCCAGAAGGGATCTATCATCATGAACTTGCTCAGTGATGCCGCTCAGAGTGAGACCTGGCCACGCATCAAGCCGATGCTGACCAAGGGCAAGGTGAGGCCTACCAAATTCTCAGGCGGCATGGTTCCATAAACTGACGTTGTTCCAGACTCTGTACTTCTCCCACGGTTTCTCCCCGGTCTTCAAGGACCAGACCAAGGTCGATGTGCCCAACGACATCGACGTCATCCTCGTTGCCCCCAAGGGCTCCGGCCGCACTGTCCGTACCCTCTTCCGTGAGGGCCGTGGCATCAACAGCTCTTTCGCTGTCTTCCAGGACGTCACCGGCAAGGCCGAGGAGCGCGCCGTCGCTATGGGTGTCGCGGTCGGCTCTGGCTACCTCTACAAGACCACATTCGAGAAGGAGGTGTACTCTGACCTGTACGGTGAGCGTGGCTGCCTGATGGGTGGTATTCACGGCATGTTCCTTGCCCAGTACGAGGTCCTGCGTGAGAACGGCCACTCTCCGTCTGAGGCCTTCAACGAGACCGTCGAGGAGGCTACCCAGTCCCTGTACCCCCTGATCGGTCAAAACGGCATGGACTACATGTACGCCGCGTGCTCGACCACCGCTCGCCGTGGTGCCATCGACTGGAGCAAGCGCTTCAAGGACTCGCTCAAGCCGGTGTTCGAGGACCTTTACGAGAGCGTGCGCAGCGGCAAGGAGACCCAGCGTACCATGGAGTACGCCAGCCGTCCGGACTACAGACAGGCTTTCGAGAAGGAGATGGAGGAGATTAGAAACATGGAGATCTGGCGCGCTGGCAAGGCTGTCCGCAGCCTGAGACCTGAGAACAACTAAGGGTGAGAGGCTGCCATCTTGATCGCTTTGGTTTTTGCGTGGCGTTGTGTGTGTGTGTGTGACAGGATTGTATAGTACGGTGCGGAACGGCGAGTCATTGCCCAAAAGTGCTGTAAGATCTATCTGATTATAATTTGTTGCTACCTACCTAGAGCTTTCATCTCCCTCACTTTCTCCTCGGTGATGGCTGACAACCGCTCTGGAACCCTGCGGCCACCTCAATATCCAAATCTGGGCTCTCCCATCAATCCACTTCGACTCTCTGAGACTGATTTCTATCACAGTCATGAAGCCTTGCGTTCCTAACTCACGCACCGTACCTGACAACCTGGGAAAAAATAAAAGCGGGCCTGCGCGCTACCGGAAGCTTATCTCCAATGCTTACGTGCGCTTCGCTCTGCACATCACCTGGGCGGTTTCACATTAAGATGGCCGCTCACACAAAATACACAAGCAGTACGGGCAGGATCTCAATGCGGGCTGGCTCTCAAACCACGTATTCCCGCCCACTTGCCGGTGCTGGCCAAATTTCCACCACTCACAGTGCGAGGCGGAATGATGTGGTTTGTCTGGCTCTCGTCCTTGTATCCTCGACTTATCCTTTTAAGGGTAGATGCGATGTAGAGCCCTGGATGGAGATCGGGTCTAGCCCTCAGCTTTTGAATAGAGCTGAGCGGCTCTTTACTCCGAATAGGATTGGTGGAAGAGTCCCGCAGTGCAGTGAGATTAACACCGTGCACCCCTTGGGCACCTGATCTGTAGGGGTGTTGGAGCTGCGGAGGTATATCTGCCATCGTGCCCGGCATAGAAAAGCCTTTCTTCGATCCACATGGGCAACAGGTACTTTCTCGTTGTTGATCTTTGAAACAGCTGCGCTGTTCGCTTTCGTTCATTCGTTCACTAAGCTCGACCGTCAACGAGAAGCTCTAAGAGAAGTTCTGACTTCGTCGCTCTTTGACCGTTTTACTCTAGTTACAACACGAGCCCCTACTAAGATGCATCAACCTACGCTTACTTCTCTACTTCTCGGCGCCGGCGCCGGTCTGGTTGCTGCGCATCCTGCTCCATGGTCATGGACTCCTAGGGCTCATCATCACCACGATCAACCAGAGTACTTTCCACTGTCTAGCAACCCAAGCGGTATTCCAACAGGACGCGGCTCTACTGGTGGCACCGCTGTGGCTACTGGTGGCTTCGGCAGCTATATCGTCCCGAGTGGCAGTGGTATTGCCGCTCCCACGCTGAAAGGCTATGCCGGTGCTTCGGGTAGCGGTATTGCGATGCCCACGGGCACGGGTTCTTACGCTACTGGAACTGCTGCTGCTGTCCCTACCGCCTCAACCACGGCTGTATCTTCCGAAGTTTCCAATACCGCGCCCAATGGCGCATCGGCCAGTATGGTGAGTAAGGTTCAGGCCGATTCAGGCTGTACTTTTACAGACGCCGATGCTGCCGCGAGTGGCAAGGCTGACTGCAAGAACATCGTTCTGAAAGATATTGCAGTGCCGGCAGGTACAACGCTGGTAAGCACATGGAACTTTAGCCGCCGACAGCGGTTCGTAGTATATCTCTTAACAGTCTATGCTAGGACATGACCGACTTGAACGATGGAACTACCGTGACTTTCGAGGGCACGACGACATTCGGATACGAAGAGTGGAAGGGCCCTCTCATCTCTTTCTCTGGTACGAATATTACCATCCAAGGGGCCGACGGCCATCTCATTGACATGGGCGGCGATCAATGGTGGGATGGCAAGGGTTCTAATGGCGGTGTCACCAAGCCTAAAGGCTTCTATGCCCATTCGTTGACCGACTCGGTCATCACCGGCCTGAACATAAAGAACACCCCTATCCAGTGCTTCTCCATCAACGGGGCCGAGAACTTGCATGTCGTTGACATTACAATTGACAACTCCGAGGTGAGCTTGCACGGAAATCTTCTTTGATTGAATCTGCTGACAAGGTAAAGGGCGATGTTGAGGACGGCGGCCATAACACCGATGCTTTCGATGTCGGTTCGTCGACAGGAGTCTACATTTCCGGCGCAAATGTCAAGAACCAAGACGACTGCTTGGCCATCAACTCCGGTACTGACATCTCATTTACCGGTGCTACCTGCTCCGGCGGACATGGCATCTCCATCGGCTCCGTCGGTGGTCGCGATGACAATACAGTGGAGAATGTTTTCATTTCTGATTCCACGATCACGGACTCTGACAATGGTGCGTACCGTGAATTTTTACATCTGGACCATAGATGCATCGAGCTAATACATAGACAGGTGTTCGTATCAAGACCGTCTATGACGCTACAGGATCAGTCAAGAACGTCACATACTCCGGCATCACTCTCTCTGGCATCAACAAGTACGGCATAGTCATTGAGCAGGACTATGAGAACGGCTCGCCGACCGGTACGCCGACCAATGGTGTTCCCATTACGGATCTGACTCTCAGCGATATCACCGGTTCCGTCGGTGATGATGCTGCCCCTTACTATATCTTATGCGCTGCTTGCTCGGACTGGACTGTGTCGGGTGTTGAGGTTACGGGTGGCACCGCATCTGATGAGTGCGAAGGTGAACCAAGTGGTGTGAACCTGTGCTAGAAAGATCATACAAGCACAGTAACGGGGGTTCGGAACTTGCGCTCGTCATTGGAGTGCTGGATGGGCGTTGATGACTTGAATGGAGATATATGTGCATTTACTATTCTGCAAGAGTGGGCATTCAAATACCATTTCTCAGGCCGTTGGTGATATGCATACAAACTCATGCTTCAATCATTCGTCTTGTTCAGCCTCAAGGAATTTCTCCTGGATGCACGCAGTTTTTCTTGTACGCATTGCAGTAATGTACAGTACTACTGTATGTAGGTTTTGTTAATGTTGACTAATCAGCCAGGCATGCGAGGCTTCGCTTCGAGGAGACAGCTTCAACCTCGGCTTTGCTTATGGTCCACTTCGACAACCAAGGCCAAAATGTAGTCTCGTAATCTCACCACGTCGCACGACGGCATACCTGTAAAATCACATAGCGAAATCCCATCATGGCCCCTTCAGACTACAACTTCGAGCATTTCACCGTCACCTTCCCGGCCCAATATGTCGCCCAAGTGGAGATCAACCGGCCAAAGAAGCTCAATGCCTTCTACGAGCCCATGTGGATCAACCTAGGCGCCATCTTCCGCAAGCTCTCCCACGACCCGGAAGTCCGAGCCATCATCCTGACCGGCGCCGGCGACCGCGCCTTCACCTCCGGCCTGGACGTGCAAGCTGCATCGCAAGGTGGCGCTCTCAGCCCATCCGACGAAGTGGCCGATGGCGCGAGGAAGGCCACGCAGCTGCGCCGCCACATCCAGGAATTCCAGGACGAGATCTCCGCCGTGGAGAAGTGCGAGAAGCCCGTCATTGCCGTGTTACACGGGATTTCGTACGGTCTGGCGATAGACATGACGACGTGCTGCGATATCCGCATCTGCGCGCGGGATACGCGGTTCGCTGTCCGCGAGGTCGAGATAGGGTTAGCGGCTGATATCGGCACGCTGAGTCGACTGCCGCATGCTAATGTGCCCATGTCGTGGGTGAAGGAGGTGTGCCTTACGGCCCGAGAGTTCACGGCCGAGGAGGCGCTGCGGGTCGGGTTTGTATCCAGCGTCCACGAGTCAAAGGCCACTGCATTGGATCGAGCGCTTGAGCTGGGAAAGACTCTTGCTAGCAAATCTCCGGTAGCTGTGCAAGGGACGAAGGAGGTGTTGAACTTCTCGCGCGATCATACCGTGGCTGATGGTAGGCTTGATTTGTTCACAACTGAGTGCCTTCGCCTGCTGACCGTGTTTACGCAGGTCTCAACTACATCAAGGTTTGGAATGCAAGCATGCTGCAGACGAAGGATGTGCAGGATGCAATGCTTGCTGGGATCCAGAAGCGAAAGGCGACTTTCTCGAAGCTATAAGATAGATGTGAGGTGCGCATTGCAGGCGTTGGACAAAGCTGGGAATCGCATGCTTAAGAAGAAGTATAGCGCTCAAAATCGCATTTCTTGTCCATATATTGAGATTGCACATACGTGTCCTGGCTTTCAGCAAGCCCTCTATCAATCTGTTACCCGTCATCTTCGTTGCTGTCATTGTTCAATACGCCCCCGAAGTCTTTCACTCTGAGAGATTGGCACTGGCGGCAAAGATCGATCGGCTGGGTAGCACTTCCCCTTTTGGAAGAACCGACACGAATTTCGATCCATTCCGCTTGTCATCAAGTATACAACGTCTTCGCCCTGATGAATAGGAACATCAAGGCGGGGCCAGCTGCTGTTTTTGTACACAATGGTCTTCTCTCCAGCTTGAAACCAGCTGCGCCGAGGCCGTAGAGGCCGGTCGTAGCGGCTACTTAGTGATTGAACGCAGTGACTGTACTGGATGGCCCGCATCTCTAACAAACTACTAGCAAGAGCATGCTCAGGTTTGCCAGATCACTGGAGAGCGGACGGGTGAGACCATCCAGGTAGAAACATTGGGGTACTGAGGTAGCTTCTACTTGGACCGACAAGCACACAAACACCTCAGCTCTTGCCCTGACCAGCTACAACGGAAAGACTTGCAAAAGAAACGTAAAGACCGAATGGGTCAGGAAAGACATTGTGTGGTTAGCAACGCTCTCATTCATGATGCACATCTAGGTACATAAAAAGAAGGCCACAACTTCATTTGTTGAAGAAGCAGCTCATAGCACGCCCATGTTTCCCCAAAAGAAAAAAATAACGCCGTGGTGGTTTCAGCCCCAATCATCTGCTATGGACGCGCTCTCGCTGCTTCTTGAAAAGGGGGTCCCCAGTAGAGAGGGGCTCTTCAGGACTTCCGCATTCCAAAAAGTTCAAGTTACTGAAAGGTATCATGTCTCGCCGTCTTTCAAAACTGAGAAACAACGTCCCTCCCGCTTGTTGTGAGGGAGAAACTTCTGGCAAAACTCCATTTTTTGCCGCATTGTATCGCACTCGGGTAAAATCATCATTTGGCTGCTCTGAGCTCTTATGGTTCTCGTGTTCTTCGCGTCTGGCTCCGAAAGGAGGGGGGGAAAGGGAGTCGTGCTTTCTTATGGCTTGGCGACCGGGACGACCATCTCATTCTCGACGTTCTCGACGTTGACGGTGTTGGCGTAGAGGTCGACGCCCTCGACCTTACCGCAGAGCTGGATGAGAGTTAGTGGTTTGCATGCGAATTAGATGTTAAGGTTGTGCTTACCGTCTCCACAATCATGCCAGTAATCTGATATGGATCCGCGTTCGAAGCGGGCCTCCTGTCCTCAAAGTATCCCTTGCCCTCCTCGGCACAGGCACGGTTGACACGCACTGATGCGCCGCGGTTGGCGACACCCCAGCTGAACTTGTCGTAGCTCGCCGTCTCGTGTCTGCCGGTCATACGGGCCTCGTTGCCCTCACCGTAGACCTTCATGTGCTCGGCGTGGCGCTTGGAGAGCTTCTCCATGGCCGCCTCGATAGCCTTGATGCCGCCGTCCGCGCGCATCTCGGTGGTAGAGACGTTGGTGTGCAGTCCGGCGCCGTTCCAGTCGCCAGGGATCGGCTTGGGTGAGAAGGTGACCTTCGCACCGAACTCCTCGGCGACACGGTGCAGGAGGAAACGGGACATCCAGAGCTGGTCGCCCACTGTGTAATGATGTCAGCCTGTATGTTTAAAACCCAAAGAGATGTGAGTGTCACTTACAGTCAATGCCTGTGCATGGGCCGACCTGGTATTCCCACTGACCCGGCATGACCTCAGCGTTGGTGCCCGAGATGTTGATGCCAGCGTACATGCAAGCCTTGTAGTGGGCCTCGACAATATCTCTGCCGAAGACCTTGCCGGTGCCGTTACCGCAGTAGTATGGGCCCTGGGGAGCTGGGAAGCCGTTCTTCGGCCAGCCGTATGGCCAGCCCATGGCGTCGAGGAGTGTGTATTCTTGCTCGAGGCCGAACCAGAACTCGTGCTTTGCGTGCTTGTCCATCAGTACCGCGGCATCGTGACGGAAGTTGTATGCGTTCGGCTTCCCGTCGGACATCCAGGTTTCGCACATCACCAGGATGTTTGCGCCGCCCTCAGTGCGGAATGGGTCGGGGTAGTAGGCAACGGGGCGGAGGTAGACATCGGAGTTGTCGCCTGGAGCCTGACCGGTTGAGGAACCGTCGAAGTTCCACTCCGGCAGGTCCTTGACTGAGGAAGGCGACTGCTTGAGGGTCTGCGAAGCTCATGGTTAGCTCAAGGTGCTCCAAATCCGGCTTACAGCCGCTGTCGCGAGGTTCCTGCTTCCAGAATTCCAGATCTGCCGCATGTATAATTGTACCGCCCAACTATTGCTCGGCCAGGTTGCTGCGCCATTTCTATGACTAAAAGCCGAGACGCGGCGAAAGTCAAGCCCCGGCCATTCGTCATATCGACGACCCTTGGGAATCCGCCCAACAATTTTGATATTTCGCCTCCGGAATGTATCAGGGTGTTGGGGAGGTGGCAATGTTGCGAGACTCACCTTGCACTTGGACCGAGTGCCACCGGAGGCGTCGATCCAGACATACTCGGCTATCACAGAGCCCTTCTGGGGGAGACTGAGGTACTTTTGAAGCTGTGCAATGTCAGTACAGAATGCGCAATACAATTGTCAGGCTGTACTCACATTGGCGGTGTTGGACAGATATTTGTCGTCAGACGCCTATGGTTGCTATCAGTCATAGTCCAGTATTTGGTCTCAAGCCAGGTAGGCAGACCATTGTGACTGTGGTTTGAGGTGAACCGTTGATCCGTTCCAATTCCTACTGCGTATTGATGTCTTGAGTAATTCTGAGTGGATTGTAAGACACAGTGAGTAACCACGGGATCCGCGCAAAGTGGGGGAGTGAAGTGATAGAGATGAAGTGAAGGACAGTACAGTAAATAAGGACGACCGGCGCGCACGCGAGCGGACGAGCGACAAATCGGCCGGCAGAACTGTTGGACGCACGGACCTGGGCTGTGGCTGCGTCTTCGTTTGGGCCGCCGACAACCTTTCCAACAACCCACGCGAACGACGACACTGCCGCTCTAGCCTCCCTCCCGCGGCCAACTGGAACTTTGACGACAGAAGCAAAAGCTCACTCGATGTGGGAGGCTGTTCCTTCGATCATCTAGGGTTCCGTGGGCATCTAACTAGGTATCTATCTATGCGCCGTATCTCATAGGTCGAATGGAGGGTTTGCTTATTCTCGAGTGATCGAAACTCCCTTTGCCCATCACATCCTCTGCCGTCTTATGTCACAAAGGCGGGCTCTCGGTTGAAAGGGAACGGCCTCACAGCTAATAATAATCCTGCTGCTGTGTGACTATCCGCTCGCCTCGCACAGCGACTGCCATGATTGTACATAGTCGCTTGCAGCGAAACGACGACGACCCCAATGCCGCGACAACCGATTATGCATTATCACTATCAGCCCTTGATAAGCACCTGCATGAACATACATCCTGCTGTATGCGGCAGGCGCATGTGTGCCGCCGGCAAGCGGTTATTACGTCGCTCAGTAGTGTTTGCGACAGAAATACAACGTGCCACAAACAACCTCTGACAGTTTGGTCGTACACAGGATGCACCCGCACATTCGCGACTTGCGTGAAACGCCCGTAGCTACTTAACTTTCATTGTCCACAACACTGCGTTCTCGCCGTCACGCCGCCGTCCGTGTTTCTCGTGTTCTGACCTATCTACGGTATACCAGCCCGGCTGCAGGCGGGCTGATGTACATACGCCACATGTACCCCACCATGCCGGCGACAGCCCGCTCACCGCCCGGGACCCTGGGCGAAACACTGATAAGAGACCCGGCCGACAAATCAGACGGCGCGGAATCAGCCTTAGTTGTCAGGGCCGTTGGACTGAGCGTGGCTGGTGCGCCGCCGAGGCGGGTCTGGTCGTTGCGGAGGAACTCCACCGGGCGGTATCGGAGACAGGATCGCGCTGATGACTCCTTGGGGACGTTCTTGTGTTGAGGTTGAAGTCTGGGCACCGCTGCCCTGCAGTAGTCGGTAGGGCGTGCAATTCGGGCTCGAAGGGGAACGAACGGTAGCACTGGAACGAAAAGGTCCGCGCGATGGATTACGCGAGTTACGACCATCCTTCCAAGCAGAGCTTTGATGAGTATGGGCGCTCGGTGAAGAATGGCGCCAAGCGCAACCCTCAGGATCTCGAAGGCGATGGAGAGTTTTGCGTTTTTACGACTGTCCGGTGGGATCCAATGCTCATCAAGTCGTCTGAGAACGCAGCAGCTTCCTGTAACCAGTCATGTCCAATCTACATGCTGGAGCATCACTGGACCAGACTTCAGGTGGCAAAATGGAGTACTTCATTCACTCGAAGCAGCCCAGCAGAGTTGCTTCGGCAGCTCTTGACGGCTGTCCAGCACTGGCTCGCAAAGAATCCTGATCAGCATATTGATGCATTGAGACTGAAACACAAGGTGTATGCCGATTCCCGCACAGTGACAGATATTATGCCGGTCCCCAGAATCCCCATTGAGCAGCTCTTCCCGTCCACTTTGGGACGGCCAACAGATCCTCCCCCGTCGCCTGAATGGCAGATATACTTGGACGACAGGCCGACCGAGGTGAGCGAAACTACAATGTACAAGACGAGCGAGCGCTTTTGCTACGACCGTGCGAGAGCAACGGCAGGCATCGAATCTTACGTCGAGCGCAAGGAAGTCTTGCTCTTTAACCCCGAAGGCGAGATCATGGATGGCTCCATCACCAGCGTCTATTTCTGGCGTGACGGTCAGTGGGTGACTCCGGAATCCATGAGCGGCGGCCAGCAGGGCACGACCCGACGCTGGACTTTGCAGAAGAAGCTCTGTATCGAAGGCAAGATCTATGCCAGTGATCTGAAGGATGGCGAGGTCGTATGGCTGAGCAATGCCTCGAAGGGATACTTTCGAGGGAGATTCGTCTCCAATCCCGCACGAGCTCGAACGGCTGACAAGGGACCTTGAAGAATGCATTGCCCACGCTCTGCAGCGTGCAACGGGTGGCGGATCGCGGTGCTAGAGCTTGAACTCGTCACGGATCTGGAGAAGTTGGCATTCCAATATCGTACAGTCTATCTTACAGCGTCGAGTTGAGATCTTCTCTACATCTGCCAGCCTCTTGGGATCACAAGCAGGTTCAGCACTATCCGGTCCTGGTCCTCCTATTCCTGGCTAATTGGGTTTGTTCGGCTACACCTCGCTGCCATTGCAACACTGGCAGTGTCTTGCTCCTTTCCCGGTCATCCATTGGAGACGAATGGGCCTTCCGAACGCTACCGCCGTCTGTCAACTCGTCAGGACTGCCGACTTCAGGACAGCACTCCCCTGCTGCCATTCTCGCGGCTCTCGACCGGCTCCCAAGCGACTCTAGGGAGCCGTAGTCGATACCCATGTCACTGAGAGCCTTTTTGGCATACAACGGGAAGGGGTCCGCAGTTGCCCCGACCGTCAGAAATCGCTCCATTGGCGAAGCAGCCGAAGGACGATGAGAGCGATATTGCCTTCCTATCTGTGCTAAGAGCTCTTGGTGGCTGTCGCTTTCACTTGGGGGCGTATGCGAATTGACAGCGTGCTGCTGGCGCTGGTACTCGGACAAGGCTTGACGGTGGAGCTGACTAGCTTCTTCTCTGATGAGGTTTTCCGCATAGCCATTATCATCCTGGGAAATGATTAGTACTACGACAGCACAACCAGAGCAACCCGAAAATACCGTGGAACTGGCTTGTTCTGTTTCGGCTGCTTTTGCTGGCTCCTGGTATTTCTGAGGAGCTGAGAACGCGGTATCTCTCGTCCTCTTGGCCGGTACAACCATGGTTGGTGGATGGTATCGAAGAAGAATAAGTGCTGAACAAAGCGAAAGACGAACACGCTCAGGGCAAACCTCGATGCAGCGTCGGTGCTTACCCCCCTTTTAAAGGCACAACAAGTGGCCTGTATCTGCGTCCCGCATATGCGCATATGGCGGTCGTTTTCCTGACATGTCTCTGTCGCAACACCACCAACATCACCACCACCAAAGCATTGACGCCATTCACGGCAGAGGAAACGCGCCCCCGGCAGTGCAGGCCTGGTTCAAACACATGGTCTGTCCGGTGCCGGCTTCAGGTCTCTGATAGGCACCGGGATCATGGGGATGGCAGTGGTTCGGCTCTCTTCTCCGCCAATGGTCCCGCGCTGGTGGTGCTCAGATCACCCCTTAGTGCGTCCCAGAGTAGCGGAAAAAGTGTAGCATCATGCGACATACCTCTGGACCGTTTCTGCCGATGCGGGTGGTCAGCAGTGCGACGTCAATGCGCTCTGCTCTAGAAGATATCCTATCGCTCGTGCCCTAAATGAGTTTATGCCCGTGGCAGCCGCGTGCATTGGTTCGAGAGCGTCGGGGGAAGGTACAGGTACTAGTGGAAGGCTGCGAGCAATTTCAGCATTCTAGGGGCGTCCTCTCAGCTGTTCAAAAACGATGGTAAAATGCCGAAAACAACGCCATAACATCGAGCAGTTTCTGCTCACTTTAGGGCCGTAACCCCAACATATGAGGCTAGATCGTTTCGTACTTTCATTGCATGTCCAGAGTCCCACGACCAGATTGACTTCAAAGGTACGGTTTAGTCGCAGATGCCCCTGCTGAACGTGGCTGGCGCCTGGAAGCTCGCGAGAACTCTCACAGAACCGTGCCCACCGCCCCAAGCCACCAACAGGTACACTCTGCTGCTTGCCCTAACTCCATGACCAAGTCGGGTATACAACCACGCACTTGAAACTTGCAGACACAGACTACCAGGTCGATCAGTCAATTGGAAGTCCACGCCATGGACCATTTGTAACTCTGCCTATCTTTCACCCGTCCTTCGATCACTTTCCCAACATGCGCACCAAGAAATGAGTTCATTACTGCACCGTCGCTTATGCATCCTTTGACGCAGGAGGCACTCAGCATGTAGCCATCGTTAGCACGACTCATCTCGACTATCGACAGCTTGTCTCACATCCTCCGTTTCAAGTCAAGAAATCCCATTCCCCCCTTCCTAAAACCGTGATTCCTGACTCGAACAAATAAGTCCACGTGGTTCACGGCATGTGTATGGCGAAATTGGGACCAGAGGGGTGGCCCGGAATACCGATGCAGAACTCTCGTGAGAACCCAGCTTTGCGGCACAGCCGCAGCGCCGCATGATAAGCCCGCTGCTCCCGCACGTGGGATGTACTATGTAGATCTGGCAGTCCTTCCCCCCGGCTTGGCGGTAGGACATGGAGGTTACTTTCGGCTTTCAGACTGCACGCGCAGGGAGGGAGTCTTGCCCGCGTCGCCATTTAGTCCAAATGGAAGTCTACGAGCACCATTGGTAGCACTGCAGCGGCTCAGTCGGTGATCTTCAACTGCAGCAGCGACGTCCTGCCTGTCCGCGGCATCTTTGAGGATTTGCCAAGAGGATTGGATGACAGGTTATCGGGCTACAGTGCATGCACATCATTCTGGTCTTCTCTCTTCGTCATCAATCAAAAGTGCAGGGTTTGTGCAAAAAGCAGTTTCAGGATTTCGCTTTCTCATATTCTGGCGAGTTTCCCCAGCCGCATGGACCGCTTTCGTGATCGACGACTTCACGAGACGGATGATGGCAGCTGCTAGTTGCTGTGGTATCGAACCGCGTAGTACCGTAAGATTTTCCAGTATACGCAAAACCCCTCCCGTCTTGGGGTCGACGATCGCAATGGACTTGTCCTTAGTGAGACAAGTCGTATGGCGCGTTCAACGTGCGTTGTTGCTTTGACCTGCCCCAAGCCGTGCAGAACGCTCAGTGTATTATCGGGGCAATGCACAACTGGATTGCTCAATGGCTTTGCTTGCCAAGGCGTGGGTCACCACAACTCTAAATTTCACGACGGGGCGTGGATTGAGTGATTTCGACAAGGTCAATAGTAGATCATATGCGGAACGGTGCTGTAAAACGAAGCAGAACAGTTCTGAAGATATTCCACGAGCTGTCGTCACTTGTAGATGTCGGATAGTGGGTCGCCACGGCCCGGAACGCGATCGGCTTCGCCCTCCTTCCGGAAACGGGAGCCCTGTCAGAAAACGGTCGGTAATGCTTCCGCTAAGGAAATAAGGTTGATGTCAATCTGATATACTACAAGAGATTCAGGTCTCGCAAGCAGACCACCATTCCCGTATGCAAGATGTGCTCGCTATAGCAAATGACCTAAATGGTATCATTCCATGCCATGTCTTCCCCTCTTCCCCAGTTTATCCTGGCTTTGCCGGCGCTTACAACTTTGATCCAAGCACGCTCTTCATCCTCTTCTCAACAGCGTCGAGATACTCGCCGGTAGTCACGAAGTCCTTCGGCTTTCCGCAGCTGATGGCCAGGTCCTTGGTCATGATGCCCTGCTGGTCCACGACGTGTACGCAAGCCTCCTCGAGGCTCTCGGCGAACTTCACCAGCTCCGGTGTGCCGTCCAGCTCGCCACGCTTCGCCAGACCGCGAGTCCAGGCGAAGATGGATGCGATGGGGTTGGTCGAGGTCGGGTTGCCCTTCTGGTGCTCACGGAAGTGACGGGTCACGGTACCATGGGCAGCTTCGGCTTCAAAGGTCTTGCCGTCTGGGGTGATGAGGACCGAGGTCATGAGGCCCAGGGAACCGAAGCCCTGGGCGACAATATCGGATTGCACGTCACCGTCGTAGTCTATGGAGGTCGGTTGTCAGCATTTCCGTTCAAAGTTGCTTCAGCTGGGATCTCCAACTTACTCTTCATGGCGATCAACATGCCGCCCTCGCTCTTGACCATCTGAGCGACCATGTCGTCGATGAGCCTGTGCTCGTACCAGATGCCCTTTGACTCAAACTCCTTTCTGTACTGGCTCTCGTAGATCTCCTGGAAGATGTCCTTGAACCGACCGTCGTACTTCTTCAGGATGGTGTTCTTGGTAGACATGTACATGGGCATGTTCAGGTTCAAAGCATGCTTGAAGGAGGCATGCGCGAAGCCACTGATGCTCTCGACGGTGTTGTACTGGGTCTGCGACACACCACCCTGATGCTTCTCGTCAAATTCGAAGACCTTGATCTTCTCCGGCTGGCCGCCCTTGGGCGTGAAGACCATCTCGAGAGTACCTGGGCCGTTGATCAAGCTGTCCTTGGCCCGGTATTGGTCACCAAACGCGTGTCTACCGATCACAATCGGTTTTTTCCAGCCGGGTACTAGACGTGGAACTCGTGGGATGACGATGGGTTCTCTGAATACAGTGCCGCCGAGCTGGTTTCGAATGGTGCCATTGGGACTCAGCCACATCTGCTTCAGCTTGAACTCCTCTACTCGCGCCTCATCCGGGGTGATGGTCGCGCACTTGACACCGACGCTGTATTTCTTGATCGCCTCGGCCGCGTCCAGCGTCACCTGGTCGTTCGTCTCGTCTCTGTATGGCAGACCCAGGTCGTAATACTTGAGGTCGATGTCCAAGTAAGGGTGGATGAACTTGTCCTTAATCGTTTGCCATATTATCCGGGTCATCTCATCGCCATCGAGCTCCACCACCGGGTTCTTGACCTTGATCTTGGGAATCTGCGACGCCATGGTTCTTCGCTGCTGGAGCTTCGCGGCAACCGGTCGCGGGAAGGTGCGCGCTGTAGAAGAGACGGGGGAAGTGAATGCGCTCTGCGAGGCGGTGGCGAATCGAGCGGTCAACGGGCGAAGGGCGGACATGGTGACCGTGTGAGTCTATTGTGCCGACGATGTCAAAGACCGGGAAGGCAGCTTTTGCCTGCAGCCCGAGGGTAAATGAAGCTTCGCGCGGGGGTTCCGGCATCGGAGCATGTACCGGCGCTACGGCGAAATATCAAAACACTAAATCATGATGTATCATCATCACGGGAGGAGGTAGGATCCAGGATTCAGCCTGTCCCGTACAGTACGTACGAATCATATTATTTCCGGCTTTCCTCTCAGCCCTGGGCTGTTCATGATCAATGGAGCTGTTGCTCTCCAAAGACATTGGGTGTGAAGAATTGAAAGTATGATACGGGATTCCACTGCGAAGCTGTTAGCATTTACCAATGACCTGGCACTCAATTTGTGCATTCTCTAACGTAATTTGCTGCAAGATGTGTCACTGCCAGAAGCTGTGATCTATTCACCGAGTAGAAAAACGATGGATGGCCTACTTATAGGCCGGCAGCGTGCCAAGGACATCAACGAATATGAAATGGTTGAGCTGCCTACGGAAGCCCAACAGTCAGTTCGCGAGGCGGAAAAGCTGTGGAAGGCAGCAGCAAGCCAATCGGATTCAGAAAACACGACCTCGATAGAGGCTTGATTGTTATGCAAGAACCCGACGGCATTTCCCAGCCGCGATTTTCAGCCAAAAGATTGTAGCCTTCACCATCACCGCAGCCAGGATTCTTCGACAGACATAGCTAAGAAAATAAGGTATACGGGCAAGACGAAATGCGATCATCACAAAAAGCAACCATGACTCCCTCCAAAACCACGGAAGGCCCCATCGTTAATCATGTAGACGCCTCAGTACCCGTCTTCCATCCATTCCCAAGCACTCACACGTCCGCCTCCATGTGCGGCACCACAGCTCCAGCATCCTCATCCCACGCCCCAGCAAGTGTATTCTCGCCCTCTTCCGCCCTTACTGCTAGTCCCCTGGCCATCCGCATCAGCTTCCGCATCGGATTCTCACAGACATTGGCCACTGGTGCGCAGACTGGCCGGCCACAGCACGTGTCGACCGCGCAGACCAAGCCGGTCCCACAGTCCGCGGATGTCTCACAGGAAGGGTTGGCACAGGGCGTCGAGCCGGGGACGCAGTAGCCCGGGCCCTCGGCCGAAGTGACACAGACGCAATCGCTGTCGGAGCTGCACTGCTGGAACGTCGTGCAAGTGGCGCCTTTGCAGCCGGGGTTTGCGCCGGGAGGAGCAGCACCTTCCACGCACGCAGTGCCATCCCATGTCTTTGGCGCCTCGCAAGCGCCGGGCAAGCGGTCCTGCAACGCATAGCTTGCCGACTGTCCCACAGTGTATTCGTCATGGCCTCGCCATTGTCCGCAGTTTACCGCGTACGACTCGTCCCAGGCACGGGAGTACATGCTGCAGACTAAGCTCTCGGGCACGCCGTTCTTATAAAGGACGTACGAATTGAAGAAGTTGCAAGGCGGGTAGGTTCCATCGTTCGGGTTGCGGTGCGAGAGGTGGTAGTTGTTATGAGTGTTGCATGCGGCAGCACATTGGGAGGGATCGAAAGTCGTCTTGAACGCGGTTGAGCCTACGTGGGTATTCTTTCCGGTGTCGGGGTCGAGCGGAGCATTGATCGCGCATTGCAGTTCTGTTGGACCATCGTACTTGTCGATGTCGGGGGAAGTAAGCGGCTTGCGATTATACCCATTTGAACCCGCAATGGCGACTTCGAAGCCGTCGCGCCATTGACCCTTATTAGTCGCTCCTCCAGAGGCAACGGGAAAGCCGTAGAGCGTGCATTTGATGTTTGTTGTCGAGGGAGGGTTGGGACAAGATTTAGGGTTGGTGGCGAAGGAAGGGTCGCGTTCGAAGTAGAGATTGAAAGCGACACAGCCGTGCTCCGGGTCGCAGTGCTCGGCGCAGAGCGCTGGATCATAGCTGTCGACCGTTCGCAGGCCAAGGTAACCAATCTGCTCGATACTCGCCTTAAGGTCCGTAAATGCCTTGCTGTAGCCAGCTGGGGCAGGAGCGCTATTAGCGGCCACAGAATACGCCTGATTGTCGCGGAATGCGGCAGCACTGTCTGGGTTCCTTGTCAAGACACCAGCTCTGCTTGTTAATTAGCTCACGAATCCATTGCTCATGTGGATGAGGAGACTTACCCCGTAGGCTGCTTTTCTGTCGGACATACAGGAGCATCATCAGTCCGCTTGACGTTGGCACTGGGTACCGCTGTAGCTAGAACCTGGGACGACGCCGCAGCCACGGCCGAAGTACGGTCATAGGTGACTG
Organism: Hortaea sp. C3G1500-4; assembly: GCA_022701445.1. NCBI lineage: Eukaryota > Fungi > Ascomycota > Dothideomycetes > Mycosphaerellales > Teratosphaeriaceae > Hortaea > Hortaea sp. C3G1500-4. Next base: position 497,504 of record JAJVDI010000008.1, on the reverse strand, counting down.
CATCGATCGTCTTGTCCGCAGGAGGCCCCAGAGCAGTGGGCTCAGGCGCAGAGTCGACTACACCAAAGTCGAAGCCCTGGGGAATGGGGTTGGGATTGGGCGCTGCGGCGACCAGTCCTAGGACGAGAGATGCCACAAGGATAGAAGGCATTTTGTCGAAAGATTTTCAAAGCTGAGAATCTAAGTTGGGCTGAGGGATATTAAAAAAGACTCGATATGCCGGGGAGATGAGCCGCCTTTTATGTTCGCTGATGGCCTTCAGCTCTGCCGACGACCGCCATTGCACCCATCTTGAGCCCGCAAATGGTATATTCAGCCAAGTACAGCCAATGCTCGCCTCGTCTGATCGTCCCAAAGGAGGAAGGCCTGTCTTGCTTGCTGCGCTGATGCTGAACAGATGTTACTGCACTGTGATTCTGGACTCGTCGGTCGCCCCTTGCTAGTCGGGGATAGCATTGGTAGTGGCTTCATGCTTGTCGAGGACGACTATCGTGCTGCAGACACCAAGACCTTTCGCGTCTTGCACTCTTCGCCAACCCAGCCATGATACCAAATCGCATCACGCGGCGCAGCAAAGATAAGGCGAAAGGCGCATTCGCATCAATGGAGCTGAAAAGCCCAAGAAGACCGCGGAGCGAGAAGTCGAAGTTTGAAAAGCTGATGTCCCAAATTGCCGCGAAGCGAGAGAGGTAAAGTTGAGAAGCCGCCCTGAAGACTCTTGCGTTCTTACCATCTCTGGAATGGGCCCAAGGATCCTGTGGAGTCAAATATGGCTGCGCTCTCGGCACTTTTGCCCGTACAGGCGTCTTGCCGTTCGACCCACGAGCCACGTGGGAAAAATTAAGTTTCCGGTACGGCATGGAGGAAAATAAAAGCAGTCTTGAGAAGATCTGGAGAGTCATTGGCCTGTTAGGCTTGGTAATTGCTTCACAAGCGTTGTCTTGATTTCTAGCAGGAGCACAAGATCATTTGTATTAGAAGACGCAGCGCTGATTTCGCGCGAAGGAGACATCACCTGAGGCTACTAAGCACTTGATTTAAGGATGCAACAGCCCACAAATATGAATCAGAAGCTGACACTGGAACATTGAGTGTCCACTCGGGCCTATAACTTCGCAATAACCGTGTGCAAAGCATGAGACGAATCCATTCTTTCCAAGAGGTATTGTTGCAAAGAAGCTGCTGGGCCAGATTAAACTTCTAAAGCTACCCAGTCGTCAGCCGCGGCATGGAGACCACGTGAGTATTTCCTAAAAACGGCTGAACGGTTTAGAGTTTCTGCTTGCTTTTTTGTGCATCCGAATGTCAATCCTTGGGTAGCTCTCACGAAGTGCCGCACGCTAATCTCATTCATCGCAGACTTGCCTCGTGGTAATGACCATAGAGTGAACGGTATCGGTTGCCGACATCGTCAAGGCTTGCTTCGCACCACTGTTCGCGAATACCTTGCTTTGCCAATACCGAACGTGTGGTAGATCTGATACTCTGCACTGTCTGCCCCGCCAAAGGCCTTACTAGTAAACAGTAGAAGCTTATGGCGGAAGACATGTAACTACTTGAGTGTCAATGCATTCAAGACTCGGCCATACATTAATCCAGAGTATCACTATGCCTTTAATTACAATTTGGTGTAAGATTGATGCAGTCTATCGAAGTCCCAGAGTCAGAATCCACACAGTTGAACACAGAGAATATAGAATCATGTTGCCGAAATTTCAGAGCCTGCTCTTCGTCGGAACGTTGTTCCCTGCAAGTTTTTGCAAGGTGCAAAAGCTGTTGACGACGCCTGCAACATATCGTTCACGCTGGAACAGAGATCCTGATCGGCATTAGCATACTGACCAAGGATTCAGGAGATAAACTGAACCCACCAAGTCTATTGCGATCGCAACATCTCCTTTTGCTAGCTCAAAAGCCCACTCCAGATCAGTAAGTCGAAGATGCTGCCCGTCAACGCGGACGAAATCGAAGTCGTTCCGCTGTGCCAGAGATTCAGCGAGCAACGACTTTGTTGCATCTAGGACATGGACGACTAGCACACCGTTCGGGTACTCCAGGCTTTCCAGCGCTTGGAACGCTCTGCGTAGATCAGCGCTTGCCCTACTCCGGCAAAGTACGAAGAGATCGACTGCAGGCTTGATAGCAGTAGCTCCTGGCGCTTCCCTCGTGTAAAGGTGATCAGTGATTTGACTCTTCACATTGCGCTGCTTGACGATGAAGTTGGCGACCGTGCTTTCACGACAGCTTCCATTGCGTTCGAGATACTCAGACTTTGCTGGAATAGCAACCGCAGACACCGAGGGCGTCTTTTCCGATGGCGGCCTCAGCTCTCCAGTGTCCAGACTCTCGAGTACTAGTGATAACTCATTTTCTGAGCCCTATGACACATTAGGGACTCGTACAATCCCAAAGTATGCGCACTTCTTACCAAGTAGGTCGTCCGGCCGTGAGTCTGTAGCTCTTCTTCCACCCACACTGTATCCTGGCAGAAACCTCGAGGGCTATCTATCTGCCATTCCTCGTCATCCACCTGCACACTTTCTATGTTTATGATATGTTCAAGCTTCAAGTCTTCTGGAGACAAGGTAGCGGCCATTCAGCCTGATCCTCCGATAGCCAGCAAGAAAAAACTTGGAGGGATAAATGACAACGAAATGCGATGACCTTAGGCCGGTTGCTGACTTCCCTTTAAAGTCCCAACAATAGACGCGCCACTGAAGAGCGCATGGCGAACTTACGTGACATCAGCTCTATCGACCTTTAACTGTGGTCAATATGATGTAGCTTCATTGGACACGGGAAGAATCATGTTCGAGAAAGGCTTGTCGTCGACGAGCTGCCTACTGGTAGACAGTCAACTTCCTGGTCATCCAGAGCTGCTGCGATCTGGCCGCTCACGAGCATCGCTTGGCAAAAGTCAGCTGTTGAAAAGTAACTTTGCCTAGCACGCCAATGGCTGCGTGGCCCTTGGAATCCAGTGGCGTAGCTGATGCCAAGACGAACTATCGCCAGGTTCCGCCCGTCATCAAGCGAGTGAGACTGCTTGTCTTCTGATCTCCTGACACGCGGGATACACGGAGTCACCGCCGCCTGCTTCTATGGTCTGCTGGGGACGTGAGCTTCCGCGGAACGTCGATTGATGCTGTGCTTTGCAAGACGACGACGACCGCACCCTGCGGGCTATGCAAACCCCACGGCGTCACCGCCCAAGCCGCTGAACCGCACTTGATGATATGCGGGTGTGATTTGAGACCGTAACTCAGCGAGCGAAGGGCCTTCCTGCGGAGAAGCTGGATCGCGGTCGTCGATCAAGGCGCGCCTCGACTCGGTCTGCTATGTTGCGGACGAGGCTCAGGGAGGACGACCAGCAATCTACGATGGTCTTCCCATCTTCACAACATGGATCACTCTTCGTGCCACGCGCTTTTCCACGTGGTCTGCGGGATCCCCATATCGTGTGCATTGCAAGGTTCTCGATCAGCCAAGCCCCGCAATCGTCGCACTTATTGAAGGCATGCGCTATAGACGCATGTTGCGCCTCATTCTTGGCCCTCTGGGCGTCTCGCTTATTCCATACCATTACTGCAAAATCAAAACGTTTTCCGGGATGTGCGGCATCAATTGATGCATGTACGCACCTGGGCCTTTGAGGCACTAATCCGCAATGCTATGCCCGACTATCCCCTTTCGTCTCCTGTCGGTTCTGTCTAACCTCTTTCGCGCAAGAATTATGATAGGCCGGGACTCATACTGTTCAGAAATTTGGACGGAAAATGATATGCGCATGACCCTGAAGATTCAATTCTCTGCTAGAGGACGGTGCGCAGCCACCAAATGTCTGTATTTGCCGGTGCCTGAGCCACTGCAAGCCAGGATCGTGTCGATGGAGTATCTCGCTATAGACAAACGACTTGAAAATCTGGCTAGGAGTGATGCTTGTCGGGAGATATCGAAACATTGATCGTGTACACTCACATGTGGCTTAAGAGGAAGGAACGGTGACAGGACTTGCAATCATTCAGCAGCACCCGTGTCAGCTCTCGTCTCCCCTATTTCTTGGCTCGTCTGTCCGCGCACAAGGCGCAGCTAAGCGCAGCAATGCAGCAACAAGCCTGTACAGCAAATTTGCCGAGAGAAGCGGCAGTGCCCAAGCGTGCAGCCTCGTGAGCTGCATGAAGCATCGCACGAGTTGTTAAATATCCAGATTCCCCGGGCTGTCCCTCAGACGATGCGATGAGATACTGGTGAGCGGCTGATCATACAGCGAGCAACAGACACAATGCCCACTGGCTTGGAAGAGGCCAGTGCCATACTGACCTTTGTCCAAGTTGGATTCAGCTTGGCAAGAACATTCACAACCCTCATCGGCGAGTATCGAGAGGCGCCTGATGAGCTCGCCACATTGGCAAATGCGATCGTCGACACATTAGCTCACATCGAAACAATCAAGAGGCTTCTTGAAGAAAACGAGACGACGCACGGCTGGAACGCCAACGGCATTGACCTGGCGACATCATGTCTCCAGGAGGCAGAACGTCTTGTGAAGAGGATTGTAACTCTTCTGCGTAAATCCGGTGCCGACATTCCGCCCAATGATCGCATCGGTCCTGAAGATATCTCCATCTCAGTCTTGCGTCGAGTTGCCTGGTCTCGATTTACCGGAAGGATCGGGAAGATTAATGAAAGTCTCGCCGCGACTCGACAGAAGATGCTGCTTATCTTAACCCTTTACAGGGCATTTACGGTGTACGTCAATAGATACGAGTGGTGTGTCTCTTTTGCGAGTTTGAAACGACTAACTTTGCTCTAGCGACTCGCAGGAGCAACAACGTCTAGAACGAGATCGGGTGATTGTTCTTGTCAGGGGCAGGCAGGTACAACGTGCGCGGCGTAAGTACTTAGGTCAGCACCCTAATATGCCGAGCAACATACAACGAGCGATCCGTGATGGACAAGAAGACAATTCCGTTACTCAAGACTCCACAAGCAGCGTGGAAACGTCTCAAGAAGTTCGGGACGAGAACGAGCCAGGGACTACGACAGAAGATGTTCCGGAAGTGCCTGTTCGGCTTGATGGATCGGATGAGGCAGATATTGCTCTCTATAACGAGAGTACTCGACGCCACATTCCAGACAATCCTGCATCATGCGGAACAGCTGGAAGCCCCTTCAAAGAGACGCAAGAGCCTTCTGCATCCCCTGATGAGTCAACTAAAGCGGCAAATTCACTGACCGTCTCCCCTGCCAATCAACCAGCCGATGATCGATCCACGCCGACCGCTGTGGAAGACCAAAGCGGTCTTTGTGTCGATAAAGAACAGGCTTGTCCTCCGAATCCAGGCGGAATCACGATCGAGAGCCTCGTTGTCACTGCTTGTGCCATGGACGATGCCGTGCTCCTCCAATTTGGCGAAGCTTTCAATCCACCATTGACGGCCGATCAAGTGCGAAAATTACTTCAGAAAGCTCCTTCGATGACAAAGGAGGTTGCGAACGGTGCAGACAGTAGCAATGAAGATCCTAAGACGTCGCACCGGCACACTCTCTCTTCAAGTCGTGAGGATCTACCGCATGTCGACACCGAGGTTGGTGGAGAAATAAATGGCGCTCCACGTGCCGAGTCTGTTGCTACTTATTCAAGTTGCAAGACTGTCAAAGTCACCAAGATGAGATATCTGAAGATTCTCTTTAGTAGGCTCATTCTGAGGAAGAAGGCTGCGGCCTCGCTGTGCCACTTCACGCCGAAATCGATCGAAAGCTTTGGGGACACCGAGCTCGTCGAACGCTCAAGATCCTTGAACATAGGCAAGTGGACTTTGACCAAGAGAATAGGCTTTCGAAGTAAGTCATGCCTGGGGATTGCTACCCCCTACCGTAGTAATCATGAACTGAAAGTCATAGCCTTCTCGCCAGCACCTTCTACGTTCCTCAGCTTTCTCGTTACCTTGAGTCCAGAAGGTTGTAGTATTGCCCCAGCGCACGTCAGTAGAGATGAACTCGACGGGCGATTATGGCACGCTGCAACAAGTAACCACGGGCCTGAGGCCAGCCTCACTTCGCAGATCTATGCAAGTCTACCCTTACCCGCATATAGGATGATAGATCAATTGCTCGAGGATCTTGGCAAGTTTCGCTACGAAATCCAATATGCCGAAGTTATGGGAGTGGGAAAGGCCAAAGCAGAGCGCATGATACGACGAAAAGCGTCGAATCCCGGCATGTCGCTAATGGGAAACCGAGTTCTGCTAGTCTTCTATAAACGAGAAGGTCCAAAGCTCGGTCCGGAGAGTGGTGTACAGAAACGAGAGAATCCGCCAACGCCTGATCGGGCGCAAGACAACCAAGATCAGGTTAGTCCCAACAGCCCGGTCAGAGTACATCGTGTGAACGACGGGGCGAACCACACAGATCCTGTGCAGGAAATGATGAGAGCGGAGCAAATAAAGAAGATGAAGAGGGAGAGGGAGATTGAGGAAGAAGAGAAGATGAAGACGGAGAAGGCGCGGGAGGAACAAGAGAGGAAGAAGAAGATCGAGGAGGAAGAGAGGGAGCAGGAGAAGAAGCGAAGGGAAGTTGAAATGGAGAACGATGAGGAAGAGGATGTATTTGGGAATGTGCTTGAGCTTGGCGATGATGAGCTGGTGCAACGACTGCTAGAAACATACACAAATACGCGTCCGTCGTAGAGAGAGGGGATCGAAGAAGCGGCGAGTGTAGCGTATGTAAACGATTTGCTTCCGTGCATGACTAACGGTAGCAGTGCTTTAACGCTAATCTGACGAAGCTTTTCGAAAACATTCAAGATTTGAATCCACATCTCTGAATGTGTTGTTCTCTGCTGCATCACCTTCTTCTGGTCTTTGTGTTCGAGTTCCATTCTCCATTTCTTCTTTACTTTGGAAGAAAGGGGGTGAAAAAGAAGATTGAAAAAGAAAAAAGAAGAAGGAGGAGAAGAAGAACACATGGTGACCCTTCGGCTCTAGTCGTTCACACACTGTTTTAATCCACTTTCAACCCCCGATCATTGCAGTGGAACGTGACCAGAACCAAGACAGACCAGCGATCTGATGACAAATGATCATGTCTTTGGAATCGGAGGTCTAGTGCGACCTTCGGCCAATATCCCCCCGAACGCTCCTTGGAAGTCGTCCTCCCCATGATCACTGGCCATCGCAGTCTAGTATCACAGCCGCTCATACATCTAAATATAAGCTTATAGGCAAGGGTCGATGCCTGCTGCGTGTTGCACACAGATCGTTTCGCGGCAGCAGTGTTGGAATCGTTAATGGACCGCCACCGTACATCTACCCATGCTCTAAAATGCGAGAAAAAGAAACAAGGTCAGCACTTTCCCTTTGCCATCTTGCAGTCTGGACAAGAATCCGAAACCGCGGCTTGTCGACCGAGTAATGGCTTTAGGGAAATCTTACCAGAACATACCTTGCCTAATCTCAGTACGGAAAAAAAAAAAAAAAAAAAATACTGCCTTGCTGGCCTCCGATAGGATGGCAGAGGTCATCAGGGAGAACGGAAGGCTTGAACCACGATGCGGCGGAAGTCGTAACAAAAGAATAAGACAGCAAATGGACGGAGACGGAGGAGACGGAGCACTTTTGTGAGGATCCAGGTATACCAGCTCTTCATAGCGGAGGGTTGCCCGCTCCGTCTCGCATGTTACACATGGCCTGGGTTCTAATTGTTACCAGGGCTGTCTTCACGCATATTTTGGCAAGACAACATATATGAAAACAATATTCACATGTTTCACGAACGACCACAGGTTGCAGAAAACAGAGGATCCCATATAACTCTATGTTCAGGAATTTGAGTCCCTTTTTTGCTCGAAAGAGACTGGTAAGAACCGGAATTCGGCAACGCTAGCGGCGCTTACCGAGCATCCGAGAGGCGCGAGAGAGCGCCGAGAGAGAGCCTAGAGATCGAGATGCTATAGAGATGAATGAAGACGAGAACCACTTCCTTCATCTACCGCAACAGGATTCCAACAGATACGAATATAAAATTCTCTTTTCTTCCACTATCTCTCTTAAGGTGGCGATTTTCATACGACCCCGCGGCCTTTAGCCAGTTCAAAACAACCACCCCTTGAGGACATCTTTTTTGAAGCAAGCCAAAGCGCGGATTTACCACTTTTTCCCTTTCATTTACTTGGTGATCGTTTTTTCTCGAAGCGCCGTAAACGCCTTGCTATGCACACACAAGAGACATTCTTCCTCTCGTTCTCTCTCGTTCCACAAGCACATCCCTGCGCGCGCGCGCGATCTCCCGTCATCGCTTCCCGTCCTCAGATTGGGAAGCCCTTCTGGCGCTTCATGCACATCTCTATCGTGAAGTCTTCCCCCGGCATGCAATTCATATCCTACTCATCACCGTCTCACATTTTACTCTAATAGCCCACAGCGCCGGTCCTCGCCTCCCGCTCCCGCTCCACCTCGAACTTGAAGTCAAAGTACGGCGGGTCAAAGTGGTGTACACGGACATAACCGTCCTCACCTCCAGAGCAATAGCACTTGCCGTCGGGACTGACCGCGACGTAGTTCAGGGGCCCGAAGTGGCCTCGCACTCTGCCAACCTCCTCCTCAAATACCTTGTGGTAGAACCGCGCCTCGAACTTGCCCTGTCGTGCGCTCGTCGTCGTCACGTCCATAGCCGCCTGGCCACCGCCGAGGATGACGTAGTTGGTGGGTTCCGGGGTGATGGCGGCCGAGTTCAGTGGCGTGTCCGCGACGTATGTCTTGAGCACCTCCATGGTGTTGGTGTCGTGCAGCTTGGCCGTCTTGTCCTTGGATGCGGTGAGGAAGTACGTCCGGTCCGCGCTCCACTGGAGATCCGTCACCGCCATGCCGTCCTCGTGTGAGTAGACCTCGTTCAGCAGCTCGCCGGTCTTGGCGTCCCATTGCGCCACGCTGCCGTTCTCGTGGCCTGTGATGATGTACTTGCTGAGGTAGGAGAAGCCGGCGACGGTGACACGGGGGAGCTCGTCGACGACGATGCGGAGGGAGGGTTCGGAGGGTTGGGGGGCGTCCGGGGAGGAGTTGTCGATGTCGTAGACGACGATGTTGCTGAGCTGGCCCGTCCGCTTTTCCGTCACGCCCAGCAGGCGCTTGCCGTCTTCGCTGAACTCGCAGCGTCGGATCGAGGTCAGGAATTCCCACTGTTTCAGCTCGCGGCCGGTCTTGACTTCCCACAGGCGGAGGGTGTTGTCGGCGCCACCGGTGGCGAGGAAGGTGGTGGTGGGGTCGACATCGACGGTCCAGAGGGCACCGATGTGGCCCTTGTAGGCGCCGAAGCGCTCACCGTTGGCGCTGTACCATGCGCATGGCACGTGGTCCTTGGCGACGGAGAAGATGAGGTCGCCTTCCTTGGAGAATCTGTGGAAGAGGGTCAGGGTTAGTTGAGGGGTCCATATAGAGGAAGTGGGGGAGGGAGGAAGTTTTGAGGATGGGTGGTGGTGGTGGTGGTGGCAAGGGTATTGCAGTGGAAGTGGATGCGACATACTTTACTTGGGTAAGGGCACGCTCGTGGCCGGAGAGCAAGATGGGTCTCATGGTGGGCGGGGGGATATGGGTGGTCAAGACAGAGAGACAGAGAGACAGAGAGGCAGCCAGGCAGGCAGATAGACAGAATCGATGCAGTAAGTCCCGTCAGTCAATCTTGCGCGAAATCTTGGCTCCCACTGACTCAAAAGCGGGATAGCGGGATGGCGGGCGGTCGTGTTGCTGTCGTGCCTGAGCCACTAGGCGGCGGGACTGTGGCTGATGGCTGAGGCGTGTCTATGCCGAGCTCGGGGCGGGTGCAGGCGGGCGGGCTCAAGCCATACCTGGAGGTAAATTTGTGAGAAGCAAAAGGCACGAGTCACCAAATTGTCAGTCCTTCCTCCATCAATGCATTGGGCGGCGTTCCACGCGATAGACATAGACTATTGATCATTAGACCTTCTTCTTCCTCTTCATTCATTACTCATCCATCTCTTCTCGAGAGAAATGCTGCCGCGGGCGCGTCACGTCGGACAGCCACGAGCAGCGATCGGCCATTGGAGCAGTGCTGCTGCTGCGCGAAGGCGGGGCACCGCATCAAATTTCATCGGCCAACCTCGCCGAGCTCGACACTCCCCCTCCTCCGCTGGCTTGACCTCACCAACTGCTCGGTCATTGTCAACCTCTTCTCACCTCCGAGTCACCAACATCACTCCCTCCCCTTCCTTCTTCTCCCCCTCCCTCTCATCCACAACACCCCACCTCCGCCCGGCATCCCATGCTGGCACCTCCCGCTCCTTCTCCACTACCCCACCCAACATGACCGCCACCAAGATCGATGGCACCGCCATCGCCAAATCGATCCGGGAACGCATCTCCGCCGAGATCGCCCAGAAGCAGTCCGCCAACCCCCGCTACAAGCCCTCGCTTGTCATCATCCAGGTTGGCGACCGCTCCGACAGCTCCACCTACGTCCGCATGAAACTGAAGGCTGCCGAGGAAGCCCAGATAGCATGTGACCTCCAGAAGTACCCGGAGGACATCTCAGAGATTGAGCTGCTTGAGAAGATCGAGCGCTACAACAATGATGCGACCGTGCACGGCATTCTGGTCCAGCTGCCTCTGCCGGCCCATGTGAACGAGTACAACGTCACCTCTGCGGTCGCCGACGAGAAGGACGTCGATGGCTTTGGAGGTCCGAACATCGGCGAGCTGGCCAAGAAGGGTGGGAAGCCACTCTTCGTACCATGCACGCCCAAGGGTGTGATGGTGCTTCTGGAGGAGTCTGGTGTCGATGTGAAGGGCAAGAACGCCGTCGTGCTAGGCAGAAGCGACATCGTTGGTGCACCGGTGAGCTACCTGCTCAGGAACGCTGATGCCACGGTCACCGTGTGCCATAGTAAGACGAAGGATCTCCAGGCTGTGTTGAGAAGCGCAGACATTGTCGTAGCGGCCATTGGCAAGGAGAGATTCGTCAAGGGTGATTGGATTAAGCCGGGTGCCGTAGTAATCGATGTCGGAACCAACTACGTACCCGACGACACCAAAAAGTCTGGTCAGCGTCTCGTAGGAGATGTGGACTATGATGCTGCGGTTGAAGTGGCCTCGTACATCACCCCAGTACCTGGTGGCGTTGGCCCTATGACAGTTGCTATGCTACTGAGGAATGTCGTCAATGCTGCAGACAACTACTTTGACAAGCAAAAGGGACGTCGCATCACCCCACTCCCACTCAAGCTGCAGAAGCCTGTCCCCAGCGACATCGAGGTCTCTAGACAACAGCACCCTAAGCTCATAAACAAGGTTGCCGCCGAGATTGGCATTGCTCCATCAGAACTGGAACCGTACGGCGCCTACAAGGCCAAGGTTTCCCTCGATGTCCTGAACCGTTTACAGCACCGCCGTGACGGCCGCTACGTTCTTGTCGCGGGTATTACTCCTACTCCTCTTGGAGAAGGAAAGAGCACAACTACTATTGGTCTAACACAGGCTCTTGCTGGCCAGCTCGGTCGCATTGCGTTCGCCAATGTCCGTCAGCCCTCCCAAGGACCAACCTTCGGCATTAAGGGTGGTGCAGCAGGTGGTGGATACAGTCAGGTCATTCCTATGGACGAATTCAACCTCCATCTTACAGGAGACATCCATGCCATCACTGCCGCGAACAATCTGCTTGCTGCCGCCATTGACACCAGAATGTACCATGAAGCCACCCAGAAAGACGGTCCTCTCTTCAGACGTCTAGTGCCTGAAAAGAAGGGCAAGCGTACATTCGCCAACGTCATGTTCAAGCGTCTCGAAAAACTCGGCATCACCAAGACTGATCCGAACGAGCTCACCGAAGACGAACAGCGCCGCTTTGCTCGTCTCGACATCGACCCGGAAACCCTCACCTGGCGCCGTGTCCTCGATGTCAATGATCGTCACCTCCGTGGCATCACCATTGGTCAAGCCCCAACCGAGAACAAGGTCCCACCCCGTCAGACCGGCTTCGATATCTCTGTTGCATCGGAATGTATGGCCGTCTTAGCCTTAGCCACCGACCTTCCCGACCTCCGCAACCGTCTGGGCAAGATGGTCGTCGCTTCCAGCAAGGCAGGAGAACCCGTCACCGCTGACGATATCGGATGTGGTGGGGCCTTGACAGCTCTTATGAGAGACGCCATCAAACCTAATCTGATGCAGACATTGGAGGGCACGCCCGTGTTCGTTCATGCTGGTCCGTTTGCGAACATCTCCATCGGCAACAGCTCGATTATCGCGGATCGCGTGGCGTTGAAGCTGGCCGGAACGGAGCCGGATGAGAAGCACGAGGAGAAGGCCGGATTTGTGGTCACCGAGGCTGGCTTCGATTTCACCATGGGCGGAGAGCGATTCATGAACATCAAGTGTCGCGCTTCTGGATTGAAGCCCGACGTCGTTGTCATTGTGGCAACGGTCCGCGCTTTGAAGGTGCACGGTGGCGGCCCAGACATCAAGCCAGGCGAGCAGCTCGCGGAGGTTTACCGTACGGAGAACGTTGAAGTGCTCAGGAAGGGATGCGTGAACTTGGCCAAGCACATCGCGAACGCTCGACAATACGGTGTCAACGTCGTCGTCGGCATCAACAAGTTCGAAACGGACACGGATGCCGAGCTGGAAGTCATCCGCGAGGAAGCCATCAAGGCCGGCGCCGTGGATGCCATCCCCGCCAACCACTGGGCCGAAGGCGGCAAAGGTGCCGTCGACCTCGCACGCGGCGTCATCAGCGCCGCCGACAAGGCCGACGCCGACGCCTTCAAACTCCTCTACGACACCCCGGCCTCTTCCTCCGCCGGTGCCGGCGGCAGCTCCGTCCACCAACGCATCGAGACCATCGCGCAGAAAATGTACGGCGCCGCCTCCGTCTCCTTCTCCCCCATCGCCGAGCAGAAACTGGCCGCCTACACCGCGCAAGGGTTCGGCCACCTGCCCCTCTGCATCGCCAAGACGCAGTACTCCCTTTCCCACGACCCGGCGCTCAAGGGCGCCCCCGAGGGTTTCGATATCCCCATCCGCGACGTCCGACTCGCGGCGGGTGCCGGCTATCTGTATGCCCTCGCCGCCGATATCCAGACTATCCCCGGGCTGCCGACCGCGCCGGGGTACTTGAATGTCGAGGTTGATGGGGAGACGGGGGAGATTGATGGGTTGTTCTAGAGTGAGTGGTTCTTCAACGGCACGAAAGGGGAGCGGGACGCGCATGCGTGGTTTTTTTTTTTTTTTTTTTGGTTTTATTGCTTGTTCATCTTTATCATGATACCACGGCCGAATAAGAAGCCAGGAGAAGCCATAGCCTTTTTCTGTGCTTCTGATTTTTCCGTTTCATCACGGCGGCCATTGCGAAGAAATTTTTGCTTTTTTTGCTTAGGGAAAGAAAGATACAGGATTGTGGCATTTCCCTGGAGTCTTTGACTTTTTTTGGAATTCGAAAGAGAAGGGTTGAACTTTTCTGTCGGATGACAGAAGTGGGATATAGGATTCGAGACGGGAGAGGGAAGCGAGAGGGAGAGGGAGAGAGAGTGGGCAAGCTTTTATGTCCCTCTTTCTTCCCCCCCCTTTCTTGGATCATCACTCAACGTGATTTGTTTGAATATTTAGAGAAAAGTTTCGATAACGATGAGGAAAAGAGGAAAGGGGTTTCAGTAGAGAAGAGATGATCCGAGATTTATGATCACATACGAAGTGTTGGAGACGGAGGCTTCACTCATTGATTTTTTTTTTTTTAGTCGACCCTTCTTTCCCCCCTCCCCCCCCCCCCTCAACCCTGTCCCTCCCTCTTTCCCTAACCATTCGAAGCTTGCACGCACGTGGAGCGCGAGCAATTTGTGTGGAGCATTCGGAGCGATGTCGAGTGCTGCTCTTGATGGTGAAGCCAACCTGCTTCCGGTGGTACAGCAGATAGAGAAGCAAAAGACACAGCTATCCCGGGCCGCATTATTGTCCTGTGAAACGGCCCCCGTGATGAGCGACATTTCAAAGGCAGGTATAGCCTAGCCGGCAACCCAAGTATGCCCACTGACTATCAGCCCACGACACAATATTCATCGACGATACAAAGCCAAACAAACTCGACAAACATCTATGCCGACCGCGCACTCGGCCTAATTATGGGATCTTCATGCCAACATCATCTACCTAGGCTCCGCCGGTCCGAGCTGCAGGTCTCACGTAACAGCACCCGCTTCGCAACCGAGTGCATCAGATCTGACAGGCTGGATAATTGACCAAGACCTTGGTGTTGATTCCTTTCATTTCTCGGTCTCGTCTCATCAGCATCATTCCGCAATGCATCGTGTGGTTGAAATCCAAGAGCTGACTGTTCAATTGTCGTGAAGAGCCTATCGATCGGTGCATCTGCCGCCAAGCGTAAAGACAGTGCTGCATATGTAGCTCCCAGGGCACCCATAAGTCCAGCTCTCCCTGTAGAGCTTCATCGAAAGACACCTCTGTTGTCTGGTTCTCCTCCTTAAAGAAGCGGAATTCCATCTTCGATACGAACTCGTCCGTTAGCTCTCGGTCGAAGCAAGGCTCGTGCTGCCAAGAGAAATTCGTGATGTCGAACTTGCAGCCTCGGTCACGAGCTTCTTGGGGATTATTACCGCAGTCTGACCACTCCTTGTTGGTTCGTGGTGAGACTGAGCGTGAATATGATCGAGCTCGAAGAAGGAGCGCTGTATTGATGACCAGTAATACAAATACAACGATATACGCTGCAACGATCGCAGCCTGGAATCGTCGGGTGAGCCTTGGTTTCGAGACGGAAGGCAGTAGCGTGCTGGCTTCGCGCTCGTCGAGGCTACTTTCTTCGATCTCGTTGCTTCGACTGAAGGACATGGCCTCTTTCATTGTAAGGATTGCACAGTCTTCGACATTGGACTGTGCTAGACCTCAAGGTGGGCGAGATACAATGTATCGATGTGGACCTACAGGAAGCTTCGAACGAGCTGGCTCTGCGCATTTGCTTGCTCGGTCAGCTCTTTCCTCTCGCGAAGCGAGATTCTCTGGCTCATGCTGTGCTGCATAGTAGCACATCGATGGGTACGTGACATCTGCCGAAGTGTTGATATCGCATGACTATTTAGCCGGCTTGGAAAGGCTGACAGATATGCACGCGTGAACCATCTGCTACCGGTGAGTTATCACCTTGCATGCAGGATTGTCTGCCTAGAAAGGCACAGATATGTAGTCTCCACGTCTTTGATATGAACAAGCATAAGCGCCATGCAAATGGAGTGGACAAAGCACGCACCACCGAGGTAGGTAGCCCAAAGCCAAGATGCGGCCTTATTTCTTCGCGCAACTCATCCCTTCTCAGTATAAGCGACACCTACCGATGCACGCCGCACGCACGCCGCTTTGAAGTGGTGATACGCAGCGAGTGAGAAGGTTGCATCTGTTGTTCGTGCTTAATACACTACACTGCTCTATCGTACCACGCACAAAAGTTTCGCTACAGCCGTCTGCCAGCTCCCCCCCCCCCTCCGTTTCCCTACCAAATCTCACAATCTTGTCCTTTGAGTAGTTTAGGTCACGCTGCTTTGAGCAACCAGATCTAGTGCTGATGTCCGCCTCTGTATTCTGGACCTAGGTACATGGTTCTCGCCAAGGCCCACTCATCGATCATCTCGAAGTTTCGGCAGGTGTGCGTTGCACCGAATGCCGGAAAGCCTGTCTGGAGCTCCGCATTCCAGTGATATGCCAGCGGTGTCACGTCTCCCTGGCATTGGACGACTTGCCGCAGATAGTCGACGCAGTGGTCTTATCGAGTTAGCTGGTCATTGATCATCTGTGTGCAGCACTATCTGGCACACTCACCAACGTGAATCCTATAAGTGTCTGATGGTAGACCGTCGCCTTGGTAGTGGTCGAAGTCAATGGCGCGACGAACCACATTCTTGAGTCCGGTCAGTGAGGCACCGAAAACGCCATCATAGGGCCAGGCTTACCACGCAGTGCAGTGAATGATACATGTCCATGCTTAGTCGCCAGCCCTTGTTGTCCGGCTCCTCGAAAGTCTTGCCTTTAACGGTCTCGGCTTCGGGTCCATTGAGGACGATCTCTAAGCCTGGTTCGGTCATCAGCGCTTGCTCACAGGTCAACTAGGAAATTCTTTTTATCCACTGACCCCTAAGGAGCCTCTCCCATGCCTCGTCAATCTGCTTCGCTGGTCTGCCAACATACTGCACTTGCCCGGGATCTTGGACTCGGTAGATTGTACCATTGTTCAGGGTTTCTAAGCCCCCGGTAAAAGCGAGCTTTTTCGTTGCAAGGACGCGTTTTACGGGCTCTGCAGGTTACAGATTAGCCGTTTGCCAGTCAGATTGACTGAGTGAGCACTCATAAGCCATGGTTACCGAGATCAGTATCGAAGCCGTTCGAGTAGCTGGAGCCACGTCTCAACTCGAAGTTGTCAACGTACAGTAGCACGCATAAAAGTGCAAAGACTATGTTCGTGGCTACCAATAGCCACCATCGGAAGCGAGAGATGTTGCGGTGCCGCTTCTGGTACGACCGATCTGTTAATAATTCTTCTTCCCCGACTGTGGCAGTCTTGTCTTCGTAAAGCGGATGGTATGAAGGCATGTTTAATGCGAAGACGGCTTGTCGAATCTTCAGGTTAGGAGCTGCCGACAGGAAAGTGCATTCAAGAAGTGTGGATGGTGACGCTTTTCTTGAAGAAAGCAATGAATAGGCCTTCGACTTTGCAGTGCAGGCAGTGTTTAGCCGGCTAAGTTCGCGGGATATGCAAGCAATGTCTGTTGAACTTTGGGCTGTATCCTTCCCATTGGACGATAGCTAGAGCACCGGGTTGTAGATAACCGTGCATGGTGCTGCGGCGACATTGTTTGTACGCTTTTGACCCGAGACCTTAGCGAGGCCACATGTTGGTTGCATTGCTTCGCAACTTTGGCATTCGTTTAGAGCTACTCTTCACCGGCCTGGGCATCTAGTTTAAGCTGAATCTGGTATTGTAATGACGATGCTAGAATACTACTTAAGCAAGCAGAGGCTTTCATGGAGGGCGATGAATATGCTTTCTCATGGGTGCCTCAATAGCAAATGGGGGAGAACAAACACGGCAGGCATGAAACAGCGCAGCACATGCAAGTAACCGTTCGACTCTTCACCGGACTCTTCACCGGTAGTGATTTCCAAATCCCAGAGGATCCTTCAATATGCGGGATCATGAAAATGCAGCCACCATCACCAATTGGATGTCGTTCAGGCGTGATCATGTCGGACATCCATCTGTTCCTACGAGACTGCATTGCAGGCCATATCGGCCTCGAGCTAAGGCAACACTATTGATTCGCCGGCATTGCAGACAATCCTTCACATCTCCTTATCGTTCTCGTATGTCCAGAGAATCAGGCGAGACAAGAGGCACGAGAACCGACTGCGCTGGGAACGAGCATATTGGGCCGCAATTGGCAAAAGATCTGCCTTTCAGCTCGCTTGCAGCGTTGCAAAGACCGGTTGAATACCATGTGAGAGACACCAGAGCCGGGCAACACATATAAGTACAGCCAACGACGGTCACTTGCACGCTCGAATCGTTCTCGGAAAGGCAGATATCATTCACTCTTTGAAGCAAATTCCGTCCAATCAATCAACATGCGATACATTCAAGCCGTCTCCATCGTGGTGGTAACGGGGTTCACCCTAGGAAGCTGCCTTCCTCTGAACGCAAGTGAGTCAATCGCACAACAGACGCCCTGGCTCACGCTTCTGACTGCAAACAGTAATTGAGGCCAAGGAAGTTGTGAAGAAGAGCGCAGCGTCAGCGGAAGCCTCGGCCAATGTTGATTTTGATGCCGACAAGGGCAATAGCCCCGCCTGGATTGAATATCCTCGCGGCATCGAAGCCCGCGATGAAGTCCCCAAGACCCCAGCCTGGATTGAATATCCTCGCGGTGTGGAAGCCCGCGATGAAGTCCCCAAGACTCCAGCCTGGATTGAATATCCTCGTGGCATCGAAGCCCGCGATGAAGTCTCCAAGAGCCCAGCCTGGATTGAATATCCTCGCGGCATCGAAGCCCGCGATGAAGCGGCCAAATCCCTGGCCTGAATCAACCACATCAAGGCTCGTGGTGAGGAGTACGAGCTTCGGGGTTGAGCACTAGTCATACACCTTACTGGCTCCTGCGACTTGTTCCCTTACGGACGAGAGTGCAAGATGCGACCGCTTGTCAAAGGGTATTGAATGCTTGGAGCAGATTTGCTGGAGTTTACGTTTGTCCATCAACACCACTATAGCGATTTGCCCAATCGATAGATTTGGTATAATCTCGCTGTTTACTACATTCGACAAATTTCTCGCCATATTGAAGCAGTCAGTGACGAATAGAATGGCCACTAAGCTCCGTCGTATGCCAAGCTGAAGTCATGGTATCTGACACGCCTTTAGCAATTGGGATACTGGTCTTGCGCCAAACAGGAAGTACACTGCAAATTAAGCGCCCACTTGTTAGCGTTGGAGTATAAGCTTAGAACGCTACTATAATAAGCGATGCTTGAGTAGCGTCTAGGCAGCCTTATCTTGCAGACGGCATCTACATAACGCGCATAGGCTCGTGCCATCGTCCTCGTCAACTAGCACGTTTGATCTGTAGAATGGGTACATATTGAATCGTTGTCTACACTTTGAAACCGTCTCCTCAGATTCAAACCCAAGTCACGGCTCGACGCTCGCTCCTTTGACGAACGCTCCACACAGGACATTAAAATGCACGCTACATGCCACTGCACCGCAATCGCCCTCACAACGCCCCCGCCTACGGGCCGCATGCTCGAATGCCAATGTACCGTATGCTACCGCTACGGCGTCATCTGGGCGTACTATCCCCTTGACGAAGTCGCCATCGCGAAGAAAGATGGCGTTGAAACGCGGACCTACGCCTGGGCGAAGCGCAATATCGAGTTCCATGTCTGCGGGAAGTGCCACTGTGTGATGTTTTGGTATCCGACGGATCCCGGGAGGATTGGGAAGATGGCGATCAATGCTCGGATGGTTGTTGAGAGGAAGGATTTGGAGGGGGTGGAGATTGTCAAGGGAGGTGGATAATCTAGGTGAGGAAGTCGGTCTCGCAGACGGTGCCTTTTGAAGGGGACCGAAATTGTGGGTATGTTTACCCGTGTGAGAATCTGCGTGTCGTCTTCCATGATAGTATGTTCTATGTATGCGACGCCTTGCTAACTAGCATTGTAGGGCGGCAATCGCTAGTTCGAGCGGATGTACATTACCATGTTTGCAATCGGTGTGGAAATGGTCACGCTCACTTTCTACGCGCAGCTCTCGTGTTTAACTTTGCCTTCGGCCTTTACCTTTGGACGCATATCTTATGCGCAATACGAAATATGAAGTATGGAAGTGTTTCCGAAGTCTTCGTCGTCGCGAAACACGCCAAGACTTGTCGTGTCCCAGTTGGTGGGGAAAAGTTCACCCAGAGTTTATCCAAACAACCTCAAGCATCGCATTGGCTTTGCATAGGACCGGCATATCACCATTTCGACACCCTCTTTGTGTAGCAGATATGCATCGTTTAGGGAGGTTCGATATGCTTTTCAATCGCCAAGTCCTTCTCTCACCCCTCCGGAGCGCGGAGTTGGGAGTAACGATGTGAAGCCCACTACGTAAGCGGAGAAGAATCCCGCATGGAGTACTAAACCCATGATGAATACGGACAAGACGTTCCGATTGCTGCTGATATGTGCCCGTTCTGAGATGCACAGTAGCAGTGAGGAGGGAAAAAGGAGGTCTAGTCTTCGAAGTCTTCCACAGGATGAGAGAAGCCAGGCGATTGACCATGCTATCTTATACGGAAAAGGAATTCAAACAGGGCTGAAACGACCGACCGAAACCGGTTCAAGGGCCGTTGTTTCACGACGCAGGACGCCAGCCTCGGACTGTATGCGAGCTTCTACAGATTCTTCTAGTAGGATGTCTAGATCAAGGTTTCCTAAGCCATGCTACTGCACCCCAAACACCACTACTGTTTCTTGTTTATGCACTCCGCAGCATTCTTTCTCCCCTCCGGCCCTTCCCTACTACGTGAGGTAAAGGGAAAGCCAATAAGAGAGCTCGACGCCCCAAGGCCCATACCATGCATGACGACTAGCTTCCCTAGGATGCTTTCGTACTTCAAATTGTTCCGAGATGTCACCTGCCGCTCGCGGTATAGTGAATTGACGCCACCTCGCTGTGAAAGTTTTCAGTAGAGTGTTTTTTCCTTCTTCTCTCGGACTAAGTACATGCATGGTTTGGAGACTGACGTAGGAAGTGGAGGAATATATCGATCGGTGTCAGGATATGGGAGCGAGCGTGATTCCTACTGACGGAATAATGGCAGGAAGTTCCCTGTGAATCGATGGTTTGTTTTAGGACATGTAAGTCCCCTGCTTCTTTCTCTTCTGCTATTGTCTCGTCTTACTTTCAAACGTTCTTCCTATTCCATAATTCGAGGAAGAGAAGTGTCTACCTCAAGACAAGAACAAGATGCAGCATTTAATCCTCCCCTTCCTCGCCTCCCTAGGCCTGGTCTCCGCTTTTGCGGATCCTTTGCCTTGCTCGGGAACCTGTGTAAACACACACGACCCAAGCCTTTTCCGCCGTGGCTCAGATGGCACATACTATCGCTTCGCCACCGGAGGTGGGATGCTGATCTTCTCTGCTCCGTCCTTGACAGGCGCCTGGACCTACCTTGGAGAAGTGCTGCCCTCAGGTTCCAGTATTGCGAACTCTGGTGCCAATGATGCCTGGGCCCCTGATGGTAAGTAAGCCATAAGAACGACCATGGCTTTTTACCGACTTTCTGCGCGGGTTCTCTATTGACTGGCCTGCATATCCTGGAAGCGACGATATGATATCGCTTGATAAAAACATCGCTAACACACCTTCTCCCTCTTCTAGTTCAATACAAGGACGGGAAGTACTACCTCTACTACTCCGTCAGCAGCTTCGGAACCCAAAATTCCGCTATCGGCGTTGCGACCAGCCCGAACATGGACCCAGGAACATGGACCGACCACGGATCGACGGGGATCGAATCCAGCAGCGGCGACCCATACAACGCAATAGACGGCAACCTATTCGTCACATCCTCCGGCACCAACCTCCTCACCTTCGGGTCCTTCTATGGCGATATCTACCAAGCTCCGCTCTCCAGTGATGCCCTGACTTGGGGAGGCGGGGATGTTTACAATATCGAGTACAACGCCACTGGGACCCGGCCGAGTGAGGGACCGTTCTTGTTTGAGTATGGCGATTACTTCTATCTGTTCTGGAGTAGCGGATCGTGCTGTGGGTACGATAGCGATCGGCCTGCGCCGGGCGATGAGTATAAGGTCATGGTTTGTCGGTCGAGTTCGGCTTCGGGTGATTTTGTAAGTTTTCTCTTTCCCTCTCCACTTCTTCTTTTGAGACATTTATGCCGGCGTTGCTTCTTGGCGGTTGCTTGTAGATCCATGTCTTCTTTTGTATACAAAACCAGGAAGACGAATAGGAGAAACGATAACAATATCAATCGCTGACTTATAACCCTTAGGTCGACGTATCCGGCCGCGCCTGCACCGACGGTGGCGGAACCCTTATCCTCGGCTCTCACGGCAACGTGTATGGTCCCGGTGGACAGAGTGTTTTCAACGATCCGTCGGAAGGGCCTGTGCTCGTGTACCACTATGTAGACACAACGATTGGGTACGCGGATGGGGATAAGAGACTCGGAATAAACAAAATTGACTTTAGCAGCGGATGGCCTGTCGTTTAGAGCAACAGACAAAGTCGAGGTCTGTGGCGTCGATTCTGGTGAGGAGAGATGGAGAATGGACTTTGCAATCAGTGTCAACATCAATGCTCTGCGACACAATCAAAAATCAAATAAAAAAAACATCCAATCTATCGCAACGGCATTAGACGCTCTTCTCCTGCAAACGACAAGGAATTCCAAATGCATTCCCCCTTCCCTCCCTATCGTGCAGGTACCACCGAATTTCTATCCGACTCTAGCTGCCCTTCCTCACAATCTCCCAAGCAATCAACCCAACCAACTTACTCCCACCCTCTTCTTCCTCAACCCCCGCCTTCCCAACCCGTGAAATCCATCCTCTCGCAAAGTCACCGCCCGTGGCATTCCCAATTCTGCTCCCAACGCAACCGCCGAGGCGTACAAAGCATAATTGTAAGCATAGTGGATCGCAACATCCGGCTTCGTAGCTACGAGTCTTTGAACACAGCTCTGTAGAGCAGTAGAATTCCTCAACGAGGAAGATAGTAGAGGATTTCGAAAGTTGTCGAGAACGCTGCAGGAATTGGTCTCGGTGATAATTTGGCGAACTGTGCTTATCAGCAATGAAAAATAGACGCAGGAAAAGCAGAGCGAGATGCAGGGACAAGTGCGATAAGAGCCTGCGGGCGACGAGACTGACCTTGCAGGTTCGCTAGCGAAATGAGCGAAAGTATAACGCTCGTAGCAGCGGTATTCCACTCCGCAGCATCGTGCTGCCGTACTCCACGAGGGCGAGCGAGCACAGTACTCTTTTGCGGCAGGGCGAAGAAAGCCGGACAGAGGCCTATAGACTGCGAGCCTGCGTCCGTGATGGTGAAGATGCCAGAGCCTAGGAGGCTAGTACAGGCCATAGCCCGGCGGAAGTCGACGCCGGGTCGCACGCAGGAGATTGTGAGGTTGGCGGTTTCGGAGAAGGACTTCGTTGTCTGGATGAATTCTATCAAATATCGAGGTCAATTTTTCCGGCAACTGGTCCCTTGGTGAGGGGGAACGAGACGTACCTGCAACGAGAACCGATTGATTCGGAGAGAGGTGGCCGAAGTAGCGCGTGCGTAGGACTGGGATATCTTCGTAGCTGAGTTTACCGATGCCCATCCCACTTCGCTCGGAGAGATACATGGTGTGGAAATCATCGAAAGCATCGTCGAAGGCTGTTCTTGCGAAGGCAGTCTGGCTCGCGGTGCAGGTTGAAGTGTTGAAGAAGGCAAGAGCTCTGCTGGTAAGCTCAGCCAGCACCAAGATCGATAGTAGAGATAGCGTTAGCATGGTGAAAGGGGCGCAGCTGACCGTGGATGTGAAGGTGATGTACGTTCTGGAAAATGCAGCTTAACGAAGTCAGGTTATGCAATGGGTTTGAAAAGGTTCAAGTAGTCGATATAGGGCAAGAGCTAAGGGTTGATAGATCTGCTGCGCAAAGAGAAGATAAGCACCTGCACACAAAGAAAGCCACATGGGCGTACCACAAGGGAAACAGTGAATCTCGACCGCCAGAGAAGGAGACTCTAAACTAGCCAAGGTCCCACATCGAGCTCCATGGATCATCGTGAAGAAGAATTTTAATTGTAAAGAAGACAGTCCGTACTGTACGCTGTACTCGTGAAAAACGCATGTCACGTGTTGCCAAAAGCCTCCCCATATCCGAGCGCCCAAACCCAGCTGGTCAAAATTTACATGGCCATTTCGGCCTGCAATTTCCGTAGTTCCTCTTCCTCGTCGTCTTCCTCGACCTGTTGCGCTTTGCCTTTGACTGCTTGCGTGTTAGCCATCAAACCCACAATAGTTCCACCGTCTAGGTAAAACTTACTCTCCTGGTTGCCAACGCTCGGCATCCGCTGGACCTGATCTGACACGGGTACTGTGCCCGTCTTCAGCATCTTCGTATCGAGCTCTTCCTGCTGCAACTCGTTGAGCTCGTCGTCCAGCTCGTCCTCGTCTACCGAGTTGCCGACGTTGCCCTGAGTGAGTGCCTCGGCTATCTCCTCGCCTATTGCGTGTTGCTCTCTCAGGTCCTCCATGGTCTGGTCCACCTTGTCGATCGTCAGGCCGCCGTGGATCTTCTTCATGGCCTGCTGTGCGTTCTTCATTGCGTCCAGAGTCTCCTTGTTGATGTTCGCCGTCTCGATCGAGGAGATTTCGCGCTCGACGGTCAGCATTTGCGCTTGGGTCTGCTCGAGCTGGTGTTCGTAGTTCTTCTTCCGCCGTAGTGCTGCTTTGGCAACTGTGATCGCGCACTGTCAGCTCTATTGCTCCAAGTGCATGATACGTTTGTCGCTTTGAGGTCAAGTGACCGGGACTATCACTTACTTCCTTTATTTGCATTCACATTTTTCCTCGCGATGTTGTCCTGCTCATCCATCTGGTTCTGCAGGTGCTTCTCCCTCTTCGTAAGCATCTCCAACGTACTCCTCAGACCCAGTATAGCATTCTTTGGGCCATCCTTGCTGTTCTTGCCGCTGCCGCCCCAGATGCTGCCCCAGCCCCAGCCGGACATGGTGACGATGAGATTGGTGTGCGCAGAAGCTACTGAAAGGCGTCCCTAACCGGCGTTATGCCCTCGCGCGGTCGCGGTCTTCACTGTAGTCTCGCACAGAGTTGGCTGCCTATGTATGTCTCACCACGGTCTGCCGACTTCCTAAGACCAGTCTCGCCCTTATCTGCCTGGGAGATCCAAAGGTATTTTCGAGTCTTTGTCTGCGGAGCGGTCTCGCTATCAAAGATGCACTGATGTTGTCTGTACGTTTTTGAGCGGATATCGTCGCTTTCTGAGGTGTCTTAATGATCTCTTAGGAGGAGTCAGTGTTGATGGCGGGCACAGCAGTCCACATGCGGATATGACGTTCGCTTTGGTGGGCGGAATTAGCGTCCGCTAGGGTCTAACCCTAAGTGGGACACGCTCAGGTTCGGTATCAACCGGTTGGCATCGAAAACATCTACATCCTACACATTTGAGAACGTAACATATAGTGTAAGACGCAGAATTGGGAAGCCTGCTGCTCATTGAGCATGGCAGAACCTCGTTCCAGTCGCCTGGTAAAGCTAGACCAATTGCAACACATAGATCTAGGCACCAAAGTACGATTCCTCGGCTGGTATGTTTATCTTTTCAAGCAGATATGAGGTTGCCTAATCTTCTGCAGCGTTCATGCGTATGACGGGCAGAGTGCATGTCTCACTCTCCACGACCGCTACCCAGTGACTGCCAATGGCACGCCCACCGCGCTCGTCTCAATGGAAAATCTGCTTGAGTCTCTGAACCATGAACTGATCGCGGTTGGCTCTTGGATCAACGTCATTGGGTATCTTCGACCTCTCCCGATACCTGTTGTCCGTTCGGCCGATGAAAAGAGCTCTAGAAGCGCAAGACGCCACTCGCAGCCCGCCGTCTTCGTTGAAAGCAGCATGATCTGGTCTGCTGGTAGCGTCAGGATGGAGAAGTATGACGCCGCTTTGACAGAGCTACAGCTGGCGGACAACAGTACATGAACCGAAGATTTTTTCCCCTCGCCTCAAGAATCCTCTCACGGCAGTTTATGAGGGAACGCGTCTGGACTAGCTCCGCTTCCTCTCCCATACTACAGGCCTACAACATCGCATTCTAGCCCCTCCGCAACTCTCTCTAGGGTCTCTGGGAACCAAATTCTCGCCACGCGCTTGATGGCCATGAGTCAGGAATCTTCAGATGGATCTCTTGCGAACGCTTGCAATGCTTGCAACGCCTCGCCTGCCAGAGCCATTCAGAGGTCTGGGAGAGCATCACAGCAGGGTTTACAGTCTGAATTCGGTTTCCATTTCAAGGCCACTAGATTGTCTGAGCTCATAGCTTTAAAAGAGTGGACTCGTTGGAAGCGCCGTTCACCACAGTGAGATTCCACCGGTATCGACCAACGAGGTTTGGGTAGCGGGTGGTGGAGAAGTGAGTGCCCTGATAGATGTCGGTAGCACGGTTTTCAGCAATTTTGGGCCTACTGCGGCATGGCTTCTCCTCAGATCAACGATTCCATTTGCGAGAAGACATTTGTATAACATTTTGTTGTGTCAAATTTTCGCTAATGTGGAAGTATACAATGACCAGCTCAGTACATTAACTGGAGTTCTTATATAAAGGCATGGCCATGTTTCTACCATTTGATTGATTGCATGGAGTGCAATAGATTGCTCCCCACGCTGCATTCAACGAAGGTAGATGGGCAGATCAAAAACTCGTATTTTCTTAACATACAACCTACCTACAAGCTAAATGTCTCGCATGTACCCACCTGTGAATGCCGATCTATATACGCTTCTAGAACGCGTAACCTCTAATCTAAGGTCGGCTCTTCCCGACCCGAATACTTGAGTCCGTACGTCAGCGCCAACGGTTCTGTCAGGAACGGGTTCGACGGCGAAAGCGGGTTGGATCGCAGGGCTGTGGACCAGATGCTCCGATTGAAGCCTTTTTGGCATGCAGATCTCATGAATCAAACACAGGTTCAATTCAACATCTGTAACGAATCTGCGTATCAGCTTTGGTTCGTGGCACCGTCGAATGTTGGTCTCGTGGCACCGCGGAAGAGAGGCCTTGACGTAGAAAACGCGCTAAGGGCGGCTAGGCGTGGTCCAATTATAGCAAGCTCGTGGCTGAGGAAACGGTTAAGACATTCCAGTCTCGTACAGCGAGCGTCCTTTGCGGCTCCTTGCCAAACATCTCCATACAGTCGCATAGAAGAAGGAGATTGCTTCAGTCCTCATTGCATTGATCATCCCGGGCGAAAACGAGTCGGTGCGAGTGGTGGCCTCAGAAGCAAGCGCTCTGCTGAACCTGAAACAGACCACTGGCGGGTGTTGCCGTCCCAGGGTCCAGTCTCCGCGAACCTACCCGCCTCGCCCGCCACGCTTGGGGCCAGTGATCACGAGTGTGAAACCTACTATTCTCTCCCTATTATTCTTTGTCCGCCAGCAGTCGCACTCCCTCTACGCGGCCTTCTTTGTTCAATTCTCCATTCCCTACAAGGCGTGCTATCGCCATCAGCCCCTAGTGCAGTTAATCATACTCCTCGCGCATTCTTGACAGGGAAAAGTGGACGCGGGATCTATCCCCAGCTTGGAACGGTTTCATAATGGCGTACCAAGGCGGTGGAGGCTACGGCGACCAACATCGCATGCACGACTTACCACCAGGCGGAGTAAGTAGACTTGCCACACAAACAAGCCAGTTCAATGGGAGGAACACGAAGAGATATCTAACATTGGCATCGCAGCAACCTTACCACGCACCCCCTCCCCGCGACAGCGATGACGAAGAGCAAGGGACCTCTCTCCTACATCAGGGTCCGTTTCAAGGCCCTTTTGATGATCCAGGCAGTCGCGGAGGCACACCTGGGATCAACGAGCCGACCGGATACCAGTTAGAAGAGTCATATGTGGGCGCAAGTGCTGGACACGCGCCGCCTTACAATGGCTATGGCGACACTGGGTACCATGGCACTACATTATCAGACACAGGCTATGCGCCTCCTGACCGCGTGCCAAGCCCGTACTCCAGAAGCGAGACAGGCAGCACAGAGGCATGGGCGCAACGACAGGTGCCAGGCGGCAACGCGGGTGGATTAAAGCGCGGAGCTACGCGTAAAGTCAAGCTCGTGCAGGGCTCAGTGCTGAGCGTTGACTATCCCGTGCCATCTGCGATCCAGAACGCCGTTCAAGCGAAGTATAGGAACGATCTGGAGAGTGGCAGCGAGGAATTCACCCACTTGCGCTACACGGCCGCGACTTGCGATCCGAATGACTTCACCCTGAAGAATGGCTACAATCTGCGTCCGGCAATGTATAACAGACATACCGAGTTGCTGATTGCTATCACGTACTACAACGAGGACAAGACGCTGACGGCACGTACGCTACACGGTGTCATGCAGAACATCCGCGAGATTGTAAATCTGAAGAAGTCGGAGTTCTGGAACAAGGGTGGCCCGGCTTGGCAGAAGATTGTAGTCTGCTTGGTGTTTGATGGTATCGATCCTTGCGACAAGGGCACGCTGGACGTGCTGGCTACTATTGGTATCTACCAGGACGGCATCATGAAGCGTGACATTGACGGCAAGGAGACGACCGCGCACATTTTTGAGTACACCACGCAGCTTTCCGTGACACCAAATCAGCAGTTGATTCGACCTCTGGATGATGGTCCGTCAACTCTCCCGCCCGTGCAGATGATGTTCTGTCTGAAGCAGAAGAACACCAAGAAGATCAACTCGCATAGATGGCTGTTCACGGCTTTTGGCCGCATTCTGAACCCGGAAGTGTGTATCTTGCTCGATGCTGGTACGAAGCCTGGCCACAAGTCGCTCCTGGCACTGTGGGAGGCATTCTACAACGACAAGGATCTCGGAGGCGCTTGCGGTGAGATCCACGCCATGTTGGGACGTGGCTGGCGGAATCTGCTCAACCCGCTTGTTGCTGTTCAGAACTTCGAATACAAGATCTCGAATATCCTGGACAAACCGCTGGAGTCGTCGTTTGGTTACGTCTCCGTGCTTCCAGGTGCTTTCTCCGCATACCGCTTCCGTGCGATCATGGGTCGGCCGCTCGAACAGTATTTCCACGGTGACCACACGCTGTCTAAGCAGCTTGGTCCGAAGGGTATTGAGGGCATGAACATCTTCAAGAAGAACATGTTCTTGGCCGAGGATCGTATCCTGTGTTTCGAACTGGTTGCTAAGGCCGGCTCAAAATGGCATCTTACCTACGTCAAGGCTTCCAAGGGTGAAACTGACGTGCCGGAAGGTGCTGCAGAGTTCATCGGTCAGCGCAGAAGATGGCTGAATGGTTCTTTTGCGGCTACTCTCTATTCGCTCATGCATTTCTCCAGGATGTACCGATCTGGCCACAATCTGATCCGCATGTTCTTCTTCCATATCCAGCTGATCTACAACTTGGCTATGGTCTTCCTGTCTTGGTTCTCTCTTGGTAAGATGCATGCTCTGCCTTGCCAAGTAATGTTTGCTAACCTGGTTTTACAGCGTCTTACTATCTAACAACGGTCGTCATTATGGACTTGGTTGGCCAGCCTTCCAGCTCGAACAACAACCATGCATTCCCCTTTGGCAACGATGTCACTCCGGTCTTCAACACGATTCTCAAATATGCCTACCTGGCATTCTTGCTGTTGCAGTTCATTCTGGCCTTAGGTAATCGACCAAAGGGTAGCAGATGGAGTTACATCGTCTCCTTCTGCGTCTTCGGCCTGATTCAGTTCTACATTATCGTCCAATCCTTCTACCTGGTTGTCAACGCCTTCACGAGCGATAACACCACCGACATCGAAACAGGCAAAGGCGTCGACAAATTCCTCTCGAGCTTCTTCGCCAGCAGCGGACCAGGTATTATCCTAATCGCTCTAGCGGCAACCTTCGGTCTCTACTTCGTCGCCTCCTTCCTCTACCTGGACCCCTGGCACATGTTCACCTCGTTCCCGCAGTACCTCCTCTGCATGACGAGCTACATCAACATCCTGATGGTCTACGCCTTCAGCAACTGGCACGACGTCTCGTGGGGCACCAAGGGCGCCGACAAAGCCGACGCCTTACCTTCCGCCCAAACTCAGAAGGGCAAGGACGGCAAGGGCACCGTCATCGAAGAAGCCGACCTCTCCCAGGCCGACATCGACTCCCAGTTCGAACAGACCGTCAAACGCGCCTTAACCCCGTACGTCGCTCCCAAGGAAGACCAGAGCAAGTCCCTCGACGACTCGTACAAATCTTTCCGTACGCGGCTCGTGACTTTCTGGATCTTCTCCAACGCTCTGTTGGCTGTGGCCATCACGTCGGATAATTTCGATCAGTTCGGTTTCACCTCTGAGGCTACCACGCGTACGGCGAACTTCTTCCGAGCCCTGCTCTGGGCTACTGCGGCGTTGTCGTTTGTCAGGTTTATCGGGTGTATGTGGTTCTTGGGCAAGAGCGGGTTGCTTTGCTGCTTTGCCCGGAGGTAGTTTCCACGCTGCGGATGTGGGGTTTGGTGTGGTTGCGCTATGGGTACTCCTCCTGCTGCTGCTACTGCATGCGCTTTTTAATGGGATCGCTTGCTCTGATGAGAAGGGGGGAAAAGAGAGAAAAGGAAGGAGTTCTTTATACCATTTGTATCTTCGACGAAACCTTCGCCTATTTTGGACAAATCAATGATAATTGATCTTGGCTGGCATTTGCAGATGAGAAGGCGTCCGTGAGAATCGGTTGTAGTGGGAAAATTGTCATACTTGCGGGAAAGGAAGGCTTGCCTCTCTGTAGTGTATC
This sequence comes from Hortaea sp. C3G1500-4, assembly GCA_022701445.1. Classification (NCBI taxonomy): domain Eukaryota; kingdom Fungi; phylum Ascomycota; class Dothideomycetes; order Mycosphaerellales; family Teratosphaeriaceae; genus Hortaea; species Hortaea sp. C3G1500-4. Next base: position 467,438 of record JAJVDI010000008.1, on the reverse strand, counting down.
CTGTTTTATCAACCAACTGCGCTCTGCTTCCCCGTTGCCGTGGTGGCGAGAAATTCAGGTCTTAAAAGTGATCAGAAGGCCTTCTCCATTTGGTTTGCTACGTGTATGGACCTTAGGGTATTTAATTTTACTGGAGCTCTTCGCTCGGACGGTAGTGGGAAGGGACCTGCCAGAGGGAACGAATCAGAGTATAGTCATTCCCGCCTTAATCCTTTGTTATGTCGCTTCATCACTACAGATGCTACGAGTTTCGCGGCGAAGGCCTGTCAAATTTCGCAAATTCCCCCTGTTTTCATAGAAACGCAAGGCGTTCTCTTCCTGGCAGCTCGATTTTAATATGAGGTGGTCTACTGCGGTGCGCGGTTGCGTACCTGATGAGACTACTGTACCTACCGCCTGCTATAGTATATGCGCGATGATCGAAGTCCAGCGTCACCAATTGACTTCATCTCCACCTCGGACGGGAAGCTGCCGAAGGCTTGGATGGTCCGCCAAGTTGGCAGCAACCGCGAGACGTCCCGCGGAGCGTCTCCGCATAACCTCTCCTGTCTCACTGATCGAGCTGCTTGGACCGATGTGAGCGCGAGAAGGATGGGGAGGGAGGACCGTTAAAAGGATCCATGGGCTTTAAGCCGCCCGCCGTCTCGAGTCCTCTTCGGAAGGATCATGCGCGTGATGTAGGCTGTGCCTTGGGTTGCATCTGTGCTTCGCCATTATTCCTTCTTTACTGGGTAGGTATAAGAATGAGCGTAAGTTTGAATGCGTTTTCTCTCGTAGTTCATAGAAGGGAGTGTCTATTCTAGTCATACATCCATCCCCTTCAACATGCGATCTTCAGTATCCATGTTCGCCAGCGTGGCGCTGGCCGCCTCGACCACCGTCTCTGGAATCGAATTGGACGTCAACAGCACCTCTTCCGTCTACGATGCGGCGCAGATGGTCGCCTCGAACGTGATGGCTCGGTACCAGAACTCCAGCGCCCCGCCTGGATTATTCGGACCACCTTATTACTTCTGGGAGGCCGGACTGGCGTGGGACGCGATGATCAACTATGCTTCCGCGACGGGGGACTCGCAGTGGAATGACATGATCGCCGAGAATATCCTCTTTCAGAAGGGTCCCGACAATAATTTCATGCCACCCAACCAGACCAAAAGCCTCGGGAACGACGACCAGGCTCGCTGGGCTCTGGCGGCCATGACGGCAGCTGAGCGCGGGTTCCCGCTCCCTGAGGACGCCGGGGTGGGGAACTGGTCGGAGTTGGCGATCAATGTGTGGAACTCACAGGTTGCACGTTGGGACGATAGCTCGTGTGGAGGGGGTCTGCGATGGCAGATCTTCACCTTCAATAACGGCTATAACTACAAGAATTCGTTTTCTAATGGCGAATTCCTCCAGCTGGGCACGCGGCTCGCTAGGTATACCGGCAACAATACATATATTGACTGGGCGCAGGAGGCGGCACAGTGGGCTGTTGATATCGGTCTTATTAACCAAGACGGCCAGGTGTTCGATGGAACAAGTACTAATGACAATTGTTCTCAATTGAATCACATTCAGTGGACTGCCAACACGGGAGTTTATTTAAGTGGCAGTGCGTATGCGGTTAACTACGTGAGTATCGCCCATTTCCCTCCTATTCCAACTCGCGTTGGTAAGGCTGACTTCTTTCTTCTTTCTCGGGAACTAGTCGTCAACGCTCCTCTGGACAGGATACAAAGGCGTTCTCTTCCTCTCCGCCAATGCCACCTTCTTCGATGACGGTGTCATGTACGAGGTCGCCTGCGAACCGAATATGAACTGCAATACCGACCAGCAGGCCTTCAAAGCAGTACTCGCCCGTGCACTGGCCAACACTAAGAACCTCGCAGCAACAGGTGAAGTCACCCAAGGCAAGGGCTGCCTCTTCAACCAGACGGGGCCATGCACTACACTCGGGTCTGACCGCGAGGTCATTCAAGGTTGGCTAGAAAGCACTGCCAAGGCCGCCGCCGCATCGTGTGAGATGCAGGACTCTGGCCTCATGTGCGGCACTAGCTGGCGTCAGGACGGCTACGATGGACATTCGGGCTTAGGCCAGGATCTGAATGCCTTGGAGGCGATCCTCGCTGTCCTGCCGCATTACGAGTACAAAACTACCCTGCCGGTGGACAGTGCTGGGGTGCCGGGCGGCTACCAGCCTCCGACCTATTCCGACACGCCGGGGAACAGCAGCAGCAGCAGTAACGGCACGAGTCCTTCGAGCTCTGCGAATCCTTCCTCCCCTGCTTCATACGACAACGCGGCGGGCACTTCGTCTGCCTCTCTTTTCGCGTTGGTTGCTGCTGCGGGAGTGATGGTGGCTTTTTCGACGTAGGCTCAGCCAACTTAATAAACAACTTTGAGTCTGCTACCCTTGATTGATTTTAATTTTCTTTTTTCCATCTTCACCATACCTCCGTATCTCTTGCCTTGGACGTTCACATGCCGGGATCATCCAGCCGAAGTGCGGGGAGAAACGGGCGAGAAGTGAAAGCCAGCGAATGAACGTCATTGCTTTGGCATCACACATGCACCTTCTCGCTTCAAGACCCAGTTTCAAATTCGCACTCGCACTACTCACATTACTCACTCCACCGCCTGTCAACCTCTTCCTGACCAGCATCACATTCGCGAATGTATCACCTGATCTGCGCGGTATAATACCCTTTGATCGCTCTCTCACTCACCTCCACCCTTCATGCAACGATTCGGACGAGGGATATATTCGACCGACCACTCGCAACCGCCCATACAGTGACCTGAGGACTATTGCAGCCTAGCCTAGCCTAGCCTGTAGACGACAAAGTCGCAAGAATATATATCACGTACATATACGCCTTCTAGGCGGGACCAACACCCATCATGCACGACCTCCGGAAACAGGCGCTGGGTCTCGAGTCCGGCAAGACGATGTCGCGAAAGGCCCGCTCCAAATTAGGCACTCCTTCGCCAAGCGGTAGCAGATCGAACAGCGCCGCGCCATCACGCAGCGGATCCCGCGTCCCAAGCCGGAATGTCTCGGACGACGAAGGCGACTTCAGCGACGGCACCCAGTGGAGCACGAACAGCATCGACGAGATGATAGCCCCCGGGGAAGCCGACGACGAGGCGTCGGAGACGTGGATCAGCGACCTAAATGATCGCATGAACGAGATTATTGATCGCAAGCGGAGCTCGGCTGAGGGGAGGGAGCAGACGTTGGTGGGCTTCATCAGTCATCTGACGCGCCATTATGCGCAGGATCAGATCAAGCACAAGATGGGCGAGCTTGTGCCGAGTATTTTGAAGAGTGTCAAGAGTGGACAGACGGAGAGGGAGACGGTTCTGGCGCTGAGGGCTCTTGGGATGATTTTGATCACAGACCCGAGAGATGAGGTGTACGATACTGTCGCCGACACATTCAAAAGGAGTATCAATGATGGCGAATACGCGGCCGTGAAAATTGCAGGGATTCGCAGTCTCAGCGCTGCAACTTTCTACGGCGGAGCATCGACAGAGGAAGTCGAGGAGGTCATGGATCTTTTCCTCGACATCGTGAGCTCCGATGGCGCCGTGGTCGAAGCCCCCGACAATGCCGAGATCGTTACCGCTGCGCTAGAGGAGTGGGGTTTCCTCGCCACTCAATTAGAGGACATGGAAGAAACCACCGAAGCCGCCATGGACACCTTCGTGGACCAGCTCGAGAGCGGCGACGTGGACGTGCAAGTCGCCGCCGGCGAGAACATTGCCCTGCTATTCGAGAAAAGCTACACGGACGTGGAACCCGGCGACGACGTGGAGAAGCTGGACCCCAACGACGTCGAGACGGGCCACGGCCAACCCACCATGATCAAACGCTACACCGTCTACCGCCAAAAACCCCTCCTGCAATCCACCCTCGACTCCCTCGCCAAGGCCTCCTCCAAACGCCTGTCGAAGAAGGACCGCAAACAGCTGCACACGGCTTTCGCCGATATCGCGCACACGGTCGAGAAACCCACGCGCGGCCCGCGGTACAGCACCGCGCTGGATGAGGACGGGCGCGAGTACGGCTCGCGCATGAAAGTCAATCTCGGCGCCGGCAGCATCATGACCATCGATGCGTGGTGGAAACTCGCCCGGTTTCAGGGGCTGAAAAGGTTGTTGCAGGCTGGGTTCTTGGTGCATTATGAGTTCAATGAGGCGGTTTATGAGAGTTTGCCGGTCGTGGTTGATGATGAGTAAGACGAACTTTTTTTTTCTTTTTTTTTCCTTTCGGGAGGAATGGATTTTTGCGAGTTTCCATGAGCTGCGCGTCCTGCGATTCGTCATTGGTGCATGACATTTGGTTTCTGCTTCTGGGAGGTTACACGGTTAGCGTGCGGGTGGCTTGGAGGGATGTGAGTGCTACATACGCGGAACCTACACAGCATTGAGATGCTTCCTACGACGGCAAAGACAGAAAAAAACGACTTCCTTGATGTGTGACGACTTTTGGTTATGAGCGGGTATTGTTTTTCTCTATGATCTAGATACCCTAAATGAGTATGATATATCTTCATTCGCACTACCTCTTCTCCTTTTTTGTGGTCGATCTCGATTCAAGCCCATGTCAAACACAGCCACGTCGAACCCTCTCGGCCTACGACATGGGAAAGTCATTTATGCTGTCCATCTTCGCAAGCCTCTCCACATACTGCCCGCCGCCGGCACCTAAATGCGAGCCTGATCGTGTGTGATCTATCTGCAAGCGGTGCGTGATCTTTTGGAGACTTTGCGAGTGCTCTACGCACCACTACAAGTCCAGCGGGTGCTTTTTCGGCCTCCCACCCTAGCCTGAAGGTAGTATTCCAGAAGGGTATGAGTCATCTGACTATTAGGCATAGTCGACCAGAGTTCGGCCGTTGGCTAGGCTCAGGATCATCACAGGAATTCCATAGCTCTGCTAAAAATTAACATGCCGAGGAGCTGGTCGTACCACCGCGCCAACTCGAAAGTGACTGGGGTTCGTAAGGCCAGTTTTATGCTTATCCTTGGATTTTGTGCATGTTGGAAAAATCCACATGCCGCTCGTTCACGCTTTGCTTAGCCAAAGTTGAAGGCGAACTTGCTCTTCGACCGGATCCTCTTGCCATAGAAATAGAAGACGATCGGGAACGGCACCAAAGCCAGACACAGGAAGGCCAGCAGACAGGATGCCCACTGCGTACCGAGGTTCTGGTACATGTAGGTGGAGAACAGCGGGAAGGCGGCCGCGACGAAGCTCCTGACCAGTGCGTTGGCGGCGAGGGCTGAGTTCGCGTCGAAGAGGTACACGTCGACGAGGTAGATGACAGCGGGCATGAAGACGCCGATGATGCCGGCGCCGATGAAGGCCCCGCTGATGATTTGGGGCCAGGGGTTGATGCTCGGATATGAGGTCCATGCGAACCTGGTGAAGATATTAGCAACTTGCGGGGAATTCGATTGCTCTTGCATTTGACTTACCAAAACATTCCAATGACCAAGACGACGGAGCCGAGCATCATAGAAGGCAATCTCTCTTCCGGAATCGGCTTCTTCGCTTTGATGAGCTTAGGCGTGAAAATGACTCGGGTCTCCCAACACATGTACCCGCATGCAACGAGCACGCCGATGAAAACAGCGATGAAGGGTAGAGAAGAGACGCCGAACTCGAAGCCGCGATCGTACTCGAAGCTGAACGGAAAAGCAAAGAAGATCAGGTAAAGGATGCCGTAGACCAACGAGATGTAGAGCGTCATGGCAATGAGGATAGGCTCCATGACGATCATGTGCATGGGCTTGAGGCCATACTTGCGCAGCAAGGCACCCATCTTGACGGGCTCCTCTTCCAGCCTAGAATGCAGCGCCCAGTTCTTCGTCTCGAACCGCAGACGGACAGCCTTCTTCCGGAGAATGATAGGCGCGAGCGACTCCGGGACGGTAGGAAGCGCAAGCACCACGAAAAACGCAGCCATGATCATCGTGAACCACAAAGTCCAGCTAGGGCCTAGGTTGGGGTTCTTCACGGTGAACTCTCCAACGATGGGTCCAATGGTTGGCCCGGCGAAGACGGCACCGGCGTAGGCCATAGTGGCGATGCCACGGGAGGCCATGTCCCAAAAATCGACGTAGGCTCCGGCGACGATCGCGAGCGGCGCGCTTCCGAAAGCGCCTCCGAAGAAACGGCAGATCATGATCGTTTGGATATTCGGAGCAACAGCGACCGGGATCTGGAAGACGATGAACCCAATCATGCCAGCCATTAAAGGATTGCGGCGGCCGTAGAGCTCGCTCAGGGGACCCCATACTAGCGGACCTGTAAACAGAGGTAAATTAGCAAGAGTGATTGATAGCTCGGGCTGGGAAGACGATGCTTACCGCAGGCGAATCCACAAACATATAGCGTGACGCCGAGGATCATAACCTCCTGGCTGACGCCAAATCGTTCGGCGTAGACAGTCGTGGTCGCGGAGAAGACCGAGCTGCCAAAGGAGATGACGAAGGTGAGCATAGCCATCACGCACGTCATCCAGATCTTTCTCCAGAAAGGCCAGTTCTGAGGGTTTTCGGGATCGTTAGGTCCGTCGAAGTCGACAATGTTGTTCTCTTGCTTCTCATCGTGCTCGCCGCCGTGCTGGTGAAAGCCTTCTTCTTCATCCCTGGGGGGCTCGTTGGCTTCTTCGATGCCTTTCTCGCGTTCTTCCTCGAGATCTCTGCGACTCTCTTCATCGTCCTTATCGTCGTGACTCTTCTGCGATGCATGATCCTGCGTCGTGTATGCTTCTGACAGAGGTCTGGACGAGGGTCCGCTCTGACTCTGATCGCTAGACTCCATAGTGGCGTGCTCCTTTCCCAACAAGCCCGACATTGTTTGGGAGCAGGAGATATAACAGTAGAAGGAAAAAAGAAAGAGAAAGTGGACTACACCTACGTCTAGTTTTCCTGGGGAGCCATGGAGGTTTTGAAACAGTCCGAGAGGGCCTGTCCTACAGAGACGTTGGCAAAAAATCATCCGAAGATAGGCGGACCCAACAGTCGGCGTTTCGCAAGCTGAATGGCCAGGTAAGGGCGTTGCGTGCGTATCTCTAGGGCCCGATCGGATCTCGTAGTAAGGGCCGGTTGGACCGATTACCAAACAGAGCTACTCCAGTCCTGCGATGGAAGTCATGCCCACCGGCCAACATATCATTACGAACCATGATCCGCCGGCGATCATACCAGACAGAGGCATGCGCAAATCGACAGACCACATGTGGCGTTGAGAGAAGAAAGTTCTGACCCACTACTGGCGGACGGGCACTGTGGACGTGGCCCCTTCAGAGACGAGATTCAGGCCCAGTCGTCAACGGCAGGGCCTTACACTTGCCGTATCTGGCGAACGCACCTCGGTTGATACAGACTTCGTTGCGAAGACGTGTGCTGATCAGCATGCATGAAGGTATATCGCTACGCATGGTGTGCGCCGTCGCAGTCACGCACCGTTATCGAGAATGCATCTTCTGACGTCCATCTGTAAACCCGGATGAAGCAGAGATCTCGGTTCCTCCTAGCCTTGTGAACTTTGATTTTTGAGGCTCTGCTGCAAGGTTGCAAAGTTGAAGCGATGGAGCGTCAGAGTCCAACGGCCTTACCAGAAACAGCTTAGTGCGCCGGTAGATGAGCCGCTGACTGCGCACCTGCTGGCCCTTGCCCACTATCCTAGTGCACATCCAGTCTCGAAACATCTTTTTCTTTTCCATCCATACGGGCGTACGCACAACCAGCAATTTCTTGTTGCCTCGGTACGGATGTCATACCTCCAGTAGCTATATATCCAGATTGCTCTCGGTCTGGGATACAATTGCTCCGGAAAAGGGCCAGGCGAAGATTTGGTCGACGGAGACGAAGTTTGAAGGTCGTGCCTCGGCGATTAAGGATGGCCACCATCGGAATGACCGACTTTGAGCAATATGTCTGGCAGTCCAAGTTGAATTATTAATAATCTGAAAGTCGTCGGATCCGCAGTGTAGAGGAATCTGGCGAGCTCCTAGTCCTTCGCCTGGGCAACGAACATCCGTTCAGTCGCACGTGGTTGCCTGCATGGTCGCCATGCAGATCTGATCAGATGTAATTGGACTTCTTCAGACCCGCTTGCGGCCCTCACACTCATGCTCAAAACCCCGGGATTGATATAGACATTCTTGCTGAGCAGCTTGTTGAGGCCAGCTTTTTCTAACTCCAACCGATCTCCCATCTTCTGTGTCCCGGCAATGTGTTTGTGACCAAGATTTGGCCGGAAGAGATGTCGAGAGCCTGGTATCTGGCGAATGTGCGCAAAGGAGCGACAGCGTCTCCAAGTTGCTGTGTTTAGCGTTCTCGCATTATCGAGTCCAGTCCGAGCAGCGATTGAACTATAGCGATGATCGATGGATTGCACCGGCGAAGGCCGACCTGATTTGCAACCATTTCGGATGCGAAATTCAAGGCCATCATGTCTAGCCGGTCAGAATGAGTCCAACTAAATACGAGCGGAGCGGCTATTGAAGCTGATGACCATTGATTGCAGGAATTCGGACTCTGGGTTCGACATTCAATAATTTGATCTCATAGAGCAACCCTGACGGTGCAAACGTTAACTTCGGGCCACATGACGGATTAGAGGGTTTTCATCTAGATTTCGACGACCCTGACCCCTCGACAACCTCCTATAGTGCTGAAGTGAATTCAGTCGCAGGATGCATGAGTGGCTCAAGTTCCAGCAATTTGCTGTTCCCAGTGCTAAAATCGACATCTTCCGAATTCACCTTCTTATGGTCTACGTCCCCGTCGATCCACTGCGCAGCATATTGGAGCCCGCTGTTGGCTTTCCAGCCATCCACGAGTCCTTTCGATCGAAGAGGCAGCGTGACCTTCGAAGGCGCCTGGAACCATGAAGGTTGGATGACGAAGGCTAGCATAATCCTAGGTGTATCAGTTCGGTTTGGCATCCCTGCATGCCAAAGACGTATGTCTCTGATGATCAAGCTTCCTTTTCGTATACTCGGTTGAACTGGCGGCGAGGTACGACGGCGTTGCTCCACAAGTGCGGGCTTGATTACAAGCCCAAATTCATCGGCGGTGAGATCGACATGCTGGTCAATGTTGCTTTCACGGTGACTCCCGGGCCATAGCTCGGTGCTTCCGTTTTCTACATTCATATCGGAGAGCGGAATGTTGATAGCGTAGGCGAAAGGAAACAGCGGGTGTGGCTTGTCAATGTCACTGTGTACTGGCTGTCTGCCCTTCGCTTTCAGTGCCGTGTTGCCGTTGGCATAATGGCAAATCAAGTTCGGACCTAGCATTGATTGCAGGATCGAAACAGCTATACGGTTGGCCCAAACGTCCTCGAACATGAGATCTAATGTTGTAGGAGGTGCTTGGTCCATGTTGCGAGTGTGCCTTCCAAAGTTGAAATGATGCGTTGGGTCCTGGGCTATTTCTTCTGCCTCTGGTTGCAACAGCTCCCGTAAGCGATCTAGGTGCTCAGTTTCAATGACATTCTCCAGAACCAAAACGCCATCTCGATGGAGGTAGGTGAGCGCTTCAGCTATGGTTTCGGGTGTAGCAAACCCGACCTGGCGGGATTGGTCCGAGATATGTATCGTATGAACACCGTTTGATGAGGCTCCTCTACTATGACCGCTGGCGTCCATCCTCTAAGATGTGGCGGCGAGACTTGTGGGCAAGACGCCGAATCAACATGTGAGACGCTGTCTGGCTGTTCAAAAGGCGATGTCCCTATCACACTGTATCGAGCTTCAGGGATTGGAACAGATTCAGATCATAAGCTGATTTCTGGCTTCTGATCGAAGACATTCGTCGATTACCTAATGTCCATTTACCTTCTCTAACCGCGAGCTGGAACCCAGCTAGAAGGTGAGCTTAAGGTTCATCGCAGCCACAAGCATTCCTCAGGCATCCCCGCGCGGCGAAGTCCGGATGGAGCTTCGGCAAATCCCGCTATTCTCCAACCGCGACCTCAAGTCATCAGTATCGCCGCCGGGAAGCACATATCACATTACGAACGAGGGAAAACGAGCAAACATGGTCAAGCCAATTACAGGTGTACGTCTCTACCAATCTCGCGATCCTACCCATACGGCCGGCTGCGGCGATAGAGGGCCCAGCTTCGGCCGGACAAGGAGGGGCGCCAGAGGTGCGAGATGAGGAGTGCAATGGCTAACGACATGGTCTGCAGATGCTCCGTAGGGGCTTGGTGTTGGATCTGAGTGTCGCTTTCGGTATGTATACACCTTTCTAGCTACGGGTGAATACGTCTTGGATATTCGGCTGACATACCACTGTAGGTCTGGGAACTGCTTCGGGCTACTTCTGGTGGTACGGTAAGTAGACTCCCAGCGCTGTCTCTGCGAGAGACAAACCTACATCCTGCACCGATTCTCGCACTGGCTCTGCACCATTGAAGGCAACGCCGCATACAGCCGACTGCACGCTGGCATGCGATTTGGCACGAGCTAGCCCTGGCGACAATGAAAAGAACGGAAGCCTCTCGCGGAATCTCACCAGAGATACTTTCCCACAATGGCGGATTGGCAAAATCATGGGAAATAGAGACTGACAAAACATCAAGGCTTCCACATGCCGGCTGTCCGCCGCCGCGACTTGTTCTACGCGAAGCTCGAAGACCAGCGCGCCGAGGCTCTCGGCCAAGCATAAGCGATTTCCTGAACACGCAGGCAACTACATCACCCTCACGACAAAACATACAATGGTCACTTGGAAGCAGTGTGATCGGCAGAGAGGGATATGGGTGAAGCGTGGGGGATTGATAGGAATCGAGAGGGAGGAGGGGGCCGCTGTACCTATACCAGAACGAGTGAAAAGTGTAAAGTGAGGCAACAGCAGTGGACACGCATGTTCGGCGCATCATCTCGTGTCAATTTGCTCTGTGTTTGGAATGATTCTTTACTAAGTGCGTTTTTAACTAGCAGCGCACCTCTACCCCGCCGCGACTAACCGTGAGATACTTCACGCCTTTATAAGGCTTCACACCTTCTCCCAACCCTCTGCTCTTCTTTTGGTCAATGAGTAGACTCTCCACTCTCAGCCCACTAGCTAGTTGTCCCTTTTGCGTAAAGGACAGTGTGGCAGAAGTAGGCATAAGCTGTCGATGCCGCTCCCGCCTGGCCTCATCCCCTTGATTTACGCCGTTAGAGGCTACATCGGACTTCTCCCGGTCTGAGTGGCGGGCTGTAGGCTGATCATCATCGTAATCGTACGTTGTTGAAGTGATGCCATTCAAGATACCGCTGCTTCCTTCGTCGTCGTTATCGGTGAGGGGGCCTTGGACAGTACATCTGAGCACAGCTCCAAGAGCGCCGAAATCTTTCCCGCTGATCTTCCACTCTACGCTGCCGTCTGCAGGATTCCAATGTGCTTCCCCTTTGGTGGGACGTAAGTCAGAGACATTGCGTACAGCGGCTGGGAGAGGGACGTTGATTGTCAGCTCCTCGAGCACGGGGGCTTTAGGGTCGGGCTTGGAGGCGCCACGTCCGGAAGGACCAAGGTTTGACTGCAGACTCGCGGATGCAGATGACATGCGTGATGCAGCAGATGTCGGAGGCGAACATCGTACCTCGAACTCCGCGCCACCTGTACCCAGACCCGTATTCACCTCCAAGCTTGCGGGCAGAAAGCTGAGAGACCCTTTGCTTTCTGCCAGTACAGCATCTTGACCCGAGCTCAGAAGATCAACCTCGTAGCCGGCAAGAGCAAAACGTCCGTCTGGCGGCACAAAGCTTAATAAGCCTTCACTCTTCCACCGGTTGAGGCGTACGCAAGGATGGAAGACCACCCGCTCCATCACGCCTTGTAGCTGCTCTGCCCGTCTACTTCCGCTCCCCATGACGCCCTTGCCACCTGTAGTCGTGAGACTAAGTAATAAATCCGGTACTCCACTGACTCTGGAAGTGAACGCCACGCTGCCTGACGCAAAAGCCGCCAGTGCTCTCCCAGAAGGAGCGAGCGTGACGTTGACCTCCTCAATCAGATCCACGTAGAGCTCATTGCTCGTGTGTCTGACGTTACTGCGTCTCCAAGGCACTGCAGAACCCTGTGCCGTCTCGGCACCACCTATACCGCCTAAGGGCCTCAGAGGCGCGCCTATTCGTCCACCACCGCCGAACTGCGATCCCGGCTGTTGAAGGGTTGGCGTGCTGGAGCCAGCAGGCAGACCAATCTTCCCGAGTACACCGTCCAACACTCCCGGCCCGGTCTCGACAGTGTCTCTTAAAGCATTCCCTTCGCTCTCGCATGGGACGCCGCCATCTGCCATTGCGCCCAGTATCTGCGCCACGACATCATAACTCGCTGTGATCCGGGAAGCGAGTAAAGGTGAGCCGAGGAATTCTGACAGAGCGTCTGCCACGCGGTGGAGGAATTCGAGGACGGAGAGCGGCTCGATATCATAGGTGGATGGGCTGACGAAGAGAAGGGCATCGCGGGTAATGGTGTAGCATGTTGTCGGCGGGGAGAGGTTCGGGAGGTGGAGAGTCGAAGGGCGTGGAGCGGGATGTGCGAGGTAGAGCGGGAGAACGGAAGACGGCGGAGGAGGCGGACGAGGAGTGGTGGTGTATGTGTGATCAAGGATGAGGTTGCTGTGATTGTGTAAGTAAGTGGTTATTCATGGTCGCAGATAGGAATCGGTACGTACGTACTTGTGCTCGTCGAATATGTAAAGGGCTTGGATGGCCGCCATGGTCGTGTATTGCTTTGTGCGGGACTATCGCATCGTTGGGATGAACTTTATCAAGCTGGTTTGGACGCCGACCGAAAACGTGTAGAATCGACAATGTTCTGTAGTCTGACTTTCACATGCTCGACATGCGACTGCATGCCTCCTCTCATGGCCCAAGTTCACCGGCCAAACGTGGGGCAATGCACCTGCAGCTCTTCCGAATGCGGAAGCTACGCCGATCCTAGCTTCGCCCCAGAAGTATGCGTGCATACATAGGTTGTCTCGAGCTACTCTATCTCACAACCACTTTATCGTTGTATCGTCACATTTGACAGTGTTTTACAAAATCCTTCGAAATGGCAAAAGACCAATCATTGCAACAGCTGCAGCAACCTGCCGACATCAAAGACGTTCTAGCTGCTCAGGAGAAAGACTTCGACTGCCTACCATGTCGGCTTATGGGTACGATATGTTCCCTCATCTTCTGACGAATAACATACTGACATGCCTGCTTGATATATAGGTAGTGCGGCCTTCACTGGTCTCGGTATCTACACATATGCCAGCGGCATGAAACAGCTCCGCGAGCGTGAACGCGAAATCATGAGGAATGCGAATCGGTTGACGTTGGGGGCTCGAAAGGGAATGATCTACGCCATGAGTGCCGGCTTGGTCGGACTAGGTGTATATCGATTGCGGAACTAGCAAGAACTATCCCGGATCCGGAGACGTCGGCGCCAACGCCCATCTTCGAAGAGAGCAGAAATAATACGTCCAGGCGGAGAGCATGTTGTGGAAGATTGGGAGAAGGGAAATGCGTGAAGGAGGCTACACGCGCGGCTGCAGAAAACCCAGCATGCCAACGGTCTTTGCTTTGCATAAGCATCGCGGACGAGGAATGGACGAGGAGATTGCCGCCTGCGCATGTGCGGAGGCTAATACCAGCATACCAATGCTTACATTCAAGAAGCGGCACCGCTATCGGTCTTCAAGCTACACCTAGCTTGAAGAAAGCAGTGAATGGGACGTGGAATGAAACGATAGAGATCCGAAGAGCTACGGAGCTAGTACTCCCATCGTTCCGCCAGATATAGCGAATCAGCAAACCCTACCTATAGGTATCCAGCAGCCCACCAAACAAGATAGCCCCAAATCCAGCCCGACGGCGTTACTCCGAAGCACGTCGTCTCTTTGCCCATGGGCTTGCGCCTGGCAATCTTGCCCGCCCCTTCTCCAACGATGAACCTTTACACCAGGACCTCTTCCCACGCACCTCACAAGACCAAAACAACCCCACCACCGTCCCTGAACGCCAAAACCCAAACGAAACCCCTTCAGAACCTCACTCAGCCCTCCCGCCGCTGTCCCGTCGACGCAGTTTCGACTTTATGCACAGCCCGCATATGCGCAATCATCTTATCCCGCCGCGTGAACCCATATTCGCCCTGACGATGGCAAGGCCGCCCAGTCGCCGGATCCACATATGTGCATGGTACCAAGTCCAGCGTGGCCCGGTTGTGGATGATGTTCATGTGGCGTTGTAGGTCCGCATGGCGGGTGAAACTGATCTGGCATTGGGTGTAGAGGCAGGGGTATTGCGGTGGGCTGTTGTGTTTGAGGTTAGAGGTTAGAGGATGATGGTTTCTAGGGCTTGGGTCAGGGATGTGCGGGCTTACGATTGGGGTTGCACTGTTGGTTGTTGTGGCTGCTGGTAACCTGGAGGATATTGGGTGGGGTACTGTTGCGTTGTCTGGTATGGGTTGGGCTGGTAGTATGCTTGCTGAGTAGGATTTTGTCCGTACGCATAAGGATATTGCGGATAGTGGTTCGACATGGCTGCGTGGTTGCTTTGCGGGATCGGTATAGTGATGGGATTGTTAAGACGATTTGGAAATACAACGGATCGTTACACCATGGGCCTCTCAAGGCCTTTTATAATCCAGGTAATGAGGCAGTACATATCTAACGATTTGAGCACCAAGGCAGGTCTCCACTATCGCCCTCTCCCTAAGCCGACGCACTCGGTCTGAGCTAGAATGACTCTAGCGGCTAGCGATATCACGTAGCTTACAGAGATACCATCGCAAGCTTGCCGTGTTCCACGTGGGCTTGCTCAGCCAGACGACTCGTTGAGGCGCGCAATGACAAACGTTCCTTATGGGCGGCCTCAAGGAAGAGTAGCCCAGGGCGCCTCTTTCGAACCCTAAGGCCGCCTTCAGAAGGCAGTATGTAGTGGTCCGAAATCGGCCAGGGATCGGGCTATGTAGAGACATTTGGACACTGTTGAAAATACTTACTAGTAACCCAGCCTATGAAACGGTTTGAATAGGGCGGAGTGGCATTCATGTGCGCTGTATTGACGTGACTTTCACATCACCCACGCTTGATGAGATCCAACAACTGGGCATTGCAGCGGGCGATGCTCGGGGAACAAGTGACTCATGCATATGAAGGCATCCGTCACCGGCTAGTACTTTGAGTCGCATGATCGAATAAAAGAGGAAGCGGGAGAAACATATTTGACAGGCGTGCTTGTAGCTTTTTGACGTGAATTCCGTCATTCCATGCACCTCTTTGATCCGCATAGCCCAGCATCCCGCGGGGACGACCAAATGTCAAACCTCCTATTGTGGGCTTCGACAGTTGAACGACAGCGCCCTGGTGGGCGACGCCAAGCCATTGCCTGGTTGCCTTCCTGCCTTTTTGGGTAAAGCGTCGTTTGCAGTGAGGCTCAAAAGCTTGCCAAGCCGTTGTCACCAAAGAGGCGGAGTCGTTGAATCGTATTCGCAGCCTTGAACGATTGCCTTGCTCACTCGCGGCTTAAGAATACAAGCCCGTCTTTAGGCGGCAAGACAGCCTGATAACACGAGATGCACGAGGGCAGAGCCTACAATGACGTCTCACTGATGATCAAAAGGCGGACGAAGGCCATACGGAGAGAGGTCGGGACTGAATTCTTGGTAAAAGGGAGAAGGTGAAAGGGAACTGGAAATGAGCGAGCGCCCATTGCCCTCCCAACGGGCGCTCAGGAAGAAGTTCAGTATACTCGTCTCTGTCTGCGCTCAAACAGGCAAGTTCGAAAAGCGCACGCTCACATTTGCGCGCTCGACGAGCCACGCTATTTGTACAAAGAGTCATAAGCCAAGTAAAATCCCCTTTCAACAGAGCCGAAATAAAAGTGTGTTTGAAGCGGTACGGAGTAGGTGTGTGTGTGCGCGTATCCATGGCATTTGGGGAAAAATGATCCTTACTAAAGATCATCTTCCAGGAACTTGTAAGCGAACTTGAAGTCCGCTTTTCTCCTGTTCATCCTGTTCGAAGTAATCGGGTCAGCGTCGCCGGTTCTGAATAGCTGGATTGCCTTTTGTGGTGCCGCCTTACCAAGTGCTTTCATAGTCAAAGAAGCGATACGTTCCCTGCTCAAACTCTTCGCTAATCACCTTTGGCTCCTCGTGGCGCTGGAACCATGTCTGATACTGCTTATGGAAGCGCCAGCTCTGGCCCTTAAGCGCCTTGGCCGCGAGGTATTGGTGGTAGGACTCCGCATTACTGTTGCCAGAAGATGCGAGGCCAGGCTGCTGCCCTGTGGTTGGGCTTGGAGGTGGAAGACCTTGTTGCTGTGCCGCATACCCGTTCTGGTGATAGTAAAACAGATAAAAGAGTGTGTCCGTATCTATTCGCCCGTAGAGACGCGGATCGTTGAAGACACTGAGCGGCGTCTGAGGATACCAAGTCGGCGTGTATGGATAGGGTGAGAGCGGAGCGTAGTGATTTGGCTTGGCCGCATCACTCGGCACAGGTGCTGCTCGCCTGCTTGCTTCCAGTAAAGCGGCATCGATTGGCTCTTCGGCATTCGCCCTTTTCTTAGTCTCCTCGAACGAGTCTAAAAGGTCAGTAAGCGATGAGGGCAGGTGGTAGATGCTCTCCTCTTCTTCATCCTCTTGTACAATCACATCACCATTGACAGCGGCAATGCCAGCAATGCCGGAGTCTGGACTAGGCGGTTGTGCGCCCTTCGCCGGGTGCAGTTGCTGCGTAGGATGTGCCTGGGCAGCTTGAGGTGAAGGCTTTGCAGATGCTGCCTTTGACACAGCTGGGGATGGTCTTGCAGCCTCATCCTTTGGCCCTGGCGTAGACTGCTTCGTATGTTCGACCTGCTTAGCGGCCTCGGCAACCGCTATCGTCTCGACCGGCTGACTTGGTACCGCGCTTGGGCTCGTCTCGGGAAGTGCTTGCTTCGCGGCGGCGCCTCCAGGGGGCGGCGGCAAAGGTGCGATGCCTACGCCATTCTTATCGCTTGCAGCAGCGGCAGCAGCAGCAGAGGCGTATTTGAGCGGCTGGCCTGTCGGTATCGTTGGCAAGGGAGCAGGTTTCATGTCGGAATGTTGAGGCTGCTTCGTCTGTGTCGTAGCGCTTGGTATGCTCTGGTGTAGCGTTGATAACGCAGGAAGCGGGCTCTTCATCTGCTGAGTACTACTCCGTCTGCCTGTTCCAGAAGGAGCAGCCTCTGACACCGACTTAGATTTCCCGCTCTTTTCGCCACCAACACTTCCTGATCTTGCGCCGGAGCCTGTTGCCGTAGGCTCGGTATCAGGAGGCTCATCCGCAGTGCTCGCGGCGTCTTGAGAGGAAACCTTGTCCATCTCATTACCCACAATACCATATCCCTCTACCTCTTCGTCCAGATTGAGGTCGTCGTAGAGCGAGTCATCCTCCATGAAATCCACCTCCTGATTGCATTCCACGTAGTACTTGATGCCCTCTTGTATCTCCTTGACAGGTTCCGAGTCCACAGAGCCGTTCTCCAAGCTTCGTAATAACACCTCCAGTTTTCCACTGTGCCACTTATGCCGTTCTACTGTCCTCTCCAGCTCGCTAAGCCGATCTGCCTTGCCACTGTCACTCTTTTTCTTCTTCAGCCCAGCGTGGAGTGTTTCGGCCTCGGCCTCTTGGCTTTCGATTTGCCGCGCTAATTCGTCGACCATTTCGCCCAGGAAATTGCACAGCTCTAGCTTCTCCTGCTCCTTCGGATCCAGTTTCGCGGCTGCTGATAAGCCTTCCTTGGAGTATGCCTTGGTCTTCATCTCCTTCTCCACGGCCTTGAACATCTCCATCCGCTAGAGACACAGTTAGTAACTTATGCACCGATTGACACGGCTGCTTCCGTGTATGCACGTACGCTTTCTATCAGCTTCCGCTGATCCATCAGGGGCTTCTTGTCCTTGATATCATTCTGGCTAGCCCATCCTTTTATCTTGTCTCGACTTCGCTGCAGCTTCTTGATCTCCTTCTTCAGACTGTCTTCGAGCTTGTCCTTTTGCGAGGCATTTGTGCTGCCTATGAGCTTATCGTAGATGCCATCGAAAGCTTGTATCCCTTCCGCGACTCGCTTGAACTCCTGCCAGTACGAGGTTGGTTAGCACACAAGACTGGCAGCCCATCACACTCCTCTTTGGAGATGACGCACCTTGTCAATCTCTAATTGCAATTTTCGCGCCGCCATTGTGAAGGTGTGTGTGTTGTCGCTCGTTTGCGCACCGGCCTTGCGACCAGTGGGATGTTCCTATCGCTCCTCCTCAGCTCTCCTGGAGCTTCACTCTCACCGTCGTCTCGTACTTCGTGCTCGCGATGGCACAAGGAACGAAATCATGCGTCGGTGTCGGACGGTGTCTGTTGTCGGGTGCCGAAGATGAAGCAGCAGACAGGTTCAAGGTGAGGTGTGAAGCCGCCAGCGAAGCTGCGCGCCGACGGATCGGCGCTAGTCGGAGCTTAATCGCGTGGCGGAGGTGCGGGATGACCTTCCAGGCGACACCAGCGCGTTTAGAGGGGCAAGTTGGTTGTGGGCGGAGAGGACTGTTACAGCACCGTGGGAATTCAGAAGGGCTGTATACGTGGTTGCATGGGCAATGGAGAATCTGAGCAGATAGCATCACCGCCTCCTCCTAACCTCCGCGTATCCATCACTACCACCTGGGTGACCTGCATAACGCGCGCCTCACTTTCCGACCTCCCTGCATTTTACCTGGCCTCGCCACCGTGCCGCCGGGTAGCAGCGTCTCACGATGAAGAGTGAGCCAATTCACCGCATTGCCACTAACTCAACGCTCATAGCTAAAACCATTCCCAGCTGTCATCCAGCGCGTGAAATCCGCTTCCGTCACAGTTGATGGGCAACTTATCTCTCAAATAGCCAAAGGCATACTCGTCTTTGCTGCAATTGGCAAAGATGACACGCCCAAGGAAGCCGAGAGCATGGCGAGCAAAGTTCTCAAGATGAAGTTCTGGGACGACGATGAAGGCGGTCGATGGAAGAAGAGCGTCACCGATATTGAAGGAGAAGTGCTCTGTGGTATGAGACGCGGGCTTGCTTCTGTATTCTCCTTACACCGCAAAGCCGTTTCTGACAAACCCCTGTAGTCTCCCAGTTCACATTGTATGCCTCAACCAAGAAAGGCAACAAGCCAGACTTTCACAAATCGGCGCCTGCGCAAAAGGGCAAGGAACTCTACGACCATTTCATCTCCAACGTCCGAAAACAGTACCAAGAAGATCGGGTCAAGGACGGTGTCTTCCAAGCGATGATGGATGTCGGAATTGTGAACGATGGGCCTGTAGGTGTCGACTTCCGCTGCATTGACGAAGCGGTGAGCTTACGCCTTTGTTTGCTTGTTGCTTCTTGCACAATTTTGCTTCCCGCGGACCCCCGACGTGTTCTCAGTTGGGAGGACTTCATGCTGACTGCCTTTCCAGGTGACGATAGAAATCGAGACGAACCCACCTGAGTGGAAAGATCCCACCGGCATGGCATCTGGAAAGGCGCAGAAGCCTGAAGACGGCGACACGCTGAAAGGTCATGTCCACAAACGCTTCGAAATGCCAGCCAGCTTGCTCGACTGAAGTAGCCACCTTCAGCGATAATTTTTGTTCAGCTGATCCTGACCACGAAAGCATTAGCACGATGGGCATGAGGCTTTTGTCAAAGTTAATATTGCAAATGAGTCTTCCACTCCATCTTGCGAGCATCCTAGAGGTAGGAGCGGCGACAGGACAGATTCAAACGAAGCCATGTTCACGATCTAAGACTACCGAGTACACCGATTTCATCTGCAAGTATGTACTTGCTGAATCTTCCCAGTTCGGTGGAGCAATCAGCAATAATTAGTGGAGAGGTAGATACAATGAGAGATTCAATAAACTGTAGATGTAGTAGAAAGAATATGTCATGATTCTAAAAGTCTATTTACACGTTCCAACGCTGGACTCCGCGCTATGTACGCTAAATCATAATCCGTGTCATGTCATCTGTGCGGGCAGTAATTTACTGCGGGATAAGCACAGCACGGTATCTCATACCGCCGTTCTCAAGCTTGTCCATGGCCTCCTTGATGCCCTTCTCGTTCATGGGGAACTTCTCGACGATGGGCTTGATGTTGTGCAGGGCGGCGAAGTCGAGCATGCGCTGGTGGATGTAGCGCGAGGCAACGACGGAGAACTGCACGCGGATGCCGTTGAACAGGGCCGGCATGTAAGGGATGGTGAACTCGCCACCGGCGACCGACAGAGGGTAGATGACGGCGTGAGGGGCGAGAGCCGGGACGAGGATGTCCCACTGCGGCTGGGCGGAGGTGCAGACGAGCAGGCGGTCGATCGGGTGGGAAGGCTTGATCTCCTTGGCGTCCTTGGTGGCGATGAACTCGTGAGCGCCGAGCTTCATGGCCTCCTCCTTCTTGCTGTCGGTGCCAGAGAGGACGACAACGCGGCAGCCCATCTTGGCGGCGTACTGGATGGCAAGGTGACCGAGACCACCAATGCCCATCACACCGATGGTCTCGGTGGGCTGGGTGTCGAACTCGTGAAGAGCGTTGAAGACGGTGGCACCACCGCACTGGAGAGGGGCGGCGTCCTCGTCGCTAAGGCCGTCGGGGATCTGGAAGAGGAAAGCCTCACGCCAGACGGCGTGGGTGGCCATGGAGCCCTGGTCGAGGTCGGCAAGACCGTACATCTGGCGCTCCGGGCAGTAGGTCTCGTTGCCACGCAGACATTGCTGGCAGTGCTCGCAGGAGTTGTGCTCGTAGCCCCAGCCGACGCGGTCACCCTTCTTCATGTACTTGACCTGAGGGCCAACGGACTCAATGACACCAACACCCTCGTGGCCGAGACCCATGTTGGCGTTCTTATAGTGGAGGTCGGTACCGCAGAGGCCAGAGGCGGTGACCTTGACGAGAACCTGGTCATTCTGGAGTTCCGGCTTCTCGGTGGTGGCGGCAACAACAGCGCCGTTCTCGCTGCCCTTGTAGACGGTGAATGAGACCATGATGACTGGCGGTTAAGAATGTAGGATTATGGGTTGTAAAGGTGATGCTGTGATAATAAGAAAGTTTGATGGGATGAGGGACAGTGAGAGTGAGAGGACGAAGTCTTCTTATAAGTATGAAGTCGAGATAGAAAGAACCCGCAATGACGTCCCCATCTCTACGATCTTTTACTTACCGCTAGACCCGGAGGTTCCGTGCGGTTGCTGTGGTGTGTTTGGGTGTTCTGGATCGAGACCCAGCATGAAGCGTTCAAGATGACGCCACCAAGCCAAAAAAGCTCTTCGCTGACTGAGCGACATACTTGCGCAGCCTCTCACAGAGCGTCCTTGGCACGTTGCTGAATGCTTGGGACAAGGTGCAGTCCAGACACTTTTCCTGCGACCATCGGCATTGTTGCGGAAAGCAGTAGCTGAGGCGCAAAAGGTGGCGAGTCAACATGCCGAAACGTCTCGGCAGTCTCTCGGGACTGACTTCATTCATCGAACTTTTCCACGCTAGCTCAGCCTTATCGAATCCGATAACCACGATAAGGGCCAAGGTGGTCTGTGATATTCGGATTTAACTCCAGGCTCTTCGACTGCATTACCAAGCGGTGTACGTGCCCCTGGTTTTTCGCGCGAACAGAATCCGAAGGAAATCAAGCGAACACGTCGTCGTGTAGCAAGTACCGAGAGCATCTGGCCCCGAAAAATCGAACAAGGATGCAGACAGACATTCAGGGCAATTCCGCCTCGAACCGTCAGCTCTTTGCAGCAAGGAGTCGCGGAAAATAGTGTCAAGATGACCGTTAAAGGTTGGCATTCCATCAATGTTTCTCCATATGGGGTCACCATTGGATAAATACAGTATACGGGACCCCACAAGTGGCTTCCCCAGTCAGCAGCAGACATGAGCCTGCCGAGGCCAGTCAGCCTATCTGATCTCGACGGGAATTGACAGATTGGCTCCAGTGCATTTGACTCAAGGAACTGGCGATCATTCAGCAACCAGACGCCGTCAGCATCGTGCATGTAGGACAGCATGACCAGCGGCACACGCACGCACATTCATGCGTCATGATTTCGCATGCTCATGCGTCAACCAATGTCGACTTCGAAGCCGCATGACCGTGAAACCGATTACCATTCACAATGTGTGCCAATCTTCCATATGGTGTCAATTTGTGTTGCTATGAGACGAAGGCCTGACTACATACGGCTGCTCGCCGACCAAGAACAAGGAGCGCACACGATTCACATGTTGGTGGAACAGGGTATGCAGTTTTCTCAGTATTACACAGTGCTACGTACGCATGGATTACATCCTTAACCACCAGCTCTCAAACGCAATGTCAGTAGCTAAAGACCGACTATTAGGCACCAATGCCATCCCGCCCCATTCCCAAGATACATTGATGATGTGCTGCAAGTAAATGCTATGATGAAGCCGCTGAAATGTTGTGAAATCGTAGCTTGACTTCTGTCAAGCCTGCTGTCTGTGAAATGCGCCCAAAAGCTGAGGGCGTGGCAAAGGTTGTGCCAGTGATGCATGGAGTGGAAATGTCGCGGTCAGATGCTCACGAGGAAAGATAGCAGTGAGGATGGTGGTGGCATGCTGTGATGGCAGTAGCAGGAGAACGGCAAAGACCAGCTTTGCGTATCGTCGTACGCTCACAGTCAGAATGTTGTTGAGATGTGGATGGATCAGATGACGGGCTTCTTGCCTTTGCCTGGCGGTGGGACATCGTCATCTCTGGGTTCGATGCTCTCGACGACGCCGCCAACGCTGTCTTTCTCTGCGGCAATCTCTGCGTCGCGCTTTGCCTTGGCGGCTTGAACACCTTCGCTGATGTAGAGTAGCTTGCCGTCGCCACGGGGCATCTTGATACCGATGAAGTCGGCATTCTGGCGAGCAATCTCAAACTGCTGGGCAGGGGTGAGTTGGCTCAGCTTGAAAGACGGAGAGCCGGCAGTATCGTCGTCTTGGCCGTTATTGGGATCGTTGGTAGACTCTTTGGCATTGTCGCCAGAAGGAACGGCTTGGCCAGATGGGCCAGCGACTGGACTCGATGCATGCTGATGGCCTTGGTTGGCATTGTTGTCGTTGGCGTCTTGACCA
This sequence comes from Hortaea sp. C3G1500-4, assembly GCA_022701445.1. Taxonomy (NCBI): domain Eukaryota; kingdom Fungi; phylum Ascomycota; class Dothideomycetes; order Mycosphaerellales; family Teratosphaeriaceae; genus Hortaea; species Hortaea sp. C3G1500-4. The sequence continues at coordinate 444,329 of JAJVDI010000008.1, read as the reverse complement.
TCGCCTCTGTTGACGTAGCGTCTGTTATCAACGGTCTCAAGCCAGAGCATGTAATTGTCTTCATGGCTGTTGATGGTCTCGGTCGGCTGCTCACCGCTGATGAGGAACTCGACCGGCGGGATCGATCGCACGGTGCCAGCATCGAGCCAGTTCTGAATGAAGTCGAGAACCTGAGTGATGCGGTCGTAAGAGTAGCCAGATCCACAGCAGTTGATGAGAAAGGTGTCGTAGAGGCCGACAGGGAACGACTCTTCTGGCTTGGGCAGAGTGGCATCGACATCGCCTGCATCTCTCCTGCTCTTGGGAGCCTTCTTGGTGGACTTGCTTTGGCGAAGAGGGTACTTGAGATCGTAGTCGGCACCAGCAGCGGCTGCATCTTGGTTGTGCTGACGGAGGAAAGCCTGATAGTCGTTGTGACGGTCCTTCATGCTCTTGCTGAACTGGACGCTGAAAGTCGCATCTGGGCGCCAAAGCTGAAGGCGGACGAACTGGGCGCGGAGGTTGAGCATATGGAAGCACGCGATCCCTTGTTCTGGCTTGTTCTTGAAGTCGGCACCGTCTTCGGTCTGGTGGCTGTACTGGTAGTACCTGCGTTGGTAGCACTTGCGGCAGTAGGTGTGGAAGACATCGTTGTCGATCATTCCAGTCGCTTTTTTGTTGCGCCCAAAGAACTGGGAGATGCTTTTGCGGCCTACGGCTTGTTGAGCGGTGCCGTCACGCTGGAACCAGGTCATTCCAGTGTTGCACATGCGATTGGCGCAGTGCCATGGCTTGTCAAGAGTGGCACGCGGGCCACCGGTCGGCTTGTTGGAGGACGATCCCTGCTCGTCCGTGGTGCCTTTGAAGTCTGATGGTATTAGTTGCGCCGATTTGGCGCCTTCGGCCTCCCCAGATTGAGGAGCCGGTTGATCATTCCCAGAGGGCCGTCCGGCGGCCTTGGGGGCCTTGCGCTTTTTTGGGAGAGGAGTCTCAACCTCGTTGAGCTCCTCAAACTTGCGCTTGGGCTTTGGTGCCCTTGAAGAGCGTCGTACTTGCTGGTCAGACATCTTCTTGGAGGGGGGAGGGGACGGGTTGGTAGTGGTTTGGTTTTGGAAGTAAAGAAAGAGGAAAATCAAAAGTACTTATATCCTGTTCGCCATTGTTCAACGCATGCTATTGTAGACGTGTATAGCAGCACCTGACAATTGTCTCAACAATTGACGTGGCTGGTCGTCTGGTCGTGAATGTGAACATGAACTCACCCGCCCCCATCTCAGCCAATCAGGCGCGCGCAGCAAACAATACAATAGCATATCACTTGAAAATCATTGATGAGTCATGTGGAGTCTTGCTCACGTTCAATTCACGTGGCTTTGCTCATTATGTCTTAACATTGTTGAAATCTCGACGTAGCGAAAGATGCCTTGGTTAGGAGGTAGAAGACCACAACTTTGAGCCTCTGCTGTAGCCTCTACCGTATTCTTCCCCGGACAAGAATATGCGGAACTTGGACTTAGTCCGTGTCAGCACACAGAGATTGACTCGTCTTGTCTTTCCAAACTTCTGTCTTCTCGATCAGTTGCCGGTGCTTCTGGCCCATGAAAGCGCATGTTCCTTGGGTGTGAATGAGATCTTCAACATTTATTTTACCCCATTCACCTTCCAGCTCGAGTAGCTCGGGGAATTCATTGTCATTCCATGGTTGAGGTTTCGCTGTATTGTGTTGCAAAGGCTATTGTCATCTGCATCCAGAAGGCAGAAGTGAAGTGAGGTTGAATTTCGATTACGAACGCACGGACGCGGCTGAGCCCGCGTCACTACACTGCGAGGATGACGGAAGGTACATAGTATTGAGGTTTGAAACATTCCAAGCGCAATCGAGCAGTCTACATTGCTAAACGAACTATGGTCGCTTGTTGGAAACATCAAGACTTCAAAATAGTCAAGCAATCACGTTTTTGAGAATCCAGTGCCTTCCGAAAGTCGTTGTTATCGACGAGTTATTCAACATTATCAATATCATCCCGAAAACACGCTCTCACGCCTCAAGTAACCCTGCAACGCGCTCTCGAAGAGCGTCTGCGCCGACGATGCCTGCTCTGCTGACCACTACGCTCTTCACTGCCCCGCTATTGAGCACCTTGACAAACCCAGGCGTCACCTCCCTAGCCATGACTTCTAGCACCCTTTCCGCCTCCTCTTTCCCGACTGGAGTTCTCAGGCTTTGCTGAAGTTGCTGGACAAGCGCCTGCATCGTAAAGCTTGCTCGAGGCTTGTTGCCGCACACCAATGAGAGAGTCTGTGCAACATCAACCACGCGGTGCAGAGCTGCTTTGCGTTCGAGCTGAGCCTTTGTAGGGCCGGCAGGAAGGTTCGCCGTATTCGCTTGCTTGGCAAGAACGCGGTCGAGCAGAGTCGCGCTTCGGTTCTGAGTTCCAGCTGTTGATTTCTGCTGCTCTTGTAATGGCGGATTGGAAACCGATGTCACTTCGGAGGCTTCCGCTTGCCCGGCCTTGAGGTCAGCAAGCCGCTGCGCACCTCGAGCAAAGAGAGGCGATGCTTTCTCTGCGGCCGTATTCTTGCTGATTGTCGCCAATTCCAAACTCTTTATGAAGGCTGGTCCTGCATGGTGCTCTTTCTCTAGACTCCTCGTCCAGCTGGTCCACCTTTCTTGTAGCGCGGACTCAAAGAGGGAGTTGAGACGGTCCTCGTCGATGTAGCTTGTGGTCCCGTTCTTCCTTTCCTTTCCCGGCCGCGAGCGTGCAAGGCAGATTCCAGCTCGCCCGTAGTCTTCTAGACAGAACTCAGATGGCCGGGGCGCCAGGGCCAAGATCCGTCGGAGATCCTCGAGTGTGACGTCCCGTTTCCTCCAAGTTTTCGTGATTTGCGGTATGATCGTGTTCAAGGCAACTGGTGAAGAGGTGCCATGGTGTGTGTAATACAAGGACAGAGCCTTGAGAAATGATGCGTGCAATCTAGCAAGCTCTTGCAATTCGATTGGAAGAGCGAACTCCTTGTCGAGCTCGTCCGCCTCTGGCGTCGCTGGAGGTGTGTCGAGTGCAGCTTGAGCCTTTTTGCTGAGCGAGAACGGTATAGGTTGAGAAGTGCTGTCCAGGTTTAATCTGTCAAACATGGCGGTCGCACGCTTGCTCGGTGTCTCCTTTGGCGATGGCGGAAGCGCAGCATGTTTAGCGCGTTTACTCGACCCCATGTGTTCATCATTCCTTCTGAACTGTGCGAATATCCCCGGTCGGCCATTGGATTCCGGTACTGAAGCTGTGTCGACTTCTTCCGAAGCGGAGTCCAGATCTCTCTTCCTCTTGCAGTCGGCTTTCACGGGCGCGGACTTGGTAGCGGGACGCTTGATATCGTGCTGAGTGGCCGTCTTTCTCTTCTTGATGCCCTCATCCTCCACATTACATTTGCTGACCCCAATGAAAGCCTTCATGCCTTTTCCATTTGTGGTTGCTGAGCTTTGTTTACTCGAGTTTTCCCCCTCAGCAACGGCGCGACTACGTTTGCGGGAGGCCGGCATTGTAGATATATCTTAGTAAGTGCTACTGTATGATTTGATGCGTAGTAGTTGATGCGCGGAAGAAGTTGTATAGCGTAGTAGTGGATGCGGTTGTAGATGTATCTAGGTGGGTGAGCACATATGGCTGGGAAAGACGCGTCCATTCTTTCACGCGCGGCGCGTAAAGTGGCCCACTTTTTCCATGCAGGGGCAACCGCGTCGAGTTCGGGCGCGACTTGCCCGGCTGCCGAGGTTCACTAGCTTCTCAGTTGTTCTGTTCCTGGCCTTGGTACTCTACATAGTACACCTTCCCAGATGAAAGAGAAGCATTATGTACATGCTGTCGGGGATACAGATCGCGAATAACCAGCCAGCGAGTTGACAAAGTGGCAGTTGGGACTGCGTGATACGAACATTATTGTGCGCTTCATGCGTCGACAGCGTTTCAAGAGCTTTCATTCGATGGTGCTATCTGTGAAAGTACATTGCTTGACTCAGCAAAAGACAACGAAATCCTAACAGAACCCCCTGTATGCACGGATCTTCTCTGACCATCCTTTCACCTAATAAGCCTTCACGCCCGCCAACTGCAACACGCGGTCAGTCATTTCAGGCTTCTCCCGCGGCTCTGAGCGGTTCAGAGGATCCTCAACTCCGTTTCGAAGAGGCGGGCCTTGCTTGTGAATGTTGCAGTGAGGCCAGTGTCTATCACAGTGTCAGCAAAAGAACCAAGACCATAACGAGGACCAATGTCGAAGCTTACGTTGTTCCATGCCAGTTGTTGAACATGTCTGCTTTTAAAGCAACGTCCTCTTCTTTGGCGAATTTCTTGGGCGTCTGTTATCAGGCATCAGCATCAAGCATCTTGTTGACTTCCGACATTAAGGGACTCTTACCATGCAAATGTACTGAACATGACGGATCAGGTCGCCCTCCGGAAAGCAGGCGTAGTGCATAGTTCGACTATCCCAGAGGACTAGATCGCCGGGTTCAAGATTCAGCTTTACCATTTCGCAGCCATGGTCCTTGAACCAATCCACGTCTTTCTCATTGAAGATGAACAGATCCTTGAACTCAAGTTCTGGCGGAGGCTTGTCCGGGTGTTCGGCCATCACTCTTGTCTCTTGGAAGAATTGATCGAATAGCTTGCTAGATCCCTTCATTACTATAAGTCCACCATCCTTGTCGCCGTTGGGCTGATAATTAAGAAGGCCTTGCACGCATTGCATGCCCTTCCGACTCGGGTTCTGATCGCAATGCGGCCATGGAGACCATGTGAGATCTTTCTGGCGAGGGAGTGTGATATTTTGGCCGTCAAAGGAGCACAAGAGCTCGTTTGTGCCCCACAGCTTCTCAAAGACTGAAAGCACGCCCGGCTCTGTTCGCGCTTCCCAAACGAATTTTTCGTGTGTCGAGGCGTACGCAAAGTACATGCCGCCTTTAAAGGAGACTGGCAGATGGTCTTGTGACCAGGTCGATTCGTCGTTCGGATCAAAGCCTAATCCAAAAGATTGGAGCCACTCAATCTGCTTTGACTTATAGTATTCGGCGCGCTCAGATGAAATCACATTCTTGACAACCGCAACACCTGTCTTAAAGAACCTGTAGACCAGTCAGTCAATCGATGGATCAAACGACGGGGCTGATTTCCCTACTCATCACGCCAATCACCGAATGCGGTCTTGCTGTCATGCTTCAGAAGGTCGACGCCGCTGTCTGGCTGTGGGAACTCTGTTGCGTGAGGCATTCCTATGGCAATTATATAATCCTCGAGTGCCTTTGGTCTTCTGAAATAGTTTGATAAGCAAAAGTACTAGTTAGCAATCTTTCATGGGCTTGGCTCGAATCGTGACAGCGGAAAGCCTGCTTTACTAAATAGGTATCCTGACCTCTTGCACGCCTCGGTGCTCACAACACCGATATCTGCCCTTCCGGGGGTCTGCCCACTCATGGTTAGTGGAGCGAGCGATAGACAACCCCACATCCCCGCATTGCGGAGTTGCTCCTGTATGGCAGGCCCCAAACCGAGACATAATAATGCTAACGCCGGAAAACGCAGTGGAGCATCGGAAAGAGCGGGCGACAGATCGGCTTCAGTGGACATCCGATCCGGAACACGAGGTACATTGTGACAGCATAAGGTACGAGGAACGCGTCTTCTGAGCTTGACGCGTTTCCTCAAAGCACATCAGATCTTTTCAAAAACATCAATCACAAACACTGCTTCGAAAGTCGCTACGCAACCACCTGACCAACGTTGCAATATGCCTATACCTTTACAAATCGCCTACAAGCCCATTGGAAAGCCTGAAGTCGGCATCAATGGCTACAAGGCCTACAACCCGCATAGTGAGGTGCTGCCCAAAGGTTGGAATGGCTTCAACGCAAAGCCACTTGATAGCGACATACGGGTCGATCACGATGTCGAGATCAAGATGAGAGATGGAGTCAGGCTCTACTGCGATGTGTACAGACCAGAAGGGAGCCAGGGCAAAGTGCCCGCCATTATCAGCTGGTCCTGTTATGGCAAGAAGTACTCCGCCCTTGACATGTTGCACTCCGTATGCGTTTGGGCCTGCTGTGTAAAACGTTCAGACCTGTCGGGCTTGGAGAAGTTCGAAGGTCTAGATCCGCAGAAGTGGTGCCCGCGTGGCTATGCCATCGTCTCGGTGGATAGCAGGGGCAGCGGTCATAGTGATGGGTCCATGGAGATCATGAACTCGCAGGATGCTGAAGACTGTTATGATGTTATTGAGGCTTTAGCAGGGATGGAGTGGTGCAACGGGAAGGTCGGCATGGCCGGTAACAGCGCTTTGGCAATCATCCAATGGCATGCTGCAGCACTTCGGCCTCCGCACCTTGCTGCTATTGCACCTTGGGAAGGCTCAGGCGACATTTATCGGGAGCAATTCTTCCGAGGCGGTGTTTTTGTAAGTCTTTCCGATGCGGCTTTGGAGTGATTTTTCTGACCATTCTTTAGACCATGAGCAACTTCGACCTTATCACACACTTCATATTGAAATCAGAGAAAGGAGGCGGGCTCGAAGACTTTGCAGAAATGTATCGCCGGCATCCTCTGTCGAACGTCTACTGGGAAGATAAAAGGGTCGACATGACGAAAGTCCAGTGTCCAGTCTACATTTGCGGCTCAGATCTTTCATCGATCCATCCGATGGGATCTGTTCGAGGATGGATGGAAGTTCCACACGACAAGAAGTGGATAAGATGGAGCTCATTCCAGGAATGGTACGAGCTGTACTGCCAGCCGGACGCGGATGAAGAGCTACGACGCTTTTTCGACCGATACCTGAGAGATGAAAGCAACGGATGGGAGGAGACGCCGAAAGTGCGGTGGTCTGCGCTCCAATTCGGTAACCGAGAGGCCATCCACGATATCCAATACAGTGACTTTCCGGTGCCACAAACACAATATCGCGAGATGTACCTGGATAACGGGAAGCTGTCGGATAGCTCTCCGGAGAGCAGTTCGGTAGCGCAGTACAACTCGGAGGACGGCAAAAGTTATGCATCTTTCTCCTACACCTTTGAGAAAAGATCAAGACTGCTGGGTCTGCCGAAAGCCGTCTTGCACATGTCGTGCCCTGACCACAACGACATGTCCGTCTTTGTCATCCTTCGCAAGAAGGATCGCGATGGAAATCTGCTGATGCACCTGGCTTTTCCATTTGATGCGATGCCATACAAGACCATCGAGGATATACCAGAAAAGGAACGGCAATCCCTCAACCTGCACCTCGGCTCGACTGGTGTCCTTCGCGCATCGCACCGTGCCTTCGATAAGAAGCGCTCCGTCCACGAACAGTTCCCCTTTCACCCGCATGACAAAGAAGAAAAGGTGCCACCGGGCGAGATCGTAGAGCTAGAAATTGGGATTTGGCCAATGGGCGTAGACTTTGAAGAGCAGGAAACCTTGGAGGTGCAGGTTAGTGGACAATTCCCAAGCATTGCTGAGTACACTGCCTTTTCGAAGCCAAGGCCTGAGGATGAACGGAATAAAGGCCAGCATCTTATTCATTGTGGCGGCGAGCACAAGAGCAAGGTGATTTTGCCGTTTGTGCCGATTGAATAGAATTTGATTAGCTCCGTCCTTGATAGAAAGAAATGGAAGAAGCTTCGTTTGAAAACTTGCCTATCCCTGTAGATCTGCTTTGACAGTCTTGCGCAATGTCTCAAAGGTTGCTCTCGGACATGTCCGTGAATGTCGTTACACGTCTCGTCGCATAGCACCTCCGTTTTCCGCACGCAGACTGTCAGTCGGGAGGACGAACACTCGAACCGTCACGTGATCCGATCCCACATAAACCGAATCCCGACAGCCACCCCAGCTTGGAAGGCACAACCCTAGGTAAGGGCCCACCCCCGCTTCTCCGGATTTTCCAGACCTCTCCACGGCAAGCGCGCGGAGCTGAAGCATTGTGGTGGTCTTTGTCATCAAAGTTGGTCCATAGTGAGAGCGGGGCTTGCGTGGCCAGGTTTGGATAGATGTCCGGAATGGACTCTGCTGAGAAGATGGATTATTACAAGTAGCACGCCCGTAGCAGACTCGGAGCCCCATCACAATACCCCCAACGACTTTTTACTTCGTTGTGTCAGGACCATATTGACCGGCAATTTGTCCTTGCCATTTGTTATTAGATATACCCAATCATGTCGGACAAGGCTGGGATGGCCTATGTTGAGGACGTCGAGGATGGAATTAAACCCATGACCGACGACCCCGTGATGGGGACAACCAAGATTGAGGGCGGCCACGATGTCATTTTGGTACCCGCTCCAAGCGCAGACCCAAGGGATCCTTTGAATCTCCCAAAATGGCGCAAGGCTCTCTTCGTTGTTCTCACTTCGATATGCAAGTACCGACACCTTCATATATATGGGTCCGGCTAACCATTAGAAGTCTCCGCAGTCGGACTGAGCATCATCCAAGGCCTTGGAGGCTTACTGACCTTCTACATTCCGGAGTACTCCAAGGCCGGTGCCACGTACGCAGACATAACTGCACTTATGACTTATCCCACGATGTGAGTTGCAGCATCTTGGAAGTATTCGCAAGCAAGCCGTTAACAAGGGCTGGTGGCAGGTTCATGGGTGTCGGCAATCTCATCTGCATGCCCATCGCTCTTGCAGTGGGCCGTCGTCCGGTATATCTTTTCAGTCTTGCGCTTTTGATCGCCTCCTCGGTGCTTGCTGCGTACGCCAAGGACTACAACTGGCACCTGGGCGCTCGCATGGCCATGGGTCTCGCTGTGGGCAACAGCGAAGCACTTGTCCCGATGATGATCGCTGAAATCCACTTTATCCACGAGAGGGCACAGCATCTGATGTGGCAAAGGTAAGATGAAGTCTTGACTTAGATCTCGAACCAAGTGCAACTGACGATACTCCAGTGCAATCCAGACAAGTGTGGCCGCAGTGCTCATACTATGCGCGAGTCCCATTGCGGGAGCCGTCGGGCCTGGCAACTGGTACAACTTGGGAGCTGCCCTGAGTGCCGCAACACTGCTCTTCTCGATCCCATTCGTCCCCGAGTCCAGATACGAGCGCTCACTACAAGCCTATGGCCAGGCACAGGTACCATCCGGAGCTAAAGATGAGGAAGAATATAGGCCAGTCCGTTTGTCTGAAAGGCCAGCTTTTGATCTTACCCAATACAAGCCGCGAACGCTCTGGTCAGACATGCGTCTAAAGACAGGCAAGACGGACGTCTGGGAAGGAATCTACTGTGTCAGAAATACCTTCCAAATATTGCTGTTCCCGAATGTCTTGTGGGCCTTCTGTCTCAACGGCTTGACCATTGGGACGAATGTGTCTATCGGCACAACCTTCGGGACCGTGATGACCAGCGTTTACGGATGGCCTGACCGCTCTTCCTCGTACGTCAACGCCGGCCAGATTGTTGTTGCCATCGTGGGTCTTCCGATCCTAGGTTACGGTTCGGACAAGCTCATCACTTGGAAGGCAAGCCGCAACAACGGCGTCCACGAGCCGGAAAGCAGACTTATGCTTCTAGGTCTTCCGTTGTCCGTAGGTGTGGCAGGAGCTGTCATCTACGGCCAGGCTGCCGAGTACCCGGAGAAACTACACTGGTTCGCAATCGTGGCTGCAATAGCCATGTACTATTTTGCCTTCGTAGGTGGTAAGTACCCCAAACATCAGCCCAACTGTAGACCAAGAACATCGTTAGCTAATTTAGGTTGACAAACCAGGCAACATCGCTGCTATCACCTACCTCCTGGACTCTTACCCAGCTCGCGCGGGACCATGTCTGATCGTCATTACAGCTTTCCGGGGCTTTGTGAGCTTCGGTGTATCGTACGGTATTTCCGACTTCATTGAAAGTCATGGGTACGATGGATGCTTCGGAACCTTTGGCGGCTTGACAGCTGCCTTCGCTATCTTGGCTATCCCCATATACTTCTTTGGCAAAAGAATTCGGAGGTTCACAGGGAAATGGTCTGTGAAGGAAAAGCCCACTAGGCCGTCAATGGCTCGTTGATGCTTGGGTCTGTGATGGAAAGCGCGGAGATTTTGCCGATGCATTGAGGTAAAAGCCAGGCCTCCCCGTGTGTCACTACAACTTCCATACGGCAAGCGAGCTGTATGGACCCAGACTAGCTTACTGGCCACGATGGAAGTATTGAGGCTTTCAGCCATATAGTGACATGCTCTTCTTTTCTCCTCCAACTCCCAAGATATCACCGTGTTTGAATTGTCCTCGCCAGTCGATCTGTTTCAGTTTTTTCTCAACAATGTTTCGTATGGCTTGGACACCACGTCCACGATCTGCTACCAGAAACTTAACTCTGGCTACAATCTAGAGCAACTGGCCCAGGACGATGCTTCAATGACATCCGTAGGAGCTTCGAGAATCCGCCAAACAGTAGGGTAATCGTCGAAGTTAGGGGCAATGGCCGATCGGATGTGTAAGACGCGCATGGACGCAATGTTCATCATGGTCAGGGATGTTCTAATGATCTTCATAGTCATTGAATGGGAATCTAGCCAGCATCCTCTCGGACAGGAAGCATATGCGGACCGGTGTCAGCGATGAGAGTAATGGCTGCTATCGCAGCCGGGTGTGTGAGTTGAACACATTGTAGGTTCTTGCATGTCCAAGACAGGCGCTGCTCATTCCAACAAAAGAACTTGCACCAGCAACTACATAGTACCTACCCAAGTAAGTACCTACCTAGGTAGTTGTCGCGCGGGAGCAGCATGAAGTGCACGTCATAATGTTGAGACATGATCCGAACATTAGCCGGCGACGGCGTATCCTTCGCGACGTACAGGAGAAACAGCAAAGAAGTGCTTTCAAATGGATGGCCTACCAGTATTGCAAGACCAAAACTCTAATGCCACTAGCATGGCCAAGTGTGGCACGTCCGATCTGCCATCAACATCTGTTGATGGCTGCAAGCAATATGGATCGTTCGGGCAAGCTCCACTTCTGATCGTCAGCCGCTCCGCTCACCATGCAGGTTCAGCTATCACCAGTGCAATAATTGATTAGCGACTATTAGTCTCAATCATGACCCAGCACTATCATCGCAGTAAATGACCGTCATGGCCAAAGAGACATCCTCGCATATCGCCATTGTTGGTGGTGGTCTCTGTGGCCTTTCCCTTGCCATTGCTCTGAAGGCGAGAGCAATCCCATTCCGCATATATGAGACTCGGAGCTCTTTTACAGAGCTTGGGGCGGGCATCAATATTGGCCCCAACACTTTGCGCACCTTTCAGCTCATCGACCCTTCTCTCTATCAAGCGCTCGAAAAGATCTGGTGTCGAAACCCACCCGGGCAAGAGGATGTCTGGATGCAAGTCCGACTGGGAGCGCCAACAGATGAGTACGATGACGCTCACCTCGTTACGGATTTGATGGCGCCTCCTACAGGAAATGTGACGGTTCAGCGAAATGCTTTGCTACAGATTCTAGCCGAGCGAGCTGGTCAGGAGAACGCTGTTTTTGATAAGAAGTTTGTAAATTATAGAAATGACGAAGATGGTCATGGCGTGATACTATCATTCGCAGATGGGTCAGAGGAAAAAGCAAGTGCCATCATTGCATGCGATGGAATCCACTCCGCTGTCAGGCAGGCGATGCTGGGCCCCAACGATCCTGCCACATATCCTCAGTACGCTGGTGTGGGAGTATATCGTGGCATGGTTGCTACAGTAAGCAAGGTTTCTTGATGAGCTCCGAATAAAGCTTACAAAGACTCTGACCTCGGTATCAGGAAGACTTGTCGGCGGCCATTGGCCATCAAATGGCTCGTACAAGCCAATTGTTCTTGGGACCTGGAGCATATGTCATCCTGTACCCTGTAGACTACGGCAAGAAGGTCAATATAGGTTTATGGCCCTGGAAAGAGGGAACATGGGAAAACAAGCATAGTTGGACTCAGGCGGGACAGAAGCAGGCAATGCTTGAAGACTTTAAGTCATGGGGTGGGACGATTCACAAGATCATGGATCTCGTGGACGATCCGCCCTTCTTCGCTACTCACTATCACAGCATCCACCCGATTTCGTATCATGATATGAGGGCTTGTCTTATCGGTGACGCGGCTCATGCCATGACTCCACATCAAGGTGCAGGTGCGGGTCAGGCCATGGAAGATGCTTTCGTCATGGCTGAAGTCCTGGGGTGCGTAGACCGAGAGTGTCCCACAAGTCAGCAAATAGAAGCAGCTTTCGCGGCCTTCGAGGCAGTGCGAAGGCCACGCGCAGAAAAAGTCCTCGAAACCAGTCAACATGCTATGGGTTTTTGGACTGGCCTCTATGAAAGGCCTCTGAGTGGAGAGAGACTACAGCAGTTCGTCGAGGATGCCAATCAACGGTTTCATTGGATTTGGCATAGTGACATTGCCAGACAAGGTGTAGATGCGGTGCAAGCTATGAAGAGCTCACTAGGTCCTGACCGTGGGGTCTGAAAGAGCGAGCTGGTTGGACATAGCGATTATACAGGGTGGACGAGGCCTCGACCCTCGTGCCTCCATGTGGGCCAACAAAGGGCGGAGAGGGTAGGCAGTTCAGACAAGCCTCGGAACGTGATTCGAGTGTGATATCCTGACATCCCATGTATTATTAGGCAGTCTCTGGTTCGACTGAACGTAAGCACCCACGCTTACATCCACCCTTGGATCCAATTCGCTATAGAAGACCGTTGAGCAACGCAAAACAAGTGATCGCCATTCTTGGCAGGCAAGACGATCACGGCCAGGGCCGTCGGCAAGAAAACGGGCCGGATGATCACCCAACTCTTCTTCTCCCACCTTGTTACTCCTTCTCGAACCCCTTGACCCCCAATTTGTACCCTCTAAGACATTTTCGCTTCGATTGGATATTGCGCAAAATGTTGTGGCACTATATCGAGGCTTGCTCGAAGCCCAAATCTCGGAGAGAAGGTTGGATTCTTCGGTCTCCGGGGCTAGAAAACACGATTTGCAGCAACGACCTTCACATGCGAAAAACCAACGTATGTATTCGTAGTCGCTCAGCCACAAGTGGATACATTCTTGGCTATGCCTTGGCTACCAACAGCATCGTGCAGATTGATACTTGGGAGAGTGTTGTACCGCGCCCCATGATATGCGCAATAACACCCCCCAGTGATTAGACTTGCTTGTGACAGCCCAACCATATCTCTCTTGGCGGACACGAAGGCTGCGCGCAAGTGCAGATCAAGTTGCGGTTCCGGGGATGTCAGGTTAGGGCTGGGGTGTAGCTAGTGTGGGTGCCCTTATCGCAACATCAGATGGTGCGAACGCCGATCATGATCGCCGTTGAGCACTTATATCTCCTGAGTGAGGCCATGCTCATGAGATGCTTCTCCCCGTTAACCGTACGTAAAGCTCTGTGTTTCCAGCGAATACAGCAGCCAAATAAGCCTTTTCACTTTCGTATCCAATGACGACCCCTCGGCGAAGCTACGAACAACCTGGTGCTAATGGGCAAGCGAACCGGGTAATAGATGCACCCGCTTTGCGTCGAGCCATAACGGAGTCTACAGCTTATGACGATGCCTTCCGTACAAACATCAACGACCTTTCGTTACGAGGCGACAGCCGGGACTCGTCAACAACACCTTCCACCAAACCGCTTGTCCCGCCTGCACATGCGTGGCGGACATTGTTCTCTCAGGAAATAGCACATGACTGGGTCTTGGAGTTGCAATTGATGCTGATGACCATCTCAACCGGTGTTCTGGATGCGACAACCTTCAGCACCTTTTCTGTCTTTGCTACAAAGCAGACTGGTAAGCCGCCAACCCCTGATGTATCAATCAACCGACCATCGCAAAGCTGACTCCGCACAGGCAACACTCTATTCCTAGCTTTATACGCGTTCGGCCATCCATCGCTCGGCCCAGAAGTCGAGAAGAATGTCGCTACCTCAATATCATTATTCATCCTGGGAGCTGCTTTCTTCGGTCACCTATCTCGATACGTGCACCAAAAACGGCGAGCATGGCTACTCGCCTCAAACCTTTTCCAGACGGCACTGCTGTTCGCCGCTACTGCGATCCGTCATTGGGCACCGCATTCAGAGACAGGGCCGGCAACATTGGGAATTCTCGCCCTTACGAGCTTTGCTTCAGGTGGCCAGATCGTCGGCGCTGTGACTGTAGGCATGGCAGAGCTTAATACAACGATGATAACAGGCACACTTGTTCAACTGAGCAACGATTCCAAGCTACTCAAGCCTCATAATCCAGCGCGAAATAGGCGATTAGGGTTCTTCTGCAGTCTTCTGATTGGCTGCTTTGCCGGTGTAGGAGCGGTACGCTATCGCGATGCATCTATGGGTTTGCTCGTTGCTGCTTGTGTGAAGGGCCTGGCAAGTGTTTCTTTCGTCTTCAATCACGGCATGATAGTAGTCGACGGAGTTGTCGATGCGGAGAAATGTCAGGAGAGACGGGCTTCTGGTGCTGCGACACCGATTTCCAAAATCCTTTGGGGTGATTGATTAGGTTGTATAATGTAAACACTATTTGAATCATTTCAAAGTTTTCTTCCGCGACGATATGCTTCTGTAAGCTGTCAATCAATGGTCACATGGTACAGTATGCTGCAGCCGCCAGGGCCAGCCATGCCTGTTCCTCTCTCGTGGTGCCCGAACGCTAAACGACTTCTCTGCCTGAACGCTGAAAATGCGAAAGATCGACGCCAACTGCACACATCTTTGTTCATTAGTACCCATTAGTATTGCAACAGCTGATTGATTGTTGTATGGTCGCCAAGCTTGGATCTTCTTGGAGCCATTTGCCAGCTGTACTATCTGCTGAACGCAGAGAGAGTTCGACTCTTTGGTCGGTGACCGAGGCCAGCTCCTAATGCTATCTTAGCACAAAAAAGTCCCAAATTCAAAACCTCATTGTATAGCAATTACTCACGGCGCATAGAGTATTCCGGATTTGCTGCAGCGCTGGCGCATGCCCAGCATGAGCCCTTTGACCTTGCAGGATGGCGTTCCTTGAATTGATCCATCGCAATGCTGCAGTTGCTTGAAGGTAGAGCCTTTGTGCCTTGAAGCGGCGCACGGCAGCATCCGTAATGATCCTACAATCAAGTCAGACTCGGATGGCGGCGTGACAACGCTACAAATTTACGAACCTTCTCAAATGCGCCTTGATAATCTCTTCGTCACCTCGAGAGCCACCCTGTGTTCGGAAAGGCTGGGACAGAAGCGCCTGCGCCTGCGTCACACACTTCCTCAAGACCACATAGCCATCCTCGTTGTATTCCTCTGCTGAGGGGTTGGCGCGGATGGCAGATAGATAATCCAGAATGTTGCGGTAATCATTTAGGATTTCAGCCACACGCAGAGCGCGTGTCTGATTGACTATCGGTCGAGCGCAAGTTAGCAAGACTCCAGCGAGGAGCAGCGAGTGCGCAATGAAAAGAGAGACGTACGGCCATCAGCCATCAAAGGTCCTCAGGGGATGACAAGCAAGATCGTATAGGCGTGGAGCTCTCTGGATGACGGTGAAGCCTGGGGCTGATAGCGCCGGATGCAACGAAAGGCAGTTGAATGATCGACAAGTTGGCAATTGCTGTTTGCGGCCTCTCCGAACCAGTGTGGCGATAGGATGAGGTATATGAAGACCTCTGTCCCTCTTCGTCAATATACCGTCGTAATTGCTCCTGAGCATACTCAGGCCAATGTATCGGGAATCGAAAAACGTGGCTTGCATACTCCAGCGTTTGCAGCACTGGTGAGAACGAGCGAAAGGACCAATGCCTGATCTAATTCAATATTAGCTGAGTTGTAGTGCGTGATGATGTCTAAGCGTCAGTGTCGTCACTTCCAAAGCCAGAGAGACAGCGCAAGGAGAATGATGAAGAAATGAGACACCCAGCTGGAAAGTCGCAGTACTCTCGCAATACGATAGCGCAGCTAACGTCACCCTCCGGACGGCATCTGAACTTCCGCACGCATCCATGGCGGATTGCATACTAGTTGAGGATGACCAGGAGACCGCTACTGCTTTCTGGACACCAACCAGGCTGTTTATGGTATGGTCAGTATAGCATTGGGAGAACGGGTGCTCCTGCGGGCAGAGTCAGGTATGTTTTCATGAGCCCTAAACCATGAGACGACGTCAAGCTATTGGTTGACAGCAATCTCGCGTGCATCGGCTACCCAAAATCGACGTGCAAGTGCAGCCGGTATGCATCGTGCAGGATGCGCGCGAACAAGCTAACCACATCAATAGCTACGAGAAACTTCTTCCCAAAGCAAACATGCTTCGTTTGGCGAGGAGGCAGCCTATGGCAAGGCAGATATTTCCGCGAGAGGCGTTCTCCCGCCGCCCCGCGTGCAGCGCTAGCATGAATCCAGGAGCCGTGACAGCTATCGACCACACGCCGTGATCGACGCCGGCTTGGAGAGCCACGTGCGCTACGAAACACTGAGCCAATCTTGAGACATCGGAGCCTGTTTGGGGTTGATAGCTGAAGCTGCATCATGGTATAAACTTACATCTCATATCTAGTGTACAGCTGCTCAAGGTGCGGTGGTGGCCGGCCAATCAGCGGCTGCGGCTTAAACTGCGCCTCTGACGGCCCTATCTTTTCAAACGCCTCGTTCTTAGCTAGTGGTCCTCAGTCACGGACTTGACCGGACGCCCGCAACCTAGCCACGATGGTAATAGTTGCCGCGCTGCAATAGAGATTGTTGATGGCCAATGCCATTCGCATGCGCATCGTGAAAAATGGGCCATGTCAGGCTGAGCTACCTCAGTCCTTCTCGGCAATGGCTTGCAGCCTCTCCTCAATCTCATCTTCGCTCATGGTTCGGAAAGAAGAGTCGGTACCCTCCTGCCCATCTGTGCGCGGCCCACCAACGATGCCAATCTCCAACTCGCCCTTCTTGAAGTCAACGCTCAGCACGCTGCTTAATGTTGTGATGCCAAGCTCCACCACGTCCTCCCAACTGCCGTCAGCATAGTCCTTGTTCTTCAGCTTCTTCTCGAGGAAGTTGGATGCTTCTTGCGCCTTTGGCCCCGATGCCGTCGCCTTGTAGCCGACGTAGTAGCCTGCCGGATCACATTTGTACAGCTGGGGACCCAGCTCTGAATCGAGGGAGATGAGCGTAGTCGCTACGCCCAATGGTCGCATGTACGCCTTCACAATTGTCAGCATATCCTCTCACCCATCAGAGCGCAGCAAATCATACCCGTTGTGTGTAGACCTGAGAAATGTTCGCAATCCGCTTCGCCAGAACATCGCACGGCATCTCGTACCCGAACTTGTATCTGAACTCAGCTGCCTCTCCTCTTGATCGCATTACCGAAGCCCTTGCATCTGCTATCGAGCCAGTCATCACGCAACCGACGGAAGGCGACATTCTGTAAACGTAGGAGACCGAGGACGGATCAATCAATTTGTCCTACGCCGCGCATCAGCTCAACACACTTTTGCCTCCCTGTAGTATCTGAATCCTGTACATACTGGCACCTTCTTCTGAGATAGCACTACTGCGCAGTTCTTGCCCCGTATGCCGACGGATGTGATGTTCGCTGCCGTGATCGCCTTGAATGCATACTCTAGACTGAATCAGTCGATGTGCCAAACAGATTATTCCCGCTCCATAGATGACGTACCGACTTGGTAAAGGCGACCTTGGTCTGAGAAGATGGTGATATGCCTGTCGAACCCTACATCAACACTGTCAGCCGAAGCTCCATTCGGGCAACATAGGGGAGCGATGTACCGGACATGGCGGCGGTTTCGGACCGGTGTCGTTTCGCTCGAGGGGCTCGGAGAGTTTCGACGGTATCGTGGAGTCGTAGATTGCGAGTTCGATGGCCCTTTCAATGATGTCCGGCTTGCTAATACACCAAGGCGGCGATGAACAGCGCGTCCAGCCTGGAGTGACGCAGGAGCTTGGGCCACTAGTGCCTCAGGCGTTACAACAACCACCTCCAGCTGGCCGGGGGCAAACTGGAAGCGTCAACCTTGGAAGGTAAGGTAACATCTCAAGCTCTTCCACTTCTCCTTGTGCATGGTGGGCTCCTCAGTCTGCCTAAATTTATTCTCATTGATGTGATACATATCCGGACTTAGTCTAGACCACTTCAACAAGTCTCGTGATCATTGGGTTCGGACAAGCTACTACACCCACGAGATCGTAGTGAAAGCGCCCAGGAAGGGCTCATGGATAACGCTAATCCTCATGCAATATGACCAGCTATTCTCTTCACTTCACATCAAATGCCTGTCGCAGGCTTACCATGAAAGCGACCTTAAAGAGACGAGGCATAAAACGCCTCTTTTCGCGCAGGAAGCCAATGATGTTGTTACTATGCTATATGAACTTCGGCATTCTGTCAACAGTATCTTGGAACAGCGAACGAGCAGCCAATTCCGCCTGACTCCAAACCCCCAAATCTAGGCTTTGATGTACGGGATGCCTGTCAACTTGAAAGCCCTCTCATCTAGCGAAGGTTTGTTGACCGGCTCGAAGCGATTATGGGGATCATCCTCCCCGTCACGCTTGCCAATATTGCTGCCAGTGTGGCGTGCGTTGGGCCAGTGTGTAGTACCCACCCAGCGCTCGAACGCGTCTCGCTTCCTCAGCAAGTCCTCTTGCGACGCGTCCGATACAGGCATAAAGCAAGTGTATACGCAGAAGCGTGGCTGCTGCGTCTTTGAGCTGAGATTGTAATGCGGCGTCCTGGAATCCCAGACGAGCAAATCTCCTGGTTCAGCACAGACTTTCTCCCACTGGCAGCCCTTCTCCTCAAGCCACTTCATGCCGGCATCGGTGAATCCAAACCACTCTGGAGTCCAGGCGGGGATGCGCTCCTCGTTGATGAACTCACGATGGAACTCCTCCGAGAGCATGTGTCCTCCACGGCAAACGATGAGTCCGCCATCGTCTGGTCCATTTGGAAGCATGTTCACAAGGCCTTGGAGACACCTGAATCCCGGCTTCAACGGGTCTTGGTCCTGATGCGGCCATGGCTTGTTTTCAGGAAGATCTTTACGGCTGCAACAAGTTAGCTCATCCCGGCATTGCGTCTTTGAATCGATACTTACTTTGGGAACCCGAAGTTGATGGCATCGAAAGAAACGATGAGGTCTTTGTCGTCATACACCTTTTCGAATGCCTCGACCACTCCAGGCTCGCTACGGATGGCCCATGCAAAGTCCTCATGTGTCACAGCATACTGCAGGCACATGCCCTTCTGGTCGATCCATGGCAGCTTGTCTTTGTCTATACGAGTCTTAGCGCTTGCCTTACGGCCGTTCATGGATACTTACGGATGGATGTAGGGTCATCTCGCTTGAAACCCAGGTTGCTTTGTTAAGTCAGCGACCTTTCGAACCAATGCGCTTGACAAAGTATACTTACAACCCTTCGAGCCAACTGTACATGGCGTCTGCATAGGAATCGGCGCGCTCACGCGGCACTGCGCCCTTGATGATGGCGTATCCGTCGCGCACAAGATCATCTCGCCAATCTCCGTACGATGGGTCGCTGCCATCCAGCTTCAACGCATGCTTTGCAGCAGGCACCGGTAAGGTAATGTGGGAAGTCTTTGTGTTCTCGGTGATTGTAGTAGCAGACATGTTCGCAACTCGATGTGTAAAGGCAAGCTTCTCGATGTGTAAAGGCAAGCTTCTAACTTCTTCGGTATCCTGTATGACCTTTGGCAAAGAGCGCAATCACAGAGGCTACTAATATGAACAGCGGCCCTCTCGAGATGATGTGCGCACTGCAGAGCACGGCCGGAGGCCCTGCAACAAAGGGCACCACATGTTCCGAACAACCTGTTCGGAACGGGTGGGCAGGCTTCTGACTGATCTACGTTGTGGGGGCATTTGCGGCGACGAGTGGGCAAGAGCTTCACGAAAACGATTGGAAGAGCGTTCCAGACAATTTCTTTTGAGGAGTAGATGCGCATGCACGGCTACATCAAACTTCGTGCGATACCGCGCTGCTCACGTTTAGTAGGTGGTAGACTTGTGCGACTTCACGGAGCGTTCACTCGTGTTTAAAGCTCATCAACTCTATCACACCTGGATCTTCTAGGCCATGCCTTTTCAAATTGCGATCGTTGGGGGCGGCATCGCTGGGCTAGCGGCTGCAATTGCCCTTCGAGCGCCGGGGCGACAAATTACGGTTCTCGAACAGTCGCGCTTACTTGCTGAGATAGGAGCTACAATATCCCTCCAGCCGAATGCCTCCCGGATCATGCAGCGGGAATGGGAGTTAGAAGGACTTTTGGAAGGAGCGCGTGGCACAGTCGACCAAGGCTTTCGGATATACAACACAGATGGGCATATGGTGAACAGCATACCACTAGCGGGCAAGACTGAATACGAAGGTGACCGCATCATGTACCATCGACAGGACCTCCATGAGGTATGTTGCTACAATCCGACATAGATACTGATTCACAGATCGGCTGACGATGACAGTACATGCGATCCGAAGCAACCTCTCCTACTAGAGCGGGACCCCCTTCAGAAATTAGAACGTCCTGTCGTGTAACGGCATGCGACACCGAATCCGGTCAGATCACGCTCGAAAGTGGCGAAATAGTGCATGCTGACCTGATCGTTGGTGCCGACGGTATTCATAGTGTGCTTCGTGGCCTTGTCGTAAACGAGACTGTGCCCACAGTACCCACTGGACTATCCGCCTATCGGCTGATGGTCCCCAGCGCTCGTCTGGAGCAAAAGTTGCCTGAATTCTGCGAGCGGATAAACCCAAGAGAGCCTTTCACAAGTATGGTGATGGCGCACGATTGCAGGTTGATCATGGGTCCGGCTAGGGAGGGCGAAGTTTACAGCCTTGTCGGTCTTGTTCCTGACGAGCACATGCACGAGAATGCGGACACCAAACAGTCATGGAGATCGCGAGGTGACATCGGCAAAATGCTGGAAACGTTCAAGGATTTTCCATCTTGGATTACTTCGCTTTTCAGCTTGGCCGACGACATCGGTCTGTGGCAGCTTCGAGATATTCAGCCATTGGATTCTTGGACGAAAGGCAGGGTCATACTAATTGGTGACGCTGCTCATGCAATGTATGTTGATTGCTAAGCACTTGACGATACACTCCAAAATACTGCTGCTAACTTCGGGATCTATAGGCTTCCCACACAAGGACAGGGTGCATCGCAAACTATAGAAGACGCCGAAGCTCTAGGGGCTTTCTTCGAAGGAATTGGAGAGAATCCTTCCAAGGCGCAGGTCGAGCAGACCCTTCAAAGCATTTACAAGTGCCGACATGAGCGTGCAAGTTTAATACAACGATACAGTCGACAGGCAGCAAAGCCAGCTACAGACAAAGGCTCCAGCGAAATCAAGATGTAAGTGCGAACATCGCCCTCGGTCCATTTTTTTCGAGGCGTAGTGAAGCTGACCTTGACATGTTTGCAGGAAGCCGGACGAATTTATGGACTACAATTGCATGTACAGAGGGGCAAAGCATTGGCAGCAAAGGAACGTTGTTGCAGGCACAGCTTGACCTCGCTATAATCTCTGGGGTCTCACGATCATGTTTGATCGCTTCTTCGGCTAGAGCGTGGCTGTTTGGTACCCCGGGGTGTTCCCCGCATATTGCCCACCTTTTCCGTCTGCCGCCACCTCAGATCCGTTAGTGACTTTCATGACTTGTCCTCATCCCAACGACCGCTCTTTCCGCAAACACGTCTACAGCTTTGACCGCCATGCCCTCGCCACCGCAATCTACAGATCGCCCACCGTTTGTTTGTCAAGTTTGCCAGAGGCAATATGAGCGGTATACAACGTTCTCGATGGCTATTGTGCGTAAGAGCGAGATGCTGATGCTTACTAAGATACGACCACTTAAGCCGACACCTCGACTCTCGTAAGCACATTCCAACTCTCGATGATTCGCGAGTCTGGTCTAATGTCAGTCGTGTGTAGATCGCAATGAGCGTAAGTTCCGATGCTCTGAATGCCCTCGGGCGTTCAACAGAAGGTATGGTGCATCACCCTTTCTTTTCCGAAAGTCTTGCTGACCCGTGCCCTAGGGATCTTCTTCTCCGGCACCAAGCAAATCATTCTAAGAGCGAGACGCTCGGTGCAAGAAGTCCTGGGTATCTCAATCGAAGGGCCGTCAAGGCTTGTGATGCCTGTGTCACTTCCAAGCTCAAATGCGATAATGGACGACCCTGTCAACGTTGTTCCAAAAGACGGATTCCTTGTCACACGGAGTCCCTCGATCGAGCAGAGAATCCGACCTGCGATAGTGCACTAGTCAGTGATCTGTGGAATCAAACCGGTCAGACAGAAAGCTATCCGACACAAACTTCTCTGGGAACCGCGCAGAATGATGATTCTAGTGAAAGTTTCCTTCCATCTCAGGTGGCTGCAGGCACTTCTAAAGCCGATCTCTTGTGGACACCAGCCGCAAACGAGATTGGCATTGATGCTGATGTCCCATCCTTCTTTGGCCATATAATGGCCCCAGGGGGTTCCGAACTTGGACCACTCGACGCCTTTCAACTCCCACCAGATATAAGCAGCGTTTTGCCAGATCAGGATTGGCTGGGCGATTTTGACATCTTCGGCGCAGACTTTATTCCTGCCGTCGACAACGCATTCGCAGCACCTCCCGTCGACATTCTGCCGCAACAGTATCAAGCTCAGCCGGATGGCGTTACAGAGGAGAACGTTGAAGGGCATTCTTCTCGCCGATTGAATCAGGCAGATCACGCTCGGGAGCGGCATGCTATTTTCAAGCGTTCGCCGTGGCTATGGATTCCTGAGCGTAACTCCAACGCCTTCACTGAGCACAATCGCATTCAGCTGGACGAGGGCCATCTGCAATCGGCCACTTCACCACATCAACCGTTTGCGGAGACCCTTTCCATCCCTGATCGCCTCTCGCAAAGCTCCAGAGACCGGATTCTTCAGCTGATTGTTCGAACGGCAAAGTCGCAGATATGCATTACCTCCTTCCCGTCTGCAGATTGTTTGGACCTCCTGATTAAGATGGGAATCGCGAAGAAGTTTGAGACCGATGCCTGGATACACCCTTATACATTCAAGTCGGAAGATTGTAGACCAGAGTTACTGACTGCTTTGGTAGCTGCTGGTTGTGTATGCTTTGGGGTAAGTCTTTCAACTGAGAAAGAGCCTAGATCAACTCAGACTGACTTTGAGCTATAGGTCAAGACCGTCTCTAGGACAGGTTTAGTCTTGTTAGAAATCGTCCGAGTTGCCCTCAGCCGCGTGATCGAAGAAGACAATTCGGCAGGTCGTGACATCCAGTGGCTCCAAGCGTCGATGATATGGCTGGACGTAGCAGCCTTCTGCGGCTTCAAGCGCAAGATGGAGGTAGCAGAGAGCAATCTTCAACCTCTTATCACGGCAATGAGACGTTATGGAAAGTTCGACAGAGTGGCATACAGCCCAATTACGCCCTCAACCGCAGATTCAGGTTCTCAGCTTCACGAGACATGGCTTCAATGGGTCGAAGCGCAATCTTTTTGCCGCCTGGCACACCATTTGTTCGAGCATGATACCTTCATGACATTGACGAAGCATCGCAACCCTTTGCTATCATACGCAGAGCTCTCGCTCCCACTGCCGGCGTCTCGTGCATTGTGGTTGGCTCCGTCTGCTGATGAGTGGAGAACCATCTACCTGGGGCTGCAATCTCCATCTCATCGACAAGCTCCTTCATTGCGCTCAACTCTGGCTGACTGTGGGATCATGCGATGTATGATTCCAGAAGTGGATGTGCAGGTCGCTACGAGCACTTACCTATCCGGCATCGCAGCTCAAGTTTGGGAGCACGGCAAGCTTGTATCCTTGCACGCCAACGGCGGGGATGACTCTGATGCAACGGCCAGACTGTGGAATCAATCTCGGCACGAAAAGCTCTGCGATATCCTCCATGCGTCAGAGCTGAGTACCAATGTAGCGACCTTCTCGACTGCGCTATTGAGGCACTTCCTACTTATGACTTTGCACGTCAATCTCGACAACATCATGCGCTTCGCAGGAAAGTGTGGTGAGGCTGAAGCACAACAAGCATATCAGGCCTTAGTAATATGGCTACCGACGAAGCCTGCGAGACTTGCGCTGTGGCACGCCGTACAAGTTGTCAGAGCAGCAAGAGATGCGGCGCCCTACCAGCTGAGGGGTTGCGATGCTTTCCTCACATGGCATGCAGTCTCGTTGATGTGGGCCTATGGGATGCTGCAGCAGAACGTCGCTCGCCGCACTGCTCGGTCGTCTCCTGTGCCGGACAGTACCACCTTAGAGGCCTCTATACCACCGTCCCAAAAGCGGCTTGTGTTTCTCGATGGCGAAAGGTCAGCGGAAGTAGACGACTTCCTTTACCGGAATGATGGCATTCCCTGCATGCGATTACTAGACTCTTCACATACGGTGTGCAGTCTACACAAAGCGCAAAATGTAATGACGATTGGCATTGAAGTACTGGAGCGCAACTGTCCAGGTGAAGGAAGAGTGGGCATGCCGCAAATGATTAAGAGTCTTTGCGATCTTATGGAGGAGCTGGGAAAGCTACGTTGAATGAATCGACGACGAAGGTCAATGAAATTTGAAAATCTTGATCTTATGAATGATGATAGCGTTCATATCGCGCTACTCTGCCATACATGCCGTCAAACACATCACTCTACTGTCTTTCATTCCTTTTTGATGAGTAAGCTGTAACAAGTGGGGAAATCATGATGTCCGGTTCACTCCTGCCTCCTACCTTGTCGGGTGGCTATCATACAGTTCAGCCCTCAGAAGTAGCTAAATAGGCGAAAGGCTAGCCGAGACTGCCTGTCACAATCATCAAGTGCTGTTGCCCCGCATACAGGAAACTGCTTTGTCCAAGTCATGGCTGAGGATGTGAGTGCCTGGCTCTAGTCCATTTCTACACTGGTTTTTTCCTATTGATAAGTTCTCTTTATCACGCCCCTACAGCGGACTGAGCCGACGGAAGAATCAAGCCTCATCTCCAACATGGAGCGCCGGTCTAGTGGTCAGATAGTGAACAGTTCCAAAACTGGCACCGTAAAACTAGCTGGCCGCGAGGCACAAGAGGCGACCGAAAATGAGCACAATCTCAGCTTTATCGAAGCTATCAAACTGTATCCAAAGGCAGTAGGATGGAGCATCTTCTTCTCTTTAGGGTGAGATATCTTGCAAGAAAGCCGACAGTCCTTTGCGACTGACTGGCAGAAACAAGGGTTATCATGACCGCTTTCGACCCACAGCTCCTAGGAAACCTCTACGCTACACCAGCTTTCCAACGAGACTTCGGCTACTTCTACGACGGATCTTATATCGTTTCGGCGCCGTGGCAGACGGGACTATCCATGGGCAATCCCATCGGCCAAGTGGTCGGAGCCTTCTTCGCCGCATACCCTATGGAATGGTTCGGGCGCAAGAGGACCTTTGGCGCAGCCGTAGTCTTGACGTCTGCTTTCATATTCATTCAGTTCTTCGCCCGGTCGCTGCCGGTTCTCCTGGTCGGTGAGTTGCTGGGTGGCTTGGTTCTAGGCACTTATGCGACCATCGCTCCTACATACGCTTCTGAAGTCTGTCCGGTGGCCTTGAGAGGCGTCTTAACTAGCTACATCAATCTGTGCTTCGTTTTAGGTCAGCTTATCGCAAATGGTATCACTGCTGGGACTTCTCGGCTCGATAGTCATTGGGCTTACAGTGCACCTTTCGCCGCGCAATGGTTCTGGCCTCTGGTGATTTTGATCGGTTGGCCGTTTGCTCCTGAGAGCCCGTAAGTGTGACTCTGCCTTGAATGTGAGCACATATGGTCTTATCTAATAAACTTGATCTAGCTGGTGGCTTGTTCGCAAGGGCAGAACCGAAGATGCGGAAAGGTCACTCCGTCGTCTTGCGTCCACGAAGGTTGACGTTAGACCGACGTTAGCAATGATCGCCACGACAGACCAGCTTGAACAAGAGTTGGAGGCTGGTACGACCTATAGAGATTGCCTGCAGAAGGCCAACCTCAGACGCACCGAAATCGCGGTTGGCGTCTACTGCATACAGGTGGTCTCCGGCGTCTATCTTGTCGGCTATGCAACCTACTTCTTCGAGCAGGCAGGACTACCAGTAGACAGGGCCTTTGATATGGGTATCGGTTTCCTCGCACTTGGAGTGTTGGGTACAGTTCTCTCTTGGGTGTTGCTCATACGCTTCGGCCGCCGTGTAATATACAACACGGGCCTGGGCTTGCTCATCCTTTTATTGTTCCTGATCGGCATACTGGACTGCATACCCGAGTATGAGAACCACACGAATGTGATCTGGGCTCAGTCTTCATTAATGCTAGTCTGGAACTTCTGTTACGATTTCTCAGTTGGCCCTATCTGCTTCGTGATTCTCTGCGAGGTGTCGGCTACAAAATTGCGATCCAAGACAATAGCGCTGGCCACGGCTGCACAAGCACTGCTCGGTATAGTGATGACCATCGTGATCCCATGTAAGTGGATAAGACTGTGCCATCGTGAAATTAGATGAAGAAGTCCTGACTTCTGCTCAGATACGATCAATCCAGATGAGGCAGACTTGCGAGGGAAAATGGGATTTTTCTTCGGCGCTTTATCCGCGCTGGGGCTCGTCTGGTCATTCTTTAGAGTGCCAGAAACCCGTGGCAGAACATACGAGGAATTAGACATCATGTTCTCCCACCGAGTGCCTACTCGACAGTTCAAGAGTTGGCGGATGGACTGATACAGCTAGTGTTTCGACGCCATTGATCAGTGGGCGGATTGGCGTCGTAGTTGGGGTTTTCGTCAGCATAGACGCTCGGTGTTGTTAGATCCTTATTTTTTCTGTACAACATCACCGTTTTCTTGAGATGCATCAACGGTTCTCCGCGGTGCTGTATGACATTGCGGAAGTGTGCATGACTCAAGCTTTCTATGGCACCAACTGGCAGGGTTGCCAGGATGAAACGCCACTCGATCAAGCCACGGCACGTGCGTAGCTCAGACGGCTCTAGACCCGATTGCCGATGACTTGCTGTGACGCGAATCTCCAGAAGCTGCCCGACACCTGCACTTCCTTTCCCGCTCAACCTGTCGGTGCTGTCCATCGCTCACTTTACGGAGCGCAATCCGCAGACTCCAACGCCAGGTCACCGGGAACTGTAGTGCTGTGGACTCTCACGTGGACATGGTACTGAAGTCGACTCTCGAGGCGCAAGCGTCCTAAACCTTGCCACCTGCCGAAGCTCGACTCCGCAAATGACCGCTACCCTTGAGTTTCCTTGTGAAGCACAACCTCCGTTCGGTCTTGACCTGGATTGCGGCGAATCACCAAAATGGCGGCAGGGCGCACTCTAAGATCGCTGGTGTCTCGGCGCCGGCGCGCAGGCAGCGAAGGAGAAGATGAGGAAGGCCCGGTGATTGTCAATGATTCGCAGAGCGAAGGATCCGTACTGAGCGACGCTGAGGACGACGACGTCAGTACCGCGGACGATACCAGTAGACGTGGCGCTTCTCCGATCGCAGTAACTTCCCAATCGGGGGTGGAGGTAGCGAATGGCGCGAATCCACCGAAAAAGGCGCGCAACAAGTCGAAAAGCAAGAAGGCGAAAGAGCAAAAGTCTCAGCCTGATGGCTCGTTGCAGCAGCCTTCGCCGCCAGCACAGGCTAGTAACTTCAAAGCGATGGCCGACACGGAAGCGATGATGAAGGGGCTGCGAATTGGGCAGGATGACCAGCAAGAGGTGATCGACTTCGAAGGCGTAGGCCAGAATGGTAGTGCGGCGCGTGCAAATGACAACGATCTGGCGCCTGTAGTCGTCAACGGCAGTAACGATACACCTACGCAGCGGCAACGTCGAGATCACGAGGACTACAGAAAGAAGCGCGACGCTGACCCTGCGTTTATACCAAACCGTGGCAATTTCTTCATGCACGACACTCGAGGTCACTCTGGCGGTCAGGCTCCAGTCATGAGGGGTGGATGGTCAGGCAGAGGGCGCGGAAGAGGCGGGCCAACCGTAGGCGGACCTTTCTCGCCAGCGAACCAAATGGTACAGAATCAACGTGCTGCTCAGCAACCATGGAAACATGATCTACATGACACGATCAATGAAGAGCCCACTAATGGATCGGCGTCCGTAAAAAGGCCAGAGTCGCCTCGTAGTCGTGACGTGGAAGATAATGCGCGGTTGTTCCCAAAAGCGCCATCAGCAAACGGCCAAGGACAACATAGAATCCTGTCATTTTCCAGTACCACTTTGGTTGGCAAGGTCCAGATCAGAGTACTACTTCCAGGCATGAATGCACCCATTGCATTTTCGGAAGTGCCTTGGAAGAACTACATTAGGCTGCCGAATCACCGACCTCCTCTTCGCCGAGACAAACCCGTGCGCGTCTCACTTCCTGATCGCGCACCGCAGTACATATTTCCTTCAACGGACCGTTCGTTCATCTTCATCCCCAGGCAGAATCGGCCCACCCAACAGGGCTTTCAACGTGGCTCGTACCAGAGGAGTGTGGGCGGGTATGGCTATTCGAGTCGGCGAACGAGCATGTATGGCGGCAGCATGTACGCTTCGAGTGTGGCCGCAAGCAGAAGGTCATCAATGGCCGCCATCTCGCGCGCGGATGCTTTCTCACCGACCTCGTTCGCAAGCGCTGCCGGCATGGGCCCTGCCAGCAGACCAGTCGTGCGGTTGCCACACGGTACACCTCACTTTTCAGCGGTCAACACGCCATCAGCTCCAATGTCGGGTCATCAAACACCGGTCATGCAGACTTACACATACCCCTTGCCGCAGCAACCGACCTTCCAAGGCACCCCGACAAGTACGGTGCATCAGCCGAGGCCGCAAAAGGCCATATCCGTGACCGGTATCGAATCGCCAGCACTGCTACAGCAACAGGACTCATCTACTGAGCCGCTGCCTTTCCAAAACCAGCTGCCGTCCCACATGGAGCAGCAAACTTATGCGCACCAGCAGCCGTACTTCTCGCCACGACAGCCGCTCTCATACTCCTCTCAGCCGCAAATTAGTACCCCACTGTCTGGTATACCGGAGCAAGCTGTTCATGCGCCCCACTTCCAGGCACAAAATATGCCGTATGGACAACCTCCATACTATCCGCAATATCCGCCGCAGCAACCGTACTATTACTCGCCCCCGGGTCCAAATGGTTATCAGCAAATGCCAATGTACATGCCACCCCAAGGCTACATGATTCCACAGCCGATGCCTCCTCATCCGCCACATCAACCGGAACATCAACAGCACCACCAACATCAAGGTGCTCAGGCCCAAGATGCTCAGCACCAGCAATCTCAGAGTGGTATGGTTGCTCAAGAAAGGAACGGGATGGTATTCTACGTCCCTCAGTCGGAAGCTCAGGATCAGGGCCAGGGCTACCAACCGGCGGAGGGCTTTGTACCGTCGTACGCAATGCCTGGGCTGCCACCACCGACACCTGCTCCTGATGCGAATTTTTATTACCCACAACCCGTGTACCATGGTGCTCCGTCACAGCAGTAATGTCGAATTATTGCGTACAAGCCTTTTTAAGCTCGGATATCGACCATGATTGTTGGTGGCGACAAGGTGAATTGTCATCATCACATGCCGTTGAGATGCTGTCCTTGAAGCAAGACAAGGAGATGCGCGATACTGCGCCCAAAGGTCCTACCAGGGCCCTCATATCACCCTCCTACATTCTTTTCTTTTGTATAGAACTAATCACGAGTGTCGGAGGCTAAGTCCTGGTACAATCGGACCCTATATTTGGGCGTTAGGAGGACTGCAGAGCTGATGATCGTTGTTATGGGAAAAGGGGTTTGAAGATGGTAGCAACCATCATTTGAGTAATCTTTGTTCGGTCAGCACAGGCGTTGGATGGAGCTCAAAGAGGCGATTGAATGATCCTTTGCGTTTTGTGATTGTGAATTAGCATTTATACCCTGCGTCAATGCGTTTCTGACTTGATGGTTGTGACCTTTCCTGGTTGCGCGCTGCCTCAGCTGGTGGTTTTTATTGCCACTTCACTGACACACTTCTCAAGTTTGCCACTTGACCTTACTCTCTTGATGACAAACCCTCTCCATCGTCGCAGTGAATTGAAGAAAGGCGTCGTGTTCGCCTCCTTCTGGCGTCTTCGGCGACGCTGACGGAGCATTCCGGTGAGTCGTTTCATGTGACACAGCTTAGCCAAGCTGGCCCGTGCTTCCTGAGCTACGTCTCGCCGCGAAGGCAACCAGCAGCTCTCGTCACCTCTCATACGTCTTCCACTTCACTTACTCCCACTCATCTACCTGCCCTTTGTCACATCCATCATTTGCCTCGTTCCTCATTCCTCATTGCAGCAACTTTTGGAAGCTGCGTCAACTAGCGTGCTACAACGAGAGCAATAGCGAGTAATCGCTTATCGCTGACGAACCGCCGCTAACGTCACCGAGCCGGTGAAGCGTAGCCGAGCTTCCAGCTCCATCTATCCATCATCGGTCCCCGACAGCCTGACTTCCATACCTACAGTCACCAAACGACCGCAGACATCATCGGCAGTATGGCTGCAACGGGTCATCACAATGCGGTCCCACCTGACACGCTCATCACAATCAAAGTCTCCGTCAACGATAATCTGAAGAAGCTCAAGCTGCCACTCCGTGATCTGGGGGCTAATGTGCTGCCTGATAAGGTAAGTTCCCACCTGGAACCCTTCGCCGTGCTTCACGCCTCACTTGTACTTGAGCAGCTACTGACGGATGGTATAGCTCCGCACCCTATTGAATATCAAGCCCGAGCAAGTCGTCGTCTTCGAGCGTTTCTCTGACTCTGCTGGCGGCTACATCACCCTTGACCCAAACAGCCCGCAGGTCTTCAAGACTCTCATTCGCGCAGCGAAGGCCAAGTTGAAGCTGCGTCTGAAGGCCACTGTGACTCCCATGGGGCCGCAAGAGCAAGAAGTAAACAAGGACCTCCCGCAGAACGCAACCGATCCAGTCATCGTCAGCTCGCCCGTTTATCAAGAGAGCCCTCGCGACTCCACGGCACTTGGATGTCGATCGGTCGGCAGCGGTATCTTCCAATTCCGCGAGACTCGCAACTCTCAGACATCACCTTCGAACACCGATGAGGCTCAAGCACCTCAGCCTGCTGCATCTACCAACAAGGCCTTGTTCGATGGTCTTGCCAGCCAGACCAGCCTTCCCGTTCGTACGAAAGAGCAGCCAGGCAACATTCTCATCAATAGCCTCGGCCACCCATGGTCAGTCTATTGCAACGCTTGCGATAAGGTTATGGCGGACGCACATTTCCATTGCAGTATCTGCGACGGCGGCGACTACGATCTGTGCCAAGATTGCGTCGTATCTGGCAAGCTTTGCCCGGGTGAGGGTCACTGGCTCATCAAGCGTTCTATCCAAGATGGCAAAGTCGTCAACAGCACTACTGAGCGCATCTCGCCTCGTTCCGCTCGCGTGAGCAAGCCCATCAAGATCGAAGACTTGATGCAGAGTCCCAGTGAGGACAAGAAGGAGATGCCCGGCTCGTTTGCAGACGAGACCAAGACCCTCGCAGAGGAGCCGCAGATCCCAACTCGTACGTGCAACAGCTGTGTTGTTGTGTTGCCGGAACGCGAGTTCGTCACTTGCACAACCTGCGACGACTTCGATCTGTGCATCAGCTGTCACACCGGTGGCAAGCATGGTCATCACCCTGCTCACGGCTTCAAGCCAGCCACTGATGATACAGTGCTATCGCTCGCTGCCGAGACAATGCTCTCACCAGGTCGCAATGTTCGTCACAACGCCATTTGCGACGGATGCGATGGCAAGATCTACGGCGTGCGTCACAAGTGCCTGAGCTGCCCAGACTGGGACTTCTGCGGCGAGTGCGTGAAGGACGCCCGCCACACTCATCCACGTCACCGTTTTGCACCCATCTACAACCCGATTCCAGACCAATACGTAACGCCCGTCCGCCACTATGGCATCTTCTGCGACGGCCCACTCTGCAACCACAAGAGTGACCAGTCCTACATCACGGGCGTCCGCTACAAGTGCGCCGTCTGTCATGATACCGACTTCTGTGCTTCCTGCGAAGCTTCACCTGGCAACCACCACAACCGCACCCATCCGCTCATCAAGTTCAAGACGCCTGTTCGCAACGTGAGCATCACTACAGAGAACGAGGATGTGCGTGGCAATGTGCGCATGATGGGCGATCGTCAGCAGGCGGCTGCGCAGGGTATTGCCACTGAGGCTGGGGCACCCGTTGCTCTTCAAGGCAACGCTGCTTCGCAGGTAAAGACCATGGCTGAGATCGAGCCTAGCGATGCCAAAGAGGCCCAGCCTATTCCGGTCTTCACATCCGACAGCAAGTCGGCCGGTGCAAGTGAGTCTGTCGCCCCCCACTCAGCGCTGCTCAACGCGCACTTCGTCCAGGATAGCATTCCCGATGGCATGACCATCGCGCCTGGCGCCCGCTTCACCCAGATGTGGACTTTGAAGAACCCCGGTCCGTACGCTTGGCCCGCTGGCTGTAGTGTCCGCTACACTGGTGGCGACAACATGCTCAATGTCGACAACGGTCATCCCTCGTCCGTCACCGATATCGCTGATGCTACTGAGAGCAATGTCGTCGGTCGGGAGGTCCAGGTTGGCGAGGAAGCTGCATTCAAGGTCACGCTCAAGGCCCCTGCTCGTGAGGGCAAGAGCATCAGTTACTGGCGCCTCAAGGCCGCTGATGGCACGCCATTCGGTCACCGGCTGTGGTGCGACGTCGATGTCAAGGCCCCCGCCATTCCATCATCGGTCGCTCCCAAGCCAGAGCAGCCAACCTTCGCGTCGCCGTTTGAGGCTGCCGAGAAGGCCCACACCTTGCGTTTGCAACAAGCGAACCTGCAGGCGCAGCGTCAAGCTCAGTTCCAGCAAATGATGATGGCGAGGCGTCAGCGCGATGCCCAGCTGCTTCAGCAACGCGAGATGATCCAACGTCAGCAGGCTGCTCAGAAGGCTCAGGAGCAGGCCCAGGAGTCAAACAGTGGTGCACCACCTACCTATGAATCCTCCGAGAATCTGCACGCTCGTCTCGCCGGAATGCGCGCTGAGCAGCAGCGTCGCCGTGATGCCATGATGGCGCACTTCCGTGCACAGCAGACTCACGCTATGCAGGCGACTCCAACTTCGGCCTCTCCTGAGGCCGAGAGGGCTCGCAAGGAGGCGGCTAAGCAGCGTGTCGAGCACATCAAGGCCAAAATCATGCGCAACCGTGAGGAGCAGGCTCGTAAGGCCCTGGAGGCGCAGAGGGCCGCTGCTGCGGAGCAGAAGAACGCCGATGAGACTGAGAAGGTGAAGAAGATCATCGAAGAGGTGACCAAGTCTGTTGAGGAAGAGGAGCAGGTGCAGAAGGTGGCTGATGAGGAGAAGTTGGAGGGCAGCCAGATGGTGTTCCCGAAGCTGGAGAAGGAAAGCCCAGCCTCGTCCACTTATCAGTCTGCCACCAGCTCTTCCATCAAGGGCAAGCCCGCTTACGTGGAAAGCGAGGAGGGTGAGATTGAGCGTGCTGCTACCCCTCGTACCGCTCCTGCTGCACCTGCCAGCGTCATTTCTACTATCGCTTCGCCCACTGTGGAACGCGGCAATGATGACGACGAGTTCGAGGTCATGAGCGCAGAGGACAGCGAGGAGGAGGATGACGGTTTCCTTACAGATGAGGAATACGATATCCTGGACGCCAGCGATGAGGAGACGGTTGCTTCCAAGTAGCTGTCGAGGCTGGAGAAGGAAGGAGGATCAGATTGAATACGGGCCAACACGACCACAGCTTTCTCATGTTTTACTAAGGCTATGTTTTGGGAGTAGGGAAGGGTGGCGTTTCGGGATGGTTTATGTGCTCCTAGCTCGTTCGGTCGAAAGCTAATGACTTCTCACGAATATTCAAGCTATCAATGATGTTTTTCACCAAACCTTTTCTTCTATTCTCGATGCTTTAGGTGATGTTGCTTGCTTACTATATGCGGCAAGTGCAGCTATGCCCATCCTAGGACGGCACGTGACAGTCATAAATGCCGAAGCATTGCCAAGTGGGGTTGTCTTCGACATCATCTTGCTCCATCATCAACATGCAGCTACGTCAAGCTGAAGGACATCACTGCATTCAAATGTAGGAACTCTAGTAGGTGGACGTTCTATATTCTTTTCATTCTTATACATCT
The DNA here is from genome assembly GCA_022701445.1 of Hortaea sp. C3G1500-4. NCBI lineage: Eukaryota > Fungi > Ascomycota > Dothideomycetes > Mycosphaerellales > Teratosphaeriaceae > Hortaea > Hortaea sp. C3G1500-4. The sequence goes on along the minus strand of JAJVDI010000008.1, from coordinate 410,148 downwards.
CTGTCGAAGGTAATCGATCTTGATTTCTCCACCAGATCGCCTTCCCCAAGATCCTTCATCTCGTACGGTGGACATCTGTGTTTCTAAAGCTCTCTAACTTCTATCTCTTCGCCTTCAATCATTTCCTACTCCCTCCAATACGCTACCTGACTCTGCTCCTTCTTGCTACCACATCCCAGCCAAAGCTCCTCCCCTCATCCTCCAGCACCCATGTCCCCCCTCCAAAACGACCCCCAAGGCCGCCCCTTCGTCCCCCTCTTCATCAACGGCCAACCCCTCCCCCTCACCGACTCCTCCCGCCTCTACCCCGTCCACTCCGCCCTCTCCACCTCCTCCTCCAACGAACCAATCCACCACTACGCCTCCGGCTCCCTCTCCGACTGCGCCCAAGCCTGCGAAGCAGCCTGGTCCGCTTTCAACGGCACCCCCACCACCTCCTCCTCCTCTTCTGCCGCCAGTGCCTGGAAAAAAACCTCCGTCACAACCCGCCGATCCCTCATCCTCCGCGCCGCCGACCTGCTCGAGACCCGACAGGACGAATTCATCGACGCCCAGATCCGCGAGACCAGCTGTCAGCGGACATGGGCTCAGACCAACATCTCCCTCACCGTGGGGTACATGCGGGAGATCGCGGCGCGGATCTCGAGTGTGCTGGCGGGGGAAATCCCGACGATCGAGAAGCGGGATACGTTTGCGTTTGTGTTTCGGGAACCGGTGGGTCCCGTGTTGGTGATTCCGCCGTGGAATGCGGCGGTTGTGTTGGCAATGAGGGGGGTTACGAGTGCGGTTGCCGCCGGGTGTACGGTGGTGTTGAAAGCGAGCGAGTTGTGTCCGCTCACGCATGGGTTGATTGTGGAGGTTTTTCGGCAGGCGGGTCTGCCGTCGGGGGTGCTGAATTCGGTGCAGAGTGTGAGGGGGGAGGCGGAGGTGGTGACGGAGGGGTTGGTCGGGGATGAGAGGATTAGGAAGGTTGAGTTTATTGGGAGTGCGGCGGTGGGGAGGAAGGTGGCGGGATTGGCGGCCAAGTATTTGAAGCCGGTTTTGATGGAGGTGAGTTTTTGTACCTTTTTCTTTTTTTCAATAAAACAATTTGGGGAGAAGGGAGCTTTAGTTGGTTACCAAGACGTATTGGAAGAGTGACGCTGACGATCCGCAGCTCGGTGGCAAGTGTCCGGCCATCGTGCTCGACGATGCGGATCTGGAAAAGGCCGCGATGTTATGTGCGAAGGGGGCGGTGATGCATCACGGCCAGATCTGTTTCTCGACCGAGCGGATCATCGTACTGAAGAGTGTTGCGCAGCGATTCCAGGATCTTCTCGTCAAGGCCGTGGCAAATGAGCCAGGCGGCACAGCGGTGCATTCGGGAATCGCAGAGAAAGCGCAATCCATCTTGCAAGATGCGAAGGATCACGGGAACGAATTCCTTGTCGGGGGGCCAGAAATGGCAGTCGAGAATGGTCTCAAGCCTTCCATTGTCCTTGTAGACTCCAAGACCAACAAGGACGATCTGAAGATAGTCGACGAGGAGACGTTCGGCCCTAGCGCTAGTCTATATGTGGTCGAAGACGATGCGGAAGCCGTTCAGCTCGCGAATCGCTCTGCCTACGGATTAAACGCTACGATCCACTCGAATAGCATGGAGCGGGCGCTGAAGATGGGTAGGGAGCTCGAGTACGGCCAGGTCCATGTGAACAGTATCACGGTCTTCACCAGCTGGACGGGCCCGCAAGGTGGAGTGAAGGGCTCCGGTTGGGGTCGACAGAACGCTCGATGGGGGATGGAAGAGTTTCTACAGGAGAAGTTTATTACGTATCATGGGAAGGACAGTGGGTAGCAAGGTAGATAGTGTCGACGTGATAGATGGGGAATCAATTGGGAAAAAAAAAAATAAACAATAAAAAAACAAAAAGGCAGCATACAGACTCTATGATGGATGGGGTGGGGCGTCCCAACGATCTGAATGCCCTTGAGTCCTCCAGTGTCCTCTTGCTGTTGTATCGCTTGACTACACTATCCTGTTGCAGCGTCCCCGACGAAAACGGACTTGTCGAGTGTGGTTGCACCGGCCGTCTCGCTTCCTGTCTGGGGGCTATTTTCGGACGACGGATGCTGACGCCGATCGCTCCGATCCGCCTTCCATCGTCCGTGCATCGCAATCCCCAGCCACTTCGGAGATCGGCAGGCGCTTCCCGCTTTCTCCCCATCTTGCTCAGCCAATCACTCTCAGCCATTCGACGCGGGCGTGACGGATCTTGTCGCGTCTACCTTCTCATTATCGCGAACCGATACCTGAGGTTGCCCTGGTAGACTGGTAAGAGCGAAAGGCCGAGAAAGGCTTGTGTAGGTAAGCTGCTGCATCTCCACCTTCAGCCATTGACTTCCTTCCCTCTTCCCTATCACACACCTCCTACACAACTCTACTGTCTCTCTCTCCTCCACTGGTGATATCATTTACCCTCACGCTCTTTACCCACCACTCCCCCGACTTCACTACATCCACCTACGTGATCAACCTCAGTCCCCACCAACCAACCAACCCACTCACGCGACAATGGGTCTCACTCAACACCAACCCATCCCGGCGCGTCGCCATTTCATGATGACCTCCCCTCGCGCCCAAGCCGCCTTCCACCACCAACAATTCTTCTTTCAGCAGAAGGATAACCTGGCCTACCTCCTCAACACCATCAGCGCCGACGCCCGCAATGCCACCTCCTCTCCAGCTTACTCCACAGCTTCTTCCGACTACCACGAACTCCTCACCGTAACCACCCAACTCCTCTCTGAAGCCCAAACTCTCAGTACCTGGACCTTCGACATGATCGAGAGCAACGGGCCACAGGTTGAGCCTTTTGCGGAGAAAGTCGCGTTGGTGGAGCGGGTAGCGGGGGAGTTGAGGGAGAGGGTTTTGCAACAACAGCAGCAGGTGCAGATGCAGACTACCACCACCACCATGCCGAGCACAGCCGGGTCAAGATCCTGCAATACATCTCTATCATCATCATCGAAGAAGAGAAGTCGCAGCGGTGAAAATGAAGGGGAGGAAGAGACACAACAGCAACTATACCAGCAATCGAAAACTCTGAGCCATAAACGAAGCCGTGTCTTCCACCATCCACAGCCGCAGCAGCAGCAAGACATCATGTCCGGCATCGAGCCCACGACGACGTCCTGCGGAACGCATGCCGAACGTTTCCTGCAGACGCCTTGGTGGACGCAGCGACCTATCTGCGACTAAAGTCGTTCGTTCGGGGCTTTCTTCTCTGGTGTTCGGGTTGGGCTAGGCTATTTATTGGGTTGGCGCAGATTGCGAGACTTCTTCTTTGTCTCATCCCGTCTTTTTGGAGATGGAACGGGATTTCTTTTTTTCTTCTTTTTTTTTTTTCAAAAGCTGGCGTTTTGGGAGCTGAGCTCGATGGAGTTTTTAAAAAGGGGGGAAGGGAAGGGATAGGACAGGACAGGACAGGACAGGGCAGATACGGTAAAACAAACCTTTGGTTCTTTTCGCGACTATTCTTTGGAGATTCAATTTAGGGATGGCTCAAGTGTGATGGGAATATTGGGAATGGAATGAATGAAGGGTTCGAATCATGTACGATATGGAATATGAATACAAAGTCAAAGACAGGGCTTAAAAGGCGGAAAAGGGGAAAGGGGTTATGTAAAAGTAGCTTTATGGATTATCATGGTCTTGAAAATTTCCTCCATTGATTGTATTCTTTTTTCTTGAATTTTAATTTTCCCAAAAGGTCGAGAAGAGGAAGGTACTGGCTTTGCGTGAATTGGTGATGCTCGCAAGCGCTTCAGTATCAGAAGTCCATCTACTTAATAAAAGAATTTGCCTCACGCTTTATCCCACTCTCGGTCCCACTTACTCAGGCCTTCCTCTTTCCCCGTTCCAAAAGGTGCAAAAACAGAGAGAGAGAGAGAGAGAGAGAGAGAGAGAGAGAGAGAGAGAGAAGAAAAAAAGAAGGAACAAGAAAATTAAAACTGAAACAATTTTGTAAAAAAATTTCAAAAGAAAGAACCGTTCTACTGCACATGCTTCCACACGCTCACAAAATCCGTCCCCTTCCCGACCTCATGCGTGCGCTCCGCCTGCCACCGCTCCACCTTCACCAGCGCATCCCGCGGCATCTCCGTCGTCCGGTCCTCGATCACGTAACCCCCTCCCCTTTCTCCCTCTCCCTCTCCCCCTTCGCCTCCCTCACTTCCTTCCTGGTGGGGTTTCGTATACTCCACCCCTTTCCCCGGCCGATTCAGCAACTGCTCGTACAACTCCCGCGTCAATCCGTGCGGCGGCCCTCCGGAACTCGGGGGTTTTTTCAACGGAAACTCCAGACAGATGAGGATTCCGCCGAGGGGGGATAGGAGTTGTGACATGCGTTTGCTCCAGGCGGGACGGAGTGAGGGGGGTAGCGCGCAGAGGAAGGTGTAGTCGTAGATGAGGTCGAAGGTTTTGGGTTGTTCTTCGGACTGGGGTTGTCCGGTGGGGTTCTGGTTTTGGTCGGGGTTAGGGGTGGGAGGGTGAGTTTGGGACAGGAAGTCGTCGGAGAAGAAATCCGCTTCGAGGAAAGTGGCGGTACCAGGACCGGGACCTGCTGCTGTTCCGGGAGAGTTGACAGGTGGGTATTTGATGTCGCGGTCGGGACTCCGGGCTAGTTCCTGCGCGCCTTGGATTGCGAGCGTGGAGGTGTCGAGGCCGTAGGCGTCGTAGCCGTAGGATGCGAGGAGGAGGACGTCGTAGCCGCGTCCGCAGCCGGGGACTAAGGCCTTTTTCCGCCGGGTGGGTTGGTGGTGGGCTTTGTTGCTGGAGGTGTCTTGGGAGGAGGAGGCCTCGATCTGCGGGAGCTTGGATTGTAGCGTGTCGACTAGAGCGGGATTTGGTTCGCCACGGTCCCACGGCGTCACGTTCTGCTCCCACAGGGCGTTCCAGCCTCCGGCTTGCTTTTCCGGTGGGAGGGCATCGAAGTGTTGGCGTAGACGCTCACGGACGTCGACGGAGGCCATTTTGGTTTTCTCTTTTTCCTCGCTAAGACGAGATGGAATTGCAATTCTCCGCAGTGCTTGGTTGTGTAGACGAGTATATTTGTGTGTAAGTCCAGAGCGCACGTGAGGCTTTTAATATTCACACCAGCTCGCTTGAGTCTTTTTGAGGGAAGAATGATGACGAAAGGGAAGTGGGAAAGTTACGGAGAGGACGGGTGCAAGTGGGTTTGGATGGCACGCCGTGGAGCACTTACGATGAAGTCCTGCCGCCGCTTCCAGGACGGTCGAGTAACGGGATGGTATACGTGTACTATGTAAGGTGGCAATAATGATAGCTGGCAAAGAAAGCTAGCCTCCTCGTGGTCTGGTTCCGGCATAGCAACCCCCGGCTTCACCGGTGGGCTTGGTGGGCTGAGGGAGCGATACATGCAGGTGGCCATTCGGATGTAAAGGCGGGGCGGGGATAATACCTAGGTACCCAAGGTAGGTAATTGTGAAGCCTGAGGCATCACTCCGATCTTCACGACTGCCGGTGACGTTTTCCATTGGAGATTGCAGCTCGGGTTTCGCTCATACCAAGGTACAGTATCTTCTGCTACACATCGCATTGACTTCTCCCTCCCTCCTTTTCTCCAACGTCTACACTCCAATTCAGCCCACAACCATGTCTGCTCCACGGACGATCCTGCGCGCTGGCCGTCTGGCCACCCGCCAGCCCATGCGCTCCTTCACCACCACCTCTTCTCGCTTCGCCGCCGTTCCCATGAACGAGCGCTGCAACGACACCGCCGAGGCCTACCGCAAGTTCCAGATCGAGAAGCCCGACAACCCGCATATGACCAACACCAACAGCACCATTGCCAACGAGATGCCTTCGATCGGCAAGGACGGCGCACCACCGGAGATGATCACCTCGGTCGACCCCAGCTTCTTGCCCAAGGACAGCAAGCCTGATAACACCGAGAAGATGATGGGCGGCCAGCAGAAGGGTGCCCCCGAAGCCGGCGTGAATGCGGAGCTGAACGTAGGTGAAATCGAAGGCGGCACCTTCCGCATCGAGCCCCTCAAGCGCACCGGCGAGGATGCCAGCACCATGCGCGCCCGTCTCATCTGTAAGCCAGAACGCGCGGAGCCAAGCACAGTGTCAGCTGACTGATGGTGTGTGATTTAGATCAATCCCGGAAAAGAGGGACACTAGAGTCGGACCTGCTCCTGTCCACCTTCGCCGACGAGTACCTGGCCGACATGACGCCGAAGCAGCTGCAGCAGTACGACCTCTTCCTCGACGAGAACGACTGGGACATCTACTACTGGGCCACGCAAGAGCCGTCTCCGACTTCCATGGCCTACGCCGAAGGTGCTGGTCCCGCACACGCCTCGCCTGAGGCACAGGGCAAGGGATCTACCGAGACGGCTGAGCATGCCCCGAACACAGCCGAGAACAATGATTTGAAGCCTGTGGCGCCGGCGAAGGGAGAGTGGGCTAACACCCTGGGAACCTTTAAGCCAGCTTACCGGCCTGTGCCGCAACGGTGGAAGAACAGTGAGATTCTGAGCATGCTCCGAAAGCACGTCATCAAGCGTAGCGCTGGCGGCGTCCACGTTGCCGGTGGCGAAGAGGCGAAGAAGGAAGGCCTTGGTCAGGGTATGGCGTTTATGCCGGAATTGAAGAAGATGGATGCTTAAGTGTGTCCATGGATGGAATTTCATTGTGTTGAACCGGCTAGACGATTGTATAGAATGTACAATATTTCATTGCAAAGGACTCTTTGCGAAAGGAACTTGTCTTGACAATTGTTACGTCGTCATTGCCACCTGGGAATCTCTGGGACGGCACCAATTCGGGCCTTGAGGGTAGTTACGACTGATTGCGACACAGGGCGCACCTCCTCACTATCGAGCTGAGAGCACTCCAGGCGTTCTTGTCCCGTTATGACCCAGCAGGCACTGTTCAACACCTATCACGCCCTGCTCTGACAGGCTTCTTTCTCCCGCCAGTGGACAGCATCGAAGCACTCACTCTCTACACTAGCACCCAAATCGACTACATCTATTTATCAATCAACAGCACTCATTACACTTATCATCAGCACCAACTAGTCCGTCTTTCGAAGCGACAAGAACAGCCTACCAACAAGAAATGTCTCTCCACGTCCCCGCCATCCGCACCAACACCATCAAACGCTCCGGTTCGGGCTCCAGCCTCCGCCACTCCTCAGTCGAGCACGAGAACGACCTAGCACCCGTCACGCGCTCGAGGAGGAACTCGGATAGCAGTGTGACTTCTCCACGGGTAAGATAACATTCGTCCTGTGCGACGGCTCATACACAAAACCGCCATGTCCCAGAACTCTTCTCCGCAACACCACATTTTCAATTGCCCCACCCCAGGGACCAAAAGGCTAACGATCTAACCCCTTCCCCCTTTCTACCCTCTAGACCCTCGACTCCCCCTCCCCAACCACCCCGCACGCCCAACCGCAAACAACCCTCTACGCCGGTCCCGCCCACAAACCCTTCCCCGTCCCCACGAACCTCCTCATCTCCAAATCTTCTTACTTCCAGCGCCTCCTGACGGAAACCCCGGATCCGACACCCGAGCAGACGACTTTCGAGGATGTGGATGAAATAGGCATGAAACTGTTCTGTGCGTGGGTCAAAGAGGGGGATGCGGTTTTGAAGGGTCCGAGAGATTGGCATGAGGTCGGGGCGTATTTGGGGGGGTATGCGGTTGCGTGGAGGTTTGGGGGGGAGGGGTGTGGGAATAGAGGTAGGATTAATGCCTTTTTTTCTTTTCTTTTCTTTTGTGGAATCTGGGCCACGCGCACCTTGCACATACGCACGATTGGACGAGGCCGATGGACCGACATACCAGCATTTTGTGTCCTTTGCCCGTCCATTATACAAATGCCCTTGTCCCCTGCAATCGTACCGCCTTTCCTCATTTCGACCCACAGTCTTTCCTTCCTTCGTCATCGCTCAACGAACACTTCGACCTTCCAATTCCCATCAGAGGGGCATCAAAAAAAATATGAAAATAAAGAAAAGAAAATCCACGCTCCTCTCCCACGTCTCTGGCAGAAAAACAGGACTAACGCCCAGGGGGATCAACCCTCCACGACCACAGTCATCGATCTAATCCGCACACACTACCACACCGCCGACCTGACCGCCCCGCCCTACCGCCTCGAGTACATCTCCACCTACGCACCAGGCAGTCCCATGCAGCGCTTCCTCTTCTCCACGGCCGCGTATCGCTGTCTTGCCTCCTTTTCCTCCTCCTCCTCGGCCCCACTCTCCTCCAACGAGTCGTCTTCCTCCGAGCCAGCTATCTCCGACGCTATGAAGACGATGTTTCTGAAAAATCCTGGTCTGGCCGTCGAGTTTATCGAGACGTTGGTGAAGGTGCATCGGGAGGGGTGTAGGGATGCGAGGAAGGGGTTGAGTTGTCCTGAGTGGCATGTGCATGAGCGGACGAAGGTTTGTCCGCGGGGGTTTGTGGAGGCTTGGGAGGGGGATTGAACGTGAGTGGATGGTAGGGTTTGGGACGTGGGGGGAAATGAGTGGGTTGGGCCAGAGGATTGGGGAGGTCTTGTCGTGCTTTGGGGTTCGGGAGTGGTCATGCCCTGAGATTCGCCCGTCTCTCTTGTTTTCCTTTTCTTTTTACTTTTTCTCTTGTTCGGGAGAGAAAGGGTTGACCTAGCTGTTCTTCCTAGAAGACTCTCAGGCTATTACGTGGATTTGACAAGCAGATTTGCTTTTCCCCTGAGCCGTAAGCAGCAGCGCCCTGCTCTTTTTCGCTTTGTGATCGAACGAAGATCCATTACGATCAGTTCGGCTTAATCTTCTGCATGAGGTCTTGCACTCGTCAGCGAATCCAAGCAATGTCTCGCATGTCAAGAATAGTGTCGAAGTCGGGACATTGGGCTCTCAGTATTCAAAAGCTGTCTGTTACCGGGGTGGCTAATGAAAGTCCACACTGGCTTCTGCCTGGGTTTACGCTATACTACTTCCTTCCCCACCTCCCTCTTAACCTCCACTTTCCCCTCGAACCGTCTCCGCTTCTCCATCTGCCTCTCCTTATCCGCCCGCATCTTCCGAATCAGCTTGGACTTCTGTCTTATCTTCCAGCCATAGCGGTAGAAGACGAAAGGGATGGGGATACAGATAGCCTCGAGAATCGCTAGCAACGTGCCTGCCCATCGCGCACCTAACGTGGCGTACATGGCCGCACCGGCTAAGGGCATGGTGGCGCCCATGATGGAGCGCAGGACCGCATTCCCGGCGAGCGCTGAAGCGGCGTAGATGTCGTACGAGTAGACGAGGTAGTTTGAGGCGTAGATGAAGACGGCGCAGTTGCCCATGCCGAAGGGGATGCCGGCTAGGATTGGGACGATCCCTGTTTCAAGACATTAGTAAAACGCATATTTTGACTTTTATCGTTTGGATGTAACGTACAAGGCACATCAGGCGTCCCGCTCCACGCGAACCAAATCTCACCAACTGGGATGAGTACCGCGGCGATGCAAACGACGCTGACCATAGCCTCCGGCGGCGGATCGCCCGTCTCGCTTTCAGGGTCCGCTTTATGCGAGTTGATCATCTTCCGGATCAAGGGCTCGCAACAGATCACAATCATGGACCCAACTCCTATGCCGCAGAAGGCAAGACCCGAGAGTCCTGGCGACCAGCCCCGCATGTCGGAGAAGATGATCGGGTATGCGACGAAACAGAGGTATAACACGCCGTAGACCAGGGCAATGTAGACGTCCCAGAAGATGAGGATGGGTTCCGTCACCGTCATGCTGAAAGGCCGCGACAGATTGACTTTGAGCAAAGGGACCAGATCCTCTCGGTCATCGTAGCGGCTCCACCATCGATCATCACCTGTTTCTTTTCGCCTCTTCTCGGCGGTTTTGCGTAGAATGGCCGGGGCATACGTCTCCTGTACCAAACCCACAACGATCCAAGCCACGCTCGCCGCAATGATAACTACCCAATTCGTCCACCTCCAGCCAAGATACTGATACACGAAGCCTCCAACAACTGGGCCCAGCACGGGTCCGTTCATGGGGCCAATTGACCAGATGGAGAAGGCCAGCGCCCGATGTTCATCGTCTACTATATCGTTAACCGTACCGGGGGCATTACTGATCATCGCCGCCGCACAAAACGCGCCGAGAAACCTAGTCACTAAGATGGTCTCCATATTCCTCGCGACGGCGCAGGGGATGACAAAGACTACGAACAACCCCAGCGCGATGATATAGATGGGTCGGCGGCCGAACATCTCCGATAGAGGCGCTAGGATGACGGCCCCCGTCGCCATACCGAGCAGGTACGTCGTCACGCCTAGGATCCCCTCGGTCTGCGTCGCGCCGAACGAGCGTTCCATGCCTGGTATGGCGGAGGTGTAGCTCGTCGAGTACAGGACGACGCAGGTGGTGCCGTAGCTCATGACGAACAGGATGAGGCCTTTGTACCAGAGGGGCCAGTTTTGGGGGTCGGCTTTGTCGTCGGCGTCGAAGTCGATCTCGTATGCGGGATCCGTGGTCATGGCTGTTGTGGCAACGCTGTGCGCGGTTGGGGTTTTGTGGAGAGTTGGGAGTACGCCACCGATCGCTCCGGCTCCGGCTGAGGACGCGCGAGAGATGCGCGGCTCGAGGGTTTTCTCGGTAAAGTCTCCGCTATAGTGCTCGTGGTCTGATTCGGTGGTTATGCTATCGCCATCGCAATCTGGCGTGAGAGGGTTTTCGACCGACATTGTCGAGCCTTTCCGTCCTGATGATTCGGCGTCTGCGTCGATTTCCCTGTCCGCCATGTCGAGTTGTAATGCTGGATCTTGACCAGCCCAGAAAGACCAGCGTCCGGATAAGATTTGATAAAACACTTTGGGCTTGTTTCGGATCAGAGTGGCAAATGAAACGATATTAATGTTGACTTGCTAGGTATGCCGACAAAGCAATACCAATCCAACATCCTAGGGAAGAGAAAGGTCAGACTCAGGGATGTGAGAACAGTAGACAACCCACACACCGTGCAGAGGGTGCGGAATGGTGAGGTGTAGTCATTTTGACAGCTCTGAAGAAGGCCAGGTGCCAATCCGGGTATGCTCCTGCCCTTGCCCGCAGTGAATTTCCTCCCAAGCTCGGCATTGCAGCGGCGAGAGCAGTCTTTGCGACATCGCTAGATTATGTACCGATCTGCGCTGCAGGCCGGGCTAGTAGCTGCCTGTTTGGGTCTATCAGGCTGCTTGGCGCGGTGGTATTCCGCTTCTTGAACGAGTTGAGGTTTGGCTTCAGGTCTCGACAATGGACCGGCCTCCTTGATATTGGTACGGACAGCCTTAGTCCAACGTTTCATCGGCCAGCGCCTTCGTTTGCTCCAATTTGGACATTTTCAAGGGCGCATAGCGAGCAGCTTGCCATGCACTTGCAGCTTGGTACCGCCGGGTCCATGCCGTCTTAACCGGATTAGCGAGAGAATGCGGAGTGACTGTCCGCGTTCGCACTGATACCATTGGATGTTACGCGGCGACCGCTTTTACGCAGCGCCTGTCTGTTGATCTTGGCTAAGATAGTTAGTTCAACGTGATAAGCGTAGGACATAAACAGTTACGATGAAATTCCAACTAGCCCTAGGTTGCGATTGAATGAGCCGGAAGAACAGCGAGAAAGGTATACAACAGGTTAAGGCCTCAGAATCGCAGGTGAGATATCCAAGAGATATAGGGATGGTATGTGTCGGTCTCACCGCATGTCTCCTGTGAATGAGATGACGGAGAAGGCATAAGGCACATGCAAGAAATCCTTCTCTCCCGTAAGATGCAGGCGTACAGAAGCATCACACAACATGCATGGACGTCCATCAACGCTGTGCATCATGCCGAGTCTGCTACCGGCAAACAATTATTTCCAGTGCCGAGAATGTACATATATAGACGCTCCGGGGAGGAAACGGGCATCCAAGATAGCCCACCGTGAGTGCGATAATCATGGAGAACCACACCCAGGACACTGGAAGATACATCACCCGCGCCGGACCTGGGGACTCATGCCTGAGGCTAGAAGCATGTGCCTGGCTCTGTCGAGCTTGTGAAGATGACGGAGGCTCAAGCAGCCTCGGCTCTCCAGATTTCGGAAGTAACCGGCCCCAGGTCAGTTGCTGACTTCAGAGCCTGGCATAGCCGGCTGTGCGCCATTCGTCCGAGGCTGTCCAGACAACACGACCGCTGTCTCTCCCTCGGTCACAACGTAGGGAGTCGGTCATGGGGGGAGAGAGGCCTTACTATACGCTCACAAGCTCGGCCATGGTCCGCCTCTCGACTCGGGCGAGATCGGGGTTCCGCGGTAGGTGACTGGACACGGGAAGCTTCATATAGCTCCATGTTTCCATCTCCTCTGTTATAGTGACGTCTTGCTGCCGTCTCTACTCGCTCTCCCCTTCTCACCTTTGACGCGTCCCACCTGTAGACGTCTTCTAGTATTGTTCCACAAGCTGGCTGAACGATTGAAGCAACTGACAGAGGCAATCACATCGATCCTCCCTTCTAACATTTCCGCTGCAACCATGGTAGCTCACGCCAACGATGCCGAGGAGCAGCGTTACCAGGAGGAGGTCCAGGCGCTGAAGCAATGGTGGTCGGACTCAAGATGGCGATACACCAAGAGGCCCTTTACCGCGGACCAGATCGTCCAGAAGAGAGGTAATCTGAAGATTGAATACCCAAGCAATGCTATGGCGAAGAAGCTCTGGCAGACGGTGGAAGAGCGTTTTGCGGTATGTTGTAGGGACTATCCATGGTTCATACGGTTGCTGACAGACTCCAGAACCGCGAGGCCAGCTATACGTTCGGCTGTTTGGACCCAGTGATGGTCACTCAAATGGCCAAGTACCTGGACACTGTCTATGTCTCTGGCTGGCAATCTTCCAGCACTGCTTCTGCAACCGACGAGCCCGGCCCTGATCTTGCCGACTACCCGTACGACACTGTGCCCAACAAGGTGCAGCACCTGTTCAAAGCCCAGCTCTTCCACGACCGCAAGCAGCGTCAAGAACGCATGACGACGGCCGAAGGTGACCGGTCCAAGCTAGCCAACACTGACTTCCTCCGTCCCATCGTAGCGGACGCGGACACCGGTCACGGCGGTCTCACGGCCGTCATGAAGCTCACCCAGCTAATGGTCGAGAAGGGCGCGGCGGGAATCCACATCGAGGACCAGATGCCCGGCACTAAGAAATGCGGCCATATGGCCGGCAAAGTCCTCGTGCCCGTCAGCGAGCACATCAACCGCCTTGTGGCCATCCGCGCCCAGGCGGACATCATGGGGACCGACCTGCTCGCCATCGCACGAACGGACTCGGAAGCCGCCACGCTCATCACCAGCAACATCGACCCGCGCGACCACGCCTTCATCCTAGGCGCCACGAACCCCAGTCTCCAGCCTCTGAACGACCTCATGATCGCCGCCGAAGAAGCCGGCAAGCAAGGTCCCGAACTGGAAGCGATCGAGGAAGCCTGGACGAAACAAGCCGGACTGAAACTCTTCCACGAGGCCGTCATCGACGTCATCAACGCCGGCGTGCACGTGAACAAGCAAGGGCTCGCGGAGGAGTTCCTGAAGCAGGCCAAGGGGAAGAGCAACAGCGAGGCGCGCTCGATCGCCAAGGGTCTCACGGGCGTCGATGTCCATTTCGATTGGGACGCCGCTCGTACGCGCGAGGGCTTCTACCGCTATCAGGGCGGCTGCCAGTGCGCGGTCATGCGCGCGAATGCGTACGCGCCGTATGCGGACCTCATCTGGATGGAGAGCAAGATGCCGGATTTCGCGCAGGCGAAGGAGTTCGCGGATGGGGTGCATGCTGTTTGGCCGGAGCAGAAGTAAGTCTCTTTCCTCTTCCATCTCAACCCTTGTTCGAAACCCCTCGACTTAAATCAAAACAAATCCCCGCTAACCTCTTGCTCCTCTCCAAAATCTAGACTCGCCTACAACCTCTCCCCCTCCTTCAACTGGAAAGCGGCCATGGAAGCCTCCGAACAAGAAACTTACATCAAACGCCTGGCCTCGCTGGGGTACTGCTGGCAGTTCATCACCCTAGCCGGCCTGCACAGCACGGCGCTGATCTCCAACGCGTTCAGCAAGGACTACGCGAAGCGCGGTATGCGCGCCTATGGCGAGACGATCCAGGAACCCGAGATGAGTCAGGGGGTGGAGGTTGTCACGCATCAGAAGTGGAGTGGGGCGAATTATGTGGATGAGTTGTTGAGGATGGTGCAGGGGGGTGTGAGTTCGACGAGCGCGATGGGGAAGGGGGTTACGGAGGATCAGTTTGGGAAACATTAGGAGCGGGGTGAAGAACAGGGAGTGTCATTGAGATTGGTTTTTTTCGATTTCTTTTTTCTCTTTTTTGTGATAGTTGTGTACGTAGCGATGGAGAAACAGATTTGGCACGGACACTTCTGTCACTTTCTGCGTTTGTCTATGTGCTTAACCTTTCTTCTTCTTTTTTATTTTTTATTTTTTTACCCCAACACTCCTCCTAACCCTCCCCCAACCCCAACAACCCTGCCGCAAACTGCCATCGTTTGGAGCTTGTCTGGGATAGCAGTGGGAAAGTTCAGCGTGAACATCAGGCTAGGCGAAGAGATAAGGAACTTGGATGCAGGGAAAGGGGGAAATCGATTAAAGAAATAGTTTCCTTCCTCTTTACAGGGGAAAAAGAAAAGAAAAAAAAAAAAAAAAAGAGGAAGAAGGGATCTTTGAAACGAAAGAAAGGATGAAGTTTGAACCTCGAGACAATGCAAAATATCTACCAACCCCCCTTTTCAACCCTCCTCCTCTCCGTGCTCGGCGAGCGGCGGGGCTTAATAGACCATTCTGATGATAACGTCAAGGCCGCCGCCTGAACCTCCCCTTGGGGAAATGACTCGACTTCTCCCCCCACCTGTTTCTGACAAAAACGAAAAGAAACTCCTTTGCCGGATGTACCACTATCTGGGGGATGTAAAGGGAAAAAAGAAAGAAATAAAAGGGAAAAAACCACCGGGAAACCCCTTCATCCCAAGATCTTGCCAAAAAAAAAAAAAGAAAAAAGAAAAAAACGAACGCCCACTTTCCTCCAAGAAACCCCATCCCAAAGCCCCACCCCTCGTCCCTCATAGAAATCCCATCATAAACCGTAATTCTCGTACTCGATGTTCTCACTCTCATCAGAATCCCTCCTCTCGCCCTCTCCTCTCATCCGGTCGCAAGGACAAAGGAATCTCCGAAGTGAAAGAACAGGGAAGGAAAGTGGGAAAGATCAAAGTGCATCCAGCGCCCTCTGCGCCAAAGGACTAGCCAGAAACGCCACGGCGCTAAGGCCGCCCGCTAGATAGAGACCGGCGTATTTGGCGACTTGCTTGCCCGTGCTGTTTCCCTCTTTCTTCTTTTGCTGCTGCTGCTTTGGGGACGAGGAGTGGGACTTCTTCGCCTTCTTCGCCGCTGGTGGCGTGGGCTCGTAGATGTAGACGATGTTGGGGGATTCTGGCTGTGTTTCGTCATTCTCGTTGGTGGTGGGGAGTGGAGCAGGTGGTTGTTGCTCCGTGTTGGGAGGGGAGGACGAGGTTGGGGCATCGGTGGCGATCGCGGGGTCGTTGTGGGAGAGTGCGTCTGCTTTACGCTTACTGCCGGTTGTTGTCGGCGGGCCAGCTTTATCAGCTGTCTTGTTGGTTTCCGGGTTGGCAGCGATGGATGCAGGAGCTGCGCTTGCTTCTTTGGTAGCAGGATCTTCGACGATATCCGAAATGGAAATCCGGCCTTTTGGCGCTGTAGGGACTACCGCTGGAACAGCAGAAATTGGCATATTGCCATCTGGATGGGTTGGTCCGAAAATCGAGACGACTTCGTCACCTGCATTCTTGGGAACGCTGTGCGTGACCCCTGAGAATGGGTACGATGGGAGGAAGTGAGGTGCTGGCAATGGCTCCGGAGGAATTTGCCAGGTTGCGGGCCTGGAGGTTGAAGTCTCCTCCACGGCAGCTGAACCAAGCTCAGGCGAGCGTCTGGTGGAGTATTCTTCAGGAGGGTCATCGGGATAGTCGTCATCGACATGATCGTCCTCGTATTCATGCTCGTCGTGCTCATCATCATCGTACTCATGCTCTTCCTGCTCATGATCGTCATCGTCGTCAAGCCCGTTATCGCTCTCCGGATGCTGCGCCATAGTTGACATCAAGTCGTTGTAGATGTCAATCTTGCTTGGCGACACATCCAATTCGTCTTCACTGTCATTTGCATCATACAGTGGGGAGCTAGATCCGTCTTCCAGGCTGTCGTTATCAGACTCTGCATAGGTGTCTTTGACGACTTGCGGGACCTGATCGGGCTCGAACTGCTCCTCATCATTGCGGTGCAGAACGCCAGGGGCATCCATGTCGAATGGATGCAACTGACTTCCGAATCTAAACTTGTCTTGCTCCGGGGTGGTTTGAGCGGAAGAAAAGTTATCTTGCTCGCTGAACGTAGACTCGACATCGCTAGCAGACTCATCCATCGGTACAGCGTAGGTACCAGCACCCAGGATAGGCGGAAGCGGCTGACGACGGAAGGTGATCTGGATGCCGTCATGGTGGTCTGCAGGAGTGTTAGCATTGCATTCGTGGGAGCGGGAACGGGGCGTGGCAGGCTCACCTGGGCCTCTGACTACACGATCACCCAGCTTGATGGTATCCCCCGACCTCAAGACGTGTGGCGCGTGGGAGAGCAAACGCTGTCCATTGACGGCGGTGCCGTGCATAGATTTCAGGTCTGTGATGGTGACCTGGTCGTCATATTCCCTTCTCGGATGAAAGTCGATCACGGCGTGTGCACGAGAGACGACGGGACAGTCGAATAGAGCGTTGGTCGGGGAGGCCTGGAGGTTCTTGATCTCGGACCTGGACGCTCGACCAATGATGATACGATCGGCGAGGCTGAGGTGACGGAGATCAGAAGGGTCGGCAGAAGGGGTGAGTGTGACGGGCACACGGCGGGTGGCCGCGCTCGGCGGGAGTGAGGTGGCAGACGGAGAAGCAGGGTCGGTGTGCATGTTGTCAGGCATTGTTTCGCGTCGGGACTGGGCCATCAAGGAAGAGAAGGTGGCAAGGGTGTCTGATGGCGGTGAGGGGTCGCGGAAGGCGGAGCTCATGCTGTCGGTGGACGGAGTTTGAAGCAGGAGGTAAGGTAGAGGCGAGGGAGAGCTAGGTGTTGTGAGGCGATGGACGGCACAGACAAGGCACTCCGGACGTTCACAGGGGATTGTCTCTTGTCGAGCGATTGCCTGAGGTCAGACTCGAAAAGGTGAATGTTGCCAGGTGTGCGGCGTGGATGTGTGGCGAGTGATGAACAGGCGAGATAAGGTACTATGTAGCTAGGTGCCTAGGCGGGAGTATCTACCACACATGATACATCAAATGCGGGGCGAGCTGACGGGCGACGAATAGGTGATGGGTCTCCTATGCTGTGCAACAGTCCTAGGTCCGCTACCAAATCCCGGGGGCACGCTGAAGCAAACACGACGTATCGACCTCTTTGCCAACTAGTGGACCATGTATAGGATATACGTAGTATCGACCGATATGTTGCCTCTGTAGCATGCGTATTGATACATCTACGAGATATCGCATGTAGGCAGCAACCGGTAGCTCCAACAGGACCGTGCGTGACTGACTTTCCCACTAACCCCCGCATCCGACCGCCTTATCGCCTTATCGCTGATTGCCGCCGCTGCTGCTCCACTATCAAATTTGCTACAACCTCAGGCACAAACACATCCACCACCTCAACTCACTCAAACCCGAGTGACTCTTGGACGACGGGTGCTTAAGTGCCTGACAATCGACGGTCCGCCTCATGCGCACTCTCCGATAGCACCACCTACCCCTCCGCCACCGCCATGGCGACCACCACCGAGACCGAAACCGAAGACGTCTACGAGGCCGCCGCCAAAGAGCAAGTCCTCGATCAGGTCCCCAAGCGCATCAACGCCTTGCAGTTCGGCATCCTCTCCCCGCCCGAGATCGTATCGCAATCGGTCGTCAATGTCCTCGACCGCAACCTCTACGACATCGGCACCTTGCCCGGCCAGCCTCGCGGCCTCACCAAGCACGGACCCAACGACGAGAGACTGGGGACATCCGCGAAGACCGGCTCATGTCAGACCTGTGGCCAAGGACTTAAGGAGTGCAATGGCCACTTCGGGCATGTGAAGCTTAGCCTGCCCGTCTTCCATTATGGCTACTTCAGGAAGATCATCGAGACGCTTAATTGCGTGTGCAAGGACTGCAGTCGGGTGCTTTTGCCGGAGAAGGAGAAGCGTGCTGCGCTGAAGCAGTTGCGACGACCCGGGCTGGATATGTTGCGGAAGGGGGCTATTATTAAGAAGATTGCAGGCGATTGTAGGAAGGTGAAGGTCTGTCCGCATTGCTCGGGTTTCAACGGACCCGTGAAGAAGGTTCCGGGGCATCCGATCAAGATGATTCATGCGAAATATGCGATCTATACGAGCAGTAACGCGAAAAACAAGAAGAAGCCGGAAGAGATGCAGCAGTTCGAACAGAGCTTTGAGACGGCCAAGAAGAGTAGCAACGAGATTGATCGCCACATGCGACGTGCCGTTGACGATCTGACACCACTGCGTGCACTCAACATCCTCAAGAAAATCCCGGACGTCGAAGTCGAACTCGTTGGCATGGACCCGCACAGAGGTGGTCGGCCAGAGCACATGCTATGGACCCATGTTCCTGCCCCGCCTGTTGCCCTTCGCCCATCGGTCGCTCAAGAAGCAGCGAGTACAGAAGACGACATTACGAACAAGCTTGGCGATATTATTCAGATCAACAACTACCTACGCGCAGCCCTATCAACCGGTCAGCCGATCGCGAAAGTCATGGAAATGTGGGAGTTCCTCCAGGTACAGGTGGCAATGTACATTGACGGTAACCTTCCCGGTCTTGGCAAGGACAGCGCATACGGAAAGATGATGCGAGGGTTCTGTCAACGGCTGAAGGGTAAGCAGGGTCGTTTCCGTGGAAATCTGAGCGGAAAGCGTGTCGACTTTTCTGGACGGACAGTCATTTCGCCTGATCCAAATCTGAGTGTCGAGGAGGTTGCTGTCCCGGTCAGAGTGGCGAAGCATATGACATACCCGGAGAAAGTGACCAAGCACAATCTGAAGAAGCTGAAGCAGTGCGTCTTGAACGGCGAAGGGAAGCACCCGGGTGCAAATGCTGTGATCAAGGCTCGTGGAGGACACAGAATTATTCTACGAGTTGTCGCCCTCAAAGGAAATCTGAACAAGATTGCAGACAAGCTCGAGTACGGAGATACAGTGGAGCGGCATTTGGAAGATGGCGATGTCGTTCTTTTCAACCGACAGCCTTCTCTCCACAAATTGTCAATCTTATCTCACAAGGCGAAAGTCCGGCCATGGAGAACATTTCGTCTGAACGAGTGTGTTTGCAACCCTTACAATGCTGACTTCGACGGTGATGAGATGAACTTGCATGTTCCACAGACTGAAGAGGCGCGCACTGAGGCTATCGAACTCATGGGCGTCAAAAACAACCTGGCCACGCCGAAGAACGGTACACCGATCATTTCCGCCATCCAGGATTTCATCACGGGCGCTTTCTTGGTGTCCGAAAAGGATCGCTTCTTCACCAGGCAGCAGTTCTGTCAAATCGTCGGGTACATGTTCGATGGTCTGGTGGTCAAAGATCCCGGCACAGGGGTTGAGCACCCTGTCGAGCTGCCTCCGCCTGCTTTGATGAAACCACAAGCTCTGTGGACAGGCAAGCAAGTCTGGTCCGTCCTGATGAAACCCCACTCCAAGTATCCTGTCAACGTCAACCTAGACGCCAAGGGCAAGCAATTCAAAGCCCCTCCCAAAGGCGAGGCGCCCGACATGGGTATCAACGACGGCTACCTCGTCGTACGGAACTCCGAAGTCATGTGCGGTGTAATGGACAAGGCCATCGTCGGTGACGGTAAAAAGGACTCCGTCTTTTATGTCATCATGCGAGACTACGGTCCCGAATACGCTGCTGTCGCCATGAACCGCCTCGCCAAACTGTCAAGTCGCTGGCTGACCAACATTGGCTTCTCCATCGGTATCTCCGACGTGTATCCTAGCATGAAGCTACGTCAGGAGAAAGACGAGAAAGTCCGGATCGCTTACGCCAAATGTGCGGACCTGATTAACCTCTTCATGTCCGGCAAGCTCCAACGTGACCCCGGCTGCGACGAGGAAATGACCATGGAAAACCAAATCTCCGGTATCCTGTCCAAGGTCCGCCAGGAGTGTGGTGATGTCTGTTTCGCTGAGCTCTCCCGCTACAACGCCCCGCTCACCATGGCCAAGTGCGGTTCCAAGGGTTCCAACATCAACGTGTCCCAGATGGTTGCGGCTGTCGGTCAGCAGATTATTGGCGGTAAGCGAGTGCTTGATGGTTTCCAGGACCGGACGCTCCCCCATTTCAGCAAAGCCTCCCGTGATCCGCCCGCGAAAGGTTTCGTCTTCAACTCTTTCTTTTCGGGCCTCAACCCGACCGAGTTCATTTTCCACGCCATGTCTGGGCGTGAAGGGCTGGTCGATACGGCTGTCAAGACGGCCGAGACGGGTTACATGTCCCGGCGGCTGATGAAGAGTTTGGAAGATCTAAGCGCGAATTATGATAACACGGTGCGGAACTCGGAAGAGGGCGTTGTGCAGATGAAGTTCGGTGATGATGGCCTGGATCCCGTGGATATGGAAGGCAGTGCGAAGCCGGTCAACTTCGAACGGACGTTTATGCATTCGTTGACTACTACGTGGGATAACACCGAGCGGGGCCTAATGCCTGACGAGATTCAGACGATCGTTGCCGAGACTTTGGATGCGGAACGCGCGAAGCTGAAGAGGTTCGGTGACGATGGGCAGGAGTTGCCGTTGAGGGATACGAGTGATTCTGGCGTGGACCAGCTGGAGAGCGCGAGAAATTTCCTCGACACTGTGCAGGTCTTCCTCAACACCAAGGTCAATCAACTTGTTTCCACTCTGGAGCGGTTTAAGGACAGCGAATACGGGGTGTTCAAGATCACCGAAACGGCGCTCCGTCGCTTCCTAGCGCTCTGCCTGCGCAAGTTCGAGAAGAGTAAGACGGAGGCGGGACATGCGGTCGGCGCTGTCGGCGCGCAGAGTATCGGTGAACCGGGCACGCAGATGACGCTTAAGACTTTCCATTTTGCGGGTGTCGCTGGTATGAGTATTACGCAGGGTGTGCCGCGTATCAAGGAGATCATCAACGCGAGTAAGACGATTTCGACCCCAGTCATTACGTGCGCGTTGGATAGCAAGTACGAGGAGATTGCGGGACGGTTCGCCAAGGCGATCATCCAGAAGACCTACCTCAAGGACATTGTGGCGTATGTGGAGGATGTGTGGTTCGTGGATGGCTGTTACCTGAACATGCGGGTGGATTGGCGCACGGTACGGGATCTGGGTCTCCGCATCCACCTAGGCCAAATCGCCGAAGCGATCGAGAAGCACAAGGGTTTCAAACAGCTTAATGTCACGGCCAACCCCTCCGGCAGCTGCCACATCCGCGTACACTGCGAACCGCCCACAGGTAACGACCCCAAAGCCAAACGCGCACGCGGCGTCGTCACCAAGAACAACAAGCTCGGCGAAAACTCCAACGAAGTCACCGACGAACTCTTCATGACGATGCAGAACCTCAAACGCCGCCTGCCGGACGTCGTCATCAAGGGCTACCCGGACGCGCACCGCGCCATCCTGAAAAAGGACGACAAGCCGGACGCCACGGGCCGCGAGCCCATCGCCGTCTTCGTCGAGGGCTACGGCTTCAAGCTCTGCATGACCACCGAGGGCGTCGACGGCTACCACACCACCACCAACTCCATCATGGAGGTCCGCGACGTCCTGGGGATCGAGGCCGCCCGCTCCTCCATCATCTCCGAAATCTCCGCCGTCATGGGCGGCATGGACATCGATCCCCGCCACATGCAGCTCCTCGCGGACGTCATGACCTACAAGGGCGATATCCTGGGTATTACCCGTTTCGGCCTCGCGAAGATGCGGGATTCGGTTTTGCAGTTGGCCAGTTTTGAGAAGACGCCGGATCATCTGTTCGAGGCCGCTGTCAGGATGAAGAAGGATGAGATTCGTGGTGTTAGTGAGTGTATTATTATGGGCCAGAGTATGAGTGTGGGTACCGGGGCTATGAGTGTGGTTAGGCCTTTGGGGATTACCGAGGAGGATGTGAGACCGAGAGTTGAAGGGGTTGGTGGTGGTAGTGGGGGGAAGGTCTTTAAGGGGGCTTGGAGGGAGAAGGTGGGTGCGAGGAAGGCAAGGTTGAGGGGGTTGAGGGATGGCGTTGTTGGGGCTGGTGGTGCTGCGTCTATTGCTGCGCCTGCGGCGTAGGGAGAGTGGGGAGAGAGGGGGGGATGATTGTGTTGCGTGTTTCTACTAGGAAGTTCCTTTTGGAAGGGCGAAGAAGAAAATGGCATAGCGTTGGCGTTTTTTTGGCCTCAACTCTTGAATCTGAGGCCCAGAAGATTGTATCTTAACACGATTCCAGACACTTTTTCGACAGGATTTTCCGGCTTCTTTTCTTTCATGCCAAAAAAATTTTCCCCACCGTCCTCTCTGGAGCTTCTTTCCTTTTCCTCTCATCAGCGTGTACAATGTTTCCCAAACCTTGCCCTGTCTAATGTATTCCATGCTCGTATACAGCGGAGACGTTCCGCCGATGAAAGTCTGGCCGGCTGGCCGGTTCCCATGCATGCGGGGAGGGCAGCGAGGGAGAGAGCTCGGCCTCGGCCAAAAACCCCCCAGTGACTTTTTCTCGCCTCTCTCTCTACTAGGTACTGTACGAGGCAAGCTTACCGGCACTCGGCACAGATGATTCACGGCCTACGCTTTTGGCCAGACACCTACCTGCCCGAATCGATTTGCGCGCGCCTTTATTTCTAAGTGGTGATGAGGGCGGGCGTGAGATCTGCTATTGCCGGCTACCCGTTCTGTGGGAACCATTGCCGGTAAGTTACTACTGGTGAGAGTCGTCACTCTACTCGGTCTTTTCTTACCTTGCCTTTCTCTTGTCTTCCCGTACGGATCTTTCGTCTTGACTTCCCTGAAATGTGTACGGGGACAGGCATGCTGTCTTAGTATCGGTGACGAATGGTCTCATAGAGTTTTGAGTATT
This sequence comes from Hortaea sp. C3G1500-4, assembly GCA_022701445.1. Classification (NCBI taxonomy): domain Eukaryota; kingdom Fungi; phylum Ascomycota; class Dothideomycetes; order Mycosphaerellales; family Teratosphaeriaceae; genus Hortaea; species Hortaea sp. C3G1500-4. Next base: position 386,933 of record JAJVDI010000008.1, on the reverse strand, counting down.
GTACTGGGGCTATTAAGTCCTTGAGCTAGTGTGGTTCTCTTCTCGCTCATGGCTTTGTTGGATCTCATGTCACATCATGGCGCAAGATAACGATGCGGAGCCCGACCCGGAACTGGGCGAGTTAGGAACCAAAGGCGATCGCAAAAGGAAATCAAGTTCTACTACTGGAAATGGATCTGAAACTGGAAGCCTTTCGCATGACCCGGATCTCATGGCCACGGCTGCGCCTTACTCAGACCGAGGCGATGTCCTTCAGACTTTCGAGCGCGAGAGACGCCATAGCCGACGAAGCCATGATTCGCATTCTTCACAGGACAGCCAACAAACTATCCCAGACTACGACGGCCACGATCATCAGGTCGCCACCCCTCATCGTTCACGAAGCCGAGCAGCATCTTCCACCCGCTCTTCGGCCAGACCGCAAGCGATCAAAGTCCAACGCTCAGAACGTCGAGGCCTCTTCGCCCGCCTCTCCCTCATCGACGAAGTGGAAGAGCCCTACAACTACGACAACCGGATGAAATGGACCATCACCTTCATCGTCGCCATGGCCGGCGCCGCAGCACCTATGGGATCATCTCTCGTCTTGCCCGCCCTGGGCGACATCTCGAACGAGTTCGACACGGGCGCGACCGTGGTGAATCTCAGCGTGGCGCTGTACATGCTTTCCATGTCCATCTTCCCGCTGTGGTGGAGCAGCTTCTCCGAGACCCTGGGCCGACGCACGATCTACCTCGCGTCCTTTGTGCTTTTCGCTGTCTTCAACGCCCTGTGCGCGGTTAGTGTCAATATCGCCATGTTCGTCGTCATGCGGTGTCTGTCCGGCGGCGCGGCCGCGTCGGTGCAGGCTGTAGGAGCCGGCACGATTGCGGATGTTTGGGAGGTCAAGAATAGGGGACGCGCGATGGGGATCTTTTACTTGGGTCCTCTGTGTGGACCTTTGTTGTCGCCTATTATTGGTGGAGCGTTGGCGGAGGGGTTGGGATGGCGCTCGGCACAGTGGTTTTTGACCATCTTTGGAGGCTGCTTGTGTATTATCATCCTCTTCTGTTTACCTGAGACTCTGCGGAAGAGGAAGCCAGTCGCGGTTCAGGCGGAGCACGAAGCGGCTGAAGCTGTCAATGGGGAGGGAGGGGACGAGAAAGCTACACGCCCGGCATTGGCGAGGACGACTACGAGACAATCCGTCCAGGTGAAGACGCGCAAGTACTGGGCCATGTTCCGACGTGCCTTCATCGACCCTTTGAAGATCGTCCTCTACCTGCAATTCCCGGCCGTGGCCATCTCAGTCTACTACGCAACCGTGACCTTCATGGCTCTTTACATGCTAAATATCTCAGTCCAAGAGACTTTCTCCGCAGCCCCATACAACTACAACAGTATCATCGTGGGACTCTTATACCTCCCCAACTCGGCCGGCTACTTCCTCAGCTCGTTGTTTGGAGGGAAATGGGTAGACCGGATCATGATCCGCGAAGCCAAAAAAGCCGGTCGATACGACGACGACGGCAAGCTCAAATTCAGGCCGGAAGACCGCATGAAGGAGAATGCCTGGCTTGGCGCCCTCCTCTGGCCCGCCGCTATCATCACTTACGGCTGGACGGCCGATTTTGGTACGAACATTGCCGGTCCCATGGTGGCAAATTTCTTCTTCGGCGTCGGCTCTATGATTATCTTTGCTATGGTGACTACAATGTTGACGGAGTTCATGCCTAGGAAGGCTTCAAATGGCGTTGCGTTGAATAATTTCGTGCGGAATATCTTCTCCTGTGTCGGCGTTATTGTCACGTCCCCTCTTATCGGAGCGCTTGGGAACGGCTGGTTGTTTACGATTGTGGGATTGATTGCATTAGTATCAGGGTGTTTGTCCATTTGGGCGATGAAGCGTTTCGGTGATCATTGGCGCATAACGATGGATGAGCGGATGGAGAAGGCCATGGGCGAGTGATTACATAGCTTATCCGAATCCTAATGCTATCCATGTGCCCTCGGCACTTTGTAATGTCCCTTTTGCGTCCTCTCCCCAGGTGTCAAGACGCCAAGTAAAGCCTGTGTTACTTACACCACTGGCATGGACGTTCAGCCTCAAGCCTCGCCCTCCTGCTATGTTAAATTGACTGATCCCCACCAGCACCGTCGGCGTCGAGGAAAATTGGCCCTGTGGAAACTCAATCCTCCCAGTATTCTCCGCTTCACCTTCCTCCCGGGCCTCGATATCTTGCGTGCTGAACGTCCCCGATGCGACTCTCTTCTTACCTTTCTTGTAGACGATCCACGTCACGTCGAGCCTCTCGAGCTTCTTGCTGCCGCTCGCATGCGCCATGAAGCCTTTCGGGTTCAGGTGCGTCTCCCAGCAATCGCATTCATAGGGCTCTTCTCCTTCGTCTTCAGTACTGAGTCTGAATCCACTTATCCAATGCGCGACTTCCACTTCCGTCGTCGATTCATGCGGGAAATACACCTTTGTCTGCTTTTCGCCCTGCGTCAGATCGAACGTCGTGGTGAAGATCATGCAGTCTTGCGCCCCTTGCTTGGCTTCCATCCAGACCATTTCCGCTTCGTAGATGAGATGTGTGCTCTCGCTGGAACTACCGGCTTGGATCACCGGCCTGAAAGCCGTGGTACCGTTCCCGTCGGTGGCTATAGCGGTCTCGATGTCTATGCATTTTCGGCCTTGGTAGTCTTTGCTATCGGAGCTGAGGTCGAAGCCTTTGAGACCTCGCGCGAACTGTCATATCCCATCAATGTCATGCTCTTCAACCCTTACTGCCGGCTCCTTACCTGTGGTAGACTCTGATACTGGCCGCTTGGTATCTTAACAATCCGCGATGCACCTCTATCTGCCTCTTCTGGCCGCTCGCGGGCCTCGCTTACGGCGAAGCTCCCATGGTCCTGGCTAAGTTCCTCGACATGATGAAAGCCCGAGTCACCGTCTTCCAGATACGCCTTTTGATTCTGCTTCCCTTTGCCCCAGCCAAACAACCAAGATGCCATTGCTCGTTCAGTGACAGCTTATGAGGAAAGACGGGGTGAGAAAGAGTTAGTCTGGCCTACCTCTCCCAAAACTCAACAAAGCCTACCAACGCAAGACCGACGCTGTGCGGATGTCTAGTTCGCGAGGCTGGCACGGTCTGTCCAGATGGAAAGCTTAAATCGAAGCAGAGCTACCTCCATCGATGGCGGGAAGATCTCACGGCCAAAGCCTCGGCCAAGGTTTAAGCACGGGCCAGAAGCAGTTGGCCGAGTTGCAGTGAAGTTCAATCCCATTTGATTTCTCCCAGCAGTGACAGTGCCTCTGTTCATCCTGGCTCATTTGTAATCTTTTCGCAAAGTCCAAGATGACCCAAGATCAATATGAAAAACGCCATTGCCGCTTCGAAGCCGGACCTCTAGGGCATCTTAAGGGATGGAGTTTAAGTCTCAAGTCCAAGCCGGATGAAACTATATCACGATATTTCGGCGGCCTTCCTTATGGCTTGCCACCCATCGGTCCGCATCGATTTCGACGACCTCGACCTCTGCCAGATAATTTCCGTTATGGTACCAAATCCAACCCTGGAAACTTCACTGGCTCTGCGGCTTTCTGTCCGCAACCTGGCTTCCGGCGTCCGCCTGACGAATCCATGTGGGACGAAGATTGCTTACAACTGAATATTCACATACCAGCCGGAGAAGCACCTAGCAAGGATGGCTGGCCCGTCTTCTTCTACATCCATGGCGGATTCCTTCAGTGGGGCGATCCGAACACGCCACCCACTGCTATCGCACCACTGATCACTGAGACCGCGTTCAAAGCTATCATCGTGATGCCGGCCTATCGTCTCAATGCCTTCGGTTTTCTCGCAAGCCGAGAGTTGCATGCCGATGCTGCCCGCAATGGTGAGACCAGCGGCAACATGGGTTTCTGGGACCAGAGACAGGCTCTTGAATGGACAGCACGTAAAATCGGCCACTTCGGCGGAGACTCTACCAACATCACTGTTGCTGGTTACTCTGCTGGCTCACATAGTACCTTTCAGCAGCTCGCCCACGAGCTGTTCTTTGTCCCGGACAACGAAGCTGTCATCAAGCGCGCAATCATGTGGTCTAACAGCCCTGGTGTCCAACCGAAGACCCTTGATGAACATCAAAAGCAGTTTGACGAGCTTCTCACTGCACTAAACATTCCAATGAATCTGAGCGGCGACGAGAAAATTCGACGCCTTCGCTCGGTCTCGGCACATGATCTGATCAAAGTTCAAGATGGAATGAAACTCCCTGAATTTAGAGCACTTACAGACGGAGCCTTCATCCCGAAAGACATCATCGCGAACATTAACAGTGGCGACTTTGGCCGCCGTATGAAGCAGCGTGGCATCAAGCTTATGAATGGAGAATGCAGAGATGAACATTATCTTTACGAGTCCTGGCGTACACCGTCAGCAAGCTACGAAGCGGTTTATACAAGACTATGTGCGGACTACCCTGAGCAAGCTGTCCGTCAATTGATGGGACACGTGTGCGGGAAAGAGCGCACACTTCCCAGAGGAGTAGATGGCTGGCAAGATCTGTTCGGTCGTCTCTACGCGAACATGCAAGTCCACTGTCTCGAGCGCGGATTCTGTGATGCTCTCGTCAGAGGCGGGCTCATACCCGGCCAAGACTTGCTGCGGTATCGCTTTAATTGGCGAGCAGACTGTGTGACATTGCCAAAGGAATGGAAAGTCACGCACGCAACAGACATGGCTATATGGTTTTGGGGTGAGGGGCAGGGCGAGGGGCTGAAACCCCACGAGAAACGAGTGCTAGAGCCTTGGAATAGAGCCTTTGCTAACTTTGTATCCGGTCGGACCGTAGACTGGGGCACTAATAACGTCAAAGAGATGAGACGTTTGAAAGATGACGGTAATACTGATATCTGGACGGACGACCGCTGGGAAGAGGGCCTTGAGATCTGGAATCTGGTCAACGGAAATGAGCCTGCAGGCTTCCTCTCTTGGTTCCAGTCAAAGCTCTGATCCATCGGGTACCTGCATATGCTTTTGTGTGAAGAGGTGCGGTACGGAAAGTTGCATAGCACCCACAAAGAACTCATACGACGCTCTCACACGTTCGTAAATTCCGCCTTGATTTTCTACTTGTGCTTTCAGTGCTGGCTGTGCTGCGCACAATAGCCATGCAAAAACTGACGAAAGACATGTTTGCCCGAACATTTGCAAGCGACATGCAGAAGTAAGACAAACTTGTCTTGAAAAGAGATCTTTTCAGTTGACGCTTGCTGTTTGTCTCAACGATTGGACTTAACAGGAGCCCTGGCTAGGCGGACCGTTTCTTGCCTTTTCCTCATTAACTCACCATCTCTTCTTATCGGGTTGTACATCTCCAGTATATCCCATAGCGCTCATACCAAAGGCCTGCCCGGTATGGCCAACTTCAATCCTTATCAGTCCAACCCGTCCTTCGGTGATCGGTCCGCCATTCAGCCTCCAGTACAAGCCGCTCAACCGCGCCCACTTTACTTCATTTCTCGCAATAATGGAGTTCTTGTCCCTCTCGTGCCGGCAGACGAGCTGCCTTACACCATCCGCCTTCAAGGGCTTCCTCGCGTTCTTCGATTCGACCAAACAGTAGGGATGCAGCATGTCGGCACAGCTCCTTACACGGGGATGACTTTCAAGATCGAAGATGAGGGAGTACACCGCTCCACCAGTCAGCCACCGGGTGGGCTCCATGCTCGTAGCCAGAGCGCACTGGTCAATCCTGTCAAGAAGTATCTTGCACCAGATGCGCTCGCTCGTCAAGCTCTCGCCCAGACAGCCAACAGTCAGCCGGCTCCCGTCACTACAATGGAAGCATCCAGAACATCTGCCCATGAGGCGTCGAGCAACTGGCGCAGCACTGCATCGACCACCGTCAACCCGACCACGTCTCATTCGACACAGTCAATCATCGACGCCATTGTCAGCACGACTTCCGGCGCGACAGAAGCCGCACGCGTCGGATATGTCCCTCGTCCGACTGTTGCGCCTCCCTCAGGCGCTCAACCAGACCAAGACAAGAAGGAGTACTGCACCTACTGGATTCGAACCGGCGAGTGCGACTACATGCAGCAAGGCTGTCTGTACAAGCATGAGATGCCAGACAAAGCTACGCTGGAGAAGATTGGTCTGGGAAGGAATCCTCCGCGTTGGTGGATTGAGAAGCAAAGTGGCATCAGGCTTGGTGGTCGTGAGCCTCAGATCGTTGGGCCCCTGGTGAAGAGCTCGGAGTGGTTGAAGAGAAAGCCTGTCGATAGAGACCCATCTGATGCCAGCGGAGAGTCTTCTGAGTCTGATAACGAGGCACATGATAGTAGTGGTAGAAGCATGGCGAGTAGCCAGAGCTCTGAGGTCGCAGCGAAGAACGCTGTCACGGTCGTGAGCACGGGAGAGGCCAAGATTGCTGCTTCCAAGGACAACGCATCTCGCGAAGTTGAAGACGTCCACCACGGCAAAGCACCATTCGACATTCGCAAAGCGTCCACCACCAGCGATCTCATCGACTTTGATCATCTGCTTCCAACACCATCTTCGTCGACACCGTCCACCACAGCTGAGAAGTCAGTCGATACCTCCTCGGGCACTGCGCACGCCTCTCAAACCCCTCCAATCCCGACCCAGATGATCAAAGATGACAAGACCGCCAAACTTGCCTCACAAAAGCCAGCTCCGACCGCCATCGCCACCAAAGTCTTCATCCCCAAAGGCGAATCAGCCGACCATCACGTTGCCGAAGCCCGCAAGCGGGCAGCACGCCAGTACGACCGCCGCGGTGCTCCTATCTCAACCATGGGATCTGTGCAGCCACTTGAGAAGCAAATCCAAAACACGCAAAAAGCGAAGCTTGACAAGCCAGGTCGCAAGCGTGCAGAGAATGTGAAGCTTTCCAAGCCCGTTGCTGAGGCAGCGGCAAGCGGTCCAAGCGATGAGACTGAGGAAGGGAAAGAAGATGGGGAGACGAATATGGGGGTTGCAGAGGGGCCGAAGCGCAATGCAAAGACTGGTAATAGGATCAGACGTCCCGCTAAGGTGATCCCGGTCAAGCCCGCCACTTCACCGGCTCCAGTGACGATTTTGAAGAAGGGTGAGAAGTAAACTGAAGGAGAAGCACGGGTGGCCAGCAAGGCTCAATAACTTGGACAGCGCTTCCTTTTTTTTTTTTTTTTTTTGTGAGCTCGCCCTTGCACAAGATCACCAGATTTTGCATTTTCTGCGCCTTGTTGGCTAGCGGCAAGTTCGTCCACGACATTAGAATAGAATTATAATCTTCATTTATTACAAGTACTTCCTAAGGAGCTTCGCTGACACCAAAGTTGTACTTCTCCATAGATTTGCTTCATAAATTACGAAAAATTATGGGGGAAAAATTGGATGAAACTCTCATCCACCGCCTGCTGGGAGAGCTCAACTACGTCCAAAGTCTGAGGACAGCTTCTTGCTCGGCGAGAGTTCGCGCCTGACGAATAGGAATTGGGCGATTCAGTAGGTGCCGCCATGGCCGCTTCTGGAGTGATTAGAGACGCCGTCAAGAGGGCTTGCAATGTGGCTGACCACCCGCGCCGTGCTACTCTTTCTTGCTGTCGAGTGAACCGTCTTCTGAGCTCTCTCCCGCCTGCTCTAGACGCTCTTTGACACCGGCAAATGCATCCAGTGCCTTTTCTCCAAATTGCTCCCCTTTCTCCTTCATCCTTTCCAGTTCGTTCCTGAGCTTCTCCTTCTCCAGCTTCAGCTCCTTGAGCTCCTTCGACTCCCCTTCTAGAACCTCGGTCTTCTCCCTCAGCTTGGCTATTTCTTTGTCTCTCTTGTTTTTCTGATTCTTGTTTTTCAGCAGCTTGTTCTCTAATTTGCGAGCCTCGGCCTGTTGTTCGCCGGACCCATTTTGCGTTTCGGGATAGTTGGCTTCCATGTCCAGTCTCGCCTCTTCGTACAGCTTCTCCAGGCGATCACGTTCTTTGATTGGGTTCGGTCTCGTCCCTTCGTCCCATTCGATGTAATCTATCTCAGCAAAAGTACGCTCTGCGTTTTCGATGGCATGCACGACCTCTCGGAATTTGTCTCGGGATCTCCGGAACCGAGTGGGCATTCCCTGACCATTAAGCCATGCCAGGATTCCTGCAAGAACGGTGTTGACAGCTCCCAGCGCAGTCAAGGCGGTATTCGAGGTTCTTCCTTCGTCTGCAGCTAGAGCGGTCACTGTTGCTGCAATGACGACTTGCAGTAGGAAGAGGAATATGATTATGTAGCGCGCAATGCCGTAGAGGACTCGATTCTTCATATCGTGGCTGAGCGTTCGATCGTAGAGCCCGCGGTTGCGAAACCTTGCCCTCGCAGCCTGGCCAGGTAAAAATATGTCCTTGAACACACTGGCCGGAGGCTTTTGTCGGCCAGGAAGCGCACCGCCACCATATCGCACGAAATGGATCCCGACGAGGGTCTGGAAGACTTCGAGTTCAGACACGCCGTACTGTTGTGCGAATTCCGACACGGGTGCCCCATCGTAGACAGGTGTACGTTGATGAGGTCTAGAGGCTTGATGTCCTGACTGTGCATCCACAGCCCCCGCTTGTCCCTTCTCCGCATCACCATCAGAGGATGGTTTTGATGTTCTGGATCCCATGGATGCTCTTGGGTCAAGAAACAAAGTACAAGAGATGAAAAGCAAAGGCGCTGAAAGAGTCCTGGAGACGAAAAGGAAGAGTGCAGGAGACTGACAGGAATGACAGGAAGAAAAGATGTGCAGCAACTTAACGTGATATCTTCAACGCCAGACATCCATAGTGATGATCGTTACTCAAAGATACGGATCGGCGGCCATGGCTTTGCTGGCAACTCTCGAAAGAGTAAATAGCCTTGAAAGTTCAGCGCATGAGCGACAAAACGGGTAGCATGCGATTGGTGAGCTGGCCTTTTCTACCAATGGTCATTCTCAACACCCATATAGCTCGGCAAACGGTGTTGCTGATCGGAGGGGCGAACGTTCGCCGGTTGATATAATTCTGCGAAAGCGTTAAGAGCTCGAAAGCTCGTGGGCTCTGCAACTGCCAAATACGGCAATCGCACAGACTTGTCAAGTGGACGGAGGACAGATCACGCTCCGGGTAAGGATTTCCTGGTGACATTCAAGCTTGTCGTTCAGTGACCGAAGAGTAGAATGAGCAATGTGCGAACGAGATGAGGACGCCGCGTAGATGTTCACCGCGAACACGAAGAAGAGGAAAAGACTGGATGGATGTTGTAGGTGAGAATGAGTTTGCGGAGTCAGCCGCTCAAATAGGCTTAGCGTCTCGCGTGCATCTCAGAAAGACGGCCTAACAAAAATTCGACATCCATATGCCGCTGAAGTTGCATACGGCCGAGGGCAACAGCAGTGAATAATTATACATAGCGTATCGTGAGCAGAGTGACCGTCGGAGACTGTTACTATGCAGCACGTTCCTGCGTGGAAACGTCTGGGGCTGAAGCTCAAGTACGCCAAAGATAATGCTGAACCATCAGGTCAAGCGCCTGCGGAGACTGGACATTCGCCCCAAGGAAGTAATAAACGAGAGTCGAGTTCTCATCCGGATGAGACGACATCGAAGCCGAGCAAGAAACAAAAACTCTCTCAGGATAATGGGCAAACACTTTCAGAGGCAAATTTGAAAGACTCCCAGCCGAAGGTGAAGAGCGCCCCCATTGATCGCAAAGCTTCCAAAGGCAAGCACCAAACGTTCGATAGCGAGGAGTAAGTGAACCGTTGATCTTTGCAGTGTTTTCCCAATTTTGTGCTCAACTTCACATGAAGCTTGGCAGAGCGCTACGAGGATACTTGCGTGCGCAGAAGTCTTCCGCTTGACAATCATCAGTCTAACATCAGAAACAACATGGCCCGTTCGCTCGCCACATTTGCTGACATCTGAAACCAGTGAGAATACAACAGGAGATGATGTGCGAGCTCGGCCTCGGAAGGCTAGCCACAGAAAATCTGTGACCTTTACCGCTGATACAAAAGCGCACGACGCAGAAAGTAATTCTGACGGAGAGACTGCTGAGGACGAAGAGCCCTCTGAAGCACCATCAGCAGCAGCTCCTGAACAGCCAGCATCTTCGGAGAACAAGCTCTCGAAGAAAGAGAAGAAACGCCTCAAGCAGCAACAGAAATCATCAGCACCATCTGAAGGCAAGGGCGCCGACGACCGCGCAACTCACGTGAAGAAGCCGAAACACCAAGGCACAGCAGAATACATCGAGTACATTCTGCAGTTCTACAACGACAAAGCCAACTGGAAGTTCAACAAGAACAAGCAAACGGAGCTTCTGAAACACTTATTCAACCCCTGGCGGATCCCAGCACAGTACGACGACGCACTGGTCGCTTACATCGAAGGCCTGCAAGGCGCGCGGGCTCAGCAGCGCGTGATCGAAGACGCCGAAGCGGTACTGAAAGCTCTGCTCGAGAAGCAAGAAAGCGAGGTGAATGTCGAAAGCATGGACTCCAGGACCTCCCGCAAAGCGGCGTACGAGGCAGCTGTGAAGCGTGAGATCGAGAAGGTCAAGCAAGTGGGGCGGAGCGAGTACGATGAGCACCAACTGCTAGAGATGAGGCGGGAAGTGGAGAAGGCGCAGCGGGCGGACGCGGTGTTGGCTGCGTTATTGTCCAAAGAGCTTGAGCAGCCGGCCGCGCCACCTGCACCTTCTGTAGCTAGTGCTGCGGCGAATAGCCTCACCAATGGTAACGAAGACGAGAAGAAGGCGCCCAAGCCCGATCAGAAACGCAAGAAACGCAAAGCGCGCACCCAAGTCTCGTCGGATGAGAGCAGCAGCAGCAGCAGCGACTCGAGCAGTAGCGAGAGCGAGAGCGATTAGAAATCGTCTCGTGGTGTCACTACTGTCCGGGAAGCCCTCTCGATATCGGCGCAACCTTCCACGAGCGGTCTAGCACGGGCGAGATTGAATGCACAAGCTTCAGGTACTAAGTTGAAGAAGCCGGGCGGTCGATTATCAGGGCTGCTAGAGGACACATTTCGAGCTTCGAATCAAGTTGGCACGGCGGTGCTGGCGTCTACGTACAATCGTACGGCGGCAAACAAAGCCCCAGGGAAGCGGAAGATATTCGACGACGACTTATTAGACCGTGTCTTTCCAAAAAAGCGTACACGACTCTAGACTGCCTGGACGGGAAACGTCGTAGAACTTGGTACAGGTGTTCAACTACGCATCGGGCTTTGCATATTTTCTACTGGCATGGACGGAGTACAGACGAGAGTGAGCGCGAGGGCGGCAATAGACAGATTGGTGTCTCATCCACAATTGAGAGAGAAGCCGTGTAACATATCTACATATCTCAACAAGAGATCGCCTGAGCAAGTCTCCTACGCCTTGGCAGATCCCTTCTCCTTCCCAGCAGTCCCAGGTGCCTTCTCTTTGCCTTGCCCTCCTTGTGCATGTCTTCTCCGTTTGACCGGGCTATACACGTCGTTGAAGTTCATGACGACTCCCAGGAACCGCATGTCCACATCCGGCTGGTACGCAAGGTCGCCCAATAACACGTTCACCTTGGTCTTGAACTCGCTTTCCAGGCTGCGAAGTCGACTGCGGAGCTGCTCTAGCATATTCCTCTCGCCTTCGGCTCCGCCGGAGAGAGGTAAGAGGGGCGGGATAGGCGACTCGGTCAGCCCTCCTCCGGTCCTTGACCGGCCGTCCCGCGTTGAAGATGGGAAGAGAGGGGATGGGGCATCCTCATCAGCCTCCGTGACACCCCATCGTCCGGCCTTGGTGCGAGTCTCGATCTTCGCAGCCATCTCCTGCCGACGAGTGAATTCGGCGACACTGTAGCTGTACAGCCCATCCAGTGCATCTCGATAGGCTAGCATCAGCTTGAGTAGCTCGTGTAATTGGGCGGTAAACCCGATACTACCGCCACCCCCCAATAATCCTTTCCGCGTGATAGCTCGGAGGTAAGCCGTATGCGCCGAGATCAAGGTGTCCAGTGTCGCATCCGGTTTGCGCATCGCTTTCAACAGGCCTTCCCACCCTGCTTCGATGACTTCGAAGAGGATGTAATACTGCAGCTGATCCACAAAGTGAACCATTTCCGCAAGGCCCCCACGAGCTCGTTTCCAGTCCTCGCCGACTTTGTCGCCTACAGCGCCAAGCACGCCTCTTGCGCCAGTTTGCAATCGTCGCCACGCAGTCGAAAGTGCGAACTCCACGCGCTTGACACGCCACAGGAAGTTGAAGACCTTGAGGTACTGCTTTGAAGCCCATGGGGTGACGATAACGTCTAAAGGCGAGTCGATGCGGTATTCGAGGGTGAACACATCCCAGCCGATCTCGCCATGACTCAGCTCTAGCATTCGTGCGTCCAACCGACGCAGGACATCGGCAGAGTCGAATTGGGCGTTCGAGTTGCGGATGGCATGCTCGAGCTGCGCGGTAAGCGTGTGCCGGTACTGGCTGTTTGCCGGTCGATCGAGGTTGCTCGCGAGAGATTCCATGAGGAGATAGATGAAATCGCCCTGTCCGAGCAGCAAGTACTTCTTCAGCGCCTGGAGGTGCGAGAAGAGCGCGAACCTCGTCTCCATGAGGCTGATCAAACGAGCCATGACAGTCCTGTACGCTTCATCGATGCTCGTCCCAAGCGTTGCCGTGTCTGCGTACTTCAGTTCTCTAGAAGCGGACTTGCTGTAATTCTCCACCCAGGCGCTGTCACCGCAGCCATATCTGATGAAGTTGAGAGACTTTCCGATCAAAAACACCCTCTGTGCAAAGTCGGGTGTTACGATGGACGGGATCATCGACGTCTTGAGCAGATACTTGTGCTCCCAAACACTAGTCGCGCCGCTATCTTCGTAGTCCCTATTCTCCTCCACGAAGAATTCCAGGTAGGGATCTTCCAGCTCACCGTCATAGATCCAAGCTCGGAGCATGTTGTAGAAAGGTCGAGTGATGCTACCCAATAATCTCTCTGCAAAGCTGTGAACAAACGGATCACCATGAGATGTCGCGAAACTGTGTACAAGACTGATGAGCTCGCCGCCCTTCTTCCCCTTGGCGGATTCAACAAGCAAGCTCATTAGTCTCAGACCAAGAGTCGCTTCACGGGTCCAAATGACGCAGCGTTTCAGCGTCACGCCCGCCTTGCCTAGACCACCATGCGGAAGACTCTCGTCCAGCTGTGCGAGCGCCCTTCGTATTTGGCCTTCCAATGTGGCCACCAGGCTGAGATACGACCGCAGCTCGATTCCAATTGCGGAACGTAAGCTCTGCCCTACAAGCCCGCCTTCTGAAGATTCCACGAACTCTGAAAGTGAGCGATAGAGCAGAGAGGGCTCAGCGAGCGTGTGTAAGAGGGATATGAACGGGACTGGCAAGTTGGAAGGCAGCTTCAGCGAGTTCTTCTCCGAGAAGGGTAGGTTCGTAGATGACAGGCCTTGTAGCGTAAATGGTAGGTCTCGGAGCAACGCAGCTTCTGAAGGCTCGTCGTTGCCGGAAGCGTCTTTGTTCACTCGATGCGATGGTAACTCATCTGGCTGCTGCTGTTGCTTCTTCGGCTCAGGCTTGGGTCTTGGCGGCGGTGGGCGATCTCTTACAGGCGGCGGCTTGGGACTGTCTGGCCCCTCTGCCCTAGGCAACCTCTGCAGGCCATTTCGCGAGAAGGCATCATCGAAAGCCGGACTCTTCGGCTCAAAAGGTCGCTGTTGTATCCCGTCCTCCATTTCATCTACGTCGTGCTCTTGAGAGACACGTCCTGGCAAAGACTGTACCCCGTCACTCTGCTTCTGCTGCGCTCTTGACCCGGCGGAACTGCTATTCCTGCCACTGCCTGCACTCCCACCGTCCGCGAGCTGATTCAAGAAGTATAGTATCGCCCATTTCTGACCTAACACGGGTTGTGCGAGCAGCCTCGAGTAAAGGTTCCGGAAGACTGCCGCTCGTTCTGGTGTACCGCTCTCCCTCACTAATCGCCGTGTGATGAGATCGGCAGCATGATTTACATCCTCTTCCACACTTGGTTCTTGTTCGGCAGTCAGATGGTGCCGCGCGATCTCGTTCGCTTCGTCCCACCGCTGGTCGGCGAGCGCTTCGTCTTCGTCTGGGTCTTGCGGTACTAGGCGCTCAAGGAGCTGCTGTAGCGCATTCTCTACGCGCTCTTCTCGTGTCGTCGCCATTGCTGTCTTCGCCGCATTGGGGGCTGTGATTTGGGTTTTGTTTATAAGGACGCGTCTCGAGCGAGAAGACGCGTGAAGTGGGACCAAGCTTGGAGGCTTGCGGGGATCAGATATCACATGCTGCCTTCCAGCACTCATGATTCACGTGAGATGAGGACGACTACATCGTACAATGCCAACGGACTTACATGTATCGACAATAGCAGAGTAAAAATAAAACATTCATTGCTTGTTAAAATACTAATCGTATCACGTTTGCAGGACCTCTATGCTCATCCCCCATTGCTAGTGTGATCTGAAGTCCCGCTCGCGCTCAAAAGTCCGTCAACAGATTGCCATAAGAATCGCCAATGCGCCCGCGTACCAATCAACCCTTTTTCCCATTGACGATTTGCTAACCGATTAAAGCCGCCCACCCGTCCTATGTACTGGTGCGCCGTTCCAAATCAACCAAACAAGCGATATGTTCATGTACAAAATACAATGCCCGTGGCTCACGCTCACTGCGGCTCGAACTCATTGACTGGGCGATTCGCGCTTCGGCGAGCTCAGCAGAAGGTCTGAGCAACCTGCCAAAGGGCTTGCGGAGGCTGTAGGCTGAGAATTGGTGCTACTGTCTGCCTGCTGAGCCCATGAAGAATCGCGCGGTGCAATGGTCCTTCCTCCTACATCACCCAGAGATGGGCGGGCTCGGGGGTATGGAGACTCCTAGCTGTCCAGAAATTAGACACTACATAGCGGGTAAGATTTCTGATGTGGTCAAGGCTTACCTCCTCTGCATCCCACCCTGTCCTCCCATCGGTGGACCCTGCTGCATACCCGGACCTGGCCCCATACCCAAGCCGTAAGGGTTTGCTGCGAAGCCATGTTGACCAGCGTCGCCTGCGATCTGCTGCATGGCCATACCGCTGATACCCTGCGCTTGGGACACCGGGCAGTCCTTGTGAGCGAGCAAGAGTGTTTTAAGCCCGACAATCTCCTCACGCAGTTGCGTGACGGTGGCAGCGAGCGCATCATTTTCGGTGCTGAAAATCTCGACCTTCTGTTGAAGATTTGCGAGCCACTGCTTCTTGCGCTGACGACACTTGAGTGCAGCGATTCTGGGCTGATGTCAGTATAAAGTCTCACGTATACGTAGCATAAATAGTGGTGCATACCTGTTTCGCTCCAGGAAGTTTTTACGCTTCTCTTCGTCAGTCATCTTGCGGCCATCCTGGCCTTCCATTTCGTCGCCAGGGTTTTCGTCATCCATGTCGTCTGGCATGTTAGATCCGTTTGAAGCCCGAGCCTTCTTGTTACCACCTTTGCTAGGTGTCTCTTCTGCCTTGCGCTTTCCATTGGCAGCCTTTCCACCTGAACCGCCCTTCTTACCGCCGCGGCCGCCACGCGTCTGAGGCTTTGTGTCGGCACCATCGTCGGAGTAATCACCAGCTCCCGCATCGGTACTGCCAGACATGGTGCTGCCAACACTGTTCTTGTTCTGTCTTTGCGCCATGTTAGCGTCATGCTGCATCGATTGCTGCTGAAAGCCGGGCTGTGACTGTTGTTGCATTGGATGTCCTTGCTGTGCTCCGCGCTGCTGACCGCCAGCCTGCGCAAGCATGAACAAGCCGTTAGCTGCGTCGTTTGTTTGATGCGAGCCGAACGGATCTTGTTGGTCCTGTTGCTGGTGCGGCGGACCCTGTGGATAAGGCTTTGAATCAAGATCAGGCTGAATGTTGGGGTTTTGTTGCGGTTGCGACGTGGCTTGTGTGGCGCCGGCCTGTTGCAAGTTGTAGTTGCTTTGCGCACGCGCCGTCATAGCCGTCCTGTGGAAATCCAGAGTACCAGGTGTTGCGCCACCGCTTTGGAGCTGGTTATAAAGCGCTTGTGAATTAGGCGATGGCTGTGGGAACATCGACCCACCACCGCCAGGCGTCAAGCCAGATCTCAACGACGACTCGTTTGGCGTCGGAAAGCTACCAGAAAAGTGGTGGTCGTTGCTGAAGTAGTCGTTGGTGTTCGCCGGGCCCGTCAGCATAGCAGGGCTCAGAGGTCCTGAGCGGAGAGAGCCAGGCCAGCCGGGAGTATTACCAGGCAGGAGCGATGCAGGCGATGTGAGGCTAGTCACGCCCGGCAACTGGGTCTTTCCTGGTGTTTCTGTTGCGCTGCTGCCACCGAAGGCGTTCTCAAATGGGTTGGGCTCTTTTGACAAGTGGCTACCGTGTTGTCCGCTGAAGTAGTCGTTGTCTCCGTTCTGGTTTGGTTTAGGAGGAGGGGCAAGCGGCGCATTGGACTGTGATGCGCCGTTGCTATCGTTCTCGTCGGGTTGCTTAATGGCAGGGAGTTGATCTGAGAGGTGCAAGTGTCAGTCGGTGAAAGTCTAGTAGCGCATCGTCGACGGCAACATGATTCGCAAACCATCTGCCTTGTAGGATCAATCATACCTTTGGATTCGCCCTCGCTCTTTGATGGTTCTGTTCCAATGCTGTTAGCAATGTGCATGCGCGAGTGCGGACAACGCGACGTCGAACGATGTCATCGGGGTGGGTATTGCACACTGGGACAGCGAATGCGCCCGGGGGGATGCGATGACACACCTGGTTGATTCCTCGTGTGAGGCGACGAGGTCATGCTCTTGTTGCTCAAATGGGGCGAATTAGTCGCAGATTGTCGGGAGGCTACCGCGGCCATGTTTGTCGATGGGGAGGTGCGAGATCGAGGATAAGTATGACGTATTGGCGCTGGTCGCTCGGGTCCTCAAGCTTGACTTCAGGTTCCTTCGCTTGACAGACTTCCCATGCACCAACGCTGGAAACCGCCTTCAAGTCGCTCACGCTTTCTCTCAATATTCACAAATTTCTACATTCATAGTCAGCAGAGAGTCCTGCGTGCGATGTGCGGCAAGATACGCGATGCGCCCGCAGCAAAGACCCGACGAGCCGATGAAGCGTTTTGCTTTCTAATCCCTATCGGTCTGGGTGGCAAAACAGAAGGGTAGCGCGTGCGGCATGTTGCGCGCATCCTGAAAAGTCTGCGCTCCCATCGCGGATGCCTCTCGTCGAGCTGCTGGCCTTGTCGCCTGCATGGATGAATGGGAATGGCAGATGGCGTCTACTCACCTCTTTGCGAACGCCGTTGATGGGCCTTGGCCGCTGTTTCGGTCGTGCTTGCTGGGTCTGCAGTCAAGTGACGCAACCGCGTGCCAGACAAAGAGTCGGGGGCCTGATCGCGTGGCAAATGCAACCAAAAACAGCCAAGCGCTGCCTGAGGATAGGCGAAATGAAAGGTAGTAGTACAAACGTGACGCCGTACAGCTGGTGGCTTCGCGATGTCGTCAGGTCTGTCAATGCGTGTTGTTGCAGGAGGAGGAGTGACGTAGAGCACGTCAGAGGAGAGCACAGCGAACTTTTACAAGCCCGGGAAGCTGAGGAAGCCCGCTTAGCGGGCCGCGGAGCGCACGGGCCAGCTGCCTCATCAACCGCGATTTGCTAGCCGGGAGCGTTTCCAGAAGCTCCCTCGGCTTTCCGCCACTGCCCAGGTGCCACCGACACGGCAATGGATTTGCATTGGCCACTCGCCCAGCAGACGGGATGCTTCACTTTAGACCTCAGGACGCGTGGACGCCTGTTGAGCGCTGAGGGCATAGGAGCCACTATTGTACTACACCGCACTGTACTGTAGCTTGACAGCGATTTGGAGACATCTGTCGTGTCGCATTCGTGCACTCATCTTCCCTATATTATTATGGACTCGTCTAATATAAAACCCCCCCGTACCAATCCGCAGATCGACGCGCAACCACCTCAGCCCGACTGGCGGAAACGCGTGCGCACCAATAATCTTCATCTCCCAATCTTCTGTCTCCTGTCATGCAGGAACACGACCAAACAATTTCTTCACTGTGTCAGCATCATCTTTCTCTCGACGCCTGCCACTTGCCTGAGTTGACCATCACAATAATCACATACACAGATGCCGACTCACCTGAAATTGTGATTGCGAAATTGTGACGTGGAAACGACACTACTGCTGCCACTAGCAATTTACAATACAGAGCTGTAGACTCAAGCCTCAAAGCATATTCTCGAATCGGCTAGACCACCCCAAGCTCCGCCTATCAGAGCGAGCAGAGCCTTTTTCTCCCCAAGAAGCATGAACACTGCTGCCACAATCTCTGGCTTCCGCATGGATGCCACCACCTGGACGCGGCTGGCGACTGCAGCGAGATGGACGCTGGCTGCAGAGCTTTTCCTAGGCGGTCAAGCCCGTCTGACCCGCCACCTCACCCCGGGACTGCACGACCGCGCAATGGCTAAGGCGGAAGGCTATCTACGATACTTGAGCTTCATCCCAGCGAGGAGTCCGACGGAACATTCTGTCTATATCGGCATGGCAATGTGTACAGCTGGAGGCCTACTATGTTTCCCTGCAACTAGGATTCAAGGTGCTTTGCTTAGCACGAGTCTGAGCCTTATGGGAATCTACAGCCAAGCGAGAATGGGCATTTCATTTTGGCTCCCTGCAATTAATACCGTCTTGGGCAGTCTCATCGCATATGCCGACGTTCTGCGTCTAGGTTGACAGGGTTGAATATTCAAGCTATCCAATACCATTCCTACTGCGATTGGCGCTTGAAGAGTATATCTCCGCCGCTACCTTCACTGTAGCCTGCCATGCTCGGTTCGAGAACGCCAGCAGCTACGAGATCTTGCACCAGGCCGAAGATCATCCCGTCGCAGCCGCGCGCCGCCATAATGTCAACAGTGACTGGGAGGACTTCCTCATGCAGCGTGATGTTGGAAAAGTAGGAAGCGGAGCCAACTAGGAAACGAGAGCTAGGTCAGCTAAATGTGCGCGTATGCAAATAGGCGATGGAGGACTGTACATACGAGGAACAACAAAGTCTGGTCCGCCCCAGTATGGGCTCACTCTCGAGATTCCGAACCCGAATGGCGGCGTCGGCGGGTCGATGTACTTGTTCCGATAGTTGACATCTGCCTGTGAACCGACGTACAGCAATAGACTGTCACTACATGTTTGATTGTCAGGTACGAGGACTTCGCTCGAGAACCAATCGGCGAAAATCGTGCGGTTATGGTTTGCCACATCGACTTCCGAAGGCGGGTAGGAGTCCCCGAAAGCCCATCTAGCAAGCGGTGGCGGGTCCACTGCTGGTCGTCTTCCATCATGGACAGCAGCGTAGTCAGCGTAGAAAGGATCTCGGATAAGACGCGTCTGCTGCTGTGCGATGATGATCGGATATGTAAGGTTGAGGAAGTCAACAATATCTCGTTCGGCTTCGGCAGGATATGTGGCGTTCCAGTCCTCCACGATATCGTACTCGACTATCTGCGCACCAATGAAGGAGCTAACATTGCCTAAGAAATCCATAAGCAGCTGGTCGCCGTCCTCTTCCACCGTCGTAGGGAACCCGTAGGCTTTGATCTCCTTTGGATACGCGTGCGTGATGGTGACATTGTCGAGGTACATGGCCTTTGCTGCTTCGGCCCAGATGTGAGGATCCCTGGTGAGGAAGCCAGCGGTATCGAGCTCAGGAGCCAGGGGCATCACGCTGTCTAAAGCAACCAGGTCGTGGCTAGGCCGGTTTCCGTACAGTCCTTGCACGTGACACGGACCTCTGATCGACCCACCTGTGTCACTCCCGATGGTGAGATCTAGCCATGAGTACGCAGCCGCGCCAGCACCTGGTCCTGAGGAAGAGCTGCTTGGATTCTGGTATCCATCCGCCCGAGGATTCCAGGGTGCGTGGTAATCGACCCAGTCGGCTGTGGCTTCCTCGCCATTCGCAAATTGTGAGGTTTTCATCTTGCCGATAATGATCGCCCCGGCATCGACGAGACGTTGGACAGACAGCGCAGTGACATTGGCAGGCGGATAGAGATGATACCAAGCCCTATTCCCATTCGAAGTCCGTACGCCTGCAATATCGTAGATATCTTTAACACCTAGTCTGACACCGGCGAGCGGCTTCTCAGGCGTCTTGGTGAAGTATAGTCGGCTAGGGACGGCGACTGCCAAGGATTGACCAGCCATGTTCGCTGGGAGGACGCTGAAGCTACCATCAGAGGCCGGGACCAGCGTTTCGGAGAATGCTCCTTGAACATCACTGTAAAGCCTCCAAGCTTGGTATATGGCGCCGGAAGAGGACATGAAGTATGGTCCTGGCGGGATCGCGCTGCCATTGGTGACATGGGTTGTCATAACAGCATCAGTACCATTTAGTCCTGGCAACTTAACGCCATGGCCTCCCCATCCGTGACGTCCAGTAGGTTTCATCCCAGTGTATTGGATGTACACATTCTCCAGAAAGCCTGGTGAGAATACATCATCGACAGCGGTGAAGTTTGAGATAAGCGTGCTGATGTCGCTATATTCCGGTCCGTCCGTGGTTACAACAGTAACTGGGGTTAGGCCTCCTGAGCTTGCTGCTTTCTTGTGTAATGGGCCATAATGCTCGACTGTTGTGACGGCTTCCGCTGGAACGTAGTAAGGTATACTGTCCAACTCTACTGTCTGACCCGTGGGTGCGAATGTAAAAGATGTTGCTCTTGCAAGGAAGTGCAACCCTGCAACAAGGGAGGACAAGCGGTTCGACAGCATTGCTGCGAGGAGACGTAGCAGGAAAGGTTGCGGTCCATCGTTTTCGATGATAGTGATAGTAGCTTTTATACATCGCCTAGTCCTCTACCGAGCTCATCCACATCTAGTAGGTCCACCATTGCAGTCATTCTCCCGCCCCACCATAACCACGCGTGTAGATAGCCACGCATGTTGCAGTTTCGGGCAGGCGAAAGAGTGGGTTAGCTACTCCGCCGACTACATGCATACCCCAATTTCATCCTATCCGGGTCATTGGCATTTGCAAAACCCGTCTCCGCGCGCAGCGGATAGAGATAAGGGTGCGTTTATCCACCGTAGTATGGAGAAGGATGGAGTCGGCCAAGCGGGCAGTGGAGCGGCAGGCTCTTTCGGGCCTTGATAAGAGCATTGGCGTTTGCGATCTTCGAGCATTCTTTGTGTCACACTTCAGACTCGCGGTCACCGTCTGCCACGTCTTGTCGTGCACCGCGGGCGAGGTGCAAGGATACAGAACACAGTGACAATGTTCTAAGGTCCAACGGTGAAAGGTCACAGAGCCGAATTTGTCCGGTCCATCGCACTTCCTATGAGAACGCAACAATACTGTCCGAACAAGACCGACAAAGTCCCACTAAAAAGCCGTGCCCTCCCCAGTGAGTTTCTTGAAATCAATCACAGCGCCTCAATTGTATATGCGTAACGTAAGAAGTCATTAGATGCAGTCGGATCGAAATCCAGCAACCCCAACACTAACCCTAACATTCGGCAATCTATGCCAGGTATACTACCTGTACCGAGATTGCCGTACCGAGACGAGATAAGCCTATCGACCACATGGGAGAACTGACGGAGATTCGGCGACTACGGAATATAAACAGCGTATAAACCGATGTGAAAAGATCGGTGAAAACCAGCACGCGCTGCAAACAACGACGACATGTGCCTATCCTAAGCAACACTCGTCTTGTCCGGGACAATGTGTAGTACGAAAGCGACAACACCAGTAAGAAAAATGGGGAAGAGGTCCTTAAACAATCCCTTTTCAAAACAATAAAAACCATCTCGATACACCAAAGTCTGAAACTCTAACCATCCATTTCCTTACCCACCCCCAGAACCCAGCAACGCCATCAAAAAAAAAAAAAAAAAAAAAAATCCGGCGGAAACCCCCCTTTTAAAAGCCGCGATTCCGTTCGGGCCCAATTCATTCCAGCCCAGATTGCCTGCCCTTCAGCACCAATATTTCCCTTATTCCCCTGGTTCCGGTGGTTTATAGAGAGAGAATACTAGAAAAAGGAAAAAATGCCCAGAATTTCTAGATGGCGCAAGTCCCTCCTCCTCCACTTTACACCCCCTAAAAAAAATAAATAAATAAAGGAAAAGCCAAAAAGACACCGAAGAACCCCATTTCAATTCCCGTCGGCGATGAGCTCCACGATGTCCAGAGGTGTTAAAAAAGGAAGAGGAATGAGGAGAAGAACGAAAAAGCCAACGCGCCAATAAGTTGGTAGGGCAGTAGCAAAGCAGTCATAAATCTTACGGTATCGCAGAAAGCATTTTCTTGGTTTTCCTTTCTTTTTTTCCCCTCTTCTTTCCATAGAAACGGGTTCTTTTTCTCTTTTTCTAGGGGTTTTAATCTGCTAACCATAGCTCAAAGAGACCTTGCTACTGCCGCAATAACCAGTGGCGTCTAGCTTCCCATCCATCACCCGATTCCCAACACCCTCTTTGCTTTAGCACAATCATCAGGAGCAGCGAAGAACCGAAGCAGGCCGTCGAAAATACAGATCCACCAAATGGCCCACCTCATCGTTCGCCTCGAGCTCGAGCAGTTTTTCGAACTCGGCTCGGTCGACTGCCTCGGCCTGGCTTCTCTCCTGCTGAGGGGGTGTGAAAGGGACTGAGTCGTCGGAGGAGTAATGGCTGCTCGAGACAGTGGTGCGGACAGCAGGAAGACTATTAATCGTATCCCGCGCCTCGTTGCCAGGGGCTAGGACTCCCGCCTGAGGATTGCTGACGAAAATCCTGGCTGTGGTTCATCATGGACGTGGTCTGGCTAGGCTCGTAGGGTGAGACTGCTCTTTCCCGGGTCTGATATGAGGGGGGCATGTGTCTGCCACTGCCGGCGTCCATGGATGGGTATTGGCCGCCCTGGTAGGCGGTCTGCTGGGATTGCAGACGTGAGGGGTCGCTTGAGCTGCCGCCGGACAAGCTGTCGTCATCGTCCTCGATGCGTGCGCCGGTCTTGTTCCAGCCGTGCTTGGAATCGCCACGCGCAGTCGCGCCTAAGGCGTCGAGCTCGGTGGTCAGTTGTGATTGCGACTTGATGAAGCTGCCGCGGTCGTCGCGCATTGGCTGATAGCGCGTGTCGGGGTTCTTGGCGCAGACGGCCACGACGGAGGCAATGAGAACGATGATCAATAGCACAAGCGAGAAGATAGCGTTGTAGATGAAGAAGATGACACCCATGACACCAGTGACGATTCCCTAGAGATGAAGTTAGCAATGCACGTCTCAAACGTTGCGGTTGAACTTACTGGTTGGTCAAAGATCCTAGTAAATACCAGCAAGAAAATGGAGCTGATGAAGTTGATGACCGCAATCGAAATGTTGAAGGCGTTGGTCTTCTTGTCCATGTAAGGCCTCATGACGCAGACGAGAATCAAGAAGCAAGCCTCAATAATGACAAGCGCAATGGCCTGCACGGTGCCGTTGCCTTGAGCCAGAGCCACGAAGAGACCCTTGATCAAAATGTATACCAAGATCGGCACAACAAAGTAGTATGCAGTAGCCTTGAACTGGACATAGAGGAAGCCCCACTTGTTCAGTGACACAGGGTCGGAATAGAGAATGTATGCTGGGTTCTTGTGCATGGCAATGCTTCGGCGTGCGAGCCTGATGACTTTGCTGGAAGCCCAGGCAAGGATAGCCAACATGGTGAAGATGGTAAAGACCGCCAATACCATTTCGGCGCTAGAGTCGTTACGAGTGAATTCCCAGAAGCAGAGGACGACCATTTGCGGGAAACCAATCAGCACAATGCGGAACAGAATGCCTTTCAGCACGGTTGTCCAGCCGTTGCGGAAGTCCTGGAACTTGTCGCCTTTCATCTTGCCCATCTTGACGAGCAGCTCGCAGAAGAGCTTGAAGATGAGGACACCGAGGACGACGAACATGACGAAGACGACGAAGAAGATGTAGCCCGTCAAGAAGATGTTGGTCACTTCGATGCCATCGCGGAAGCCAACACGCTGAATACCGTGAATAGTAATAGTATTCGATGTGTCGGAGCCGCTAGAGCCTCCGGCATTCGTGCGGGCTTGGAGCGCCTGGCGCTGGAGGCCATTTGCAGCTCGATCCATAAGGTAGACCATTGGCTCGACCGCGCGCTTCTGCACCTCCACGGAGATTGTTCCCAGGCTCGAGAGAAGCGTCGACGGGGTGCCACCGGTAGCGCGCTGGTACCACGTCGCAATGTTTTGAATGAAGTCGATCTGAATTATACCCATGCTCCACTGGAAGTTCTGTGTCCAGGAGGCAACAATAGGAGGCAGGTCGACTGCCGTCATGCCGATGAACGCTTGCGCCTGGAAGTAGCCGAAAAGCGAGAGCGCCATGGCCGCAACGTGCGCCGCAGTATTCGAGTGTCCAAGGCCAGACGTGATGGCCGATGCGACGAGCGCAAGACCAGACACCACTGCTACCGTCCATGCTACACCTTTCTGGTCTACGGTCTTGCCGTTGGATAATTCTGCTTCGACGCAGGCTGCTGAAATGCCAGTGTCGGTGTTGTTGAAGTAGACTTGGACCTTGGCGTCCAAATCCGGCACGGTGTATGCAATCCCGGGGACCTGAGCCAGGGCGTCTGCAGGAATATCGAGGTTCGAAGGCGGCAAGTTGATCTGGCCCTCGTTCATGGGGCAGAGTCCGGTCAGGTCGGAATCGCAGGGGTTCAGGTTGTGCTCGTAGACCCGCAGTCCATAGGCGAAGACGACGAGATCGATGGTGACATTGCCCGTGATGGTGCTGACACCGACCACACTGAAAGATAAACTGTTATTTGAGGGGGTGAGCACGACATCGAATTGGGTCGCACTGAAGTTGTTGTTCGCCTGGCAGGGGTTGAGGGAGTCGGAGTAGAGCATGCGCTCAGCGGATGCGCATGGAAGGATGGCGAGTAGCAAGCATATTAACGAGGAGAGTAGTGGCGACTTCATTATTATCATTGTAGTATTGTGGTTGCGGTGTAGAAGGAGGAGTCGATCGGGGCGGATGCTGTCGAGGCGTGCTCGTGGCAAGCGCCGGACGAGCCGGGTAGCGACTGTGCGGAGGTCAAGACGGCGGCGGCGGCGGCGGCGGCGGAGATGGTATTATTATGGTACCGCAGGTCGTCGATTGCTGGTGGATGTGTTTGTGTGGTGGTGGTGGTGGTGATGAGCGAGTGACGACAATGAAAGAGGGACGAGTGTCTCTGTGTGTGTGTGTACTGCTCTGTCCGCGGGAGGTTGGCAGCGCAGCAGAGCGTTGCGGGAGTGTTGTGGTCGCAAAGGGAACGGCGGCGAATCAGCGTTGCGGAGGTTGCGAGGCTCAGAGTCTCACTACCCTGCTCAACCTCACTGCTGACGCAGTCGACCTTGGAATAGCAACCCGGGTCAGAAGTCTTGGGGCTCTCTGTTTTTGGGTTGGCCCACGACTACACAAGATTTAGACTCGTGTTTGTCTGGAGAATGCCCCGTAATAATACCCAAGGAAAGATGAAGGAAATGCAGTACGGTAGTAGTGAATAGGAAAAACACTCACTACTCTCCCTCAGTCCCTAGGTAGGTAGTAGGAAAGGAGGGTGGCGCAGCTCGTAGGAATGTCAGGCTCAGGCGAGGACCAGTTATCCCTGAGCCTTGGCCGACCGACAAGTCTGGGCCACGCACGCGCCGGTTGCGCGTTCAAATGGAACGCGCCAGCGACAAAGCGGGGAGTGGAGCGCCAAACGTGCGTGGAGCCACCATCTCCGTATTGCACGCGCTTCTTCATTTCATGGGAAACCCTATTCCTGCCTCAATGTCACTCAATCCCCATAAATGAAATCGCGCACACCACCTTGGCCCCAATCAATCAAAGTTCAGCGATCCTCTCTCCTCGAATCTTGCTCTGACCTCGCGCTCGGCAGTCTCCATGGTGGTCGTCTCGTCCTCATGATCTACAACAGTACAGGATTACCACCATCACTTGCGACGCTGTTACTAATCGGAAAGCAACCTGCTGTAGCAACGACGGTTTCGCATAGCAGCATCGCTCCACGTGACCAACATCCTAGTTTGAAATGGTTGCGCACTGCATACATGTTGCATGCTCTCCGACTGCTTTCCCTGAGGCTGCCTACGGGCAAAGGAAATGCGGTCCAGTATGAACAACCACGTTACGAGGCATCCAAGCCCACATGGGACTTGATCACATAATATTTGGCATTGACGCTTGTCGTACTCGCAGAAAAAACAGCACTGGAACGGTACGCTCGTCATTTCTCTCATGAAACCAACCCGCCAGTGTAGTAGTTGTTGGACGTCCACACGAATAATAAGGTAAGGATGGGTTGTGTGCTGCACGCCATTAACCCACACGGGCAGGCCCATTGGTGGCGCAGCTCTCACCCTGTATCTCGTTTTCCATGTCGCATTCAGACCGCAACCCTTTTCAATTGTACCTAGGTAATAAAGTAAGCATCGTGGCGAGACACTCGTGCACTGAACAGCGATGAGCCACACGAACAAATGGCAGGTATCCTTTCATTCCTCGGTCGCTATGAAGTCGGTCTGAAGTCGATCTTCTAGGCTGCGTCCCCGATCTCTGCAACAACCACACCTCCGAATGTACCTTAATCTACTACCAGAGTCTCCTTCAAGCTCGAGATGGAATTGGGTAAATCAATGCCGAGGGAGCGCACTACATCTACTGCCCACTTGACCCCATGAATCCCACATATCCCGAGATCCCGAACTGCCCACTCTGCCTTGTCTCGCCAGCTGCGTAAGCCATGTACAATCTCCCTCCAATGGCTTCACGACAACGATGTGGATGCCGGTAGGGCTGCATGCGGGGCCCCATGCCAGATGCTCTGGGGTTACTGAAAACCGCTGCCCTACCTCCTACTACAGACTGCTTACCCGAACAAACGGGATTGGTGGGGGCATGGCCATCTTGGAGTAATATGACACCTCTCCATACCCAATCCACCATCCACTCTCTACCCACCACCTCCGACGCGGCCAAGGTCGTATGAGAGAGGCTTAGCACGCTTATTCGCAAGAAAGAACCACTACCGTGACCATCTTGCCTCCGGCTGGCATTGACTTGCTGTCAGCAAGCGTAACAGAAGATGGAGACGGCTAAAGACACCACGGTCGAAGCCTTCGAGTACGGCGAAGTCTCCAAACTCGACGCCTCCAAGCCAACGGGCGATGTCGCTCTCCTCGACGCCGCTGGCCATGTCCGGCGCGTGCCAACGCCTAGCTCGGACCCTAACGATCCTTTGAATATGCACAAGTGGAGGAAGCTAGGTGTGATCATCACTTGTTGCTGGTTCTCCATCTTCTCCTTGTAAGTAGTGCCGCTTTCATGAGCAATGATGAGAACTAACCATCTTCCCCTGTGCTCGTCCAACAGGGTACTTGTAGGAGGCGCTGGGCCGATTCTGCCAGTCTGGATAAAGCTTTATGCTCCGAGGGGGATCGGTTCGCAGGAGGTTGTGAACCTGACAACTTATCCTAGTCTTGTGATGGCTTTTGGTAAGGGTTTGACCTGTCAAAAGAACGAAATGCAAGCGAAAAATGGTCCTCCAGGTGCGCTAATGCGGCAAGATAGGTAGCTTCCTCATCCTCCCCCTTTCGATCGTCTTCGGTCGTCGTCCAGTGCTCCTGGGATGCTGCTTATTGGTAACCGGGTCTACGATCGGTAAGAGGATTTTCTTTTCCCGGGAGACATTCGAACGAGTCCCACGCTGACGATTCCTTCCCTTCAAACCCAGGTGCTGCTAAAAGTACCACCTACCAAGCCCACATGGCGTGTAGGATCCTGCAGGGCGTAGCCACTGGAGCAACCGAGTCCGTCCTCCCGCTCATCATCACGGACATCTCGTTCCTGAACGAGCGCGGACTCCTGTTCGGCGCCTACTGGGGCACGCAGAACCTCATCAACGCCATCTTCACCATCACCGTCAGCTTCCTGGTCGCCGACACGAATTGGCAATGGTTCTACTGGCTGCTGCTGATCCTCGCCGTTGTCGGGACTCTCATGGTATTCTTCATCGTTCCGGAGACTCGCTATTATCGCTCGCCGCAGGCTATCGACGGTCAGATCTACCATACGGATGAGTTCGGCGTCACGCAGGCCTTCTCTGTCGCGGACGCTGAACGGCTGGGACTTCCCACCGATGCAAGTCCGGATGAAGCAGATGTTCTGAAGCTATCGTACTGGCAGACCCTGCAGGTGTTCTATACGCCCGCCCCAGGGGCTCTGAAAGTAGGTCTCGGGACGTTTGCGAAGATGATCTCGGCTATGAGTTCGCCGGCTGTGGTTTGGGCCGTCCTGGCGACTTCTATCAGTCTTGGAGTGGGCATCTCTATGACTCTTACCTACGGAACCATCTTGACGGGGGACTTTGGGTGGTCAGAAGCATCTGTTGGCTTGGTCAACGTGAGTAATGCGGAACCTCGTCGCAGAAGGAGCCCTTTTATACTGATCGACCCTCCAGTGCGGAATCTTCCCAGCATCTCTCTTTTCG
Source organism: Hortaea sp. C3G1500-4 (assembly GCA_022701445.1). Classification (NCBI taxonomy): domain Eukaryota; kingdom Fungi; phylum Ascomycota; class Dothideomycetes; order Mycosphaerellales; family Teratosphaeriaceae; genus Hortaea; species Hortaea sp. C3G1500-4. The sequence goes on along the minus strand of JAJVDI010000008.1, from coordinate 358,410 downwards.
ATGTTCTTCGCTGGTTACCTCGGCGACAAGCTGAACCTGTTCCTGGCCAAGAGGCGAGGTGGCGTGCACAAGCCCGAAGACTCCCTCGTCTCTTTGTTCTTCCCCACGCTCGTCAGCGCCATAGGCATCATTATCTATGCCCTGACAGCGCAGCGTCCAGAGTCGCATAGCTATTGGGGAATAGTCATGGGTATCTGCCACTAAGAATTCCCCTCTAGAGCGTTTCGGCTGACTCTATCCAGGTTGGACACTGTACGAGTTCGGCTTTATCGTCGCGCTGATCACAGCGACGCATTTCGCCGCGGAAGCGTACCCTCAGAATCCTGGCCCTGCGCTGGTGTTGGTAGTCGGTCTCAAGAACGTGGTTTCGTTCGGTAGGCAATGTACCAGGCTGCATGAGTTCGAACTTCATACTAATGTTTCGAACAGGGGCTTCGTTCGGCATCACGCCTATGGTGCACAAGTAAGTCCTTGCACTTCTATTGTGGGAGAGACCGGTTACTGATGTTTGATGGTAGGTTTGACTATCTTACCGCATACATGATCGTAAGTATTTCTCATCTCCACAACCATAGGCTTGAGATTAATGACCGGTTGCAGCTCTTCGGAATCTTCGTCGGCATCTTCGCTTGCGGTGTACCAGTGTACTTCCTCAATCCCAAGGTGAGTTTGGCTTCTCCAGGACCAGTTGACATCTTACTGAAGATTGATACAGTGGCGCGAGCTCGTGAGTCGAAAGCAGCAAGGGTAAGACTCGTAGATAAATCTCTGTGTGTACGGTGAAGCCAGTAGTGTATGGCTTTGGGTCATAAACGTAGTCCTATTATGTCTGTCCGAGATCTTCCACGATCTGAATCTATTGACCGCTACCAGCACCGGTAGTCTCACTGATGTTGAACACATACTTCACTGCACTCGCAGCCCCGTTCTTCAGGTTCTCAAGACCCTTCTGCACGCCGCCGAGACCGCCTGGGATGACTTCTTGCTTCTGGCCCCGGAAGAAGCCTTCCTCCAGACCACGCGTGAAGTATCTGCAGTAGACGAACCCGAGGTCTTTCAGTGGGCCATGCACAGAACCGACATTAGTGGTACCTGGGGCCTGTCAGCGTTTGTTATGAACATCCATGTCGAATATCACCACTTACTCTGTTGCGTCTCCCCAAGCTCAGGGAACTTGCCTGTCCACCCGCCTGGCGGTGGCAGCACGAACGTGCCCTTGCCGGTCTTTGAATCCAGCACGCTAGCGATGTTCTTGACACTGCCCTTCTCAGACACAGCGTCGTACGCGTACTCAAGCTTCTGACCCTTCAGAGCGTCTTTGATCCCCTGCACCACTGCCTCGTCTCCGTTCCTGTAGTCCACGATAGTGTCGCCCTTGGAGGTATCGATCATGCTCTTGACGTGATCTTGCGCTTTACCGGCAACGCAGATCAAGGGGTGAATGTTGGAGCGTACTGCGAGCTGGAGCACGTACGTGCCGACTGCGGAAGAGGCACCGTAGACGACGAGGGGGATAGGCTTGGTAGCTGGGGACCATGGCTGCGGGAGATCGAGACGGTCGTTGGCATACAGACCGACGGCTGCGGTCAGCGCGGCGAGTGGAATGGCAGCACCCTCTGAAGACGGAGAAGGGAGGTTAGCATACTGGGCTATACAGCCGCTTTTACAACATCCCATGCTCACCTTCAAAGCTCGTCTTCTCCGGCAAGAAGAAAGTCGTATGCGCCCACGCTACCGCATACTCGGCATAGCTACCATGGGGTTGCAACATCTCATGGAACGCAGCGACTCTGTCGCCCTTCTTGAACTCGGTAACGCCCTCGCCGACCTCATGGATGACGCCGGCGATGTCGTCGCCCTGGTTAGCAGGCGGGAGGTCGGGCATCCATTCCGGCACTTTCCAGTCCTTGGGGTTGCTCCCTGAGTACGCGACCTTGATCACGACTTGACCTGGCTTGGGCTTGGGGATGGCGGTGTCGATGATCTCGACCTTTGGTCCCGCGTGGACGATGGCTTCCTTCATGATTATTGCGTATTGGGTAGAGCAGTGTATGTTAAAATTCTCCAATATCTGGTTGGAAAAAGGGAAGGGAATTCGAAGAATACAGTAAATACTTATCTGAATGGTTTCTACGTCGGATGGGAGCTTAGCCGGTCCGCCCTGGCATAAAACACTGGCAATTACAAAGCTATAGTGGAGTGGTGAGGTTTCTCTTCGGCTTCATATGGTCCCTCTTGCGTCATTTCTAACCGACTTATGTAATCTCGGTACTTGAGCTAGACATACTACTATGTACATACTAGTAGTCTCGTAGTATGAACATGGAATATACCTCCTAATAGTACATATACAGCCAAACTTCTCATGGATATCACAATACTCCAGCACATCTCATTGCTAGCGGAAGAATTGCTACATTGGACGCACAATATAATACCGTGGGAACGTACGTAGTCTAATGAACAAATATAATGGTACGGCGGTGTTGCGAGTCGGAAAACGCCTACAACGAATTCGAATTGTATGAGGCAACGCCATCTCATAAAAGCTCATCGATGAGCTTGATGTCTACCATAATACGACTAAACGACAGAACCAGCCAAACACCACGCTTAATCTCCACATAAGCAAAACCGCTTCCCTTAAACCAAAGCATTACTCAAACCGCCCAGTCAAACCCCGACTCAAAGCACTACTATTCCTCCTCATCTCAGCGATCTTCTTCGTATTCTCCTCCCTCCTCTTCGAGCTGGCCTCTACAATCGCCTTCCGCTCCTCTACCCGTGCCTGGTACGCGAGTGAGCTCTTCTTGCTGCCTCCCATCCGCACTCCACTTCCGCTACCACTACTATCAGACCGACCGAGGCTCTGGTGTCCAACCGTAACACCGCGGTCGTTCGCAGCTCCAGCCGTAGACATGTTCGTCGTGGCCCTCCGTAATAGCGAGGGAGCCTTGACGCGAGCACTTGGCACTGAAGGCGCGGCCCAAGCTGTTGGGCCACCGGCAAGTGCTGGGTCCGAGGAAGACGAAGCGCGTTTGAGGCTTAATCGGTCCACGACGGAAGACTTGGTAGGAGCTGCTGCTGGAGTGCGTCTCTGAGGGCCGGGAAGCCGGGGAGGGGGCGGCGGTGGCATGGCTATGGCATCCTTTGTCCGTCTTTCCTGCTCTCGGGCCACAAGCCCCTGGCCGTCGTTCTCTCTGGAGCGCTCCGCAGCCTCGAGATCTTCTTCGTCGTCAGGCTGCAGACCATCTTCTGGATCGGACCCGTATTCGTCTTCCTCGTCGTCCTTCTCAGAACCGGAGTCGAGATTGACCGTAGGGGCAGCAAGGCCCGTTTCCGGCTCCTCTAGCAAGAAGGAGAGGGATTCGCGGACCTCAAGCATACTTGTTGGCTTGCGGAAGGCGGACGTTTGCGTACGTCGTTGCTTAGCTGGGGGCCGCTCCTGTGAACCGCTCTCGGCGTCGTTGAAGCGGCGCTTGTTGCCGCTGACTTCTGCTAGTGGTCCATCGGTCTGCGCATCCTGTCTCACTTCCTGCTGAGCCGACTCCTGACTTTGCTCCTGCGTTGGAGGCTGCGGGCTGTTTTCTTCATCGGACAAATCAAGCATGTCATCATCCCTCTCATCATCGTCCGCAATAGCTTTGAGGAACGCATCTTTGCCCTTGCTGTTCTTCCCCTGTGCAAGACTGGCAATGTTGTCGTCCTTGAGAAGTAGCTTGCGCTTCCTCGTCTCTTCTCTCTGTCTCGCGGCCCGCCTCCGCATTGCCAGCTCGTCCTCATCCTCTTCCAGTCCAAATAGATTCCCTCCTGTACGTCTTCTCAGAGCGCCAGTGGTGATGTCCTTGAGCAGCTTGTTCGTCTCAGCCTCATCAGCAGCGCGTTGCTTCTCTGCGAAGTGTGCTGCGATGGCGTTTTCATCTACATCAACGTGCGAGGAATCGATCATCTGCTTATCTTCCTCGGTTTCAGGCGCAACAAAGTCGTCACCACCAAGCCCGGCATACTCGTCTTCGGACTCCTCAGCTTGCTCTTCGAGCATGCCGCGCATTTCTTTTTCGGCGTCCTTGCGCTCTGCGTCGGTCATGTCCATCGCGCGACGACGCTTCATTTCACCGAAAGCATCTTTCCGTTCACGATTCTCAGCCTTCGAAGCGGACAGTTTGGATACTGTTGCTTCATCTGCGGACGAGTCGCTTTCAGCATCGACTGCTTGTCTCCTCATCAATCTTCCTCTCCTTGCCGGCCTAGCAGTAGTGGTTGGCGCAGGAGATTCGCTGATCCTGAGGCGCACAGTCTCTTGCGTTTCATGGTGCTCCTCGTCTCCATCTCCAGTGGCGTTCTGAACTTCCCTCCGTGGAGCCATAGTCCAGGGCGATGGCAGGCCAGCATCCTGCGTTGGCTCCCATCCAGGCGTCTCGCTCAAGTTCGAAGCATCTCTGCGGATGCCCACCGGCGCAGGAGTCTCTGGGGCTTGTGTCTCCCAGCCCAGTTCCATTCTCTGACTCTCCGGCACTTGGCTGCCCGGCACAACGCTTGTTTCCTGGCTGTCGGCATCGGCCTGACTTTCCTCATGAGCCGAAGGCGCGGGAAACGCCAGCGGAGACTGTGTTGGCACCGTGGGGGGTAGGAATTCCGAGCTTCGCGAGGCTGGCGCAATGCGGTTAAGCATGTCGAATGAATCATCCTGTGTTGCTTGAGAAGGAGTCTGCATCGTCGCTTGGAAGGCTTGCGTTGGACTCATCAATGCCTCCGCGCCAGCATTCGGACCAAAGTTGAAGGCCGCGAAAGGGTCTTCATTCTGAGAAGTGTCAGGCTGCTCCGTGTGCACTTCATTCGCTTCCTGATCCTCGTCCTCCTCATCTTGGACGATGCGAGACTGGCGAGACTTTCTAGGCTTCGGAGCAGGTGTAGCGAACTTATGGCGCTGGCTCGTATCCTCCGAACCATCTTCCGGCGGAAGCTCTGCGTCATCTCCCTCATCCTCTGCTAGCTCTTCACCACCAGCATCCTCTTCTTCGCCCTCTTCCTCCATTGCGGCCTCATCAACCAGACCTTCCCCTTCTTGCTCCTCGTCCTCCTCATCTTCCTCCTCGTCACGCTCTTCCTCTTCTTCACCCTCGCTCCCTGAGCCGAAGTAATCACCGTCCTCCTCTTCATCGTCACTCACATCCACCGCAGCGTCAAAGTCACCGGCCTGCTTAGCCGCCTGCTTTTCTGCCTTTCTCAGATCCACGGCCTGCTGCCTCGCCTTCTCTAGCAAATTCTCAAACATCTCGGCTTCGCGTTCCTTCTCCTCCTTAGTTTGGATTTCCACACCTTTTGCCTTCAATTCCGCAATCCGTTCTTCCTGCTGCTGGCGCGCTTGGTCTTTGGCACGCTTCCTCAGCTGCAGTTCAAGAGCCCTAGGTCCAACTGAGACCGTCACAGGCTGTCCTGGTCGCTGCTTGCGAGGCACATTCTCGTAGGCGCCAATGTGCGAGAGATGCTTGAGCGTGTGAATGGCGCGACTGTCGGCCCCGGCGTTCGATGTGACTGGTTTGACTTTATCGAACATCTGGAGGTGCTTCGGCAATGGTGCTATGATGTCCAATTCGTCATCGTCGCTGGGCTCTTCATACTGTCGGACTGTTGCCTTTTTGCCCAGGCGAGCGAGCTTAAATCCCCGTCGATCTCTTCTCTCTTCCTCGGGAGGCTCTTGAACAGCTGCCACTGTCGTGTGGGTTTCCGCTTGCTTCTGCTTGTCATTGCGGGCCTGGGTCAGGACATCTCCAAGATCTGGTAGCTCGTCGTCCGAGCCCATCTCCGCCAGGCTGTTCAAGCTGTCTTCTCTTGCAGGCATGAGCTTGCTAAGTGCGCCCCGCTCTACGATTGCCTTCTGTTTATCCAGTGGCGTGGGTCCTGCAGTGGGTGGGCTTGAAGGCGGCGTCGATACGGGTTCTTTACCTGCCGGCATCTCCGCCCCGTCACTGTTGGGTACACTGCTTGATCCGCTTGCTTCGTGATCATCGAACTGTGGCGCTTGATCCTGAGGTTGTCCAGCGGCTTTCTGAGCCTGAGGCTCTGTCTGATTCTGCTGTGGCCTTGCGAATCTGGCCATGAGGTCGGCGGCATTAAACTTCTTTTTGACCTTCATCTGATGTGCCAGTGCCTGTTGTCTTGACATTCTCTGGGTTTCACGCTCCATCTCGAGCAACGCCTTCTTACTAGCCTTCCGTGTAGGACGGGCGGCATCAGACATCAAACGTTCGGCATCGTCCTGAGGATCTGGAAGGTCTTGAGATGTGTGCAGCACCTCATCTGGCAGGTCAGACGAGTTGTGCTTAGCCTGTTCGTGCGATCGGCGTTTCTGACCATTGCTTCGTTGCGCCTTGTTGCCTCCTCTGCGGTGCTCTTTTTGTTGCTGTGCACGTTTGGAAGCTTCCTCGGCCTCCCGAGCTAGACGCTCCTCTCGTTTCTTTGCGACCAATGCCGCAAGCTTTTCCTTGCTGCCAAAAGGGTTTTCGGGAAGCTCGTCTTCATCCTCCCTACCTTCATTGTCGTTTTCGTGATCGGCTGTCTTTGCTGGACTGACGAAGAGACCGCCCCCACGTTCGCTACCAAGGGGTGAGCCGGAAACTGACCTTAAATCTTGTTGTTGCGAGCGAACACGGTTGGGCGTAGCGGAGTAGAGATCATCTCCATCGTAGTCCGCCGCAGACTGATGCGTCTGAATGTCTCGTTGAGCAGGTGGCGAAGATCGTGGAAGCTTGGATCCGGATGGTGGTGGAGAAGAGGATGCTGCCCTACTCAACATTCTCCTCGCCAATCTTCCCTGAGGTCTTTGAATAGGCGCATCATCTTCGTCCGAAACCCCATCGTTCATAACAGGGCTTCCTTCGCGCTGTCGGACCGCTGATATCGGACTGCCCTTCTGCAGATCCGTGGCGCCTTGCTGAGCATTGCTAGCTCGCATCGGAGGGGATGGCGTTGGCGCGTCGTCAATATCAGCCAGCATCTTAGCGACTTTACTCCTTGGCGTCAGCATCTCTGCTGGAGGCGAGCCAGAGGCCTGCGAGCCGTCCATGATGGGGGCCAGGCAGTGTCCAGGATGCGTTTAGATAAAATGGCTCATCAGGTCAATATTCTCCGGTTCCTCGTTAATCGATACTTGAGAAGAATGGCGGTTGTCCAGAATAACGAAATGTCGCGAGCGATACTGGGTGTCTGTTCGTGTGGCGGGCTCAGAATGCGTAGAAAACGCGTGCAGTGCGTGATGTGGATGTTCGCGCGTGCGAAGTCGTGTAGAAAGACGCGCCCAAATCACGCTAGCGGTTAGCTAGTCTCACGGTCTGTGCGAATGACGATAAACGCGGAAAAGTTTCCCGCTGGAGAACGCGGGATTGGAGATACTGCCCTGCGGAGGTCAACATCTCACCCCCGAGCCTCACGAACCAATTGCCCAAATGTATTCCGTCTGACCGGCCTGCGCAAACCGATGCAATGCTCCGGTCTACTCTCACGACCGCTGCGCAACATCCTGCACTCGACGCGCAGTCCTCAAGTCCTGCGCAATGCTAATGAGCGGCTGCTAGTGCTTGGATGCCTCAGCCTTGGCGGGGTTTCCGGATGGCAGCAGAGAAGATTCGACAGTCATATAATTGGAGATGTTGAGCCAAGAAATCCAAAAAATGGACGCGACGGAGAACAGTCTGGAGTTGCGAGTGCCGGGAAGGCATGTGTTGATCCGGCACACGTCGATCAGAGAGCAATAGCGGTGCCATCACAGGCTGGGGAAGGCAGCGCTGAACACGGCAGGAGAACCGATGAGCGGTATGAAAGCTCTGGTGGTATTCGGAACGATACAGACGACGCGAATGAGCCAGAGATTCGAGAACTGCAACGAGGAAAGACGGGGGGTGGAAGTCCCGGTTTGGAAAGAGCACTTCCAATCAGGAAATTGAGTAGTCAGGGGCGCTCTCAACAAAAAGGAAATGCGAGAGATGATTCAAATTGGCCAGGAGGGAGCACTGCCTTTGAGGCAGCCCTTGCACAGGCTCAGGCTCGAGGAATGGACGGAGGGCAACGAGTGGAGGAGCGTCGGCAGCGCGCGCGCAAGGCGTTTGGAGAACGTGGCGTTCAAGACGGCACAAAAGCAACTTTTTCAGCTGAAGACAGGGCTACCGTGAAGACTCAAGAGGAGTTTGGCGTAAGATACTTCAAGAATACCTTGTCTCGCCATCGTCATGAGGCCAACAAAAAGCGTCAAAGACGCTTGATTGAGATGCAAAGACACGGAGGGACACCGCATTTCATTCGCGACGAACGAAGCTGGGTGCTGAGCGCCTTGTGGGAGCTCGAACGAAGTTCTGTGGGGAAGACTCAAGATGAGGAGCGAGCGCCTTTTGCGAAAAGAATGGAGACCGTACAACTACCCGAAGGCGTACGCGCGGTGTTCAAAGGAGACGCCGGGGCCAGTATCCTCGAGCTCATGCATCGCACAGGGTCTCATGCGCAAGTCGTCTCTCCCTCTGAAGCTTCCACTACCCTTGCCTTCGGTGGCGATCTCACATCTGGCGCCGTAGCTGACAGCGAGAGGTTGCAAAATGCTCCACGGTACATTCGAGCATTCAATAGCTTGACCCTTTGGGGAACGGCAGAGCAAAACGCTGAAGCGATCAGGATATTGCCGGAGTTGACCCAGACACTGAGTACTCACGACCTCGATCAAAGTAAGCATGTCGCACGCTTCACGCAGGTGGACTGGAAACAGAGCGAGAAAGATCACAAAGACTCAAGTGAGGTCTCAGAAGTCGATGAGGACGACTCGCTCATGGAGAATTGGAGTACAGATCCTGGAAGAGATGTCCAACATCGCGTCGATGATGTGACAGCTTCAGAGAGCAGGAGTGGGAGTGAGCACGTGCCTACATCTCTCACCAAAGAGAACGTGCAGGCTCCCCCAAGCCCGCTCGCCGATCACTCTGCGAATGACACGACAGCACAGACCCGAGCGGCATGGACTAACAAGCCTCGTGCGCCTGAGCAAAGCGCACAGCATCCACGTCGAAGCCTCGCCTTTAACGATCACAAGGCTGAAGAAATGGTTACAGCGCAGAGTTACGAACTTCAATCACTGGCTGTCGAACCAGCCGTCAGCCATGGATTCCGCAACCATTCCGAAATCGCCAACACCAACGCCTTTGCCGCGTACATTGAAGACCTGACCGTCCGACCCTCTATGCAGATCCGACGGGAGTCCGCAGCGAAAGCCCGTGTGCTGACCGAATCGATGAGCAATCCTCCTCAACCCACGCATTACATAGCCCAGGAGCTCATCCATATCTTCTCCGACCCGACATTGCACGGATATGCCAGCTCAGACGCCGTCACTCGCGCCCTGCATTATCTAGCTACCATCCCCCGCATGGACGCCGTACGAGACGTGTTCGCTGCGTTGGAAAGTAGCGGCGTCTATGACTTTACGTCGAGTAATTTCAACGTATTACTCGCCGTTGCCGCGAAGCACGAAGACGTTCACAACTTCACGTTCCTACTGGAAAGGATGCGGCGGCAGGATGTCAGGCCTAGCTGGCGAACGTGGGCGAGTCTTCACGATCTGGTCTGTCGGAGATTCAGCTCGAAAGCTGTGCAGTTGACGGAGGAAAGGATGCGGCGGGAGGGCGTGCTGGGTCATCCGCAAGCGATCCGGCAAGTTGTCGCTAACCGCGTCTCGATGGATTTGACTGCCTTCCTCGATGCACACACCACTCGTACCGAGAAGGCTGGGGTCCCTCATGACCAAGATGTATTAAGCGATTTCATCGCTTCCTATGACAAACAATGGAATCCTCTCCTGGAAGCAGCCAGAGCTGGCAGGACGGATACCAATTCGCGTCACGAACTTGCCCCGGAGCGACGCGACTGGCTCAGCGTCTCGGCGGCCAACAAGATGATCCACGTCCTCCTCATCCACGGTCGAACGCAGGACGCCTTCACAGTCGTCCACAAACTAGAAGCCGCCGGCGAATCCCCCCGGGTCGAAACCCTCAACACCTTCCTCTCCGCCGCATCCAAAGCGCGGCACGCCGAATCCGCCATCGCAGCCCTCCAATTCTTCGCCCCCTACCTCCACACGACAGGTCCCGGCGCCAGGCGGCTCTCCAAGACCATCAGCCCCGACGAGCGCACCTTCACCATCCTCTTCACCCTCGCCTGGCGCGGCCAACACTACAACCTCCTCCGCGCCATCTGGCGCTACGGCGCCTGCAGCGGCCACATCGCTTCGAAAGTCTTGCACCGGATGCGTAGTAGTCTGCTGACCTACGTCCCCGCGCGCCCCTCGTATCATCGCCAGCTGATCGAGAAGGCGGCGCGAGAACAGCGACAGAGGGAGTGGGAAACGGCGTTTGGTCATCTGTCCCATCGCAAGACGGGCGTGGCTGGGCTTCCTGCGGAAGCGGAGCTAGACGTGCAGGCTATGGGGTTCAAGGAACGCGATCTGTTCTTCGGCTGGGCGGGTAAATTCGCTGTTGGTGTGGAGGGGGATGCTGTCTCTTCTTCCTCCTCCTTTACTGCTGCTGGTGGTGCTGCTGACAGTAGTTCTGCTGAAGTCTCTCAAACGTCATCCCAGCTCTCAGACCAAGACGTCCGGATCCTAGACTTCTCGACCCGTGCACGAACTACGCCCAACCACCGCGAAACCCTCCCCGACCTCGAGCGCGAAGGCGTCGAACTCGCTCATCGCGACCGGTATTCGCGGCTTAACGACTTCTTACGTCGTGATCTCGAGGCTGCAGGCAATTTCTGTCCTCTTTTGCCGTTTGTCGATGCGGTCGGGGAGGCTTTCCAGTTGGATCTTGCATGGAGGCGGAGACGGATGGGGTTGTTGACGCCTGAGTTGGACGAGATTGTCAATGGACATGTCGACTCGGAACAGGGGGTTTCTGTTGAGGAAGCGGAATCTTCCAAGGCGAAACATATGGGTGTCCTATTTGGAGAGATGTTGCGGGAAGGTATCAAGGTCCCTGTGAAAGTGGGGGATATGTCGAGGGGATGAAATTTTTCCCTCTCGCACCGTGTCCAGGGTGAGGACTGTCTTGTTGCGCATAGCGTGGGCGTTTTTTTGGAGGGGTTGGAAACTTGCGGGATGCAAGAAGGGGGGATTTGTGTTGTGTATGAGTATTGAAAGAGACAAGTGTAGGATAGTGGGAGGAAACATTTTCGTCGCTCTCCTCACTTTCTGGGCCTTTACATCCCCGGCTCGTTTATTGGGAGTGGAGGTCAGCTTGTCGCCTTCCCACTGGAGACCAACTGATCCTACAACATTTCGTCGCTTCCTTACAGCTCTTGTCATTGCAAAACTAAGAATAGACTCTGAGGCATTGTTTCATCTGACTATCGTAAACTTCATGCTCGTTAGGATATCACATCGCCCTCATCATCAGCTCTCGGTCAGCACAGGGAGTATAGCAGCATTCTCTCCACCTCTCCCTCTCAATTCCCCCCACCCTACTTCCTTACTTACCACTCCCACCAAACCAGCTATTAATCCCACTCTTGGCCTTACTCGCGCCCTCGCTCACATTCCTATCGAACGAGTCGATCGCCTCATTCGCCCCCTTCCTCGCCTCGGCCAGATTCTGATCTAGTCCCCTCTCGGCCTGGTTACGGTAGGCCTCGAGCTTGCTGTCGACTTTGCTCATGCCCTGCTTGGCCTCCTGCACCACCTGGTCCAGCTTCTGGCCGGCCTGGGCGGAGCTGGCTTCCGCTTCCTTCTGGGCTTGAGTGCCGCTGCCGGGGAGGTGCGAGCGGACTTCTTTCGTGAGCTTGGTGGCGTCGGCTGGGTGGTTTGGGAGAGAGCCGGGTTAGTTTTGGTTTTTATGTTTGATTTGTTTGACGGTGGGTTGTGGAAAGGGAGGGGGAGGGGGGAAGGGGAGTGTTTACCTTCGAACTTCTTCTCGGCCACGCTGGGTTCGCCGCCGGCGTTGTAGAGGTAGTATCCGACGCCTGCTAGGGTGGCACCGCCCGTGATCTGCCAGAATCTGGTGGCCGACATGATGGTCAATTTGCGCGGGTCGGTGGATTAGTGAGGGTACGGGATGGATTGAAATGTTGAGAAACGGTGGATGTTCTTAGTATTGTTGACGCGAGAGTCAGCCGACTCAGGATGCTCGGTCAGGTTCAGGTTGGTTCATTTGCCCCCGGGTATGGGAAACCTGCTGCAAGTGAGGAGGCAGGCAGGCGGGAGCTGGTTGCCGCGTTCGATCGCCGTAGCAGCCAATCACTAGACGCGTTCGCAGCAGCTCGCGTAGCAATGACGTTGGAGTGCAGGTGTTTCCCCAGATCGGCAAGCCCCGAACAGGGAGGCACGAGGCGGGTTGACGGGCCATTCGGGCCAGATCAGTAGGCGCGAACTCTCATGGTGCAGGCGCAACGGTTCCCGGGCGAGAGAAGAGAGAGTTGGGACGTCCTCCTCCTGCTGCCGACTTCGCGAGATGGAGGCGCCACACCAGCCCGAGGATGATACACATGAGCGGACGGAGAATGCAGAGGCCGGCATGAACACGACCAACAACTACGAGGGCGCCTCTATTCGCTGCAGTGTAGCCCACCTCTTCCATCACCAGCGTGCCGCTGCGTGTGCCGATCTACTGCACAACCCCATCCGTCTGGAGGATACGACGACGACGGCGACGGCGACCACGAACAGGTGACCCTTATCATCATCATCATCATCACCACCACTATCATTACCATGCCTTCCCTATCCTCAGCACAGGCATCAGCCGAGCCTTCCCGCGAACCTTCCATCCTCAATTCCCTGCGCGATGTACCCCGTCAAGAGAGCAAAATCAAGCAAGATCGCCATATCCAGCTGATTGATACCACCCGTCCCGCCGACCAAGTCCCGTCCATAGATGAACGACCTGCTGAAGAAGATGAGGATAGTGAAGCGCCAGCGACTCCCGCCCCAGGAACCCCACTCTACAAGCGTCTCACGAGCAACTCACTCCAGCAGAACGTGAGCCACACAGTACGGAAGCAGATCAGCAATCAGAAATATGGCAAGTACCGCCGTCATCGCTACACCGATGACGAAGAGACCATCAACTCTCGCACCGACTCCTCTATCGTGCCCCCCGATGAGAACCCGCGCGATGCCCCTCAGGAAGGTGAAGTCGCCCACTGCACCCAAGCCGGCGCCCTCGAAGGCCAAAAGGCCAAGAAGCAGAGTAGATGGCGTCGGAAAAAGAAGCAGATCCGCGCCGAAGAGACCCGCGATCAGGTCTTAGATATCCTGTACGAGAACGAACGCGGTGCCTTCTTCTTCGGGATCCCGGTCTATTCAGCGAGTAGCCTTCTGCCGAGCGACCCGCGACCGTGGCAGAACGCCGATTTTCGAACTAGCCCCGTGGATATCCGTAATGCGCAGGTACCGGATCCGAGCTGGGAGTGGGCATGGAAATCGTGGTATGTGGATATGAGCCGGGATGTGGACGAGGAAGGCTGGGAGTATTCGTTGCTTTTCCCGTCCAGCGTATGGGGAAACTGGGGCTGGCATGGCAATCATCCGTGGTTCCACTCGTTTGTGCGTCGAAGAAGATGGCTGAGGCTGCGGAGAAGGAAGGAAATGGTTCACAGAACGAAGGAGAAGGCCCATGAACTTACAGCGGAATACTTTACGATTCATCCCAAGACGTTGAGAGCGGGTAGTGAAGGAGCCGGCAAGGCGATGAGCAGAAGGACGAGTTGGATACGAGCAAATCTACGCCAGGACGAGGAGAAAGAAGATGATGAGATGGAGATATTGAGCATTGCCGATCTTATGCATGCGTTGAAAAGGTCGGCAGTTGATAGAGAGAAGCTGGTCTCGGTCCGAAAATTCGTCGCGAATGGTGGCGAGGAGCTGTTCTATCTGCCGAGCAAGATGGAGGAGATTATGCAGCTTTTGATGTTCCAAAGTAGCAGGCGAAGGTTGCTTGCAGATCTGATCGGTAACCATAAGGATGCACATCGAAGCCGTGAGGATCTCAAAGGGCATACCCATGATGATCCGGCAGTGCAACACAAGCATGAAGCTGCCGAGCGACAAGCAGAAAACTTGCACAAAGCGGTCTTGGAAGCAGAGGGCCTCGTCCGAAGGCTAGAATACTGGTCCGACGTCAAAAGCATGGCGGATAACGACCAGCTTATCCACCCAGAGCGAGTCGTAGATGATGCCAGCACCCCTCCTGACGCCAGCTTCAAGAGCAAGCAAAAGGCCAGCGACCCAGCCCCTCGCTTGCACAAACACCCCGAACATACAACTACCGATGACGCCAGCGACGACAACCCCAAACTCCTCAAAAAGCAATCAACCAAATGGTTCGACGCCCCCACCTCCCTCCCAACCTCATCCGCCCCAAACCCAACCTCCACCCTGCATCCTCGCTCCCCGGACTCCGCCGCCCCGGCGGGCCTCCACCCCCTCGGCCGCACGCCCGAATCCACCGACGGCGAAAGCCTCCTGGACCGCTACACCACGGCGCCGGAATCCTCGGGCTCGGAGACCAGTAACCGCCCGAGTCCCCGCATCTCCGCCAGCTCGTCTAAAAACCCGCTCAGTCCCGCCCAGAAGGGCAAAGAGAAGGCGGCCTTGTTGAGTTCCCTCGATGGCATGATGGAGGAGCAGGCGGATGTTGAGGCGGACGAGGAGGCGAGGGAGAATTATCTGAGGGAGGTTGGGAAGGGGAACGGTGGGGGGAGTGGTGGTGATGATGAGGATGAGGATGGTGAGGGGCAGCAGGGGGAGGGTTCGTTGCCGAAGGTTATTGCGGGCAGTCCGAGGAGTGAGGAGGGGGAGGTTGTTGAGAGGGAGAATGCATGATTGGCCCCGAGGTTGGGGGGGGGGGGTTCCCTCTCTCTTCTTTTTCTCTTTGGGAGGAGAAGCGGGTTTGATGGGAAAGGCGAGTTGCCCGCCTACCCCCGCCTTTCCCTCTCAACCCTTTCTTTTTTTTTTTTTTTCCTTTTCGCTCTTCTGCGGCAAGGATCTTTATTATTTTATTTACTTCTAGACCTTTTTTTTTTTTTTGGGGGGGACTCTTTGGCGAGGGTACAGCTTTTTTCGGGGAATTTTGATTCTTTAAGCGAGAGCCATTCCGATGAGCGAATTACCCTTACATGCTGCATTTTGGTCGGATTTGCATAGCCCATTCTTCTTTAGTTAATTTTTTTTTTGTTCGAGATACATACTTACCAGACTAGCTTAGCCTCTTTGGTATCTTCTTTTCTTTTTCTCTGTATCTAGGTAGATAAGCTTGGTATAACCTAGCGATTACTTCTTTCACCCCCTTTCCTTTCGAGGCATCTTTTTTGGGCTGACTGGGGATGTCTGTCCCTCTTTTCCCCTCTGTTTTCACAGATTACCGCGATCCGAAGATTTGAGACTGGGAAGCCAAGTTGTGCATGTTTGCTTGTGGAGGGGATTTGGTGGATGATGGACTTGGGGATGAGAGGTATGATGGATTGGGGACCCAGAAAATCAAAACCAAAAAAAAAAAAAAAAAAAAAAACCAGAAGCAGACGAATGTCACGGCGTTGTCAGAACTTGATATTGTCAACCAAAGAAGTGGAAAATGGAAAATGAAAAGTAGACGTGTTCTCCAGGAGGGCAGGAGTTATGAGAGTCGGGCCACGACATCACAGAGGAAGACTTGAAACCTTTTCCCAAGGACCAGCGTTTTTTGGGCGGGGCTGGAGAATGGGAAGGGGGGGGGGGGGGGGGGGGGGGGGGGGGGGGGGGGGGACAGCTACAAAAGCAAGGGGTTTGAAAAGCAATTCGATGGGCCGCATAAGGATCTACGTACGCTATTCTATCAATTTCTCTGCCTTTTACAAGTCCTTCAAGATATGCGTCGTATTGAACAGACGATCCCCCGTATCCGTCGCCCCCTGGCCCTTGTACTTTCGCTCCGAAGTCCGCAACGCAATGAGCGTGACTTTGCCACAACCGCTTAAAGCCTTGGTCAAGACTTTCGGTCCATGGACGGCATCGCGTTGCACTACGCCTGCCATGACCACGATGTCGATCTCGGGGTTCATTTGACGGATGTGCTTGACGAAGCCCGCGATGGTTCCGCCTTCGTTGATGACGGCGTCGACGAGTATCACGGCCTTCATCCCCTCCAGATGCTTCTTCAGCACTTCGTCATGTTCTTTCGCGTGAAGAAAGACTGCTTTCGGGAAGGCATCGGATACGCCGAAGGCCATAGGTTCTCCGCCGCGCATGATAGGGATGATGACGGTCTTATCCTCGTCCTTCAGACGCCAGCCAGTCGTTTCGTTCTGGTGCACGTCGTAAATGAGGTACTTCTCCGTGCCGAGAACTTGGGTGACGTGGTGGATGGCGAGGTACCAGCCGCATCGGTCGTGCGCTTGACGGAGTTGGTTGCCAGATAGGGCCGAATTGCGCATGGGCGTCTGGAGGACCAGGGCGGACGGTGTGTCAGTGGCTTCTATGAGTTCCAGGGTACCGAAGATGGATTCCCGCACTTGCTCAAGCGTGGTAATGGGTAGCATGCGAATGTTGAGCCAAGGGATGGCGCTCTCGGGGAATAGCAGTTGACGAGCTTCCAGCCCATCGACGCCGATAGCACGCTGTAGTGCCTTCCACATGGCTCTCTGTTGTTTTGGTCCCGGCCCAACTACGACGAAGGCGTGGTCGGCATTCTTCAGCATCGGGAGGTCGATCTCACTGTCCCCAAAGGCCCACACAGTAGCCTCATGGGCATTTTGCAGCCGCTTGACAGCCGCTCCCTTCACAGTGGGCGTCACGACGTAATTGTCGCTCAGCCTGCATCCTCCGATCACTTTCACCTTGTCTCCCAGCCCTTCGCGTTCCAGGACCATGTCCCAAATGAGCCTGATTCCGGATGTGATTACCACAACAGCAACATGTGGGTACTTGGCGGCTTCCTTCAGCAGCTCAACGAATTCTGGTCGCAACGTGGCGTAAGACGCCACATCTTTGCAGTGCTCCAGAAACTTCTCCGCATGCAGTCCCTCATACAAAAGCATGGCTTGCTGGAATGCGAGGTAGGAGTACCCCAGCGGACTGTTGAAGATCTCATTCAGGAGGTTATTGTCCCCTGCCCCCGTCGCGGCCACCCAAAAATGATGGCTTGCATCTTCGACACCCAGAGTCTTGTCAGCGTCGAAGAGAAGAACAGTCTGCGGTTGGATTTCGCGATTCGACATGATCTGGTCTATCTCTTGCAGGACAGTGCGCGTGTTGCGCTTCGCATCGCCCTCCCGAAAATGATTGATAAGCTTTGAGATGTAATCGGGATCAGCAGTGTCGTCGACAGCAAAGAGAATACGGTTGTCGTAGCAAATCTTCCGAAGCCGACTCTTCTCGGAATTCTGCTGCTGTTGCAGGTCTGCGATAGGTAGTTGTTTGCGATCGGCACGTCCAGAATCCTTCTCTGTTCGATCCCTGATTTTCTCGACCGGGGTCTTCAAGTAGATGATGTGAGTGTACGTCTCCCAATCTGCTGGTGTGTCGATCTTTGCCCAGACACCATCTTCAGACAACAACATGAAGTGGCCTGCAACAACGCCAGTCTTCCTTTCCTTGGTGCATTCCGCCTTGATGGTCCTGATAGCCTTGGTACGTGTGTTTGCTTTCTGCGCATTGTTCATCTGCTTAAACGCAGCCAGTCCACCGTCGGTGATGCGCTCGATCACTTCAGATCCGTCGTAGAACTTGAAGTCACAATCATCGAGCATTTTGCGAAGCTCATTGAGCAGATGAGTCTTGCCGGATGCTGGGAGGCCATAGATGCCGATGATGACTGGAGGCTCCACGTTTGAGATGAGAGAGGAGGGTGCCATATCCGACACATGGACGCCTTTGCCGTGCTGAAACGTGGACATCTTGCGCTTCGGAGCTTATGTGGTGAAGACTGATAGTATTTCAGACGATGGAAAAGTCCCATCTTAAATGTGCTTCACAACACAAAGAGAACTTCTTCATGCAGCGTCTGATACAGTTTTCAGGATAGCAAACTCTGCGAAAGGCCGCGAAGGCTTCTTCTCGTAAGCTCTAGATCAATGGGTCAAAGACGACAGGCCAATAGCGCCAGCTGCTCCGTATTCGTGAAAGGAATGTATTTGTTAGCTTGTAAAAAATAGCAATTCCTACCTCAATAACGTTCGTTTAGTGGTGGGCAAGCAAGGCAAAGGAAGTCTTTGATAAGCTGTCAGTGATTGAATGACTTTTACTGACGTTTGCTTCTTTACAAATTCTTGCTGATCAATTGAAGCTGTGATAGAAGGCTCTTAGACAGAAGCCAAACAACGTTGGGGCATCGTAAGAGGTCCGTTGTGGCTGTTCTGAAACCACACCCTCCTTTATTGGACTATGTGATCATGATGTCAGAAAGACGGGACGAATTCATCTTCCGCAATCTGTTGCGCGGCTCCGGAGTACCTCCATCGGCTGAAGTAGGCATTCCCACCATCTGGACAGGTGGTACTGTTCGTACTGCCAGCACCGTTGCACGTCGCGTAGGCTCCAAGCAGCGTGCCTACAAAAGGTCCACTTCCTCCACTGACAACTTCTGCGGAAGCGTGTCCGATAATGATCTTCTCGTTCGGGCAATCAGTGGGCCATGCTGAGAAGCCGTAGTGCGTTTCATTGATAGTATGCATTTGCAGGTGGATCGTGTCACCTCCGCACCATGGAACGTTCGTGACGACGGTAGAAGAGGGAATGGTAGAATTGATGGTGCCGGCTGTCTCGATCTGAAACCTGAACTCCAGACCAGATCCTTTGCCATGCTGGACCGAGTGATTGCTCTGAGCAATGCCGAGATTGATGTGGTTGAGCTGCGTCAAGAAGGCGGTGATTCCAGCTTCTTGGTCGGGGGCTTCAGGATCAAACTTCAGATCGATGCCAAAGGTGAACAGTGTATGAGTCTGTCGCCGGCCGATGAAGGAGATTCCCGTTTTACCTGTTAGAGCAAAGTCATCCGAGGTGATGGCGCCCGTCAGGTTCGATCGAGAGGGCATAATCTGCAGCGAATATGGGTGATCTTTGGGTGATACAGCAAAAGCCCCTTCTTGCGGCCAGCGCCAGTGAAGAAAGTGAGAGGGTAGTGAGGTACAGGGTGCAAAGTTCACCACGTCAGCGTCTTCCACAAATGGCCCGAGTCCATCGGCATAGCGGCTGTATGGAGGTAGAGGCCAGCCTGACATTTCACCACGCGCCTGTGAGAAGACCGGCCATTCTCCTTCATCCCACTTGACAGGCACAAGGATGGCTTCCCTCCCCATGGGGTATATATCCCAAGATGGTCCGCTGCGAGTGCTCAGGCACATTGCCCACTCATTGCCATTACCATCTGGGAAGATATCGCAATGTCCCACTGTCTGGAACAGCTCCGACGTATTTGAATTCGAGATAAGAGGGTTGTTTGGATTGCCCGTGTAAGGCCCAGTAATATTCTTCGCCCTCGCAATTGTCTCGCTGTGACCGAGTTCTGTACCGCCTTCTGCAATCATCAGATAGTAGTATCCATCACGCTTGTAAATATGGGGCCCCTCAGGCGATGAGCCTCCCGTTCCATTCCAAATGCTGATGGGCTCAGTGACACGGCCAGTCTCAAGATCAACACTCAAAAGCTCGATTCCCGCCTGAGAGATATATGTAGAGCCATCGTCATCCCAAAAAAGATCCGGATCAATGCTAGAAGCGTTGTAGGCTAAAGCATCAGACCAAGCAGCATCGTCATAGGGATCGGTTGAAGTCTGGATTGTCCCAGTAGTGCCCCCACTATGAATGTACACACAAGTCAGCCAGAATTTGGAATCATAGTATCGCAAATTAGGAGCGAAAAATCCGCCCTGAAGATAGTCGACGTTGCGGCCAGAATTAGGAAGACCTAGTTGGTCGGATCTGCTCCACCCATGGCTCGCAAGCTTCCAGTTCACCAGGTCTTTACTGGCGTAGACTGGTAGGCCCGGAGCCACGAGGAAAGTACTGGTGACGCAGAAAAATGTTTCGTTGACATGAACGCAGCTGGGATCCGAATGCCATCCGGGTAGTACTGGATTGTAAAAAGTTGAATTCCCAGCGTGGGCAAGCGCTTTGCTGGATGCTGTCGCTGCTAATGTGGCGATAGCGGTACGATAGTGCATCGTTTCAACAATACAAGTGAGCCGCGATAGAGATGACTAGGAAGGCCGAGGGAACGGTCACTGTACTCTTTCTCTCTTTACTTAAACGACGCTTGGCGTCTTTATAGAAGCTCAAGCCTCACGAAGCTCCCGCCAAATGATCCTGGAGCATGCCAGACGCGCATCCAATGCATAGTCCCACATCTTGCAGCGCAAGGCTCACAGATTGGGGGAAGATCTCGGGGGAACAAACGCACTTTACCGTACCCCTCTAAATGCGGAGTAGATCCTTAGGGCACAGAATGTGGGCCGGTACGAGTGGGCGAGGTGCCATTACTCTTTACTGCCGATTCTCGCTATCACAAGTCTTACACGACACCGTGAGGGGTTCCCGTACCCAGAAACGCAATCCTCTCATGGGTCACTGTTGTCGGGAAGTGTGTATCGCCAGCTTGACAGGTGTGGGCAGGGCAGTGAAGGTACCTCCACACGGAAGCATGATCATCCAGCCACCTCGCCTATATCAATCGGCAATCGCTGCCAAATCCGTTGACCTTCCGTTAGGGCTCGCTCCATGTATGTGGCAGTCTGCTGTCCAGCTATCAAGGAAGAATTCCAGGGGACAGTGTTCCAGCTGTGAATTGAGAGGCGAGAGAGAAGAAAGTGGAAGGAAGTGTGACGTTGCGTCAAAACTTGACCTCTCACTGTCCATGACGGCCAGACCCGCTTCCGTACCCTAACATCACAAGTTGGTGAGTCGTATTACATGGTAGCTATCACAACAGCATTGTCACCTCGCCCCTACTATCCACATAAGCAAATTACCTTTCTCAATTTGACTATGCAAGTGCAATGAGAACGTTCGCCAGGGTCCTGAATC
Source organism: Hortaea sp. C3G1500-4 (assembly GCA_022701445.1). Lineage (NCBI taxonomy): Eukaryota > Fungi > Ascomycota > Dothideomycetes > Mycosphaerellales > Teratosphaeriaceae > Hortaea > Hortaea sp. C3G1500-4. The sequence goes on along the minus strand of JAJVDI010000008.1, from coordinate 337,391 downwards.
CTTCTCTTGGGTCCATCTTACGGTCTCCGGAAAACCAACCTCGTCATTGGATCAGTACGGCGCGGATCGCACCAGTTTCACTGTACTCGCAAATGCATCACCAATTTGAGCCTCTGTCTAGAAATGCCGACGCACAAGATGGACGACGAAATAAGCTCAGAGGCGTCGTATTTGATATGGATGGAACATTGTGTACGCAGAACCCTTCTCCCCTTCTCCAAAAGCCAAACCCCTAAAATCATGATTCTCTTCTGTCTTGTGCTCCGTGTGTATTATGCAGCTGACAGTTGCGGAAGAAGGCTTGCCACAGAATTACATGTTCGCCGAGATGAGGCAAGCCGTGAACATACCAAAGGGCTCCGACATCCTAGACCATATTCACGCGCTGCCGGAGAAGGAGCAGCGAGAAGCCTTTGGCAAGATTCAAGACATTGAGCGTACGGCTATGTCTAAGCAGGTCCCGCAAGCTGGCTTGGTCAGCCTGATGGAGTTCCTCGATGAGCATAACATCAAGAAGGGCATTTGTACTAGGAACTTTGAGTACGTCCTTTGGATGCTCACCCATGTTCTTACGAGTGTGGCGACTGATACCTGAGCAGCGCACCAGTGAACCACCTCCTGTCCAACCACCTACCACGGCACATCAACCCATTCGCTCCCATCATCACACGGGACTTCCGGCCACCGAAGCCCTCTCCAGCAGGCATCTTGCAAATTGCGCACACATGGGGAATCACCGATACTGCCGACGTCCCCGCATCTCCTCCTGAAGAGCGACAGTTGCCCATGATCATGGTAGGTGACAGTATTGATGACATGATAGCCGGTCACGATGCGGGCGCCATGACCGTGTTACTCAGGAGCGAAGGCAAGGAGGACCTCGAGAAGGATCCGAGAACGCATCTCGTGATCAGCAGACTTGATGAGTTGATTGCGCTGTTGAAAGACGGTTTAAGTGCAGCAAGATAGTGTCCGACAGTTTGTGAAAGTGAGAAATCCACTGCACCATGCAGTGCCTCAAATGATATCATAAAACAATAGAGCCGTTCAATCATACAATTAAGCCAGCAGTCCCGCCTTCGCCAAAGCTTCAACATTGCCACCTGCCTCTGCCACAGCCCTCATAGCCGCCTGACTGAGTCTCCTCCTCTTGTCGGCAGCCTCCTTCTCCCTCCTGGCCTTTGTTTTAGAACTTCCACTTGGTGCAACACCGCTCAGAATCTTATTACTGTCGCTAGGCGTAAAGTTCACGAAACCACCTTTGTCCGCATTCTGCGGGTGGCGAGGCGTGGAATTCGTCGACTTGGTTCTACGGTGTCTGGAAGCTGACCGGCGTGTACGAGACGCACTGCGACGAGAACGGACATCTGTCATGGCAGGCTCCGGTGAGTCTGAGCATCTTCGCGCTTCGGGACGGCAATGGCGAGGTGTGGCGGGCATGGTGGCGTATCCTGGGCCTGGTATGCAATAAGGGCCCACCGCCGGTGGTCGTGGATCATAGATGGTCATCGGCGCCGGAGGGTTGAGGTCGAAAGGGCTGAAAGTACCTGAGACAAGACTAGGGTCGCAACTGATACCCAATCCGGCAAGTGAGACCTCGTGAGGCTCGGTCGATGGTAGAACGCTGTCGAGAACGGCAAAGGGATCGGGACTCGAAAGAGGGTTGGCATTGTAGTTGCTATTCGCCGAACCGCTGAACGGCTCTGCGTTCCAGCTATCGAGGTCGGGCGAGCTTGAGAATCCAAAATCGAACGCTTGTACGTTGTTGGCAGCAAAGGATGATGTTCTTTCGGGGTATAGAGGCGCTGTGTCATTCAACGGGACTGTCTGCGTAGCAAATATATTGCTCGCCTGCAGGGAGGGATCATGCTCAAAGTACGAGTTACTAGCATGCGCAGCCGTATTGGCGTTTATGGCTGGCGTGGCAGTCGGGGTGTGCAAGTGGGCTTGCTGGAGAGTCCTCGTCAACGGAGAAAGCTGCCCATTCATGTTCGAAGGGGGCATGGGAATGAAAGGCGGCGGGCTCCCGAAAGCAGAGATGAAACCCCCATCGTCATGTTGGTTCGCTGAAGGCGGCGGAGAATCTGGCGGCGCTTGGCATGCAACTTTCAAACTGAATTTATGGGGACTGTTTGCCGTCTTCTCAGCCCACACATCCTTGAAACCCGCACGGTAGCGGGAAGGGTTCATCATCTTCCCAGGACTAGTGCTGGTAGGAGCCTTACGAACTGTGGCATACGGGTTGACCGTCGAGCCAGTCCCTATACCAGCCGTAGTACTCTTCGTCACACCCGTGGGTCTCCCACGTGATAGCGATCGGGCTTGAGAGGCGTGTCTCTTTCCGTTTGCGGCGAAGCGGGAACGCTGGCGCTGGACGGACAATGATTGGTCGGTGGGCGATGCTGGCAAGGCAGGTGGCGAGGGACAGCCGCCGAGACTGAGGAAGTCTGGATGTGACTTCGCCGCTCTGAGGGTCTGCTGTCTCCTCTCTGACTCTGCAGCGTTCCGCTCCAGAGCCTTGAGCTTCTTTGTCCAGAAATCTACTGGTTCCTTGGCCTTGGGCTGCTTTGCCTCTACCACTGGTGTCCTGACCACTCTCTTCGCTACGACTAGCTCATCTTCCCAGAATGGTATAGGTGATGTTGCACCAGTCTGATGGCTTTGTTCGGATCCTGTGGAGAATTCGAAGAGATTTCCCGAGTCGTTGGAACTGCTTCTCCCCCGTCCTTCCGCGTCAAAGCCACCAAAGAGATCGTCAGTGTCAAGGTACTGGTCAAAGACATTGTTGCAGATGCTCGACCACTCTGGTTCTTTGTTGGACTTCCGGATCGGGTAGTCGATGGCTTGACCAATCATTGCCATGGCGAAGATAGGAGTTGATGCTAAGCAGCTGCCGTGCCAGCTAGGCGCACTCCGCGAGAAAGTTGCTGGCAGGTGTGAGGCTGTGCCCGTTGCTCGGCTGTAGTGTATATTTCGGAGGTTGGTATAATTCCAGTAAGGTATGGTTCCGGTTTGCGGTGGAATAGGACAATGTTTCTTGATCCAGCAACAGAGGTTGGCCTTGCGTAGGCAAACAGATATCACACAATCACCATAAGAGCTATTGTAATGCGGTCTCCCAGCCTACCATTTAGCTCATTCATTCCACGACGTAGGCCGAGAGACCGCTGGGCGCTCGTGCTAGCCAATCTGGACCACTCTTGGCACTGTAAGACCCTCAATGGCTTTGTCCAAGCTTGCATTCCTGGGCGCTACGGCGGCTAGAGACTGGAATGTAGGTAGTGCTTCTCATTATTACGACCTGTGATGTTCAAAGTCTCGAGTGAATTCTTTCATCTTTGCGCCCTTTCAATCAGATTTGCTTCCAGTAGGCGGCTTCCGAGCCGTTCAATCGTTCGCTGTAGACACCGGGAGCTGACGCTACTTGCTCCCAGGCAGAGCCGGCTGTTCTCTTTGAGACTGCGTTGGTGAAGAAGATCCTCTTGAGCTATCGCTCCCTGGTGGACCAGCTGGCAGAGCCTTGTCCTTTGAGGCGTTGTAATGTGGCCGCGACGGAGCAGGCACATACCTGTAGTTGGGGCACATTACATCATGGCCGCTCCCTGAGCAAGAGCAAGGCTCCTCTGGTAAGGGTTTCTGGTCGAGACTCTGTGATAGCGCCGCCGAACTTTGTGCCGTGTCATCTGACGGGCCTGTTCTCTCGGCGTATTGTTGATTATTTGCCTTCTCGATGAGCTCATCTACCAGCTTCTGATGAGACTTCTTGAGATTCTTCTTCACGAAGCTCGTCAAGAGGAAGTTGCACTTGAGCTCCACGTCTTCGCGGAGATATAGACCTTCTTTCGGCAGCTCCACACCGAGCTCGGCAGGCTGAGCTGGCTCGCCAGGCATATTCCCACCGACCTTCCACATACCCTTGATCTCAACGCCTGCCGGTGCGAACACATGTGTTTGAAGACCGTAATCGAGATCGTAGAATCCGCCTTTGTATGTGACTTCGCTCTTTGCCCAGCCGCCTGGGAGGTAAGATATCTCGTCGGTGATCGCATACCACTTCATGACCCGTTGCTCTTCTTCCGTCGCCCCGGGAGGAGGACTCGTAGGTTCCTGATTTATCACCAGAGGATTCAACTCGATCATACCAACATGATCATGTAGGAAACGCACCACCACTTCGCGGTCTACGGAACCCGGAAGTGGTGTTACGTTCGTCATGTGGCTTGTCTTCTCCATGTTGGAAAGATGACGGTGGTAGAAGTCGGCAGCTGCTGGGCCTATATAAGGCCTTTGTCAGGGTGGTCAGGCGACCGTGTGTTGCTGCAGTCACGCTGTAATGCGGAGGGCTGATAACAGGTGTTGCAAGTGAACCGCAACGAGAACGCGTTAAAAGTAGGAATCAAGACCGAAAGAACGTTTCACCCACCGTTATCTTTCAATTAAGTACACGAGACAGGGAAAGGCTCATCTCAAGTAATGCAAGTGTTGCGAGGCTTATAGTGTTCAGGTTGGAAGTAGTGCAGCTGGGTAAGTGCAGCTGAAGGCTTCCATTGGTGGTTGCTATTTTCGGCAGCCAGCCTAAGGCAGATGACAACGACAACAGCCACAGCAGCCTATCACCTAAGACAACATGAGGGAAGTGGCACTAGCAGAAGCGAGACCTTAGCGAACAGGTGTCTTATCGCTCGAGGTCTCAACAAGCGATTATTTGGTACGTCAAAAATATCAAAGAGAGCAGGAGTATCACCTCCAGGTTGTAGCCAAGTCTTTAAGGGTCACCCAGAGTCCATGAAGTACACAATCACTTACTGCAACCTCGGCGCTTGAATGCCTTCACAAATCTACACGCTGCTGGACTAAGAAATTGAATACGGCGTATGGATTGAGGAGGACTCTTGTAAGAAGCTAGCTAGGCTTCCACTAACCTCTACGCACTTCTGAAATAACGAAAAACCCTAGCAAAAGCAATCGACGCCTACTTTTGCCTCGACAGTCTATCGTCGATGTTGCTCTTCCGCCTCATCTGGTTCAGGGTTGAAGAACGCGAAACGCATTCGGTGGAGCTAAAACAGAGTCAGCAAACTGTCTTTCGGCTTTCCAAGCGTAAAGACTTACTGCAGGTAGCTTAGGGACAACGACTGCTAGTGTTGCAAGGAAGTTGACCATGAAGTACATCAGGTCATAGTGCGTGTAATGCGTGCTGACCAGGAACAAGCATATCGGCACGGCCAGCAGGAACTTCTTGGCCGGCGTGTACTGATCTCCGTTGTCGATCTGCTCCCACATGTTGAGATTGTCATACGCCCCAGCGTTGAACTCGAATGGTACACCGCGCACATAGTGGAACATGAGGTAGGAGCCAAACATGTATGTAACGTTGACCAACGTCCAGGAGGTTTCTTGTGAGATGGAGGGAAGGATGTCGTAGAGGATTTTGAGAAGAAGGATAAGGATAATGTGGATCATCCAAGCGCCTGTTAGAGGAAGTATTAGCAAAAGAACTTGTTTCCAAAAGATCTCCTTGCATCATTGCAGACAGTCGCCTTCAGTGCACCATACCTTTTGCGTTTACCCACTGCGCGTTCAGGTTGGGCATAGTGGCCTGATCGCTTTGCTGCTCCAGACTCTCCGGTGGCTCTTGATACATCAGACTACTACTCCTTCTTCGTCTTCTCTTGTCCTTATCAATCCCCATTTTCCGTTCTGCGCTCTGCACACAAAGCGGAGGCGAACCTTCTCTTCCGTCTACCGTGAGAGTTCGAGGCCGAGCCGGGCTGTTCACGGGCTCCGCGAATGTGAGCCCGGCTCGGTTGTGCAGCACAGCGGTGGAAGACAGCTTGGCGGTGTTACTGGGAGAAGGTGTATCGGATATTGCGGAAGTTGAGGATGAATGTTGCCGGGTGGGAGTTGTGGACGCCGTGGTGGAAGATTTCGCGGAAGGGTAAAGTGATGATGGTAAGGCCCGTCGGAGGAGTCTGACGGGGTTGACGGCGGTGAGAGCCAGATTGGCGGCGGCGATGGTTTGTAATGGTTGTAGCTAGCAATGTGCAACGGTCCCTTGTGCTTCGGTGGTGTGGGCGAGGGGTCAGAGGCAACTTGCGGCGGGCGAGCAAGCAAGCAGAAAGGGTTTGCCGACTGTCAATTTCAGAGTGCGATGATGTCCGGTGACGACCAGCCCTTCAACCTATTGCGAACTTTGGGTCGTTGGTACCGATGTTGTTTAGGAGAAGGTCGAGAACATGCCCTTGGAGAGGAGCTCGGACCAGCTCGTCGTGCGTGTCTTCCCCGGCCGAAAATAGTTAGCCCTGAAGTCATCTGTAGCCTACCCCGAGAGGCTGAGGTGCGCTTAATTTTACATTCACGAGAGGAAGGTGGATCCTAAAGAGGCAAGTAATACCTTTTACCTGCTTTCTAGGGCCCGTGCCAGTGTTGTGGGTGTATGGGTGTATTCACTGCACTACTTGTTCAATTTGCCACTGCCTTTGAATTCTGAGGCTTGTGAAGCGTTCCGTAAGGCGGGCTTTTTCACGCAGCGCGAGCCGGCACCCCTAACCTGCATCAAACTCCTCTTGCACGGAGTCAACCCCATGGCTAAATCACCAAAAGAAGAAGAATCGCGCGCATCTGCGGTAGGACGTAAACGCAAGCAACAGCCTGTGGGGAATTGGCAGGACACGAATGGAACTGCCTCCCAAAACAAGCGCCTGAAGCATGGTAATCGTCATGCCGAGGATTTCGATCACGAGCCTGCCGATTACATACCACTGGATACTGCAGAGCCACGGCGGAGCCTTCGCCTTCGCAACCGTAGAGACAGCAAGGAGAGCGGCGAAGTCTCTACATCCGCCAGTAGCAGTCGAAGGACGAGTCGAGAATCTGGTGAAGTTGGTGCTGGCTCTACTTCCGGCTCCAGCGTTGATCAAGCGTCAAGGCCCAGCACCACGTCTGCCGACGCCCAAAATGCCTCCAAACACGGCGCCTCAGGAACGCGAGAAACGATCGCATCTGGACAAAATCCATCCCGAATGTCTCTCCAAGACATAGCGATACCAACTTTTCGCATACAGCTTAGGAATGATATGAAGGAGCATCCCGGCGTGCCCATCGAAGAACTCGTTAAACGCTATGCTGAAGACGGCAAGGATTTTTACAAGACCGCAAAGAGAATAATAAGAGAGAAGAAGCAGAAGTTTCCGGGGCTTCAAGTTGATGCCAACCGAGCTAACCGATCATCACCTAAAGTACCGAATGGCATGACTAATGAGAGAGATGCAAAGAACCGCTTAGGAAGTATCTACCGTGATACTTCACATTTTACGCGGCGAATGAATAAGTCGGATGTGAGGAATATGTCCTTGTGCGCAGCTGCGGAGCATTTACTGCGACAGCAGCCGGGTGCTTCTTGGGAGGCGGTGCTCCTTCAAATAGCACACAGAGAAGGCTCAACGCGGAAGAACCGTGCAAGAGGAAAAGCGAGAAAGGCGCTGAATTTACTTGAAAAGTTCGCTGCCCAATTCTATCGTCCTGGCAGCTCACAGGTTGAGAACGCGAATGGTGCAGTTACGAATGCTGTTGATCTAGCGAAAAACGACAAGAATGACGGAGAAGACGCCAGCGAGAGTGAGACGTCTGATAATGACACAGACGCGGAGGACGATAGCTCGGATGGTGATCCGGTGGGGAGTCATTACAATGACTATGGCGCCTTTGCGAGAGAAGCTGCTGCCAGCGATTCCACAAACAAGTACGATGGCGGCATTCGCTTATACGAGGCCTCAGAAGAGGAGCAGGAATTGCAACATCGCTACTTTCATATAGAGGGCACTGCGGCTCATGTGCGCTGTCTGAGCTGCGGTGAAGAGGGCCACGTGGTTGACACTTGCCCCGAAAACACCTGCAAGCACTGTGGAGCTTTCGAGGATCACTTTTCTAGCGCCTGTCCAACATTCGTCAAATGCGGTCGCTGCCGACAACGGGGCCACGATAATCGCACCTGCAGAAATCAATCGAAGCCAGCTGGCGGTCGCTTTGATCCTTGCGACATTTGTCAAGATACCGATCACGTCGAGGAAGAATGTCCCAAGCTATGGCGCTGGTATGAGCCACAGAAAAACACAGTACTGAAAATACCCCACAGCACCATGATCAAAACATGTTATAATTGCGGATCAGTGTCGCATTGGGGCGACGACTGCTCGCTACTGCCAGTTTACATTCGGGATAAGCTCCATTTCAACCGCAACTGGAGTGCTCGATACGCGAGTAATTTCATCGATGCTGAGGCTGGCAATGCTCGTCTCGGTCGATCGACCGGTGGCGGCGGTGGAGGACAGGCGTGGCAGTTAGCTGCATTAAACGATATGCGCGACTGAGCTGAATCACATACTTGCTATCACTTTGATTTTGAAGAATCATTGCAGCAGCGCCCTCCGCAGAGGCACAACCCTTGCCAAGACTGTCGAGGATGACATGGGCATGAGACGAAACAGAACATCCAAGATCGCGCAGCGCTCTGCGAACCCGAAGATACTTTCAATGATATATTCCATAGCGTCTGAATTTGCTTGCTATGCTCCCGTGCCATACATCTCCACCCTGACGTTCACACAAGCTACACATTTGAAGTCGCGGCTATGACGCAATCTAAAGCTTTAGCGACGCGAAATCGTGCCTACCCTATGAAGCTCAACTTCTTTGCCGGTCGACATTACACCACTTTGAGGACCATTGGACACACCATATCTCGGGTTTTGCCTGGCACTGCTCCCTCAGCCGGTATTGACAATCGTAGACGGCAGCTTTCAATTTGCTATGGCCGACAACAGCTCCCAACAGAGCAGTTTGAAGCAATTCGTGGCTGTATGCTGCATGAAAACACGAAGCCACCGTAGACTTTCACGCTAATCCCATATAAAGTCTATAGCGACAATCAAGGGCGATCTGAGCAACGTGAGTCCACCAATGGCTAGATTCCAGCCCAACACTGCGTACCGAGCTAACCATTACGCAGATCACCGCACCGCCTTTTGTTCTGGCAGACAAGTCAACTACGGAGTTCCCAAGATACTGGATCGAACACCCTGATCTCTTTAATGCGCCCGCCCATGAGCCTTCAGCAGAGGCTCGCATTCTTGCAGTCTTGAAATGGTTCCTATCAAGCCTGCGTAGGCAGCAATATGCCGGCCGCGACCCCAGCGATGGCGTGAAGAAACCACTGAACGCCTTCCTCGGTGAGCTTTTCCTGGGCGAGTGCGGGCGGGAAGGCGAAGAGTGCAGACTGGTTAGTGAGCAAGTCAGCCACCACCCACCGGTCACGGCGTGTTATCTGTGGAACGAGAAGCATGGAATTCGCGCAGAGGGCTACACGAGACAGGAGATAACTTTCAGTGGCTCTGTCAATATTCAGCAAATTGGCCACGCTATCATGCACATCGACGAATTCGACGAGGATTATCTTATCCCGTTGCCTAACGTTAAGGTGAAAGGCATTCTTACGGGCGGCCCGTACCCGGAACTCGGAGGGACGTATCATATCATCAGCAGCACTGGGTATGTCGCCGAGATTGATTTCACCGGTAAAGGCGCGCTTGGTATGGGAGGCAGTAAAAACCACGTTGCTGCGCATGTCTACGGACCAGATGATTCAAAACGCAAGAAAGCCCTGTACACCGCCGAAGGCAGCTGGTCAGAAAGTTTCGTAGTCAAAGATGGGGACGGCAAGCAAATCGACAGCTACGACGTGTCTTCTGCGCCGTCTAGTGACTTCCGCACAGCGCCTCTGGATCACCAGGATGCATGGGAGTCTCGGAAAGCCTGGCATCCCGTCATCGACAGCATACACTCTGGCAATATGCAAGGCGTAGCTGACAACAAGTCGGTGCTGGAGAATGCGCAGCGTGAGCTGAGAAAGCGATCTGATACGAGTGAGGAGGCTTGGGAAGCGGTATTTTTCAACAAGCGGAAGGACAATGAAGTCGCTCAGAAGCTGTTGAGCGTGGTGGGGGAGTCTTTTGATCCCAAAGAAACGTGTGGCGCTTGGAGATTTGATGCACAAGGGGCGGCGAAATTAGGAAGACCGTGGAGAGGCAAATTGACCCCGTATGGTGGTCAATGATAGAGAATATCGCTGCGGGAGGTATATCAGATCTTCTTGTTGCTTGCATAATTGGTAAAGTGTAGCGCTGGACTGTAAAGCAAAGTCTTTGCCCACAAGCGGGCGTACCAGGCCAGTCGTTTGGTTGAAAGCACTCAGATTTCTTTACTTGTACCAGTTGAACTCAGAAGACCTGCTGCTGTGTGTATTACAAGATAGTGCCTGGCGAGAGTGACAAGACAAGGAAGAGAGGGAGGGACAGGAGTGTTGGCGATTGGCTCCGAAGTATACCCGCCAATGCCACGCGCCAGCTGCAGCTTGGGGGAGCGTCGTGTCCAAAGTGCAGACGAGTACATAGTATACCGCACGACTCTACCACTACACTTTATTACTCTCCAACTTGGATCGAAACATTTCAGTTGAGGAACAAGAGAGCCTAACCTCGGCTCGTGCACAAAGGCTGGGCATGATGTTGGCCCTTAAACTCCTGCTGGCCTTCGCGGTCCCCCTCATCTCTGCCCTCAAGTTCGACATTCAAGCACATCCCGGCCAGGAGTCAGCGTCAAAGGAGCGATGCATACGGAACTTCGTCCAAAAGGACCAGCTGGTTGTTGTGACGGCAACGAGCAGTGGCAGCAAAGGCGATGGCCAGGTTCTAAACATGCACGTGAGTTCCCCGGCAAGAAAAGGCTACCTCAGCCTCGCGGATACCAAAGGACGAAGAAGTTCCACTGACACCCCAGGACTCGTAGATCAAAGACGCTGTAGGCAACGACTACCACCGACCGCGCGACATCGTGGGCGAGAACCGCTACGCCTTCCACTCGCACGCCGACTCGGCCTTTGACGTCTGCTTCGAGAACATCCTGAACGCGCAGCAAGCGGTGATGAACCCGATGCGCAGCGTCGAGCTCGACATCGACATCGGCGCCGACGCCAAGGACTGGTCGGCCATCCAAGCCGGGGAGAAGCTGAAGCCCATGGAAGCCGAGCTGCGGCGGTTGTCCGAGTCGGCCAAGGAAGTCACGGACGAGATGGACTACTTGAGGAGCCGCGAGGTGAAGCTGAGAGATACGAACGAGAGCACGAATGAGCGGGTCAAGTGGTTTGCGTTCGGGACTATGGGCATGCTGGTCGCGTTGGGGGTGTGGCAGGTCGTATATTTGAGGGCGTACTTCCGCAGCAAGCACCTGATCTAGACGCATAGGCAATGGCTCTGCTGGATGTTGGAGTTAAGAGGGGGAGCGAGGGTGTATGATAGTATGACATGCACGGTTCAAAGAGTATGAGATGCAGTGCGCAAACGGCTACGTTCAAAACTAGACAGCAGATCTAAAGGGCTGGAAACCGCAGATGCTGTTCATAGTGCATATATCTACCCGCGGTGCTTTTGGCTAGGGGTCTGATAGAGCTTGCAGTGTCTCGTGCCCAGGCAATGGAAAAGAGCTACCCTTACCGTGCTTAGATGTGGCCTCAACCTTTATGTAAAGGGGGCGGTCGTGCCTTTTACGTTGGTTAAACGTACACCATTTGGATGAAAATGCTTCACAAGCGTAATATTTGAAGATCTCTTGCCATATAGCTGGCCTTGACCAGTCATTCCCGAGGTTCACTTGAGTGGCAAATGCCTCTGAAAGGGTTACAAATTGGCACTGCAAATGGTGATAGGATGACGATCACGGCATGTCCCAATTGCACGATGGCCACTTTCGAGTGCCACTGATGGGAATGTTGTCAATGCTACCAAGCTTGGGGAGCGAGCAAGTGACGCGAACTCCTAATCTGCTAACTGAAGGCTTCCGCTCTAACCACACATTAAAAGTACACGTAGTCTATTCACGGCGTACATTGCCATGCACCTATCTTACACACATAATACATCAGCTCAGTGACATCCTCCGCCTCGTTGCGCGACCTCAATTGCCCAAGGCAAGGGTCGGTCAGTCACAGCATTAATCGTCACCAGAAGAAGGCTTTCCCTCCGCACTTCTTCCGGCCTCGAACATTGCTCTAAAGTCAGCATTACTCCTCCCACCTGCGCTTGCATTGGCGCCCCCGCTCTCTGCATTCTCACTTCTCGAGGTCCCACCAAATCCACCTCTTTTGAATCCTAAGCCACCTCTTCTTCCGCCTCTGCCTTGACCTGGTCGGGACACCGGCGCAGGCCTCATGCCGCCTCCAGAACCAGCACCTCCTTTCTTCTTCCCCAGTAGATCCGCAACATCGCCCGTTCTAGCTTCGGGTCCCAGACTACTTACATCGACGCCTTGTCGAACATTGAAGGCATCTTTAACGGTCTGGAATTCGACGATGGCGCCTTCCTCTTGCCTTCGAAGCTGGATCTTCACGATCGGACCATAAGATTCCATCACGGCGCGGATACGTGCATCGTTGACGGTGTCAGGTAACTCCATGATGGCAATCTTCCGCTCTCGTGCGGTACGAAAGGCTTCCTGCTGCTCCATAGAGGCTGAATGCATGGAGATGTCAGATCCTCGCCTTCCATTGGTAGTGCCAATCTCCAGCGAGGCGTCGGGAGTTGATTGCTTAACGATAACGTCTGTCTTCCTCGCACGATCTAGCGGCGCAGTGCGACCTTCGGCTTTGGCCGCCGAAATCTCAACGTGCAAGATGCGATCATGAAAAGGCTTTCCGTCCGCTGCGAGGGCCTTGTTTGCTTCATCCGCGGACGCAAATACCACGAACCCTGTACCGGTTTTCTTGTTGTTCACTAGCTTCAGCAGGTTCATAGAGACAACTGTGCCGTATTGGCTGAAATACTCTTTGACTTCCTGATCGCTGGCGTCTCGCTCCAGATTCTTGACGAAGATCTCTCTACCTTCTGCCTGCGCACCGGAGCGCTGTTTCTTTGCCTCCGGGTTGGAGATTTTGGCGATGAGCTTGTGTTGACCGTCGAGCGTCTTGCTGTCCATAGTCTCCTCCGCTTGCCGAGCCATGTCTTCAGTCAGGAATTGGACATAGCAAAAGCGTCGCCGGTTGTTGAATTTTAGACTTGGGAAGCGCACGCTGATGACTTCTCCATAACTGTCGAAGAGCTTTCTTATCGCTTGCTCGTCGTACTCCGGGGGATAATTGGCGACGTAAAGGGTGTTCTGGCTACCGCTCTGTATCCTCACCTCATAACCTGGCCGAATCTCTCTCCCGTTACGAGTCTTAGCAGCGAGGACGTCTTCTTGCAACTCAAACTCAACGGTCGCTGACGCTGTGTCAGAGCCCTTATCTTGAACGATGTTGATTGATGCTGGTTGCCCGATGTCACGGAAGAACTTTTTCACCTCAAGCTCTTCCACGTTGTTCGGCAGGTTGCGCACAGTGACGGTATTGTGTTCACGATCTCTCTTGATCTGTGCCGTTGCAGAGCTAGATGGCTCGTTCGGTCCAGCGGCCGCGGCCGGATACTCTCCAGTCTTAGCTTTTTTAGAAATTGCTCCGCCACTTGAAACAAGAGATGATTCGTCTGCCTTTCTCTTTCCACCGGCACCAGGGACAGCCACGCCAGCAGCTTCCGCTTCCGCTTCCGCTGCGTATGCCAAATCTTGTTGACCTCTCTCAGCAGCAGCTTCAGCAGCCTGAGCAGCAGCGACTTCCGCCTCCTTAGCTCTGCGTACAGCGACCCTCTTGCTGAATTCCCTCGCTTCAATCAAAGCTGCTTGAAGCTCATCACTGCTTTCGTGCAGCTGAAAGTGGTTCAGAAACAACTCGCCAACTTTCTCCGGCCAATCAAGATGAGCGACGTTCTGACTCAGCGCCTGGCGTACGACAGCCGATGCTAGGTGGGGCGCATTCTCCTTGCTCTCGACGCGATGCTTCTCGCTCATGCGCTCGTAGCCCCAGAGCCACAGTTCCCAATTATGGTACTTCTCCCAGAAGGCTGCCTCGTGCGCATGGCGGGTTGATAACCGTTGCCAGATTTCCCGAGCATCGTTCAGGCGTCGAGCTTGGGAGAGGAACTTGATCAAAATTGTCTCCAGCCGGTATAGTGGGTCTCCCTTGAACTCTTTACCATACACGTTCTGGCCCTCTTTCTCAATGTTTTCTAGGGCCGATCGTATGCCGACCTCCGCGATGTCAGCGTCATCTTCGCTGGCAGTTGGGCTGAAAGCCTCCCTTCGCAAATATGAGCACCATTGCTGCAAGACCTTGAGCAATTCTTCCATGCCACCGACATCCATTAGACCCGAGTTCGTGGCCATGTGCTTTGTCTGCTCGATGTCGTCGTGAGGCCTTCCTTCAACGTCTGAGCGGAGAATGCGCTTAGCCCATAGCTCACCGGACCACGGACAGTGGCGAGTTGCTCTCTCCATCAGCGGCAAAACAGACGTCGAGGTGTTTGAGCCAGTCGCGCTCAGGACTACATCGATGTAGTCAAGCCACCAGTCCGTACTTGTAGGGAACAGAAGGAGAGCACGCTCATACAATCCGCAAGACAGCTCATACGTGAAGGCGCCCCTGTTCCTGTGTTTTTTCTCGTACGAAATGTAGTTTGACAAGGCGTTGAATGACGCTTCTCGATCGCCGGCTTCTATAGCTCGCAAAACTGACAATTCGTGTTCTTCACGCAGCGCAACCTGCTTACGTGATGGTTCAGCAATTTCGTTGCCATGGTCCATGACCACTTCCCAATCCTGTGGGTAGAATTTATTAATGAACGGCCACAGCAGCTCTTGCTGTGTCTGACGAGAAGTAGTGTGCGGTGTCTGGAGGCGCTCGAAGAAGGCATTACGAATGCGTTCAATCTCCATTTGGCTCGGTTGAGGCGGCAATGCCTCAACTAGGAGTGTCATCCACCGGTTCCAGAGCAGATGACTCTCGTCGATACGCCATTTTGCAGCAGCAATTCCTTGTTCCAGCACATTGACGAGCATATCAAAAGTGAAGAGTTCCCGGCACATCTCTTTATCTTCAGCTGACCAGGCGCTAGCATCACTGCCCTCAAGATCGTTGCATGCGCGGTAGTTCCTCTCTACCCAATCAGCGTAAAGCCGCCAAAGCTTCACGCTGGCAGGCTCATCGCCTACAGCCTTTTGGTAGAGTTCGGTCACAGAAATGCGCTCCTCAGCAGTCCGCGCGAGTAGGGTCTCATCGGCCAGCCATTCAATCCAGAGCGCTTCGCCGACAGCGAAACGACTGTCCATTGCATTCCGCGATTGCCTTAATTCATTCAGCTGTGCATAGCTGTGTGGATCCCGGGGTGCAATATCTGGCGTTCCAGTAGGAGGGTAAGTGTGAGATATCAGGCCTTTGTGCAGCAGGCCAATGAGCTGAACATGGCTATCGTAGGCATATGAGTGCTCATTGAGGTAGTTCAGAAGCTCATTGATAGTCTGAGATTCAGCTTCAGTCAGTGCGCTGGATGCCGGGAAGGCGCGAGGTGGCGGCGTTTGCGCAGGACCAGCCATGAGGAGATCCTTGATGCTGCCACCAGAACCAGTCCGTGGTGTGGGCGGAGCCTGGTCTCTTGTCTGATATAGTTGCGTGGAAGCCCGTGCAGCATTTGCCGGCGGTATGCTCTCGATTGATGCCGTCCTTTGTGCACTTGTATGCTGCATCAGAGCAAGATCTGCGTTGGAGGTGGTGTAAGCGGACGCATGAGTCGCACCTACAGGAAGGCGCGCTTCGCTTGACTCGTCCACCAAAGTTTCCATGTGCGGCGTGCTTGAGGGTCTGTGCGCTACATTCGCCCTCTGGTCGGGCAACTGCTGAGAATATGACTGCACAGAGCCTCCGTAGATGGCATCTTGACTGGAAGGCGGCATGCTTGGAAGGCTTGTTGGCGGCGCTGCTTGCTGCAGCGGTCTGAAGCCAGGCGCCGATTCCGAAGTCGAGTTGAGCGGGAATGTCTGTTGAACACCACCTGCCAATGTGCCATGGCTACCATCAGAGCTTGGGATCGTGTGAGGAGAGGGTAGGCGATCTGGAGACCTTTTCACCTCTTGGCTGAGTCCTGAAGATGTGCGTTTGCCGCCCGTGGGCCTTCTGCTTCCGCCGCCTTTCTTTGGCGAATTAGTCCCATTGCTGGTCGGCGGGGGATTTCCGTCGGGGGCCGGCGAATTTTCCGGCGAGAGCAGAGCATTTATGTTCATATTCGCGACCTTGGAAGGATGAGATATGGAGGGGCGTTTCCCAGAGCGGTCACGCGTTTGTCACGCGCATGCGATTACCAGACTGGCTCGACTGGGCCGGTCGGCTTCACAAATGTCCCCGAAGAGATCTGCAGGGTGTGGCGAGAGCGCAGGCTGTCACGCGGAGTGGGTGCTGCTCAGAGGCAGACGGAAGCAGGATCGTACAGACACCAGCTGAGGTCTGGAGCTTCACGAGCGTTGTGGCGTCACTGGAACATCAGATAGGATCGCGATCGCACTGCAAGCCTGCCAGCTTGTTCCTGTGAGTGTTTCGCGTTGAGCAAGACCTAGCGAAGTTGTCACAGACCCAAGTGAAGTGCGAGGCCGATTTTATCGCCAACTATCCCTAGGTGCACTGCACATTCGTTGTATGCTCATACCGCCCCATCATCTCCATCGTAAGCGTGGCATTGCGACATGACACTATCCGGGTAGACGGAGCCTAAGAACTTCGATGCCCGCCCGTGTAGGCGGCGTGCTTGAGCCAACAGTCAAGGCGCATTCGACCGGCTACTCCCGCGCCGGCTATACCCGTCCTCCGTCGGGATGTGCAGTTCAGTAGAGACTCGGGGCTCACCAGGCTGGAGGAGAATATCAGGCCCATCGTAGACGGCAATGAGTGTAGCAGCCCCTTCGCGGCGCCTGGCAGGCCGGTGTAAGATATCGCGCAATCCTCTTCCGCCAAGCATTGCTAACGCAACATAGGCCTCTTCTGTCAGAACCTCCCTATACGGCCGCGAGTTCAGCACCAACAGCAGCGCACCGCTGTGTTCGGCCGCGGCAAAAGCGAGAATGCTACCACCACAGAAGCCCAACCGTCGAACAACCCGGTGCTAGACGAGTATCACCGGAAGAACCCTTCTGCGTCTTCAGCTCAGCCTCAGGAGCGTCCCGTCCCAGGTGACCTTGCGGCCTCATCCATCTTCGAAGATGACCGCCGAGCCCAACGGCAGCAGGAAGAGTACGCAGCCGCAGCGGACGGCGGCGACGCTGGAAGTACCAAAGTAGGCGGCAAGGCACGCGATCCCAACAACATGCTCCGCGTGCTGGACCCAGACCCGAACTCACGTGAGCGCTGGGAGAGAAAGAAGGTCATCCAGATGGTGAGACGCGGCGGCCGATTGACCGATCAGCAAGTCATCAAGCGCACTGAACGGGAACATCTGGTCAAAAGCCAGAACTTCAAAACCTCGGTGAAGAAGCTGGGCATGCTAGCACGCCAGATCCAGGGCAAGACCATCGAAGACGCCATTGTGCAGATGCGGTTTAGCAAGAAGAAAATCGCGCAAGACATTCTGAAGCAGCTGGAATACGCCAGAGATGAGGCGGTGGTAATGCGCGGTATGGGTCTTGGGGGCGTGGACAGAGCTGCAGAGGAGAATCTCAACGACACGAGCCCTACCGTCTCCGGCGTAGAACCCATGATCCCAGGTCGAGCGGAGGGCAAAGAAACCCCTCTACAAATCCAGCTCAAGAACGGCAAGAGGCACACTGTCGCCGACGCAAGCAAGATCTACATCGACCAGGCATGGGTCGGTCGTGGGCCGTACGGGCAGCTTCCGGACTTCCGCGCAAGGGGCAACACGAACATCCTTCGGACTCCCTGGACGAGTCTGACGGTCTTGTTGAAGGAGGAAGCGACGAGAATACGGGAGTATGAGGAGCGTGAGGAGAAGAGGCGGAAGGCGAAGGTGGGTAAGAACTTGTGGGTGCCGCTGCCGGACCGTCCGGTACAGTGGCAGAGGCAGTGGTATACCTTCTAGGGATGTTGTTATCTCGTGTATAAACAATACTGTATCATTTACTGCATATGTCTCGAATTGCTGTTGGAATATTTGGTGAAGCAGCACGTCAAGGAAGGAAAGCTCAAAGTGTATAGAGTGGAAATCTTGCCCTGTACATCAACGAAACAGCTTCAATTTTCACTGAAAGTATGAGATGTGTGTGCTTTCTTGAAGGGCGACGTCGAGCGCATAACGCCCGCTGTATCACTAGTCATCATCACAGCGCATCTTAATTCGCAATCTATTCACACACCATCACTCAACTACTTCTGCGGCCTGGGCCCCAAAATCTGTCTCCGACCCCCAAAATTGATTCCCGAGCCAGCACTGCTCCCTCTGCTCTGATTATCGCCTCCCATGAACCCATACTGATTGACATCCCAACTCTGACCCTGTCCGGAGCCGGCATTGGGATCTTTCGGCGCATTCTGCACTTCTTGCTGATTCGCCTCCCATTCTCGTTGCCGCTCGCGTTCGCGCTCCATCTCGCGCTCGAGGAGGGACTTGGAGGCCCAGCCGCCTGCTTTCGTCTTTTGCTGTGAGGCCATGCGACGATCGCGATCGCGCTGCTGCTCTAGTGTTGTGTCGCCGGCTTCTTGGCTGCTGCTTACTCGGACTTGTTGTTGCTCCTGAGGTGCTGAGTGGGATGCGAGATAGTCATCTGTCCGGTTCGCTGGCGGTGTTTGCTCGGCAACCGCGTCCGCTGGGGATTGTTCCTGCGCTCGCGATGTTGGTCTTGCGAATGGCGATCTGGCCTCTTGAGGTCGTGCGAATGGACTTGAAGGTCGTGCGCCATCTGCGGGGCGGGCAAAAGGTGATCGTAAAGTCCCCGAGCTTCTTGAGGGCATTTCGGGTGTAGTCTGCCGTTCTGGGCGCGCGAAAGGTGATCTCACGCTACCAATGTCTCTTTTAGGCAGCTCAGGCGTTCTTGATCCTTGTCCAGGCCGCGTGAAAGGTGAGCCTCTGACGCTGCCAAAGCCAGCACCAAAACCTGGTGGCTTCGATTGTTCTGGCGTGTAAGGCCTGTACTCTTTGTCGGGAGTAGGCAACGGTCTGTTGTTGCTTCCAAGTGGCGAGCTATTAGGCGCAGACTCGCCATCAAAGCGTGGGACAGAGGACGATGAATTGGCTTGCTGTACGCTTTGCGGTCGGGAGGGAAGTGTTCGCATCGTGTCGGCTTCCGGATCTTCTGCCTCCTCAACTGTTGCTGGCTGAGGAAGCGGACGCGTAGAAGAAGACGCCGGAGGTGACTGAGCGCCGGGCGTTGTTGATTCAATGCTTGTAGGCTGGGGAGTGGGACTAGGCGATCTGTAGTGCTCTTGATGGCTCTGCTGCTGCTGTTGCTGCTGCTGTTCGTGCTGACTTTGCTCCCATTGGCTTCGCAGGAATTCTCGCTCATCGCCAACCCAACTCACATCACTTTGGCCAGCGCTACCTGGTCGGGTCGCGTCGGCAGTCCCGGGTCTCGATCCGCGATCGGTTCCCTTCTGCATACGCTCCTCGCGCTCCGTTTGATATTGTCTTTCCCGTTCTCTCGCTTCCTCGAGCTGCTGCTCAAGCTCTCTTACTCGTCTTTGCTCAGGGGATTCGTCCGCACTACCATCTCCACCATTGCTCAAAGTTCCTTTACTCCTTTGATAGTCCGCCAAACTCTGGCCGCGCAGAATACTTTGCGAGCTCACCCTTGGCTTCTCAGGCGGCTTCTTCGGCATCAACTTAGCTTGCACATCTGCCTCCTCCTTCCGCCTCACTTCTTCCTCCTCTTTCCAGCGTCTCTCCTGCTCCTCCCACTGTCGCTTTTGCTCTGCAAGTCTCTGACGCTCCTCATCTCGTTGTCTTTTCGTCTCCGCTTCCCAATGTCTCTCTTCCTCAAGTCTTTCACGCTCCTCATCGGCCTCTCTTTCCACCTTCCTCTTATACTCTGCCTCTTCAGCTTGCTGCTTCAAACGTTGTTGCTCCTGCTCTTCCTCCTGTCGCTTTCGCACAATCGCAGCTGAGTTCGGCACTGAAGGACCCGCACTAGTAATTTGTCTCCTTCCGCCAAAAACGACACCTTGATTGCCTTGCGATGCCCCGCCCATGTATCCGTATTGCGCGATGTTCCATGCAGGGTTCGTAACGCCCTCATCTCTTCTACTACTCCAACTGCTCACAGGCCCTGGCGACTTTGTAGTAGATGGTGTGCTACCTGCGGAGCCAGTGGAGCCACCCGTGTAATTTGGACTCATCGCGCGTGATGACGATGGCACGGCAGCCGAAGGACTCGCCACGCTCTTCGTCGGGCTGCCCGGTCTGCTATTCACGCTCCCTCTCCAGCTCCCTCCTCCATTGCTCAGTCCACCGCTACGCCCTGTATTCGTGGGACTGACAACGCTGCCGCTCTTCTTAGCGGGTCCGATTGTTGTCTTAAATACATCCGGCCTCGCCACGTGCGCCTGCCTGCTGAAAGCGCCTAAACACTGCAGCACTTGCGCCGGATCCTTCTGCTCGTACAGATCCACGGTCAAGAATCGGTCATGGGCAGGTAAGTTGAGCGGCGGCATCTCGCACGCTTTGAGGAAATGCGATATGTTCTCCATCTGTATAAAGGGCATTGCCATGGTCTTGAACTTGACCCCTGGTGGAGGCAGCACGAGGTTGGCAAGCTTGCACAGAACAATACCGTCCTTCAAAGCATCCAAAAGGTCGCCAGACGATAGTGACTCGCCCAAAGAGTCCTCAATCCATTGCCGGGCTTCGTTTGCGGCCTGAGGAGTATACCGCCCCAAGCGCAGGTTGCGCATGTCCTGGTCGAGCGAGGTGACAGAGGCCATATCTGCTGCGTGACTTGGTCAGACAGAGACTCCTCACAGCAGCAATGTCGCTCTACCTCCAACACTGGACGTAGATGCAAGTAATTAATGTATGCAGAACGTGGCGCGCGTGGCTCGGCGCATCTGATGTAGGGATGTTTTGTTGATTATGACGAAGCGGCATGCTGGCCCCGGTCCGATTCGGCAGGACCGTGGGGCCTGTTCCCGCCGCCATACCCGCCAAGTTCTGAACAAAGCGAAGCTTCCATCCGAGGATTGCATGTGACCGACGCTGCTATCTATCGGCATCACCCTTGGAACATTTTTGCAGTCGCTTTTCGTTTGTGCCTTACGAGCTAATTACATCTGGTTCAGAGCACCGACAGCATTGCTATCTCTGCGCTGGCGGTGTTTGCGCCCTTCCAAAGAACTGGTCAGCCGGCGGCAAGAGTCATCATCACTCAGCTGGACGAGAGATTACCCGCCGAACCTAGCGAGACATACACGCTTGGCCTACCATCTGCTGTTTTCCTTCGCCTTGACTTTAATACGCAATCGATACACTATGGACTCTATCCGTGACCTTTCGAGCCACTTGCCCCGTCGCCGCCACGAACATCCGCAAGAACTTCTCTCAGACTTCAAGGCGGCCGCCTTGTCAGTGACCAACCTATACAAATCGGCCGACGCCGCACAGAAGAAGTCGCGAGCAGCAGGCTATCAGGATGCTTTGGACGACTTGCTGGCATTCTTAGACAAGGAAGACATTGGTCTTATGGACGGGGAGGGGTGGCGGATACGACAGTGGGCAACCGCACGGCTTGATGACGATGGGAGCGGCCAGAGGCAGCAGCAGGCTCCGACTAGCGATACCGAAGGCGACGCCGAGAAAGATGAGGAAGACACCAACACCAGGAGTTCTTCACCTGAGGTGCAGAGAAAGATGCACGTTTCGGCCAGCTCTGATCCTAGCGAGGATGCAACAGAGCAGAGAAGAGTCGTTTCCGAGCCTCCAGCGCCACAGTTGCAGCAGCAGCAGCAAAGAGCGGGTACACCTACATCAGCGCCGAGAACCGAGTTTACCTTCCGTTCCAATCAGTCGTACCCTTCGAACCACGACAGAGAAAGCGGCATGGAATTGGACACATCTACAGCCGCTTCTACCCCCTCCGCCACCTCAACAACGGGTGAACCGCCCATCAGGGTAGTATCAAGGCCTAACAGAGCACGGCACGCCCACAGACATCGAGAAAACGGTAATAGAGCAGCCAACGGGCCAACGATAAACTTCAACCTGGGTTCTGGGGCAGGAAATAAGAGGAAGATACCGTATCCAGACTTTTTCGACATCTCTGGGATTGATTTCAATCAGGACAACCGAAGGGATGGACGTGGAGGCAACAGTGGGGGCGGGGGTGTGAAAAGAGGAAGATTTGTGTGAGGAAACTGGCGTGGCAAGTTAAAACCAAACGGAATCAATGATGAGCATAGCGAGCATAGCGATTGATATTGGAAGCTCTGTTTTGGCAAGCGGAGTGAGCTTTGGCTGGCACTGCTGCTGTGATGACTGTACTCGAGATACCCGGATAGCGATGATTACGGCATTGATGGAGCAATGAGGAGGAGGAGAGTATTATTAGCCTAGAGGATTCAATGAAGACGACGTCACGTAGCCATGTTCTAATCTCAGCTGCGCCCAGGTGCAAACGCTGTCTCCTACGCCGCAATGTGATCAGAATCCTTCGTTCCGCATCCTATGTAGTGATCGGCGGGTTGTGCGGTCTTCTCAGCTGGAGGATCTAAGTGTGCTAGGCATCAGACACCCTCTCTGTGTGGCTGAACCACGCTTCCATTCGCTGGCCTTGCTTTCAGAAAGATGCTGTCTATAGAATGTAGTCTCCCAGCAGCGGAGGCGGGACCTGCATGTGGATGAGAGCGGGGGCTGCCCTTCAGCTCCCGGGTGGAGGCAGTGGACTTGTGTCCTCAGGCATACTCGTCGAGACCGAGCTAGGGCCATAAGCTTTTACGGCGCGGCCCGGGTCTGTTACGGCGAGGCTGCATGCTGGGGTTAGTGGAGATGAGGGAAATTGGTCGCGTGCGTCTGCATGGCCTCCAAGCTGGTCGCGTGCTGACTTGACGCCCCTGGAGGCCTTTTCAGCGCCACAACATGAGATGGCTCATTGGAGCCGAGTCGAAGAGGCGTCAATGGGGCAGCTGGAGGGGAAAACATTGAGTGGGCATCAAGCAGAATTTAAGGCACAGCGGCCCTGTTTTCCACGTTGCCGGGCGGCAGTCTAGCTAGCTGCTACTAGGTTGGATCCACAACGGGGTAGATTTCCCGACCGGTGCGAGGGGTTACGAAGTGGGCGCAGCCCCTTTAGCTTCGACCCCCCGGAGGTCTAGTTAACAACACAGCCTTCTGTGTGAAATCCTACCGGCACCCACACACGCGTCCTGTGCTCTTCGCCTATCTTTCTTCACATTCATTCACCATCAAGACTGGCCTTTACGACTTGTAATACCGCTCAACCCCACCCTTTGGCAACCCCATCCGCTCTTTTCCGCGCCTTTGCTGCTGCTCTCTCCCCTGAACCCAGGCGACCGGCGATTCTTCTGCTATTTTCAATTGGTCCGCGGAGGGATCCCACTTCTTACGCCATACCAAGCACACGGCCAACTTTTCAAGGAGTACACCTCTCTTTTCGGAACCACGATTTATTTTTCTCTGGCTCCTAAGGAAATAGCTTCCTTTAATTGCTGCTTGTCCCCTGAGCAAGCCTTCTTTTACCAGACGCGCGGCGGACTTTGAGGCGGAAGTGAGCCATGGCCACCAACGGCACCTCCACGCCCGACCTGGGCAAGCCTCAGTCGGCTGCCCGGGTTTGGTTCGAGCCAACTGTAAGTCCTCGCGAATTATATACGAAGCATAATCAATATTCAAAATGCTAACGTTTGTACTAGCTTATCCTTTGCCTAATGCTTGGGTCACTAATCATCAACCGAAGAAGACATTACAGCATATGGCCAAGCAAGGATGAGCGAAGCGACGCCTCCAAGAACTTACTGGGAAGCTGGAGAGACGACGAGTATGATTCCGACTCTGACATTTCCCGATCACGGTCGCCATCACCGTTCGGTGGCAAATCAGACTACCGCGTCTTCGGAATTCCAATCGAAGCACCCGAATCTCCACGTTTCGCCAACAACCTCCACAGCCGGATATTGCAAAAGTATCCGTTCTTGATCGAGATGTTCTACTGGGGCTTGAACTACGTTGCGTACGCCATGACGAAGAAGACCGCCGCTACTCTCTACGGTCGCCAGGGCCACCAAGTCACTGCTCTGGCGCAACAGCACGGTGTCGACATTCTCAACCTGGAGCATGACTCGATGTTCAGCTTCTTCTTCCCTCTTAGCGAGCAGACGCTGCAGGCATACATCCTCAAGAACCACCAGGGCCTCATGACCTTTTTCAACCAGATCTACTCGCTGGTGCACATCCCAGGCACTGTCGCCTTCCTGTCCTGGTACTACTACGCCGCACCCAACTTTTCCACTTACGCCGTGGCGCGCCGAACAATGACCCTGGGCAACTTCGCCGCCTTCATCATCTTCTGCTTCTACCCTTGCATGCCACCGAGACTCCTGCCTTCCTCCTACGGATTCCAGGACACGGTCCGGCAGGGTAACGCTGAGAGCGTCTGGGTCGGCGGTGCTAACGTCAACCAACTGGCCGCGATGCCAAGCCTGCACTTCACATACGCCTTCGTCATCGGGTGTACCTTCCTCTACCACTCGGGAGTCTTGCAAGCCGTCCGCGGCCAGCGTATGATGGGCAGCCGCTCGCCCGTCAGGATGTTCAGCTTCCTGTGCGCCGGCATCCTGTACCCGCTCCTAGTCTTGACGGTCATCGTAGCGACGGCCAACCACTATTACCTCGACGCCGTCTTCGCCACTTTCTCCGTCACTGCCGCTTTCCTCTGCAACCGCATCTGGCTCATCTTCCTGCCCGCCGAGTCCCTCTTCGCCTGGTGCATCCGCGCCAAGAAGCCCGTCCCGACTACCGGCCAGCGCTACGGATCCGAGGACGAGCACAACCCGCCGAAAGAGATCATTGTCTAAATTTCCTTCCGTCTCCCTTCGTCTGGGAAGTGTGACTGGTGGCCGATCCAAAGCGGAATCAAAACTGGCAAGAAACGAGTGTCTTGGGATGGGAGAGAATTAGTTGTTCAATTTCTCCAAGAAAGAAAAATTTCTTTACTTTTGCTGTTGTGTGCATAGCGTGGGCGCAAAAAGAGTCAAAACGGGATTGCTACAAATCTTACACCAAGCAGGCTAATTGTGTGACCCGAGGAAGACAATGGGTGGGCGCTCGATGTCATGGGCATATCCAAAGAGGGCGGACCAAAAACCAAAGAAAAGGGTTGGCGTATGTAATCATGTTGTTCGTAGGAAGGAACATATCTATTGTATAGGGCCGGTATATGCGCCTTGTCTCTCGTACCTTCTAACGCCGGAAAGGTTTTCTTTTTTCTTTTTCGAAGTATTTCGCCGTCTGTGAAGATTGGGGATCGGGGAAAATGCTCTCTCTCTCTCTCTCTCTCTCCAATTCACATATCGTTTTGCTCTTCGTAAGAGGACTTTGAACGTCATTGTGGCGTCTTGGAAAAACTTAACTCCAATGTGCGGTTTCCGCGTAGTCTCAATGATGCGACATTTCGGAATCTAGATTAGTTGATAATTCCCACAGCGGGTGTATACATGGTACGACTCCCTGCTATCAGTCACAGTAAATTGTCCGTCGACTTTTTTTTTTTCTTTTTTGTCTCTTCCTTCCTCCTCCCCCTCCCACGCTCTCTACTCCACAGTACTCAAAGCTCATGGGGAGTAGAACCTCCTTTAGCCTACGGCCCGCTGTGACTCTTGGAGTCAAGAGAAAATATGCTTTCTTTCTCATTGCCTGAGTGCCGATCATGTTGACAAGGCTTCATCGCTTAGTAGTGGCGCGCAGGATGCAAAATACTTCTATGTCAGTTTGGCACGATAGATGGATACAAGTGCGCATAGGCTCGCGGCTCAGCTCCTCAGAGACGCGGAGATTCACACGGTGTTTCGAGTCGATACTAGGTGATATCGGCCATTCATATCGTAGTGATTCCCCTGAAAAAAAGAGATGAACGGACGCCATACTCCACATAACTTGCTTGCAACAAGGCCGAAGGCTGATAGAGATTGAACAGGCTTGAAGTACTTTTCCTAGTGGTACATAGATTGTCCATTGCAACTACTGGTGGACCTAATAATATAACACAAAGCGACACTCGCAACTTTTCTCCATGGCCGAGCAGGATGTGACGAACCCTCCCGAGAGCTCCAGGTCTTTCACGCCCATGCTTAGCAACCAAACTATCTCCGTGGAACACCGTTATGCTGACCTCCTGGTCCCTGGTTTGAGAACAACAGCTTGAAACCGTTCTTTAAGGCCCTCATGTCTGGGTACTTGTTCCCCCTCAGCTCGAAGGCGTTAGGGATAACCTTCACCGGCCAGTTGGCGAGTGGTGCGTTCTGTCCGGCTTTGAAGCATAGGTAAAAGTAGCCTGGATACTTCGCGTTAAGGCAGAAGGCGTACATAGAACGCTTGGGGTTGGCCTCGGTGTAGGTGGTAAGCCATTGTTCTGTTTCAAAATTGTCAGCAGGGGTAAGCATAGCTTGTGTAGTAAATTGGAGGCGTACCTGTCTGTTGTCGTGAACCGGACTGGTACCGCTCATCTCCCATCATCTCCTCGACCTTCTTCGCCATGGCCTTGACGTGCAATACGATCAACTCGTCCAGATCCGTGTAACTCCATTTGCCGCCTACTCTTAGCACTCTGCCAACAGAGAATTCGTTCTCCTTGTCCAGCTCTAGGACATCGATGTGCTGGAAGACACCTTCATGAACCTTCCAAGTCACAGCTAAATGGTCTGGACCTTTGCTGCTAGGGCGAATGACACAGTCGCCTCTGCTCTGCGGACCAAGGAATTCGACGGCTTGAGCAGAGTTGAAAGGTCGGAAAAGAGGGTGCTTAATAACACGCTGTGCGCGCCCGGAGGAGGCATCAATAACCTTCCTTGCTTCTTTCTTGTCACGCGCCTCCAGCTCAGCGTCCCATTCATCGAGACCATGGTCGTACGTGCGCTTGTAAGGATTCCGCATCTCATTCTCTCTTAGCGTGAGCTGCGCAGTCAACTTTCTGCGGTCGAGGAAGGTGATCTTGGCCTGGATGGTCTGACCCATGCTCCATACCTCCCGAGGTTGCAGTTGGCGCCGAACGACCTCTTCAGGATACTCGTTCTCGCCGATTCCACCCTCAACGCCGCAGTCCAATCTGACATCAAGGTATGTTGGGAATGTTCTCCGGACATTGACGGGCACGACCATGCCCTCAACGAGCGACTTCCCAGTTTCGCCCGTAAGCATGGTGAAGATCTGTTCTGTACCCAGGTCTTGGAAGTTATGCCTGAGCTCTTCGTATGGTGAGATGAGCTCGGCGCGGATCGTTTCGAGAGTCGCTCGCTTCCTCTGGCTCATCTGCTTCTCAAGCTGCTCCGCATACTGCTCAAGAACCAAGTCGTTCACCTTGTCTTGTTGATCCTCTTTCACTAGACGTCTTACGACGGCCGATGGTCCGAACTCGTCCACTTCAGCTTTCACATCTTCTTCGTCAAGCTCAAGCGCGTCAGCAGCTATCTTGCGTGCCAGGTCGTAGTCTTCAGGATGGATTCGAGTGTTATCCAAGTAATCCGCTTCAGGCCCTTCCTGTTCAACGTCCGCGAAGGTGATCATGATGAAGCTGGCACAGTTCACCCATACCACAGGGCTAGCTGCAGGCTTGATTTGACGCTCAACATCACCTGCAAGATCGGCGCGATTAATGACTTCGCCGCCATTTTGGCTTATGACCTTGAGCATCTGCGCCGCTTTCCTCGGCCCCAGACCGCACACATAGGGTAAGAGGTTGGCGGTGTAGGAGTCGTGTGCGGCATCGTTGATATCAACACCAACAAGGTTGACCATGTCCACCATGCTGGTCTCGAGGTACTTCAAAAGCTTGTCCATCGGAATGAGATGTTGGTGTGGATCAAAGCTGATCGAACTGATGTCTCGGCCGAGCGCAGCATATTCCCGGATAGGATGCTGCATATATCTAGCCAAAGCAATGGCATACCTCGTGAGCGGAGGCAAGCCAGGGTGATCACTCTCAGCGCGCTTCGAAGTATGGTAAAGGCGGGCGCATTCATCGTTGACAATGAAAACATCCAGAGGATCTTGTCTCTCGCTGTCATCCTCTGGATCCTCATATGGAGCACCCATGAGCTTCTTCGCCTCGATGACATCCTGCAGCTCTTTGTAAAGCTTCCGTGTCTCGACCGACCAACCGCTGACAGCTAGGACATCTGGCTTGCGGCGTTCTACCAGCTCAACGAAAGCAGCTACGTCTTTGCCCTCCGGTATGAATTTCTCTTGGTTGCCCAATCGCAAGTCAGTAAACTTGCCATTCTCCTGTACGCGGCCGTTCTCTTCCATGTACGCCCAACAGATTGCATCACCGCGGTTACCGGCACCGTTGCTGAGAGCAAGAACGCGAGGCACTGTGCCAAGCATCATGCCAGTTGGGCGATACGGAGCTTGGTCCAGACGATCGGTGTAGGCCTTCCTGCAATTTGCAGCAAGCATGTTCTCGCACTCATTCTTGATGGTATCCTTCACGCCTCTCGCAATAAAGACATGCAAGCGAGCGAGAGATTTGTCAATGATCTCCTTACGGAGCTGATTCCAAGCATCAGCAACCTCTGAGAAGTTGTCGCTCAGAATAGCCTTGTGGAGATCAGCCCGGAATTGCTTCTCACCCTGTATGCGTACGATCACTTCAACAAGGCCTTCACTTTCTGCCTTGAGCATCTTCAAGAATAGCTCTGGCCGATCGAGGAGGAAGTTGCGCGCTTCCCAGTTGCGAAGGTACTTGAATTCGTAGTAAGGATGCTCTTCGTCGATCACTTTGACGCCCTTCTCAGTACGTTTGACATCGAAAACAAGCCTCTCGAAGTAGGTCTTCCTCATAAAGCGCCTGAACCGTGGACTGTTGCAGAGTTCCTCAATGAACATACTCTTTGCAGCTTTTAGCACGTCTTCTGATGTCCTAAACTCCGGCTCTTGGATGAGCGTGTCTGCTAGGTCGTCAGGTCTCTTGTCGGGGTCCTCAGTGTACGTCTTTGGGCCGTTGTCAATGTTCACGGCCAGCGCGTCGGCCGTGATACCGAATGCTCTTACCAAATGGTAAGCTGAACCGGCACGAATTTTGTCCCAGAGACCTTTGGCGCCTCGTGCGCGCTTTTGCTGCCCGCCCTCTTCTGCCTGTGCAATGGCAATATCCCTGAGCTGAGCGGAGTATTGAAAGTTCAGATAGTCCTGGATGTCCTGAAGGTCTTCAATCTGCACTGCATTCGAAAGAAGCTCTTCAAAGATTGGATCATTAAAATCGTCACCCATTAATTCTTTCAGGGACGCAAGGCTGGTGCGGATTGCTTCACGACGCTCGCAGAAAGCGCGGAATTTCAGATCTTGCTCCAGAATATTCCATAGATCATCTTGTCCAAGAAGCTTCTCGGCGTTCACTTTGTATGGGGGAGCGTTCGGATGTTCCGGGTCAGGCGAAGCTGGCACCTGCTCCGAGTGTATGAGGAAGTCTTTCCTGTTCTGAAAGATGAACGGCGGTTCGAAGTTTTCTCTGTTCATCATGTCGAGTACACTCTTGACTGCTGCTTCGAACGGCTCACGGAATTTGCTTTCCATCCTGGTCCGTGGGAACATTGTGCTTGAAATCCATGCTGCTTCTTCGGAATGCCTCTCATCCAACTCTTCAGGAGACAAGTCATCCAAGAGCTTATGGCTCCTGCGTGCAAGCTGAAGACGCTCAGGCACGTCGGTCATGCGAATCTCGTTGTCCTCATCTGTCAGCATCTTCTCTTGAAGCTGCGAAGGCTCGAAGACATCCTTGAGCTCCAGGGGTTTGTCCGGGTCAGCGTTCTCCTCATTGTGCTCTGCTTCGGCTTCCAAAGCCCATGCGAACTCGTCGCCGTCGCCAAATGCTCCACGGAAGTCTTCCATGGTTGCTTCGTCCATCCCGCTCTCCTGCAGCTTCTGGATATCCGCAAAGTTTGCTCGTCCGGTAGGCGCACGAATCCCGAGGTCCTCGTCCAGGCCGCCACCTTCTTCGTCAGGGAATTCATCCTGTTCAATGAAGTCGTCCATCTCATCCTGACCGAAGCCGCCGAAACCACGACTCCTGGATGCAGGAGCCACGCCTTCGCCCTCCTCTTCGTCAGAGAAGATGTCCTCGACGCCACGGGCCTCGCTGCCCTTCCTCTCTTCGCGATGTCCACGCTTTAGCCTCTTGAACTTGCTTTGGCCTTGCTCTCTGTCCTCACCGCCACCTATACCAATGAGGTCCAAGTCTTCCTCGTCAAGTGCTTCGTCCTCTTCCTCTTTCTGCTCCCGTCTCCGCTTCCGCTTCTCGCGGCGCCTCTGTTTTGCATCTTCGTCATCGTCTTCCTCCTCATCTACGATGAAGCCTTCGCGCACTTGGCGCTCTGCCTCCTCATCGTCATCATCCTCCTCCTCGCTGCTATCGCCGACATCACCGTTCTCTGCCTTCTTGCGCGGACGGTCGACGGCTTCACCTGTCTCCTCGTCAAACTCCTCTTCTTCATCCGAGCCTTCGGCAGCACGCGTGTCAAAGAAGTCCTCCATGTTCGCGGTCCAGTATCACGCGCGTCAGGAAAGGAGGTTGCAGCTCGCGCTCACTGACGGGGAAGGCCGAGGTTCAATGAGGACGAAGAGTGAATGGTTGTCGGTGGCGTTGCTCCAGCAATGGGAGATTTGGATGAGAAGGAAAAGTGTCTGACGAGAGGCGAAGATGGGTAGAGCATCGAGGTATGGATGGTCTGCCGCAATCGACGCCGGGGCACAAAGTCGCGAACCTGAAGCTCAGACCATTGTCGCGGCAGCCTGAGGCTAAGCGGATGCTCCCGCACTACGCATCACGTGAGGCGTGCGATGGCGCTCGACTCGCTATCGATTTCTCCATAACACCTGTATGCATGTCGTTTTCTTGCCGAAACCCATTGACTCCGAACTGTACAGGAACAGCCCGCGCGAGAAAGAGGATGTTCGTACGACCGCGTCCAATCTCAGCTTCCAACTGTCCCGTTCTGTCCTTGACTTTTGGCGCTCAGCCGGGTAGTGGAGGTTGCTCCCGCCCGCTGCCTAGGAACGAGACGACATCCGAGACAGGGACGTTCTACGTAGACCTTCCTCCGAAAAGGTGAATATAATTTACCGATTCTCAATCTGCTTTTGGGCCCCGTCCTTCTGCTGTAAGCACAAGTTGCGATACCACGTCACTCTCTGTCAGGCACTAACGTGTCTCGTGTGTATGGGCCTATCGAACGTTTCATTCCATAAAAGGCAAGAACCCGAGTCAATATATTGACTGCCCCACTCTCCCTAAGACCCCTACCGCTGCAAGCTGCGGCCTACTTCTCGACCCGCATGTCCTCCACAAGCTGTAGTCTCTCTGCTGTCGTACAGACGAGCACTACCAATTACTGAATTACTCGCGGACAGCGTACAGATATTGCCGTGTGCGCTGTAAAGGAGATTGTGGACGCGCAGACAACTTACAAGCGCGCAAGTTGTTGGCTTGGCCGGGTGATTGGCTGCCGACCGTTGTTCACTGCCGCCATTCGACGGAAAGTGACACGCCTGTGAAGGGATTGATTAAAGACTGCGAGCGACAGGGGCTTTTGGGCTGCCATACTGCCTGCCAGGTGGTGTTGATCGAACATAAGCAGGAGAAACTCATTCCACCGCACTGCTCCATCGTCCTGATCTAGGGCTTCGATTATCACCCCTCCAACCCCTTCCGACCCCAAGTCCACCTCGGTGGCCACAATCCCACGAAAATGGGCGACCAATTCAAAGCACGCACAATGAAGAGGAAGAATGTCAAAGGCCTCGCCTTATCTGCACCACAAGCCAAACCTGCTGAGCCCGCCGAGCCCGATGCTCAGCTGCCCAAGTCCCTGGCAAACCCTTCATCCAACCGTGCAGACACCCTTGAAATAGGCGTCGAGTTTCGTCCCGACTGGCGTACCGAAGATTTGGAATGGATAAAAGACCTCGGCTCAGGCAATGGCGGCACAGTCAGTAAGGTCAGGCATCGCGGGTGGAACATCGTTATGGCTAGGAAAATCATCCACGTCGAAGCAAAGAAAGAGGTTCGCAAGCGGATAGTAAGAGAGCTCCAGATCATGCACGAATGTAACAGCCCATACATCGTTAGCTTCTACGGTGCTTTTATGAACGACAGCGGAGATGTTACCATGTGCATGGAATACGCAGACTGCGGGTATGTATACCTCTTATCAGTATTTAATCGTGGCATGCATCTGGATTGTTCTCCTGATTTCGCAACAGCAAGCTAATTTAAACGTCATTTAGCTCTTTGGACAGCATAAGCAAGTCATTCGGCCCAATCCGCGTGGACATCTTGGGCAAGATCGCCGAAGCCGTCCTTGGTGGTCTGAAGTACCTCTACCTTGCACACAAGATCATGCATCGCGACATCAAACCTTCAAACGTCCTCGTTAACAGCAAGGGGCAGATCAAGCTCTGTGACTTTGGCGTTTCCTCAGAGCTCGAGAACAGTGTGGCGGATACTTTCGTAGGCACAGGCATGTACATGGCCCCGGAACGAATTCAAGGAGGTGCATACACGGTCAAAAGCGACGTCTGGAGTGTAGGTCTCACACTCATGGAGCTGGCCATTGGCAAGTTCCCATTCAGCCCAAGCGACGATGCAGATGAGGACGATGAGGATGCAGGCGGTCCACAGGGTATCCTCGATCTCCTCCAGCAGATCGTATTGGAACCGAGCCCGAAGTTGCCCAAAAGCGACGCTTTCCCACAGATTCTTGAAGACGTAATAGCAAAATGCCTGATGAAGAATCCGGACGAGCGGCCGACACCACAGGAGCTTTACGACAACGACCCATTCTTGCAAGCGGCGAAACGGACGCCGGTGGATCTGGAGGCATGGGCCATTGGGCTAATGGAGAAGCACAACCGCAAAAGTCACCTTGCGCCGCAGTTGAGCCCAAGCACGAAAGCGTTGTTGCGAGGAGAGCACGGTGAGGGCGAGCAAAGAAGTGTGGATGGAAGGACACCGAGAACGGCGAGACAGGACCCCTACGGAGCACAACCTGGACACGCGGGTAGAGAGAAGTTAGAGACGCCCTTGACAGCGACCCGGAGAGTCATCGAAGGCGAGATTCCAATTGCGTCACCCAGCGCCAATGACGCGAACGGCAACGGTGTCCCAAGTGCCAGGGCACCCGGAGCTTCTGCGCCCTCAGAACGCCCGGTCTTCCCAGCACGAACGAGCAGTGCTCAAGCGTTACCGGGATACCTACAGCAGCAACAGCGAGACCCGCAGGCGCAGCCGCGCGCCGGATATCAAATGAATCTGCCTATTCGGGAGGCGCCAGGAAGCAGGAGCAGGCCGGATACTTCCGGCAGCGATCGGAGCGATGGTAGTCAACGGAGAGCCCCAAGAGCTGAGAGGATAGGTGGAGGTCCTAGTGGGTGGCAATCATAAAATGTTGAGCTGGATTGAGCAAGCTCATTCCCTTGTGTCTCGTGAAAGTGTGATGGCATCAGCAAGGTATCAGCGATGGGACTTGCAGGGGGGCGCTAAGGTTGTTGAAAGGAGTGAGCGATGATGATGGGGTCGCTCTCAAAGGCGGTGTAAGGAGCAGCTTTTCCCCGGCCGTCAAGGATGGGCGAGCTGCTGGGGTAGGGCCGGACGGTTTGATGGTGTGGTGTATGCAGCTGGAAAGATCAAAGGCTGCGGAAGGGACTTGAATGGCGCTAGTTGCTACGAGCGGCAGGGATGCAGGACACCACCATGTCTGCAGCCTGGATGCCTTGGCCGGGTATCTGAAAAAGCATGGATGCAACGCTGGCCGGCACAAGAGTCGTTCCTTGGACAGTGAAGGTCTATAGGTAAGAGGCGGCAGCAAGCCTGCAGATCTTTCGAAGTGGGCACAAACGCGGGCCAGTTTGAAACGGGAAAGCAGATCGTCTGTCGACGTGGCTACGGATCTTCAATACAAGGCTACACGGCTTGAATGTTGTACCAAGTCGTCGAAAAGAAAACAACCTACAGACACAATATGGCATATATCCAACACAGATCTATCTATCAGTGTCAAATTCGTACAATTAGCTGATGGAAAACGGTGATCCGCATGACTAGGGCCACTAAGAAAAATCTCAGCCCACAACAGCAGATGATAGTCCTACCTTCAAAGCCTATATCGGATTCGTCCATCTCCCCTCTGAAGCCGGTGGACCTTTTAGCCGGATCCTTCGCAGGTTTATAAGATGCACATATTGTGGAGACGGGCCCAGCCTTGCGAAAGCTGGACCTGCAGGGACCTTCAGAACACCTCGTGTTCTGGACGCTTAAGTCGACTTCATTGCTGCCATGCCTATAGAGCTTCTACCCGGTCCGAAAGTTGGATCTCGAAGCTGGACAGATGTTCATGGTTGCTTTCTCATTTGCGTATGAATGCGTGCATACTTTTTTTTTTTTTTTTCTTTTCACTGGCGTTACTTGAATTGATCTTGCGTGAGCGCTTAGCGAGAAGAATGTGAAATGCATATCTGTTCTGGCAGGGTTATTGAAGTTTCATGCACTGCAGCACATACGAATCGTCATAGATTTTATACGTTTCAGAGAGATGACCGTTACAAGCCCTTGCGCCCATGTGTCTTGCTGCCCCGACTGCTTCCCTGCTCGTGCAGCTCGCTCGTGATCTTGACCTCGGCACGTGCAAGCACAGCTGGTCAGTCGATTGGAGCGCACCTAATGACTTCTGCAACTGGCCTGGGCCGGGATGTGCTCCCAGGTTCTGGCCTGGCTTTACCCATCTCCACTTTATCCGACTGCATGGTGCTCCCAAGTGCCCCGCAAGGCCACTTGCTGGGGAGATCGGCATCTGGAAGGCCGCATGAAGAAGGGCAATCGGTCTCTACTTGCACAATCGATGACAACAACGCATGTGTTGTCGGATCGCCCTGCGCGTGCGGGAAGTCAGGCGGCGCGTTGCGATACATTGTGATACCTGCCGAGATGACCCTCACCGGAAGTGTCTCGGCCGCCTCCACTCGGTCCAACGCGCAAGGCGCTGGTCTGTACCACGGCGAGACAAGGTGTTTGCTAACGTAGCTTTTTTCGACGTCGTCCATGTGAGACGAGCGGCCGAACTTGGTTGTCGGATTGCAGCCTATCCCCCGTGTGGAGTGCACTGTACCTTCCCTACTAGCCCTAGCTGCGGCAGTGGCCGTCGCTTCCCTGCGTCACCTGCATGGTAAAGTGGAGCCCTTAGCTGACCTCGTTCCTGGCCTCTACGAATTATTGCGCTCACACATCCATACAGCTATGCCACTGCATGTGTTATTATACTGTTCTTACTGGCTGTTGCTTGCTCTTCCCGTGTTCTTTCTTTTCCATCTCACATGTACCTGCGGAAAGCACAGGAGCTGAAAGATCTTCACCACCCAAACCCGGCGCGGCGAGCAAAGGTCTTTCATCAAGGTCAGATGCGGCAATGAGCGGCTTTTTGGCGTAAAGGGTGGAAGGGGATGGAGTGAAGGTCAGCGACGGATGACTAAAAATTCATTGCGCCACGTCGCCGGCTTGTGATCATTCCAGTGGCGTCTGAAAGAAACCGCGCGTACCTGCTGCCGCCTCTCACCCGACCCATCCCTCGGCATTGTGGAGGACTGCGCATCTACACGGATGAATGCGAGCATCACGGCACGCTCTCGAGTATCTTGTAGGTTACCATCGGCCCGCACATGCGGCATAAGATGCAGTCAGCTGTCTACAATGCATCACGTCCAGCAATCAAAACGACGCTGTACCTCAAGGGCGCACATATGCCGGAAGGATCAGCGGCCCCGATGCTGGCAAGTCTGGCACCTCCATAACCTCTCCTATAGGGCCCGCTAGCTCTCGCATGCTCGACTAGAAGTCCGCTGGTTGGGAATGTTCTGAGGAATTAGGACGAAGAATAGACCAGGACGGGCATGAAGTCAGCCAGAACAGCCCTATTCACGACAGGTCTACACATTGCGCCGCCACGTATTTGAACGTATTGGAGGGCTGGTTGGCTGGTTGATGAAACCGTTAGACAATCTTGGTGCAAGGGCCAGGTCTTGCTCCTTCCCACTTCGACCGTTGGCGCTATTCGTGAGGCGCCAAGCCATACCAACCCATGATCGACGACGCAACCAACCGCAACGTCGACCTCCAGCCCTGTACCTACAACGGGCGGGCTGTTTTGTCGCCAACCCGTTGATTCTGCGCACCCACGTCTTAATACCGCCAGCCCTGGCTCCCTGCACGTCCACGCATAATGTATGGCAAGGTTACCGTGGCCGGGTATTATACCCCTCTGAGCACACACCCACCGTTTGCCGGGTCGGGAGAACACCAGGCTCACGCTTTTGTTCAGCTCTTCTGCAATAATTCCATGGCGTGCAGTATTCTGCCACCCCAACTGTGATGGCGAGCAGCTGCCAGCGGCTAGCAAAGGCAGCTATAGCAGCCAGTCACCAGGCACATGCCCACTTCAAGCTGTAGGTATCACGAGGATAAAAGAGGCAAGCCGCACTCGACTTTTTTTTTTTCATCATCATCATCATCACACTACTTCTTCTTCTCTCTACTGCTACACAAGCAACGAGTCCTGTCTTGCACAGAGTCTCACAACTTCGATCAATATATCTTCCAACATTCCTCTTTTCAACATCAAGTAAAACACCTGCACTACTTCACTGCTTGATCATACTTGATTACCTGCAAGCTGCTACCGGCAAATCCCCGACACTACCTATCACAATGTACTCTTCGAGTATTCTCGCGAGTATAGCTGCCCTGAGCTTGGCATTGAACCCGTTGCAAGCATCTGCTGCCACGCCCGACCAATGGCGCGGCCGCAGCATTTACCAAGTACTTACCGACCGCTTCGCACGCACTGACGGTAGCACGAGCGCGACATGTAACACCGGCGAAGGACTCTACTGCGGTGGCAGCTTCAAAGGCATTCAGAATCACCTCGACTACATTCAGGGCATGGGCTTCGATGCTATCTGGATTTCTCCGATCACTGCCCAGATTGAGGGTAAAACGGCATACGGCGAGGCCTACCACGGATACTGGCAACAGGACCTCTACAGCATCAACTCTCACTTCGGTACCTCAGATGATCTCAAGTCACTTTCGAAGGCGCTGCACTCAAGGGGCATGGTAAGTAGTATTCACTCTTCCCCACATACTAGCACAATCACGTGGGACTTCAGCTAACCTTGTCTGCGCAGTATCTCATGGTCGACGTCGTTGTGAACCACAACGGTTGGAACGGCTCTCCGGATACCGTCGACTACTCATCCTTCAACCCGTTCAACGAGAAGTCTCAGTACCACACTCCATACTGCCCAATCGATTTCGGCGACCTGAGTGACCTCGAGAACCTTCACGACTGCTGGCTTGGCGACGAGAAAGTGCCTCTTCCTGACCTCCGCACTGAAGACGACAACGTCCGCCAAGGTTACCAAAAGTGGATCCACGGTCTTGTTTCTGAGTATGGCATCGACGGCTTGCGCTTGGATACCATCATGGAGGTCGAGACTGGCTTCTGGTCAGGCTTTCAGCAAGCTGCTGGTGTCTACATGATCGGCGAGGCTTACGCCTCAGGGGCGAAGTACGTCTGCGACTTCCAGGACTACGTGCCTGGCGTCATGAACTATGGCCAGTACTTCCCTCTTGTCGATGCTTTCAAGAGCACCAGCGGCTCCATCTCGGGACTCGCAAACATGGTCAACGCGGTTAAGTCCGAATGCACCGACATGTCCCTGGTTGGATCTTTCAGCGAGAACCACGACCAGCCTCGCTTCGCCTCTCTCAATGGTGACATGGCACTCGCAAGGAACATCATCACCTACACGATGCTGGCAGACGGTATTCCGATCATCTACGAAGGCCAGGAGCAGCACTACAATGCCCTCGGTGGCAGCAGCGACCCGTACAACCGCGAGGCGATTTGGTTCTCCAAATACAACACCGATGCCGAGCTCTACAAGCTTGTCACGAACCTGAACAAGATCCGCAAGCAGGCTATCTCCGACGACGGTAGCTACCTCAGCTACAACGCCTGGCCCACTTACACTGGCGACCATGTCCTCGGTATGCGCAAGGGCAAGATGACTTTCGTTACCAGCAACCTTGGCTCGTCGTCCTCCGACGCGACTGTCACCATCGGCAATACCGGCTTCTCGGGCGGCGCTCAGGTCACTGACCTCATCTCTTGTAACACCATGAAGGCCAACGATGACGGTAGCATCTCCGTTACCATTAGCAACGGTCAATCCATGGCATTCTACCCCTCTGACAGCACCGGTGGTCTCTGTGGCTCAGGCTCAAACTCGGGCGATGGTTCGTCATCCGACGACTCCAACGACTCCAACGACGACTCCTCATCGGACAACTCTGGTAACGATTCGTCGTCCGACAACTCCGGTGATGCCTCGCCATCATATGTCGTCGGTCCGCCTATCAGCTTTACCACCTTTACAACCGCTGGTGCTCCAGCAACGCGCTATGCAGACGGCACAACCACAACGGTATACGCAACTGCTACAGCAACTTACGAGGCGAGGTCGGTCACTACCACGGCCGACTCCAAGCCTTGGTGGCACAACCACAACAAGCAGAGATCCGAGACGGGATTCGTCAAGAAGGTCAGAGCGCCGGCTGCACAAGAGACCTCCGCATAAAGCAAACTCCAACGGCATTCAAGGCATAAGCGTCAGGCACGCCATGCATCATCTTTACCCTTCTATACACCAGTGACTGAGTTCACTTCTTTTTGGGAAAACGGATTTTCCAGGCGTCATTCAACAGGGCATTGCATAAGCATTTCACGGGAACAAGCACGGGGGTGGCGACATGATTTTTTCAAACGGCCGCGAAAGTGATCAAGATGAATTCATATACCCAGATCACACGGATAGCATGAGAGGATTTGAGGACAGGACAGGAGCACACAAAAACAGAGAGAATTATATCTTCATGAGAGATGTCCTTGGGAGTTTTTTCCGGGTGGAGTTGGAGATACCTTTTATTCAGTAGCTTTAGGCTTAGGCTTGAGGGAATGCAAACCCTACAACATGTTCAAAACATCTGATGATCCTTTTCCTTTTCCTTTTCCTTTTCGCATTCTTTTTGATTTTTCCCTAAACCAGTCTTTTCTTTGCTCCCTGATATTCCTCTTATTAGCTTTTGTTCTTTGGATTCCTTCTTCATCTCCTCCTTTTCTACCGCCTCTTCCTGCCTCCTTGGTTTTTTATAAGTCACTTTCCTTTTCTTCCCCAATCTCTTTTATTCAACCGGTTGTATTCTTCCTTTCCTTCTTTCTGATCTTTACGGCTTAAGTCCCACTGCTCCCTCACATTAGATACAACTCCTTGAAGAAGGACAAGAGAAGAAAGAGACGAGGAAGAAAGAAACAAAATCTGAGGAGTTAAGTTTATGTATGCACACATGGAGTAAGTAGCGTAGAAATACAACAAAAGAGGGCCCAGAAGGCTTCCAGCGCCCCTCTCATTTTTAAAAAAGATGCAAGCGGAACGCTCCAGACCTCCCTTCCTCGTCTTGGAGAACCAGCAAGCCGTTTCCGAGGTGACAGGAAAGTCGCCATGGGGAAAGATAGCATGCACGTCCTCTCCCGTTCATCCATCATCGGTCGCGGATTGTTCCGGCCTCCTGCCTCTCACTGCCTTTCCCTACCGCCGACAACTTCTTTCTTCCCATCCGGAGGCCTCGGGCGTGTCCTCGCCACCAGAGCCGTTCCTCTTATCATATACAGACACCCCCACATCTCTGATCGGACCCACCGATATTTCAAGTAGCCCGTCTCATCCTCACTTATTACTTCATCCTCACCCGCGCATCTCCAACCCAGCTGTCACCTCCACTTCCGTATGAGTCTCAGGCGAATCACACTATCTCATCGCCGGGCCGCCCATACCGGCGCCCATACCCTGCAGCTTGGCAGCGAGCTGCGGGTACTTCTCCTGGACCTCGAGCTGGGTCCTGGTGGCCTCGGCGTACGACAGGGCGTTGACGATCTCGCCTTCGGTGCGGCTGAGCTCGGCGGCGCGCTCGAAGTACTTCAGCGCATCGATGACCTTGCCCTGCTGCAGGAGCAGCTGAGCCATCGTTGCAACGGCAATGTCGCACTCGGGGTCGACTATTGCATTTGGTTAGTTTTCTGCGGTTCTGATCTAATGGCTGGGTGGACATGGACTTACTGATCAAGGCCTTCTGGCAAAGCTCCTCCGCAGCACTGAAGTCCTGCTTCCACTGGAACAACGCAAGCGCCTTGTTGATCAGCGGCAGCACGTTCATGCCGCCCCTCTCACCCACGCTCTTCCTCTCCATCTCGACCGCCGTCTCGAACTTCTCCACCGCCTCTTGGTACTTCTGCTGGTCGAGCAGCAGCTCACCGTAGTAGTTGTACACGTCGCTCTTGTCGCCAAAGTTCTTGATGCAGCGTCGGAAGGTCGCCATGCTGGAGGCGATCGAGCCCATCTTGTACTGCGTGACACCAAGCTGGATGTGCGAGAAGATGAAGGAGGAGTCGAGGTCGATGGATTTCTGGTAGTCAGTTGCGGCGAGAGAGAACTCGGAAAGGATGAAGTGGAGCTGTGCACGGTGGTAGAAGATGTCGGGGTCGGTGGAGTTGTGCTGCATGGCGACTTCGAAGTCATTGGCAGCTGCGTCACGGTTGCCTAGAGTAAAATTGTCAGTACTTTGTCTTGTCGTGTTCAGATCTGGCGTGTGTAGCTCACTCTGCTCAAGGTGCATGGACGCCCGCTTGACGTAGCTCTGGACGAGGGCTGGGTCAAGATCGATGGACTTGTTAAGGTCGGCCAGAGCTGCCTCGTTCTCGCCCTTCAGGTAGCGGAAGGTACCGCGCATGTTGTACGCGTAGGCCTCGTGCTGGCCAAGACCGCCAGCCTCCACGGCCTTGTCGAATGCTTGCGACGCCTCGTTGTAACCCTCACCGGTCCTTGTGTGGATGGCTTGCAGACCCTTACGGAGGTTCCACAG
Organism: Hortaea sp. C3G1500-4; assembly: GCA_022701445.1. Classification (NCBI taxonomy): domain Eukaryota; kingdom Fungi; phylum Ascomycota; class Dothideomycetes; order Mycosphaerellales; family Teratosphaeriaceae; genus Hortaea; species Hortaea sp. C3G1500-4. Next base: position 296,300 of record JAJVDI010000008.1, on the reverse strand, counting down.
GCCGCTGCCTTCCGGCAGGTCGTCGGTCTCCTTAATGCCCTCCGGAAGTTCACGGACACGGAATGACTGCAGGTAGTTGGACACGAAGGTCGGCGAAGGCAGGCGCTTCTCCTTGCCCTCCATGATCGCGCGTGCCTTGCTCTCAGCGACCTTCTTCAGCAGGCGCTCGACAGCCTGGGCAGACTGGTCGTTGCGGAATTGGTCGATGATGCAGCTCGCGGTGTAGTCGAGGAGCGCCTCGGAGAACTTGCCGTCCTGCTCATAAGCGTTGGCTCGCCTGTTCAGAGCCTTGACGTATTCCGGGTCCAGGTTGACAGCGGCAGTGGTGTCCTCGATGACCTTTTGCCAGTTGCCCAAAGCGTTCCAACATGCCGCGCGGTTAGAGTAGAAGACCGGGTCGGCCTTGCAGAGGATGGCCTGCCCGTAAAGGTCGATAGCTCGGTTGTAGTCTTTGCTACCGTATGCCTTGTTGCCTGCCGCCTTCAACTTGGCGGCATAGTCCTTGCGCTCCTGCTCGGACAGCGACACGACACTCTCCTCCGTCACCGTCGGCAGCTCCTCCTCGGCGACCTCTTCCGCCTTTGCAGCCTTGGGCGCACCAGCGGCGGCATCCTTCTCTGTGCCTGCCTTGCCCTCCTCGGCCTTCGCAGCCTTGGCAGCTTTTCGCCTGTCCTTCTTCGCCTTCTTCTCCTGCTCTGAGGCCTTCGGGGGCTGCGAGAGATAGTATATGCTGCCTCCTGCCACCACGACTGTCACACCTGCCACCGTCCATGCGAGCACCTTATTCTCGCCGTACCAGCTCGTTATGCGCTCCCAGGTTGATGAGCTGGCCTGGGATACATGCTGGGCAGTTTGGTCGACGGCTGCTGTTGTGCTACGGGCTGACGCCATGGCGTAGAGATTAGATGCGACCGATCCCTTTTCTGTATGGAATTAATTGACAATTGGCGAAAACGACCTATGGGGTTCCGATCGCGCAGGTATCGGCAGAATGGAAATAGGTATTGTACAGTGCCGTGTGGATTGAAGTCCTTCAAAAGCTGCTCTCCTGCGTAACAGATTGGGGACGAAAGCTCGTTTTAGCGTCTCGGAAGGACAAGCCGAAACGCCACTTGCGAAGCCACACGTCGTACTATCACGTCTCGATTCAGGTCACATACACTGGTACGCAATTTACAATGACAGACAATTTGTGGCAATTTCATACTTGAAGCGTACAAAGTCGCTTACGGATACTGACCGAGAATCGTACGTTGACAGGAGCCGTTCCATTCGATGTCTGTAGGCTTCGGACATGGTCACCGAAAGCAGCGGGACCGCGCCGACGAAGATCACGCTGAACTGCTGTGATCCTCGCAGCAGTGCGATATCCTATTATGATGTTTCCGCTCAAGGCGACAAGCCTCTGTCGTTACCCTCGCTCACTTTCAGCGAATTGAGGGCACCAGCGCACTGAGCCAGCCGAGGACCCGCTGCCAAATGACCGGTCTCAAGTCGTTCATGAAGGCTTAGGCAGAGAAACTTGTATAAAAAACGCTGAAGGCCGATATGTCAAGGAGGAAAGGGATGTCCATCGTTTTCCCCACTCTTCGTTTTGCACCAGAAGCACAATTTCATTGCCGGCATCAAACGTACCTTCGTATCTTGCAACTATGCATCTCACACACTCGCTCTTCGCTACAGGCCTTCGAGCTTACTTTCTATCTCAGCCAGCAATGCAACGGCGCGAGGACGGATGCCGTCAGTCTCAGTGCCAGTGACGGGTGCAGCGGAAGGCTTCTTATCAACGTGATCTCGTAGTCGTTTGACCAAAAGAGACTGACAGATTGTCGTCACAGACCGTAGGTCTTGAGGGCTTCAATTCGGAATCCATTTTGGTTCAGAGAGAGGCCTCTGCCGCGGAAGACGCTCGTAAGTAACACCATTTTCGCCTGTTGAATAAAGAAAGGTAGAAGCTGACCAGACGCTTGCTGCAGAAATCCAATTGTTTGAGCGCGATGACTGCGCTGGATCGACTCTGGGGCTGGTCTCCGACGGATGCTTCAATTTGGACACCGCAGGCCTTCGCGCTAAATCTTACCGAGTTTATTGATCATCTAGAGACGTGCTGGGTTGAGCGGTTTGACCGTGAGGGTGGTGGCCGAAGTTGCGAGCGCTGCACCGAGCGCCTAGCACATTGTTTGTAGATGTATGAAAGCCAGTGCTTGCACTTCCGTTGGGGGGAATTTACCGTACTTAGTGGTACAGCAGGCGCAAAAAATCAGTGTCGTAGAGTGCCGTAAAGCTGCCGCAACATACAAGTGCTTATCTCGATTGTCGATGGCACGTATGCTCAGCTGATGCCTTTGAGTGGAAAGTTATGCCAGGGTACTCGTTTTCAATGCAAAACACAGCTCAGATCCAACCTCCATTCACACCTAAGTCTGCCCGTAGAAGTGATGGGACCCTCTCACTTTCACATCAGCCTTCGCACACCAATGACAACCACTGTCAGTACTGACATGACACCGAAGGTTTCAAGAGCTGCCCTCAGCATCAGGAATCCCAATTTCCAGAGAGTCCACTCCGAGGCTTCGGCTCCCGACGCTTGAGGGGATCCCTTAATCTGTTGGTCCCTCATCGCTTCAAAGGGCAAGGCCACTAACCAGCAACTGAGGGCCAATATCGTGACGAAGCTTCTTGCCACATTTGTCCCGAGGACAGCCGGTTGCGATGTGTTGTATGGACTTGTCTGGCCCAAAGAAGGCGGCGAAGGTGGGTGGCGTTCTTGCTGTCTGGCTGGGGAATGGCCGGCGAGCGAAATGAGAACCGTGGCTAATGGCTCGCTGATGGCGTGACATACTCTGCCTAGTGCTACGACAAGGCATGTCGTTCCGAGAATAGCGAAAGATGTCTTCAGGATGATCGATGTTACAGAAGAAAGCTCAGAGATATAGTCCATGATAATAGATGCGGTGTTAATCAGATCTTGGGTAGAAGCAAAGGAGGATAGAACATGTGAAGCACGAGAGGAATGGCTTCTCTTTGAATATCATCATGCAGTGCAGGGTTGCAGACCGTCTATGAAGAATGCCGTGTGTGCCGGTCGTTCCACGGAGTAAGCAAGCGAAGTTGTATCCGAAACGCGAACGCAACACGTGACATGCTGCCTCCGGCGTTTTCCCGTTTGGTCGCGTCGCGAGCACAGATGAACTTCACCTTTCTTTGACGTTCCCACCTCTTCCTCAACAGCTCGACTACGCCAAACGGATGTGCGCGCTTCAAACAGCGCATCGTGTCTGCCATCGCACCCGTAGGTAGCATGGCAGGGCAAATACCTCCAAACAGCGTCTGGTCGGCCATGAACTACACGCCACCGCGCGGCCAATGCAACCACAAGCATTCCCTTATGAGTCCAGTCTGCGCCTGCTTAAGATTCATGCTTCGCCCGGTCAAGGTAAATCTCTTTCTCTTCATCGTCTGAAATCTACTGCTCGCGAAAGCACTTCTTACAAAACACTAGGCAGCAACCAGCTTCGAATGTGATGGATGCGGCCACCACGCAAGCTTTCACTCGCTGGAGAATCCAGCTGAAGATGCTGTGATCAAGAAATGGTCGAAACAAGAAGTCGGAAGTAGCCACTCTAAACAGACCGCAGCTGGCGCGAGCAACAAGAAGCGCAGACTGCTTGCTTCGACCGCAGCGGAGACTGGAGATGCAGACGTAGTCGAACTTGATTGGCCTGCCATACCCGGCAGTATCCCCCATCCTGCTACCTCATCCACTGGTTCCCGCTGGAAAGGAACGAAGAAAGGTGGTAATTCGACGCATTTGGGATGATCTGCCCGCTGCCTTGGTCATAGAATGCCTAATCACGTTATGCCTCGCAGAACGTCGGTGAAATGGAAGGGTCTTGTGTTTGAAGGTGCATCATGGCCTGCCGAACTTGGAATTACATGACATTGTCTTTGAAAGCCTGTCGCAACAGATACGGTACAGCCAGGTCAGGTAGGTCACGTTAAGATCTTACACATGTAGTTCTGGACGCGTTTGCTAGATATCGCCATTCTATACGGATGTTTCTTCTCGGTGTTTCTATTGACAGGACTGACCTTGATTGGCAGCTTACATCGTCCGCCTCACAGACAACCGTCTGGATTAGTAAAATTGAGACACCGGTGAAATGGACAAACAGTGTCTCTCTTGCCTTACAACAGCCAAATTCTCTCTTTACCTCTGGCATCTTTCGCGCCGATCTTGTTCAGTCTGGCATAATAGAAGCGCAGAGAAAGCGACGTAACGACCACACAAGCACTACACGCAGCGCAAACCGAATTACCAGTGGTGTATCCTGTCTCCTTTTCGTTTTCCCGCCAGATCCACTGCGAAACAAGCGATCCAACGCCTGCAAAGCTGTTGTTTATAGCCGTAGCGATGAACATCGTTGCAATACTCGGCACGTTGCAAGTCACCCAAGCCGATAGTGGATTGGCGCTTGGGAATGCGCCGGCGGCGCACAGGAACAGCATCCCGTACCGCAGCTTGTATGCGTCGGCCGGTGCAACAGCTTGCACAAGCCAGCCGATGAAACCGACTACACTGGATGCGGCAACGTGGAATCCACGGGCGTTGCGGGTGTCAGCCGACCAAGCCAGGAAAAGACACACTATGTATCCGAAGATCCATGGTGGAACCGTCATCAAATTGGCTTGAAGACTGTCGTACCCAAGCCCGTTGACGATGGTTGGAGCAAAGAAAGTCATTGAGCCGAGCGGGATCATGTCGCATCTATGAGAGTCTCAGTCGCTGTTTGATTGGCGGGCAACCCGAGGGGATCTTCACTTACAGGTATGCAAAGAAGTGAGCCATCATGCGCGGATGGAAGCATGTAGTCAAGACTTCATGGCGAGATGCATGGGCCTTCGTATACCCGCCTCCGTGGACTTTGATACGGTCCTCCATGTATCTCTTGTCATCTTCACTAAGCCATCTCGCACGAGCCGGGTAGTCCGGCACACACCAGAAGAAGATTGGGACACAAGCTAGTGTGATAATGCCTTCGACGAGGAAAAGCCAACGGAAGCCTTCGAGCCCGGCGGTGCCATTGAGTTGTCCGACGCCATAGGCAATGGCGCCATTGAATGCACCGGCTGCCGAGGCGGACGATCCCACCAAAGCGATGCGCAAAGATCGCTCTTCGACCGGATACCAGAAAGTCACTAGATAGATGATGCCCGGATAGAAACCAGCCTGCCCGCTGTCAGCAACTTTTCTCGCCCTACCTCAGCCGTATCACGAAGAGCACGAGAAAACCCTGAGAGTTCATACCATACCTCAAATACACCAATCAGAAAGCGTAACCCGACAATTTGACCATATGTCTGAATGCCAGTAAAGCCGACTGTGAGCGCGCCCCAGCCAAAGAGTAGTATACCGAGCCACAAGGACGGGCGAACATAGCGCTTCATGATCCAGTTGGAAGGGACTTCGAAGACGGCATATGCTACGCTGTGTGAAAGGTCAGCGGTGGCTTGAGATGACTGCGAATGTCGGCCCATTATACCTAAACAGCGAGACGGCGACTGCATAGCCATTTGGAGTTGTACCGGTCACCTGCAGAATATCGTCTCCGGTCTCTGAGTTCAGAATGCGAGCAGCGCCGATGTTGCCGCGGTCGAGGTAATTCAGGAGCTACTCGTCAGTCAGTTCAAGATGAGGATGTCGACCATCGTCTTGTCCGATGGCTGTACTGACGTAGACAAAACCGCAGATGGGTAGGAACTTAAGGTCGACTTTCCATCTCAAACGGCGGGAGCGCTCTTTGTCTTCGACGAAGTTGGTAGCATGGCCTGTGATGGTGGGTTCGTCGATGAGGTCTGGCTCGGACTTTTCGTTGTTGGCCTGCAGGGCTTGGTGAGCGACAAGACCGGAGGCAAAGGAACGTGGGAAGCATAGTCATGGAAGGTATCCGTACCTCTACATCACTTCCATCACGCTCGACATGTTGAGCATGGATGTCCTCATGCTTACTGTCCATCTTGAAGTCCCGAACTCGGAAGATCGATGCACAAGTTACTGAAATTGAGATACCTCTGCAGAGAAACAGCTAGGAGCAACAGCTTTCTTGAAAGATCAACGAGCATGCCACGAGCTGTCCACGAGATGGCCATGCACCATGCTTTTATGTACGCCACATTGTCACTTATTCCCGCGCGTCCTTAGAGAATCTCAGCAACGCCACCTTGGCTCACTAATGCAATATCTCCAGCTTACCGCCGCTCTTTTACTGCTTTGATACCTGCAAGACCGGCCAAGCAGCTTGCCCGCCCCATGATTTGCGGGGAACGCAGCATGTTCTTTGGATGCTGTGCTTGCTCCATGACAGCCGGCAGATCTGCAGTCGAAAAAGCTGGGGTAAATCTGGGGAGCTCTGGGGTCGGAGCGGAGAAAAGTGACCCCCAAATCTCTGGGCGGTTGTCTTTGCTATCGTCCGGAAAGCTGGGCCTCGCGATGGAACCTTGAACGAGTGGTGAGGGAGCGCTTATCAGGATTTCATTATTGCTTGAGTCGAGCAATCTGACTCGTGCATGCATATCCTAGAGCTGGAGCTGGGTGTCTGGCGAGAGTTAAGAGGTAACATTTGACCTGGGACTTCCTGAGGCGGAGGTTGGCACCCACGAGAGGTCATGCGGAACGGAGCATGTTGCTTCTTTTCTTGTTGTAAGGCAAGTAACGGCGTTTCAGGTCTGCTGGACGGCTTCTTGTGGTAGCCGACCACCTCCCGTAGGCTTCTCACGGCTGATGCGTTGCAGCGGTAGTCTTTGAGGGCTCCTCTGGACATGGTTACCTACAGTCCTGTGAGCTTGCGGGTATATTGCTGAGTCTGTGTGCGATATGTTCAGCTTCACCTGGTCCTTTCCACTCAAAGAATAAGGAAAGGCAACAAAAGACGCCGCGCCAAAAACAAGCTTTTTGTGTATAGAGTCTTGCGACACCTCAATCTCGTCGACCTCGATCTTTTGCAGAATGCATTACAGGAGCGAGAGGACAATAAATGGCCATTTTCTGAACGCGCAACATCGTGAGCGATGCAACCTTGCGGGTGAGTGACTGACGGCCCACAAAAGAACGAGTCTCAGGTGCACAAGTCCACTCTTTGACTTCGATGACATGCGGATCATTCCGGCGCCATGAGGAGACGTGCGCCGATTCAAGAGCTTCTGTGGAGTATTAGACTAACAAAGATCCACGGAGGCAATTGACCGAGGTGAAGACTTCAAGCAAGTGAATGTAGAGGCTTACCAACTGACTTCAGGCTCCTTTAGTTGAAGGACAACCATGTTTGCTGGAGGCACCATTCCCTAAAGTTCAGGAGCTTCGAAGGACAGGCGTTGAAGCCCTCAAATCGGCTCCAACGGAACCTGGAATTGCTCAAAAACTAGCACTGGCCAGGTATACAGTAGCGTAAGTAGAAGAAGCATACATCGAAGAGCAGCCAAGCCTAAGATCTTCGCCAAGCAGAATAGCTAATTCTTGCTGCAGCTTCTCGGTACCGACTCGCTCTGCCTTTTTGCCACTATGTCTGGAGTTATGTACGAAGATGAGAAATCTTTGCACCCCGACCGAGGCAACGACAAGCTAGTTAGCTTGCGAGTAAAGTCAATGGCAAGTCGCCGGTGATCAGGTGCTGGCCGGCTCCATTAACCATTAACGTTCAACTCTATCCCCGCACTCTTTCTAACCCCACCCCATTCATCACGCTTTGTTTTTCTTCCAAGTTCTTTTGATTTTTCTGGATCGTCAAGAATTACTTACAGCCCATGTTGCAGGTCCAGATCGCATTTACATGGAACACCTTGCAAGCTACCTGGGTACTTAGAAGCGGCCGAAGTGCCGTAGCAAGCAACCGCTTGACGAAGACCTTCAGGCGGTTGAGGAAGGCTCATAACTGTTTCTAGCGACTACTGCAGTCACAGACTACGGGTCGGAAAGTATCAGCAATGTCGAGCAACGCCCTTTCCGAGTCGGGAGAGTGCTCTTTTTTCCAGAACTTCCTCGGAACACTTTTTTTATAGAGTACTAACTGGGTACAATAACTTAAGCTGGCGTCGTGATGATCACCTCTTCCAGTTGCCTTAGCTCTTTTACTTCGGACGAACAAGGCACTAGCTCTCGGTGACATTGAGCAAGCAAGCAATGGTGTCGGTGCCGACGGAAAATCTAGGGACTGACATTCCGAGCTATAGCACCCTTTCTGAGCTAGTCCTTCGTAGGAGGGGGCGTGCTAGCCTGTTCACTGTGTAGTGATCCTCCAAGCAATACTGTATGATGGGCCCGAGGCAAGTCAGGAATGCATGTATTCAGAGCTGGGGAATCAGCCAGAAGCTAATGCAGAGCCCGACAACTCTACCCAGTCTCGACCGGTTGCAGCCATCGGACAGTGCCATATAAATAACAGGACCGACCAACGGATCTTCCAGTCACCATCATTAAACCAATTGTATCACTTTCAATTACAGCCATGTTGATCCTCACGCTCGCTGTCGTCCAAGGCGCCTTCGCTTTCCCTTGGGTGGCCAATGTACAGGGTGTGGACTCTTCCATTCTCAAACGTTCAGCTCTGCTTGACCGTGATACTCCAGACTGTCCTTTCAATCCAAACCACCAGCCTGCTGCCCCGGTGACATCCGAATACCCCTACAACAACGCAAAGGATGGCAAGCCAGGAAATGGCAAAGGTGGTTATCTGGTGCCTGCACCAGGCGACACTGCGCATGAGTTCAGGAAACCAAACCCCAAGACAGATATCCGTGGTCCCTGCCCAGGTATTCGGTAATCGACTGATGTTGTATTAACTCGTGCTGACACATTGCTAGGCCTCAATGCTGCCGCCAATCATGGTTTCCTTGCTAGGGATGGGATAACGACGTGTGAGTATCCTTGCCGCTGCAAGAGCCTAAGCGTTGGAGACTAACATGGTACTCTTAGACAACGAGCTTGTTGATGCCCAACAGAATCTTTACAACGTCGGGTACGACCTAGCTAACCTGCTGGCTATTGCTGGCGTAGGACTGGTGGGTTCATTACCTTGCAAAGAAGACGAATGAATGCCGCAGCCGCTAATTCTCAACAATCTAGGACGGCGATCTCGTAGGCACAGGCAAGCTTTCCATCGGGTGCGATGCAACCTCTCGCACCGCTTCGACGGGGAACCTCCTCGCCGACGAGCTGGGTCTCAATGGCCACAACCATTTCGAGGCTGACGCTTCGCTTACGCGCAACGATTACTTCCTTGCAGACGGAGACAACTATCGATGGAATGCGACGGTAAGCATTGTCAACCTTTTGGACGAAGATTTGAGACTTCTGAAGCTGACAACTTACGCCAGCTCTTCACCCAAATGCTGGAGTACTGCCAGGGCAACTGCAACTTGGAGGCTCTGTCAAAGGTTCGTTCCCAGAGAAGAGACATTTTGGCTTCTACTGACCACCATCCTCGAACAGTATCGCGAGGCGAGATACTACCAGTCGGTTGCTGACAATGGAAACTTCTTCTTCGGTCCCGGTTCGCTGCTTCTTTACGGTGCAGCATCTTTCCTCTACGAGTTGATGCCGACTGCTGGTGGCACTGCTGATGAAGCGGTAATTAGACCTTGTTCCCATGATAACTTGCAGGTACTAACTTCTTGATCACTAGACCATGATGTCCTTCTTCGGCGCCGATAAGGTCAATGGCGAATACGTCTGGAATGGCGGTGAACGCATCCCGCCGAACTGGAGAGCCCGCGTTGAGCCCTACGACAACAACAAGGTTGGGACTCAGATCATTGAGATGTACTTGATGAACGTAAGCATGCCACATGAATCATTCGCATCTCGAGTGATACTGACGAATGAATCTAGCCGGTCCTCTTCGGCGGCAACGTTGGTCGCAACAACTTCAACGGGTTGAACTTCAGCTCTTATATCAAAGACGGCAAGCTCAACACTGACTTGGGTGACAACGCTTTGTGCTTGATCTACCAAGCCCTCACCGGCGGTTTCCCCTCTCAGCTTGGACAAGTCATTAACCTACCTGTGGCCTTAGTCAATGCCATGACTGCAGAGATCGCGCCTATGGCGGAGAACCTTGGCTGCCCATTGAACCACAACTCTGGATCCAGCGTCTCGGGAGGATAGGTTGCGAGAACATGTTTGCGTTGGTGATAGGGGTCGGTGTGGTGAAACAAATTGGAGTGCGAACAACATGGGATGAATACATGGATTAGTGGTTGCAAGACCTTCTGGATCATGGTATAGCACAGGGAGATATAGTATCGTAAACAAGTTGAAGCGGTGAGAGTTTCAGCCAAGATGATGATTACCGTCCCAGGTCGATCTTTTTTCTCTCCTGTTTAAGCGATTTCTCACCATAACATGTTCTGAGATCTTTGACGTTGACTCCAGAATGGGTCGACTTGGAAGCGGGAGATATCGTGGTGGATTTCTGGATAGAGTGAGTTTGACGAACGAACACTAAGGAATTTGCATCTAAAATCATGAGCTTGAAGCAGAAAAATGCATCAATATGCTATCGACAATCAAGTACATCAAAGTAGAGAACGAACAACTGCGCCTTTCCCATCGTCTACAATATTCATGACCCGTATGCGTTTGACATTACTGCCCTGGCCTTCGACCACTGTCTCAACGACCTTCTACTTCGGAAGGTTCTGAGGAGTGTACTTCTGGTCAGGCTTGACAACCTTACCACCGCTGAGCTGCTTGTCGGTGTAGGCCGGGTAGATGATCTGCTTGCTGTTGTTGTCGACGACAGCCAGAGTCGTGAAGCCCTGGCCTTCGCCGAACTGGCCGGACCAGCCAGTGCTGACGGTGTACTTGCCGCACTTGTTGCTGTGCAATTGTTAATAATGGTCTTTGATAAAGTCAATGAGGCTTTTGAACGTACCCGGTAGAGTCAGTCTGCGTTGCAGGGCTGCCGTTGACCTTGAAGGCGCAGGCGGTGGCTGCATTGCCGTCGTTCTGGTTGATGCCGAACGACCAGTTGCAGGTGCCGCCGCCGCAAGTGCGCTTCATGTTCTGGATGGTCCACTGAGAACTGCACACAATTGTAAGGATCTATTGCAATCACGTATTGATGTTCGTGATAGCTTACGTGGTCATCATTGAAACATCGGGCTCGGCCGCAGGAGCAGCAAATGCAGTGGAGGCCGAGAGAACGGCAAGGACGGCGGAGGTGCTGAATTTCATATTGGCGGCTGGAGGTTGTTGGAAGAAGATTGAAGTTGTTGAGATGCTGTGCAAAGGCTGTTATGAGTTGTAGTGGATGGTCTTGTGGTTGGTGCTGCTGTGATGGAATTCGTTCAATTGGTGAGGAGATCATACAACTTATATACCCATATGCTGGTCCCCTTGCTTGCTCTACCTTGCAGCATGATGGTCATCTGGCATGCAGCCTCATCTTCGGTTGTAACCCTGTCTCGTATTTGCTCCAGGTATAGATGCGCAGCTAACGCTTCAAGGGAAGCGGTCACGATCCACCACAGCGTCACAGCTTCGTATCAAGTCCAGCTATGGCTGCTCTGCGCAAGCCCTCTCGAAGTTAAGCTAGTTCATGTTCCTACTTAGCCTTTGGAACTCGCCTGGGAGCGACTCAAGAATAGAGAATTGGCGTAAGAGCTTGTGACATTCAAGGCAAGCGCTGGCAACCTTCGTCCGTATTCTAGAAGAAAGGCCAGGCATATTTCAGCTAGCCGGCGGGCAAGGCCGCTGGCTCGCGGTTTGTGTAGCATCGCAGCGCTGCAGCCAGACTCGTACCCGTCCAAATAAAGTTGCGGGGCCACTTCCCGGTCGATCCGCCCCCGTGCAGGTCATAAAAATAGAAGCGAGCAGATCGAAACACTCAAAAGGTAATGCCAAGACCTACTGCGCAGGGTCAGCAGTGCAATATAATACGGAAGAATCCAAATGAGATGCTGGTAAAATAGGTCGGATCCTATCCAATATGATCAGCAGACCGCCAAGTTTCTGCCTATTGTTCCAGGAGCTCGATCATGAATTCCGTCTGCTGCTCAATATCCCTCGTCCTGTGTTCGTAGAATGCCTTTGCCCCGTCAAGACCTTCCTCGTCGTCCATTGCATCAAAAGTATCTCCAGGATGCACGAACAGGCATCTGCCGCGGACCTGCTTGTCGCAGATTATTCGCATAGCAGCACTCACGCAATCTGCCACCTCCACCATCCCCAATCCTCGCTCGTCCATCATCGGCTGCAAAGAAGCTGTCATTGGACTTCTTACGATGTGAGGCGCTAGCATGTTGATCCTGCATCCTGACTTATCTGAATGGTGTCGCAAGGACTTGAATAAGCCTCTGACACCCATCTTGGATGCAGTGTACATCGAATAAAGTGGTATAGTATTGTAAGCAACATTAGAGCCCACAAGTACCAGGACCTTGTCTGGCGGCGATGGTGGCACGGCTTGCCGGAAGTAGTGCATAGCCAAACTTGTGGTGTACATAACCCCGGTGAGATTGACATCAAGAAGCCGCGTAGAGGGCGGAGCCGGGTCGCCTGATTCTGATGTGTGATCAAAAGTAGGCTCGTGGAAGAAAGACGGGCCGGGCAATCCAGCGCATGAGACAACAATGTCGAGCGTGTTACTCGGCGAGAGTTGAACGGCTGTCTTGAAGGCGGCGAGCTGCGATTGCCAGTCGGTGACGTCCGTCCGGTGCGAATAGACGCTGATGAACGGTTATTGCTTGGAACGCCAATATAGGCAAAGTCCTTGCATTGCTATACGTACGCCAGACCGCCTCTGCGAAATGTGCCAGCAGCCAGTTCGCCGTTCTCTTCATTGATGTCTGCGATTAGCACAACAGCGCCATTCTGGGCGAGTGCTCTAACCACGCCATTCCCTACGCCTGAGGCTCCGCCAGTCACCAGAGCCGTCTTGCCCTTGACAAAATCGAAATCAATGCTTCTGGAGAAGTTGACGGGTGGAGATGTACGTTGCATTTGAGTCGACATCGAATCATAGGTATCTTCAAACTTCAGGTGCACTAGGACTCACAAAACGACGACTTTATGAAGACGTTTATGACTGGAAGGGAGGGCAAGCCGGTCAGCATGCATGCGTAGAAATACAAGCCTGCACGACTTCAACGCTCCGCTGCACAAGCTAACCCCGAAAGGGAAAGTACGGTTAACAACACGACGCTTCAGAAGTCTAGAGACGTGAGCAATTGTGAATCATGAAATCTCGTAGTAGTTCCAAGCACTACTTCACGATAGTGAACGTCAGCACGTGCACCGCAGCAACCTTTCATCGGAAGTCTACCCGCTCCAGTATCTGTCTCCTACTCGCAAAGCCAGTAGATCCTCGTATTGCGCATCATCGTGCCATATGCATCTCGCTACCCTACTACATCCTCAATAACCCGTGTTACATTTAAGCACGGCTCATGACACCCCAGGCACGGATCTTGTTGTCGGTGTAACCGGCGAAGAGAGTCTGGCCGTCAGCAGACCAGGCGAGGGAGATACACTCGGGCTCACGGCTCTTCTTGCCAACCTCCATGTACTCCGGCTTGAGCTCATCAACCTTGCTCTTCTTCTCGAGGTCGAAGATGATGATGCTGGTGGCGGTGGCAGCGCACAGCCAGTAGCGGTTTGGCGAGAAGACGAGAGCGTGGATCTCGTCACCGGCGGTCAGAGAGTACAGGTGCTTGCTCTCGTTCAGGTCCCACAGCATGGTGGTACCGTCCTTGCCACCGGAGGCGCACAGGGAGCCGTCAGGGGAGATGGTGACGGTGTTGATGTAGCCGGTGTGACCGATGTGGTCGGTCTGAATGCGGCAGGTAGCGAGCTCCCAGACCTAGTAGGATGTTAGCCATCTGCCGCGTCGAAATAGTACGAATCGAGGCAGCGAGTCCAGGCTGTATCAGTGCGCCGGTGAAGGCAAATTGTGTCTCATAGCCCTTAGGCTCTGAAGTAGCAAATACTTAAATATAACATCATACGAAGCGCTGGACTGCTCGACCAAGATGAATGGTTAGAACGTACCTTGACGTACTTGTCCCAGCCAGCGGAGACAATGACCGGGTTCTGCGGGTTGGGGCTGAAGCGGACGCAGCTGACCCACTCGGTGTGGCCCTTGTCGGTGATGGTGTACTTGCAGTCACCGAGGGTGTTCCACAGCTTGATGGTCCTGTCGCGGGAGCCAGAGACGATCTGGCGGTTGTCCGCGGAGAAGGAGACGGACAGAACGTCGTTGTTGTGGCCGACGAAGCGACGGGTGGTGACACCGGTGCTCAGCTCCCACAGACGGAGGGTCTTGTCCCAGGAGGCGGAAAGAGCGTAGGCGCCGTCAGAGCTGATCACACAGTCGCTGACAATGTGGTTGTGGCCCTTGAGGGCGCGCTTCGGGTAGCCGTAGGAGGTCTCGTCGCGGGTCAAGTTCCAGACGATGAGGGAACGGTCACGCGAGGCGGACAGGAGCATGTTGGGGTTCTCGAGCGAGGTGGCCAGGCTGGTAACCCAGCCGGAGTGGCCCTCGAGGGTGCCGCGAAGGACGAGCTGCTCAGCCATGTCGTCGGTGTTGGGTTAAGGTGAGGAAGAAGGAGGGGCAGCTACGTTGGCAATGTCAGTAACAATAATAAGCAACAGCCTGGGCTCTTGAGCGTGATCCTACCTTTTTGATATGGAGATGGCACGAGTGAAGCAAACGGTCAGTTTCGCATCTTGAAATCCAAAAAGTTCGCCCAATTCGAAGCCGTGCGCAAATCTTGGCAGTCAAAGCGCTCCAGAGGCGGGAGGCGCCTCTGCGAGCCGGAAATTCCCGCTGTTCCAGCGACTACCGTGCTCTGAAACTACTAGGTATGAATGCTTTCCAGAAATGCACACTACCATCTGACATCACGCGGTGACCACAGCTGTGCTGATTGTTGGAGCAATCAGTAGCAACTTGGCTCGAGTCAATCTCCCCATGGCAGAAATGGGCAAAGAAAACGGATCAGACCGACAGGTCTACTGTCGCAAGGGTGATGCGCTCCGACAAACGCACTGTACTTCAAAGTCTGCACATCGAAAGGCAAGTGCAAAATAAGGATAGTTCGCTGTCATAATTAAAGACCAGCAGACCCAGCGACCTTCGGTCTTGATGCTGCCAAGTCAAGAGACGAAAGCTATGGGCACAGGGTGAGACGACACTGCGATCTTTGATGGACTTTGAACCACGTCACGAGACTTCCTAATTCCTTTGCTTGAGCTTTAAGCTGCTTCCGCAGTAAGGACAATAGTCGTTCATACCTCGACGACCTTGCACTCCTGCAATCAGGCTTCTTGAGCATGGACCTCGACCATTAGCTGTCTCCTGCGGATGTGGGAAATCACAGCTATGTACTAACGGCCACGGTGATTTCGGCGCCGGCGGGCACGGGCGGTCTAGGTGACAAGTCAGATGCGGGATGTCCTCTCTTTGTAATCGGCCCGGAATGTGACCAAAAACACGGCATCGGCTCGGAGAGGAATGCACATTGCTTCGGCTATCTCTCAAGCCGAACGTGCATAACGACGGCAAGTCTACTACTGTATCAGGCTATCGGCCTATCAATCCTACGATCGGAGGGATAAAACTCATCTTTAGGGCTCGGCTCTTCCATAGATTGGTCAAGTTCAAGCTATGCAGCACATATCCTTGAAGCTGACTGAACTCCCCTCGTAGGAAGCTCGACTTGTAAAGACCTTACCGAAGTTGACGTCTACGAGCAATGCCACACAATGCGGTTACTCAGGCAGCCTTTTACCAAACGAAACCAAGCCTGGCATATCCTGGACAAATCACGAAGACCAATTTCTTTACGGTGCACATGTGGACATGTAGGCGATTGGATGCCGCAGTCTCATAGGGAGGCACTATTTCCCATAGTCCAAGAGCGCTCAAACAGGCATTTACACTGTCTAACTAGGTAATTAACACAGGGCAAGACTAGTCACATTCCTGTGGCTTTCGGGCCTTGTGTCGGTCGCTTCACCGTGGCAACCCAATCTAAGTCGGTATCCTCTCCTGATGTCGGCTTGCCGAAGATTCGGCCCGAGTGTCTACTAGACGCAGACATATTTTTAATGTCAACTGCGCTTCCTTTCATTTCAATCCCATCGCAAATCGGGGCTGAAAGCATCCATCTCAATGTGGTTTATCAATACTGAACTTCGGAGCCTGGTATATGTGGCCTGCACAACGCTTCTGCTGCATCCTCGATCAGCAGAATCACAGAGACTTTGCAGCGCTTCTCCTTATTTGCAAACAACGGTCTACGAGCAGGCGGTGTCGATCAACACTGATGTTCTCACCAACACAACATTCTTCCCCATCCCGGAAGTTGCCGTCACAGTCAGCAATGCGCCAACGTCAATTAATGGCGTGACAACGTTCCACTGGACAAAAACTCAGACAGGGGTCGACTCTATAAGGGTGTCTCGCGCAAGCTCTGTCCTTACCGCGACACCAACAGTCGCACTGAACGAGTTTGTACTTATGATTCAGCCGCATGTACAGCGAACAAATGACAAGCGGAAATTGAATTCAAAGAGACAGTCAGGGACCTACTATGTCAGCTCAGGTGAGATCATGATTTGAAATACTTTCGTTGTGCTTGGCGGAGCAGATGGTGTTTGTTCATGCAACGGGCTAACCAAGGCGGGGGCATAGAGGGATCCGTCACCAATGATTGCACGTCCAGTCCAATTTACTCCATCAACGCGGGACAACTAACCGCTACCGTCAACGGCACAATATACACGTATTCAACTTCTCCTGGGGTGCCTTACGCACAGTTTGTCCCTGCAACGATTCCTGGAAGTATTACCACGACATTCGCGCTGGGTGGGGGCGGTGTCTTGAACTGGCTTAACGAGGGCTTCTACAACGGGCAAGCATCATTCTGCACTCTCAGTAACGGCACAATATATGCCGTCTTTCAGCAGGACTCGCAGCCGGCCGGCTGCCTCTTCATTCAGCTGTCGCTATTTTCTGTGTCTTCTTGCCAGGCCCTAGCATTGTCTACGATAACAGGTCCTACCGGTCCGACCGGGCCTTCAGGCGCAACGGGGCCGACGGGCATCACGGGAGCAACAGGGGCAACAGGTCCTCAAGGTGCTCAGGGACCTGTGGGACCTACAGGTCCTCAGGGTACACAGGGAATTCAAGGGCCGAGTGGCGCGTTAGGCCCCACTGGCCCGACAGGAGCCACGGGAGCCACGGGAGCAACGGGGGCAACGGGGGCAACGGGGGCAACGGGGGCAACGGGGGCAACAGGAGCAGCAGGAGCAACAGGAGCAACAGGAGCAACAGGAGCAACAGGAGCAACAGGAGCAACAGGAAGCCAAGGGCCTAGTGGTCCAACTGGACCTACCGGCCCAACCGGCGAGCAGGGGGTTCAAGGCCCTACTGGGATAAGCGGCGCGGTTGGACCAACTGGGCCTACCGGCTCAACGGGCCCACAAGGCAGTCAAGGTGTCCAGGGAGCATCAGGCGTTCCTGGCATGTCAGGCGCAGTAGGGCCAACGGGTCCTCAGGGGGGCACTGGGCCTTCAGGGCCTTCAGGACCGAGTGGTAAGTATACGATAACAGCCATCGAGCGGTTGGTCTTTTTTTTGGGGACACATCTAACAAATGTTCAGGCCCTTCAGGACCTCCTGGCCCAACGGCATCGCCTCTATCTCTTTTCGATTATCTAGGCTGCTACGCGCAAAGTGGGACGCGAACATCTACTTCCGGCCTCGCCTTGCCATCTTGGCAAGCAACTTATACAACGCAGGCCAATTTCCAATGCATTACCACTTGCACTACGAAAGGCTTTACCTATGCTGGGACGGTCAACGTCGGCTACACGAGCGTTGATTGTTGGTGCGGTGATAGGATTAATTATGTCACGTAAGTTTCATAAACACAGATGTTGGCAGAACTCGACTGATTAATCTTTACGAATAGGTTGAGCGGTGGTCTTCTGGGTGTGGGTTCAGTGACTGGGGAAGCTGGGGAGAACAATTGTTATACGTGCAACGGAGCTGCCACACAAGGTGGGATACCTGGGCCGTGCGGGAATAGCACCACAACCATGGCCATCTTTGCGAGATCATTCTGAAAAGCCATGTTCTTGTCATGTAGGAATGTTAATGGCAAGGTGGTAATGCTTGCAGGCGCACCGCATGATGCCAAGTGGATCGCGGATGTCGATGGATAAGCGCAATTTAACTCTCTATTGACGAAATGTTCTCTTCAAGCAGCTCAAAGGGCGTTCAATGTTCAGACCGTAATGCCAATGATTGTCAATCCAGATTGATTGGGCGATGTGAAGAGGTATTGCCTTCGCTGCCCCACTTTAAATCATGCCTGAGGCATGTCCCGAACGCATCCGGCAGGCACACCTCTGAACATCTGCAGCTGCTCTTACACACGTCCCATCAATTCCTCGACTATCAGCACTCGATCAGAATCAGCTACACTATTTCCTCAAGACGACTGTAGATCAGACCATCCCGCCATCATGTCCATCTTCATGAACTGGATCTGGTCCAGCGGGAAACCCAAACAAGTCTCTTCAACCGACGCATCCCACGACCCCCGCCTCCGCTTCCACATGCAGACCTTCATCGACAACACCGAGCCGCCTGCGAGCTTCAAGGCGTCCGAAGTAGCCCAGGCGATGTCACCTACCGAGCTCGCGAACCTGGGCTATGAGAGGTGGGAAGAGCTGATGCCGGCAGTGATTGAGCTGGCTTTCGAGCTTAGAGAGATTGGGGATTGTGAGATTATGAAGAAGGGAAAAGTCCTGCCGGATGATGTCGGGCCGTATGATATTGAGGGCGGTATCAGGATTAGGAGGGTTGCGGACTTTGAGTTCCAGTCAACAACTTTCGGCAGCAGGGATGCGTGGTTGACCTGAATGTGGGAGCTGCTGTGTTTACAGTCTGCGCTGTTTGAAGCTGCAGACGTCGAAGTGATGGTTCGATCGTGTCATTGTTCACAGCGGTGCGAATGTGGAACAGGCTCAGCTGAACCTGTCTCACACAGATTTTGCTTTTACGAAGAGACAGACTGTCTCTACCGCAAAATGTCTCGTATTTCGAGACTTACTAAATGGCGTGTTCCTACAGCATATCTACCTGCGTTAATCTTGTCGTTGCTACATCTTGGAAGCAAAGACGCACACTCTTTTGGATTTCACACGGCTTTGGGACCATTGACTTTGCTGGAAAGCATATCGCTGCTTCAGAATGGCCGATCGACTCTTGACTACCAACTCTCACCAAGAGAATGAGCGGCTCCGACAGCCCAACACCGAACAAGCTCTCGCAGTTCTGGTAGACATCAACTCCCGCGTCGAAGCCATCCAAACCGCCACGACACAAATCAACAAAGACCTTGCCAAGCTCCGCGACTCTCTTTCGCCGCAGCCAAGACCCGAGCCAGATAATCGTCCAGAATGTCCGATCGATCTCGAACCCATCAATCCCGAAGATGCCGAGGCCTTGCCCTGTGGCCACGTCTTCCATTCAGCATGCATCGCCACCTGGCTAAGACAAAGCAACACGTGCCCAATCGACCGATCAACGATTCTCAATGGAAATGAGCAGCTCCAGCAGCAGCAGCAGCAGCAACAGCAGCAGGAGCCTCCCTACGAATTGTCAGCCGATCCCCTCCAGATCACCATTCCTGGAGCCTTTCCCTCCGACACTGCGGAGGACTCGCGAAGCTCCCCGCTCCCCTCTATTGATCAACACGACGGGGACACGACTCGCCATTCCAGCAGGGCTTCATCAACACCCTCCACTACATCGGAAACCAGGCCCTCTCAACAATCATCCATCCGGCGACTGGCTTTCCTTCGCCAGGTGATCATGGCATCAGAGCGCTTAGAATCGCGGGCGCAGACAAGAATTGCGCAGCGGGTTGAGATTGATCTTAACCGGGCCTTCATTGAGTCCCTGCGAAGACTGCGCGAGGCTTCATTTGCGCGTATGCGGGAAATCGAGGCGGGCACTAGAGGAGAACATTGAATATGAGGAATGGGTGACCTGGATGAATCGAATTCGAGGGATGTTCGGTCAAGGGTCGTGGGTTAGCTATCTTATAGACATTGGGCGCTTGATTGTAGGATGTCGCTGAATGCACCAGATTGCAGAACGTGAGATGTTGCGGATTTCGATATGTGGCAGAAGGCAGAAACAAAGGAAATTCAAAAAAAAAAAAAAAACAGTTGAGAAACTTTGGCCTTTGACTCGAAGACAATCGCATTACTTCGTTTGCTTTGTGCCTGGGTCTTGGAGCTCTAATATCTTCGCTGACTGGCTTCTACCATTCGACGTTGCAGATCCGCAAAAAACACCATGGTTTTCAATCTAAATATGCATGGACTCGTCTCTTTCCCGCCACGAACCTTGGAACTCGTCTCGTCACTCTCTAAGCCTCTTCAGCCTTGATCGCTTCGTCGTCACTCCCTCCAATTTCCTGTTTGAAGCGAAGCGGTGCCCTGCGAATCCGCGTGGACCTCTTCGGCGGCTCTTGCTTGTCTTCGTTTGCCTGTGATGTACTTCCCAGAGAGGACCGGGTCCGCTTACGCGTCTCCTGCTTTGGCGTACTGGGCAGTGGTTTTCCAGCCGCGACTCCCTCCTCTTCCACGGGCGCTTTCCCTTTGCGTTTCCCTGTTCCGTCGGATACTTTCGCTTCCTCCGCCTTTACTACTTCTTCCTTCGAAACCGTAGCACCATATACCTGCGTCGCGTCATCTTGCTTGTCGCTCGGAGAGGCGTCGCCCTCTTCTTTCACGGGTGTATCTTCTCGACGCCCGCTCCTTGGCTGACTCTCGCCAATCTTCGGGCCCGTCCTTGTATACACGACCCGCTTCCCCTTCAGAGCGTCCGGGCAACTCCGCATTCTCACAGAATGCGATACCACGTTGAACTCCAGCAGCTTCGCATTGCCCGGCTCGTAGTACTCCCACTTCAGTAGGAACGGCGGTGGACCGAACGGCCCAAAGTGTGGCCAGCCGCGTAGAGGGTCGAAGAGAACCCAATCTGTAAAACTTCATTGTTAGCCACTTCAACGACGGTTGAGCATGAGCAGATCAAGGACGGGGTCAACTTACTCGTTCCCTCCTTCAAGTAAAGGTGCTCGTACCCCTTCCCGTTCCCATTCTTGCCAGTCGTCCTCCCCGCCCTCCCGGTCCATTTGTCCTCGCCATCTTCCCCGTCGTTCCAACTGTTGTTGCTGCCGTATGACTCGGGCCGTACGACGATCCCTGCTGCATGTGGCGGTCTCTGCCCCTGGGCATCGACGATAGGCTCCTTCTTCGCGACCAACTGCTTCACTTCCTTCGCGTCGAACCCGAACGCCTTCAGGTCGGACTTGAGGTACTTGGTGTTGTCGAGGCCGGTGGGAGGTCGATAGGGTCCTTTGGGTAGTTTCACTTTGGCTTGGGGTCTTGTAGCTGGTTGCCTGGCGCCGACCTCGGGAGGTTGTTCCCCTTGGGGGACGTCGGGGGTAGAGTTCATCGCATGCGGTGGCGAAAGCGGAGGACTGATGATGGGTTTAGGTGCGTCTTGACTCATGTTTGCAGTGTAGGAAGGAGCGAGGCTTCAAGAACGATGGAAGTGACGATTTAGAAGTTTGCGAAAGAACTTGGAGGGGCTGATGAACATTCGGAGGAAGGTGGCAGGCGACCTTCGGAAGGAGCTTCGAGGTGGATGGATGTTTGAAGGAAAGAGCGAGGCGAACTTGGGAAAGAACAAAGCAGGTCTTGTGTCGGGAGAGTCGAAAGCAATTGCAGTGAATGCATTCAGGACGCGCCACATTCACTCGCGCGTCAATCATTGGTGTGGTAGCAGATATACATAGAAATCTGTGAATAGAATACATACAAGAACAAGGCTTTGTTCTAGTGGCAGGCCTCGAGATTCCAGCTTCGCCCGGATTGGCTGGCCACTGGGACGCGACTGGCGCTCTCATTCACATGCAACCTCGCCGCAGACACTCGCGTGAGAAAAACGTCGACTTCCTTAGATTGCTCCGTGCAATGCAGAGCGGCAGTCTTCGCACAGCTTCGTGCTGGAGTGGGATCGAGTATCACAGTGGTGGCGCATGACGGCTAACCTGTTTGCAGGGCTCGGTGTCGCGTCCACCCGCTTTTTCTCTCAAGTAAGATCGAGGATACGCTTCAACCTTCTCTGTAGAGGTTCAAGGCGTCGGACGTAATGCTGTAGAACCCTCTAGGTATCGACGGGCAGTTCTGCTCGGTTGGCGACGTCTGGTGGTAAGCCCGAGTCCAAATGGCGAAACAGAGCCCATGAACAGAGCCCTATGTGCACGCAGACGTATAGTCATTATGCCCTAATTTGCGATGACTCGCGAAGCGAGAGTAATAACCACACAACCCATTATACCCTCTCGCTGATCTTGATGGCACCCTTACACCCCCATCTGATCACCCCAGTCAACAACTCATACGGATTCGCCTCCTTCGCATCATTCTCCACCGCATGATCCAAATGCTCCAATTCCTCATCCCTGATCGATCGAATCTTAGCCACCAACTGCCTCAGCTCCTCCCCAATGTCCTCACCCCTCGCCTCCATCTCCTCGAACCATTTCAGGAGTTCCCTCACCTGCCCGTTGTAATGCTCCCCTATTTCCGTTTCGACCGCCTCGGTGCAAGCCATTGCGGCCTCGCGACCCATCACGCCCGTCGACCAGCCGAGGAATGTCGCGGCGGCGTGCCAGAGTGGGTACATGGCTGTAGGGCGGATGCGGTGGCGTGCGAGGACCTCGTTGAAGTACTTGAAGTGCCCTGCTTCTTGGTCGTACATGTGCTTCATGAGCGGTCGCAAATGCGGGTATGCTTTGTTGATCGGTGGAGATTGAGCAGTATAGATCAGAGTGGCTGCGAGCTCGCCGGCATGGTTGACGCGGAGGGCGGAGTCGAGGAATTGCTTTTGTTCGGGAGAGAGTTGCTTTCGGCGTGGGCTCTGAGGTTCGTGAAGGCTGGCCGGGTTGGGTTCGGTCGAGGGCGAGGCGGAAGAAGAGACGATGGTACGATGAGAGGGGCAACTGCGGGCTCGTAGTTGGAAGGCGAGAGGAGTAAGTCGGGATTTGAGAGGCAGAGCAGGCGAACCCGCTGCACGTGGGATAAGAGTAGCCATGTCGCAGTTGAGACCGGACGGTGTGGATGAGGTCGAGGTTCAGGTGGGTTGTTTCTTTCTTGTATCTCACATCTACTATGTAGCTGTCTTCGTCGTCACCACTCGGAAGACCTACTATGTAGACTAATGTAACCTACCTGGACATGCGCTACTGTGGCGGCGGCCGCTTCCGTCCAATCAACGCGGAATCCGGCCGCTTTCACGTGCTGGCGAGGTCATCGCGTCTGTCCCCGTCCCCTTGGAAGCGCAGCAACTTTATTGCACTTCAACCTCAAAACACGTCCCACCACCTTCGCCGCCTCCCCCTTCCTCCGCGTTCGACAATAGTAAAGCTCGACTATTGTCCCCATAACGATCTCGAGGCTTTCGATCCATCCTCGTCTGCTGTCTTCCTCCAACCTTTCCGAATCCCCAAATACAAGCCACCTCTTCTAGACAAAGAACCACGACTGCTTCTCCCTTATCCTTATCAAAGCCGACTTAACATTATCACTCTCTGGAGCGTATTCACGTAAAATCCAGCTTACCGCGCATTAACCGTCGAAGATGTCGGACAACGAGCTGGACGCCGAGCTGCTCGGCATGGTGGGCGGTGAATCGGACGACGAGGGCTCTGATGTCGATCAGACTCAGCAGATCGAAGACCGTTCTCTGAGCCAAGAACCGCAGGCGAGCGTGGAGAAGAATGAGAAGGCCCCCAAGAGTACCAAAGGTGTTGCGCAGAAGGTTCGGAGACGGAGAAAGAAGGCCAGGAGAGAGGAGAGCGAAGATGAGGAGATGCTGGATCTGGGCAGTGGCGGGTAAGTCATCCAGTCTATTCACCAGTGAACGTTGCCTTGCGACTTGCGAGTAGTGGCGCTTGCGCAGACACAACTTGAAAATGTCTCTTTCGCAATCTTCACTGCCTTTCATGTGGTCCTTCTCGCTGCTACGAGGAACAGTCGCTGATCGAGACTCTAGTTCGCCATCACCTGCGCCCATGTCCGACAACGAGCTCGACGCGCCAGGCTCCCCCGAAGAGGATACTCCTTTGTACTCGCTCGAGGGCAAGTACCACGATGCTGAGGACCGTGAAAACATACTGCGCATGCCAGAGATTCAGCGAGAAGCTATCCTCGCAGATCGTGCCCAGGAAGTGCTGAAGCGTCAGCAAGACCAGCAATTGAAGAAAGCTTTGGCAGCAGCCAGAAGTAGTGCCGCGAGCAAGAACAAGCGGTCGGCAAAGGATGCAGATCTCGACGACGATAGCGGCAGGAGAGCGACAAGGCCGAAGGCAGAGAAGGCTAGAAATGCGCTGGACGACTACAAACGCGCTCGTGAGATGAAGGGAGATCGGGGACGTGGTATGGATTCTGGCCGTGACCGCCGCACCTCACGCTCGCCATCTTCCGCAGGGTCCGATCGGGACGCCGAAGGCGAATCCGAAGTCGAATGGGCGGAGCCATCAGATCTCCACCGCCGATCTACACGCGATGAGCCCCCGGCCGAGTTGAGAGACTTCGAACGCTGTCGCGTAGGCCGCTCGAACTTCGCCAAAGTGTGCTTCTTCCCCGACTTTGAAAACGCTATCACTGGCTGCTTCACGAGAGTGAGCATTGGCTTGAACCGTGAGACTGGACAGAATCAGTATCGAATGGCGCAAATCAAGCGCTTTGTCGAAGGCAAACCCTACCAAATGGAAGGTGCAAATGGCAAGAACTTCTCGATCGACACGTATGCGCTGGTGGCGCACGGCAAAGCAGAAAAGCCCTGGCCGTTCTCCGCATGCAGTGATTCTCGCTTCACAGATCAGGAGTATGATCGCTACATTGAGACGCTGCAGAAGGAAAACGTCCGTGTGCCGAAGAAGGGATACCTTCACAACAAGCTGGATGATATCCATAGACTCCTGAACACTCAATGGGACGACAACACACTCAGCCTGAAGTTCGCCAAGCAGAAGGCTATGGCTATCCGCTGCGACCCAGCTAATGCCGCGAAGATCAAACTGGAGAAAATCCAGAAACGCAAAGCCGATGCCGAAGAAGCTGGGGACGACGAGGAGGTAGCACGATGTGAAGCCGAGCTTGCCGCGCTGGAGAACTCGTCGGCCAACGTAAGCACGAACGGCTCGAACGGCGTCAAGTCTTCTGGTGCAGGAACTGCTTCCGCGGCAAAGAAAGCCCCTGGCACCGGCGCGACTATGAACCAAGATCGTCTTGCTGCGCTCAACAGCAAGAACCGTTCGCAGAACGCCCAAGAAGTCCGCAAAGCGCTGATTGAGGAGAGGCGGAAGCTGAATGCTGCGCGTGAGCAGGCTATCGCGGATTCCAAGGCCAAGGCTGAAGCTGAGGCGGCGAAGAAGCGGCTCGAAGAGGAGGCGAAGGCGAAGATGCTGGCTGTGCCTAAGGACGAGATGGCGGATCTCTTTGGCGAGGGAGGCAGCGATGCGAGTCGTGCGGCGACGCCTGTGGGTGGTAAGAGCCCCGTCAGGAGGAGTCGGGCTGCTACTCCCCTCAATGGCGTCAAGAAGGAGAAGGGTCCCATGGGACAGATTGGAGGCAAGAAGAAGAATATGGATGATGAGGTTATTGGGAATATGGATTTGGAGATTGATGTTGAGATTTAATGGGGGCGAATGAGAAAGTCCTTTAGGAGCTGATGAGGCAGGCTGGTTATGCCGTCCGGTTAGGGCTTACTATGCTGTATTTTATTACGATAGGAGGCGATGCTAGATCCTCGCTTGGGGCGGGAATTGCACGCCGAGGGTATACTTTTCTTAAGATGAAGAACCACATCACAAGGAGCAGTAGTGGCTAAGACCGTGGAAGCTTTTTTAATGTTCATACGATGCTGCTCTGACACCAAACTTGGTCGTTCACCTCAGGATGATAATGCCAGTGTACTTCACGAACAAAAAAAAAAAAGAAAAGAAAAGAAACCTGTCTTATTGCAAACATTCCTTGCTCAACATGTGTTCTAGAGCACCTGGACAGCGCGTAAGGTAAAGATCGGCACCATGAGCACCTGCCGTTTTGGAAGCGGAGAATGATGTCCCGGAGCCCCGCAACTTCATGTCGTCTCCGCTTGCTAGACTGCAATGCGACAGGGTCAAAAGACGGCTCTTACGCAAGGACGGAAGATTTATGATGGAGCGGCATCGTAAAGCTGGCCATGTTGGGTTTTGCATACCCGGCAAATGGGGATGTTCCATGCTAGTCCTTGGTGCAAAAGCTTGAGTCCTTTTAGTCAGAACATATATAGGTATATGGTGCTGCCAGGCTTTCTTTTCTATTTCTCATGATGCTAATCCATATTTTGTAGATATAAAAGAATGTCACGACTATTCAAGCCCAGCCTTGCCGTGATTGCGCTGCTCTCTGCAACAGCAGAAGGCACTGGACCATCAACTGTTACAGAGACCAAGGAGATTCACAAGACCCACTGGAGGACGCGATGGCATACGCACACTCATACTCACATCTTACCAACTGAGTGTCCGCCCTCCGCCACTAGCATGGGGTCGCCGTCGTCGAATTCGGCCCCAGAGAATTACTGGCCTGGATGGAGCGGCATCAGTCGTATGTTCGCCTTTGGTGATAGCTACAGCACCACTGGGTTCAATTTGTCTCTCACGCAACCCAACGAGAGCAATCCGTTAGGTAACCCTGAGTATCCGGGTTACACTGCAACAAACGGGCCCAACTGGGTAGACTTCCTCACCGTAACGTACAACCAGACTCTCCTAGAGACGGTGAATCTGGCCTACGGAGGAGCGACGGTGAATTCTGAATTGATAGCACCGTACCAACCAACAGTCCTCAGCATGAAAGACCAGATCCTCAACGAATTCGTCCCAGTATATGCAGACAGCCCGGACTTCTTCGAGTGGCAAGCCAACAACACCCTCTTCGCAATCTGGATCGGCATCAACGACGTCGGCAACGCCTACGCCCAAGCCAACAGCTCCGTCGTCTATTCCCTCGTCATGAAGGAATACGCATCTCTCATGGACACCCTATACCGTCACGGAGCGCGCAACTTCCTCTTCAT
Source organism: Hortaea sp. C3G1500-4 (assembly GCA_022701445.1). Lineage (NCBI taxonomy): Eukaryota > Fungi > Ascomycota > Dothideomycetes > Mycosphaerellales > Teratosphaeriaceae > Hortaea > Hortaea sp. C3G1500-4. The sequence goes on along the minus strand of JAJVDI010000008.1, from coordinate 269,089 downwards.
CAACGTGCCCCCCGTGAACCGCAGTCCCCTAACCCTCTCCGCGGGCGCCGAGGCCGAAGCAACAGAAGCAACCGACATCGCCGTCTGGAACGCCAACGTAACCCACATCGCCACCAACCTCAGCACCGTCTACCGGGACGCCACGACCTTCGTCTTCGACAGCAACACGCTCTTCTATGAGGTCCTGGACGAGCCGTGCGCGTACGAACAGACGTGTCCGTATAGGAATACGACTGAGTACTGTGAGAGTTATATGAATGGCACGCCGGAATGGGATACTTTTTATTCGAATTGTTCGATTCCTGTGGACGAGTATTTTTGGCTTAATAGTTTGCATCCGACGTTTAGGATGATGAATGTTACGGCGCAGGAGATTGCGAGGCAGTTGAGTTGAGAGATGGGGAGGAGGGATGTTAGTCTGTGATGGGCTGGCTGCGCTTGCGTGGTGGGTGAGAAGATGGATCTGTTTTTTTTTTTTCTTTTTTTTCTTTTTTTCCTTCCTTTTTTTTACTTCTGCTATGATTGGCGCCGCTGGGCCTCAATGGCTCTCCAGCGTGCGATGGCATCGAACATTGCCCAATGTACAGGCGCACAGCGGACTTCGCTCGTCGGAGATCCGGTCTTTCTCGATGATCAGAATGTGAGGGTCGTTCTGTGAAAATCGCGATCCACGGCGAACTTGCAGAGAAGTGGAATTATCTATGCTATCTCGCGTTATGCATCAAAATCATCACAAAGCCTCGTTCAACCTCGTAAAGCCAGTATTGTTGTCTGACATTTGCAACCAGTTCTTCCCATCATACTCATTCTCTCCTTCAATGACATGGAACGTGTAAATCATCCTACCCTTCTTACTGGTATTCTTCTCACTCTTATGCAGCAGGTTGCCATGGATGAGTACCAACGTGCCCGCCTTCACCTCACCCAGATCATAAACCTCTTTCTTGACTTCCTTATCCTCTTCGAGACCTTTCGGCCACTGGCCACCCTCATTCGGAGCGAACGTCGTCCCTGTGCCTTCCTCATTCCGCACGAACCGATCTCTAATCGGTGCGCGCTTGTGGCTTCCGGCGGCGAACGATAGGCATCCGTTTTCCACTGTGCAGTCTTCTAACGCATACCAGAAGCCGACGGCTGAAGGTGGGTTTGTGTATAGGAAGACTGAATCCTGATGAGGCGGCACCCGACCTCCGATCTCGGGCTGCTTGCAGATAATCATGGATTGTAACACACGGGGATCTTTGAAGCCCAGGTCGCGGGCTATGTTCGCATTCTGCGAGTTGATGCTGGACTTATTGAACAGAGGGGAGAGATGGTGGAGATAGTGCCCGATCTTGTTGATCGCGAGGTTCTTCGGCTTCGTCAGGTTGCCCTGGTTGTCAAAGGCATCCTCTTCGAAGAAGAATCGGACCTTATCGCCAGAAGTTAGAAAGTAGTCATCCCCCACATGATCGCTGCTTTCGCCGGTAGAGAAGCGCGTCATGGGATGCTCTTCCAGTGGGAAATCGTGTAGCATCTTATTGGATTCGTCCAGAAGCTCTTTCACCTCGGTCTGCGATAAGGCATCTGGGATGAGCAGGTAGCCATTGCGGTCCCACTCTTCGAGCTGTGCCTTGGACAGGCCATTGGAAAGATTGGCCGAAGACGGTGGCGGAGAATCTCGTGACGGAGCCATTGTGATAGTTTCAGAGCGTTTGGATGTTATGGGTTATGGACCATTGCAGATCTATGGGCACAGTGGGCAAGCTCCGACGCTGCAAGCCGACATGAGTTCGGGGACTGTGACCTCGCCCTGGTGTTATCACTTGCCCCACTCGTTCTGCCGCCGACGAGTCCGTGCTTCCGGCGTCGCCCAGTGTTCGCCGAACTTCACCTTGTGCATTCCACTCATTGACAGCTACATGTATGTACGACACGCTGTAGACGGTCATGTCTTTCTCACTGACGACTGTGAAATAACGACCGCGTAGGCATCCGCGCGCTCGGCTGCGAGGCACTTGGCTCTTGATCTTGCCATTTGCACCTCTGCTCCCATAGGTGACCGACTTCTTCTACACCAATCCACGCGTGATGGACGCCACCGAGTTAACGAAAGCAATAAGGTCGCAACTGTCAAACGCAGATAGCTCACAACGGGCTCGGAATGACTCGCCCTCATACTGGACATCCGATGCGGAAACGCTCCAATCCAACTCCAGCATTGGAGACATCTCATTCGGCACGGGCCATAGCATCTACAGCTCTAAGATCGCGCCTATTATAGAGCAGGCATGTCACGAGGTCATTCTGGTAACCTGCTTCTGGGCTCAGTCTGACACCTCGAGTATACTGAATGAATCGCTGCGAAAGCTGGCCGCGAAAGCGACAGAAATGGGAAAGCTGATCAGAGTACGCGTGTACTTCTCATCGTCATCTTTGTTCCAGAAACTATTGCATTCGCCTTCCCTGAAAGGAAAGACGTATTCGCCCTCTAGCTGGCAGAGCACTTTCGGTTTACCTTCCGCCGACGAATTGACTGGCTTGGATTTACAGATCAAGAGCATATTTGTCTTGCCATTCAGCGTCATGCATCCGAAGTTCATAATCATTGACAGGCAAAGGGTACTCCTACCAAGTTGCAATGTTAGTTGGGAAGATTGGTTTGAAGGCTGCATGGACTTAAGCGGGCCCATAGTCAACCAGTTCGTGCGTTTCTTTCAGGAGTTCTGGGCAGAGGAATCGGACATGCGACCTCCGCCGTATACTGTTACCAGCAAAGCAGACCAAGTAGACGGACAACAGAGTTCGCCCGTGTCGCCACTTGCCGTACGTCGTGTGGACATGAGCGGCGTTCCGTCTGTATTCTTACCATCGCCACACCACTGGAACCCTCAGATTCGTATGCCCTGGCAACAGTCGTCCAAGCCGCCGCCTACGCCGCTCAACATATGTCTACTAAGCTTGTTTACCAAAGCATCAGACAACATATTCATTCAAACTCCTAACGTAACCGCTCAACCTGTACTGGATGCATTGCTCGCCGCACTCAGTCGCGGCGTAAACATTCGCATTGTCACGAGTGAAAAACTGATGGTACTGGAACAATTGGTCACTGCTGGAACAACGAACAAACGATGCATGCAATGGTTGATTTCGCAGCATCGACAGTTGCTTGATCGGCAAAGGTCTACACTCGCGTCACCAGGCGAGCTTGAATCTGGGATGATTGGAAAAGATGTAGGGATGCTCAAAATCGAATACTACCGCCCTAGGGCTTTACAAGATCGGGCTGAGTCTGAGCCGGTACAATCGCATCTCAAGCTTACCTTAGTTGACGATCGGATTGCTGTACACGGGAGTGGGAACATGGATAGAGCTAGTTGGTATACAAGTCAGGAGCTAGGTGTGGCTTTTGTGTCGAGTGAGCTAGTCTCCGCTATCAAAGGGGCTTTGGTCGAAGCTATGCAAGGCCGAAGTGAGGTTTTGTACGATAGTAGTGAACAGCGATAAAGACTACATAGTAGAAGGGGCAAACACCTTGCAGGGTGTGGGAATGGCTGACTTCTGTGATTGAGCACGGAATGACCCTTTTCACACGGCATGGCGAGCTGCACGTCATCTCCGCTGGAGCTGAGCTCTGCTAATGGAGATTGGACCGTTTGGTCAAGCGTCTGGTTTCGCGAAGCGAGGCACCGCAGGTAGTTAGGAGATGGCGCCTGCCTTGCATTCATCGGATGGGTCCTCTTGGGGCTGGGGCACAGTCATCAAACATCACGTCCTCAGAAGGACAATACGGCACAGAGGCAATGCAGCGCGGAAGCCACTACGCCCAAGAAGGTGAATCTGCCTTGGTCAACAAGACAACCACACGAGCCAGATTCGTCACGCTGCACAGGAAAGGCCCCTCTCAACTCTTTGAATTCAACGCTAAGCGAGACAGCGGATGCCGGAAACCACGGCATCTTTTCCAAACGTTAAAGTCGAAGTCTAACGAGTGCGTCATAAGCCGAGCACATATACCCCAAATCTCCGTGGCACACGATACACTTCAATCATGAATGAGGCATTGTTAGTCTACGGAAGGTTGAATGGACACTTACGTAGGAAACCAAAATGAGCAGCTAAAGGTTCCTTTCCGCAGACGAAACGTCACTGCTGCAAAACTGGTACCTTCGAGGGCGAAAAAATTACAAATGATACGATACTTTTTCTGATTTTCCAAACAAATTCGCCATTCGACAACAGAGCTCGAAATATGACATGAGCCGAGATCGAAGTCTGCATCACATGATTAGGACTCAGACCTCTAGTCGCAGGCTCATGACATGGAGCCATGTTGAAGCAGAAGTGTTCCGCGGTTTATTGCAAGACTAAACCGCCGTCGACAACGTTGTGGCTTGAAGTCAGTTCTTCCCGCCCCACAAACAACGTGCCGCCCACGAGAAAAAGCGACGGTCCATTTTCCCAACATCGCGACTCGCGTGCACCTGCTTTCCCATATCTGAGTGAATTCCTGTTGGAGTGAGCAGGAATTGTCCAACTTCTCAACATAACATTCGTGGAGTGTTTTGGCCAAGAATCATAGCGAATACGACATGACCCCGACTGGTAACTCTATGTCTGCCCAGACAGACGTCTTACTGCTGACTGCGCCGAGTGCGTCTAGCCGTGGTTCAAGTTTCTCCAGGGTCTTCTTGCTATGTTTGGGTCCAGTGAGCCAAGCAACGCCAAAGTCACAGAGATCCACTTCACCGCCTGCTCCGACACTTCCTTGCTCTAAGCTAGATCACGAACTCCGATCCGCCATTGATGGTGGGCGCGAAGCGCGCCGCTTCAGTTCTGAAGGAATGCATTGCCAATACAACCACCAACGCGCTCGGCAGCTTATTCTTCGATCAGACCCGCTTAATTGATCACCCGCGGCCACTATCGATGGTGCACAGGCGTGCAACCTCCAATGCCACTGTTTTGACGCGAAGGCGCGACCTTGATGCTGTAGCCAAGACGGCGTGAGCAAGATTATGATTGTGCCGCGATTCACGGAGAGTGTGTGCGGAGACGATCGAGAGCCTGAGCAACGGCCTGCCGACAACTGGTCGTGCGTCGCTGTCTGGAGACCACCTCGACCTGCGGTGGCACAGCCTTCATGTGAGATATTGTGAAAGTTATAAGAGCACCAGCCGTCCCCCTGCCCTCGGCATATAGCTTCCTTCATCATAACGTACCATTCTATTTTCCAGTCTTGAGTCCTCACGGGCCAATCATGCATTCCGTTCTTCTCAACTCACTTCTATTTGGGCTGGCTGTAGCCGCGCCAAACCCGCTGCCCCAGGGCATCGACTTTGGTGCCGTTGATGCTGCCCCGATGCCAACAGCACTTGGCCCGCAGCCCGAGAAGACCGTTGATGTTGTCTCGTACGACTCTACTTCCGCTGCGGCTGCTGCATCATCGCAAGTGCTCGCCACTGCATCGGCATCAGCAAACGTGAAGCGCACCGACGACGACAGCGATGGAGACGACGCTGCGTGCGACACCGAGAAGTTGGAAGTTGGGTAAGTAAAATAAGCCCTATTTGGATGTTTGAATCATACTGATTAGACTCTTCAGCAAGGGAGAGCTGACACGAAACCCGGACACAGCTGCCGCCTTCCATGACAACGACCATTACGCCCAGGCCGCTAAGGCCGCTAAGGCCCCTGCTGGATACAAGGAGGCCTTTAATAACCTCCAAAGCAGCGTTGAAATGATCGGTTACCACGGCTTGAGGACCATCGGCGAGTACGAGCCAGAGTTGTGCGCCGAACACTGCAAGAAGGACGAGGGCTGCGTTGCGTTCAACATGTACTTTGAGCGTTCTCCATCTTACGCCACCAGCGACACCTGCCGGGACCCGCCGTCAACCACCTACATCAAGTGCACTTTCTACGGCTTCCCGATCTCTGCCGAAGCCTCGACCAACAAGCAGCAGCACCGTCACGACTTTGACGTCGTCCGCGCTGGATCCAACGCATACAACCGAGAGGACATCCCTGCCCCTAAGGTCGACGACTTCGATGCTCCGACCGAGCTGGACTGCGCCATCAACGCCCCGCTTGACCCGAAGACCGGCAAGGACACCTACGTCGGTATGAGCGCTTTCAAGACCAGCTACGACCCTGGCCAGTGTGCCTCCGCTTGCAACGCGCACAACGACTACAGCCGCGAGCACCCTGACCACGAGGGCAACTACCACTTCTGCAACTTCTTCAACTCGTACGTCCTCTACAAGAACAACGTTCCTGAGAGCTTGGTCTGCAGCATGTACACTCGCGAGTGGGACTCGAGCTACGCTGTCAACTGCGGTCAGCACCGTGGCAATGATGCCTACACCATTGGCCAGTCGGCTACCTACGCTCTATCGGAGAAGCTGTCTGCTTAAGACATAGGTCCGGGGATGGAAACCTAGTAACGTGCATCGTAGAATAGTATGACGCATGATCAATAGTATTCTGTAATGTTTAACACTTTGGAACATCTGTCGTCGAAATTTCATCCCACGCAATCGACAGTCTGAAGGTATCGTCGCGTTATCCTGTTGTGGACCCGTCCAAGTGGCAGCATCTGGGAAGGTTAGACATTGGCAAAACGCATTGAAAATGCCAATGAATCTCCACTATGATGTAAAACCCGCTTCACACGTGGTAAGAGGAGGATTGAAAGTCACACCCATCAGAGAGGGCACGTTGATGTCTTGTCGAGTGTCGGAACGAACAGAAAGACGGACTTCTGAAGTCTGGTTCAAGTGTTTCCGGAAAGGGCAATCCATCGGGCTTACCCGCGAGGTCCGACGTAACTTACGATGAGATCACCATGAACCTTCCAAGGTTACCATTCACTCGTTGGTTGAGCGATCAAGGTGGCTGTGTTCTCGTGCACTTTGGGGGGAACAGTATTTTCATTTAGTCGCCCTCACTGCTGAATGGGCATTGAGTATTCCGCCACAGTTTCTATATCCTCTCTCAATACATTCAAATCCCACGCAAATTCCCAGCAGTAGCCGTGTCCACTGAAGCCAACAACCAACTTGTAACCAACGCGCCAAAAGCCCGTTTCTTTCTCCAATTGCTCTTGACCCTTTACCTCCTTCGGTTCTCTTCCTATACCGCAATCGCCACCATGGCCGACCAACCGCCAACCCAACAATCCAAAGCCGACAAGTTCATGCGCGGCGCCGGCGAAGTCCGCGACACCAACCTCTGGGGCCCCGCCAAATGGGTCGTCCAGCTCGTGCAGTACATGGTCGCGATTATCATGATCACGATAGGAGAAGGGTTTAAGGCGATTGTGACGGGGAAGAAGCCGCAGGGTAGACGGCGTGCGAGGAGTGAAGAGCGCAAGGAGGAGTGAGTGTGGGAGGTTTCCGGGGATGGGGTAATTCCTGGTTCAGCAGAAAGAGAGAGAGAGCTCCGGGAAGGGGTTCATGCTTGAGGTTCGGATGATGATTTTACGATTTTGACGAGAGGATTATCGTGTACCTGATTTATGGTTGGTGGCGGGGGGATAGGCGTGTCGAGGGACAGGTCTGGGAGGTCGGGCAGGGAAGTAGTCGCAAAGGGGTTTTGGGCCCACAGCAGGTACCCACGCATGCTGCACCAGTTTGTGTTCTGCGGTGCCTGCTCGTGTTGAGCGGTGGCAGAAACGGCGATGAATGCATGTAAAACTACCTTTCTCATACCGATCAAAACATGGTGGAGGGAGATTCAACGGGCCACGGCCAGGACGGAACAGGCTGTGGTCATGGCATCATATAGAGCAAGTCGGCAACGAAGCTACGAAGTATTGGGGTATCTCAAACAAGCAAACAACATTATCAACGCGCATCCCAGCTCTGCGACTGCTCGTTTAGTCTCCCTTGCTAAAGAATTTCGTGATTCTGGCATTCCCTTCCTTCGTCGGCACCTTGGCCACGGTGTCATTGCTGGTGGCACTCCTCATCTTTCGTCCTTGCGAGCCTTTGACGGGTGAAGGCGACTTCTGTTGCCCAGTGGTCGTCGGCTTCTTGGACGCCGGACTTTCCGCCTTCAGCATCGCTGCATCATCCATCTCAGAAGCCTCGCGCTTGATGCCGCGTTCTGTGGCTTGGTCGACCGCCTTATCGAGAGACGAATCCGGAACGTCGGCCATGGACGCCTTTATTGCTGCCTCGAGGTCTGCATCGTGCTCTTCTTCCGGCTTGGGAAGTGGGGCGTTGGTCTCAGGGTCCTCGACTTTGGATGTCGTTCGTGTCTCGTCCCCTTCCTGCTTGACCCTCGGCTGATCGACCTCAGCTTCTTCCTTCTTCTCCACCGCCTCTTTCTTCACTTCCTGGCTCGATGCTTGCTCCTTCTGCTTGCCGAAGAAATTGGCTATGTTATTCTTGTTCTCTTTGCTATCTATAGGCACGATGAATTGAGGGCTGTTATTGCCGACCTTTCCCACAGCCTTATCGACTGCATAACATTCTAGCTCGCCTTGAAATGGCTTGAGCATACTTTGTAGCTCACTGTCCCAACCTATGCGGTCGGGATCCAGCCATTCTCTCATTTCCTCTGAGCCAGGCTCCAGCAGCACTGGCATCCGATCATGCAAGAATTGCAGCTGCTTGTTCGAGTTTGTCGTAATGATGGTATAAGTATAAAGCTTGTCGTCGCTGCCTTCATACTTGACCATGTCCCACAATCCCGCGAAACACATCATCTGGCCATCCTTTCGCTTTACGAAGTGAGGGATCTTCTCCTTACCGCCGTTCTTCTTCAGCCATTCATAGAAGCCTTCAGCGACTACGATACATCGCTTGCGTTGCTTCATAGTATTCCACATGCCGCGGTTCTCGATGAGAGAATCATCGCGGCAGTTGATTGTACGCATCTGGGAGCCGTAGTCCGGTGGCCGTTTGGTCCAGAACGGTACGAGACCCCATTTGGCACTCTGAAGCTTATACTTCGTCTCATGGGTTGCCCTGCCATCGACTTGGTCTAATGCTTCGCCACCATGGGACAGCTTGGCCTTTTTGGAGCGGGGCTCGGCTTCATCCTGTAGACTGTCGCCACCTTCATCGTTGCCGCCACGAGCAGATGTATCGGCGCGGTATATAAGCCCGTGATAGCCTGGCGCGAAATTGTATGTCTGTCGGACTTGATCACTCTCGTCATCCGGAGCTTCATTGGCGGGCATGTTCTGATCCGCAAGACGTTGCCGGACCTGGGACGGACGCAGGGAAAGGGCGTAACGGCCGCACATGTCTGCGACAAACCCTCATCCAAGGGAGGCAGTTAAAAGAAGTCGGATATGTATCAAAAGAATGGCATTGCTTAAATCGCGTTCACACGCGACTTTGATGGAGCAGCTAAATCGAATTACATCATGATGCTTCTCGAGGAAGCTTGGGCCATCAAGATTTGATTGAAGGGCGTCCGAGGCGTCGTTCATCGTTAGAAGGGATGAGCATCCCACGAGGCTACAGACTACCAGCCATTGTACTATAATCGCCATGTCGGCAAGATCAGCAGTCGGCTCATTCTTCGCCTTCGCGGCGAAGCAACCAGTCTCATCTTACGGGCGACATCGCAGCCTTCACACCCTCCCTCGATCATCCGTCCGGCCTTCTCAATGTCTTCGAGGGCAGCGTCGATTCCAGCAGCAACAACAACGAAGAGCAGCAGGCAGCTTCGCGGGAAATGCGCGTGACTTATGGTCTCGCCACCCTCTTCAAGTCAGCCTTGCTGCCGGTGCCATCCTCGCCGGCACTGTTGCGCTGGTCTATACCAACTACATGTACCAGACCTACATCCTTGGAGCATTCCACAACTATCCCGAAGAAGTCGCCAAAAAGCTTCGCCGGGCATTATACTACACCAATACCGATCTCCAACCCCAAGAGGCTATCAAGTACTACAAGCAAGCGCTGCAAATCGCCGAGGAGATGGAGATCGACCCCTTCAGTGACGAGATCATGGGCGTCAAGATCCAAGTGGCCAAGCTGATGGAGGATGTGGGTCAGATCGGCAAGGCGATTCAGGTGCTGGAGATCTTGAGACGGGATAGCTTGGAGTTCCTGCGGCAATACGGGGACAGAGAACACAATAAGACGAAGCGCACGCGGGTTCTGGCAAAGTGTGTTGGCATGAGTGTCAAGCTTGGAGAACTCTACGGCACAGCAGAGATCTATGACCGCGAAATGAGCGAGGAACGGCTCGTCTGGGCCGTGGAGACCGTGCTGAAGGAGGTTCAGCGACGGCAGAGCATTCGTCAGGCCTCAGATTTGAGCGAGGAGCAATTGGACGAGCGAGAAGGAAAGTGGATGTCTAACTCTGAGATCGGCGCGTCGCTTGAAGCTCTGGCGACCAATTATGAGTCGAAAGACCAGCACTATCTCGCCACGCCGCTTTTCCTGCAGGCCTTGAGCCTTCAACCGACGAAGGACTGCCATACCGTCATCCTCATGAACAACTTGGCTTCGAGTCTAGCACAGCAGTCTCCTCGTGCCGCCCGTGCGGCCCAAGACTATGCACAGAGCCGCGTCATCAACTCTGCCGACTCTTCCACGCCTTCTGGTCCCGTTGCAACGAGAGAAACTATGATCATGAATGCGCGGACTTGGGCACAGAAAGCTTTGGAAGTCGCGGGGAGTATGAAGCCGCCGGAGCGGAATGATGAGTGCGATTTGGGCTGCGCAGTGGCCACGCACAATCTGGGCGAGTTTGCCGAAATGCTCGGCGACAAGGGCGAAGCGAAGAGACGGTATCAAGAGGCTATCAGTATTGGAAAGGCCATCGGTTTCCAAGAGGGTGTGCAGAATGGTCAGGAAAGGTTGAAGCAGCTTAAGGCCTAAAGAACACATTCAATTTGCGAAGCCGCTCTAAGCACTGGACTGCCAAAAGTGCAACACACATCGCAGCAGGCGTTTGATGTGCCTTCAGAATCAAGCGATGAAACACCGGCCCAGCGAGGCGACAGTCTTCAACTACTGAACACATGAGCTCACGCAGAGCTCTCGGATTTACTCGGGTGACACGGAGGCACGAGAGGTGTTTCAGTGGTCGGTCCGAGTATCCCGGCGAGGTTATTCTGCCGTCCTGGTTGCCGATAAACTCGGCATCTTATATTACATGCAGAAATACTCATGTCGTTCTGCTGCCGGCTCTGCGAGGATGCGCAGATGCGATACATTGGGTACGTGTGTAGTAAAGGGCCTTGTAGCCTTTCAAGAGCATTTGCAAGGGTTGAGACGGTTGAGGTGCGATACCTTCCGTTAGGGAAGCGCTGGGCTGCTCGCTGGGCTCTGTGTCACCCGTCAGCGTTTGAGCCATTGGATTGGGTTGGGTGTGAAGCGGAACATATCACGCGGCATAGGGGTCAATCATGATGCAACTTCGTCGAGCTCCAGTGCGTTTGGAATCCTCCAAGGTCGCGGTAAGCCAATCAACTGGTTGCAATGGTGAAAGTGAGGCTTCTAGGGAAGGCCCAGAACCTACAGCTCTGGATCAGGCGGCCGGGCTCCTCATCTTTCGTCCAACTCATCTACGAGTTATTCTCTCTTAGGCCTTCAAGACACAGCGTGCCTTATGGTGTGGTCAGCGACTGGTTAGTCAGACAATTGAGATACAATAAAGTTGCAGTAGTTAGCCTTGTTAAGACACGTTGGAATGCAAGAGCAATCTACATAGAACGTTTGCACGCAGAAGCAGGTTGGCTGTCGCCTTGTGGATTACGGTGTTGTGCATTCAAGGTGCGGTCGGGAGCAGCTACGCGCGGTTGTTTCCTGCATCGTGTGCCGTGCTACCTCTACAGCCTGCAGGAGGCAAGCGATGCCGTGTCCTTCCCCGCTCCCGCCCCAAGCGCAAAGCTGCATGTGGTTGATGGTTAGGATGCCTGGGGTTAAATTGCAAGTGAGGCTCAAGAGAGCATCAGCGTCTTGATACGGAAGCTCCAGAACAACTGGGCTCTGTGTGGTGCAACCAACTGTCGCTTAAACGGTAATTTCGCATACGTGCCTATGGGCCTTTTGGGTTGTTTGCAACTGGACGCGGACGCGGACAAGGCAGAGGCAGGGTTTTAACCGGTCTGGTTGGGTTGCTCGGTTGATCGAACAAAACCTGTGTAGCGCTTATGCGACCGCATGACAAGTGCACGGGATAGCCGAAACATCCTTGGGCATTGCCCTCACTCGGCAATGAGTGACAGTGTAGCCCTCGTTGAGCGCGTACAGAATCCCTGTCGGCCACGAGTCGCATCCCCACCAGTCAGATGCTTGTGGCCTGCACGTACGGCAGTAGATCACCTCTGGGCCCACTGTTGCAACCGGTTGCGTATATGACAGCGGCCAGTCTTGCTGTTTCGTTCTTGTTGGAATCCTGCTATTGGTCAGTAGCTCAGAAAGCAGCCTCTCCATCTTCTCAACCTTCTAGCAGGGCGGGCGGAGAGTATGGTTGTCGTTACGTCCGTAGCAAGAGTCTTTACCCCCAACGGCAAGATCCGTCTCATCAGTCAGCACCTCCAAGGGAAAATAACCTCACCACAGCCTGCTTCACGAAGGGAGAAACCATCCAACGCTCCGTGGTGACAGAACCACATTGTCGGAAGCACAACCACCCAGCGCTATGCGCCCAAAGGCAAGTCGTCCGTGACCTCCGTCGGAGATGTAAGCCTTCCAAATGAGCACTTTGAATGCTCGACCCAAAGCGACGGAACCGAACACTTCCCATGCAGGCTGGTGCGATGAGCTGTGGTTTTCCCCCCGTTCGCCCTGTCGCCTGAGCCTCTTCGTCTTTCACCATCTCACTTCACCCTCTCGCTTCTCGAATGTAGACCACAAGATACACGGTAATGAAGTATCCATGCAACGCGAACTTCTGATAAAGGTTCTGACTGTGACTCCCAGCTAAACTTCTATCCACGCCAAGCGCGCACGAGATTCCGTGATGTCTTCCCTCTTAGCTCTGCTCGCCCAGCAGACACCAAATCTACAGACTCGTAAGGGTCTCATCCTGCTTGGCCTTCAGAATGACTTCCTTTCGCCCGACGGGAAGCTGCCGGTCAGCCCGAGGTCAGGCTACTTGGACCGCCTCAAAGAACTTGTCCCGGCTTTTCGGGAGTTTGGCGACGTTATCTGGGTCCGCTCGGAATTTGAAGCCAACCGCTCAGCTAATGCCGAGGACGACAACAGCGATGCTGTCATTGCCGGACCTCTAGTCCAGGAGCCTCTGGAAGCTGGCACCGGCACCAAGCGAAAAGCTTTCCAGGATAGCTGTGTTCCTGCGAAGAAAGCTAAAGCTGTCGAATCCGTTGAAGATGATCCTGAACTCTTCCTCACACGCACGGCCTCACGTGAGCCATGCTGTGTTAAAGGGTCATGGGGTGCGGAATATCCTGACGATATCAAGACTCTCATGGACGACAAAGATGTCAAGGTGACCAAGACCTACTATTCTGGCTTCGGCTCGACATCTCTTCTTCTCACTCTTCGATCCAAGCTGATCACGGAGCTGTTTGTCTGTGGATGCAACACAAATCTGTCCGTCTTCGCTACTGCGATGGATGCCGCTCGATATGGAATCCAGATCACCCTTATCGAGGACTGCCTTGGCTATAGGCGTCGTGAGAGACATGACGAAGCCATTCGACAGCTTGTAGACATAATGGAAGCCGACGTTGTTTCTAGCAACAGGGTTGTCGATCTACTGAAGAATCCACCAAAATATGACGATTACGATGACGACGACGATGACGATGATGAGAGCGACGAAGAAGACGACTTCAGCAACGAGGCACACAGACCGACAGCGCCGGGAAACGATGACATGGCTGCAGATAGCGAGGATGAGGAGGAAGAGTTCGTTCCTGATGTACGTACTACACTCGCTGAAGCCTACGAGAAGCTGGCGCTGCGAGATCAGCACTCACCACGAGAAGCAGCATTGGCGCCCCAGCGCCCACCTGCCATCCAACCTCGAGAGCTTGCGTGCTCTCGACCTGCGACGGCAGTCAAAAGGAGCGATGCCGCAGATGGACAGCCCAAGAGGCAGCCGAGCACCGGTAGTAGACGGCCCAACCGTCACCAGCCCAAAGCGCCAAGGACCACAGGTGACAGCAGCCTAGGTGCGACTTTGACGCGAGGCTTAGAAGCGGAACGGATTGCTCTGCGTGAGTCAGCTGCGCGCAAAAAGCATGTGGCTGAGCGGCCTTGGCTTCGAGTCATGAATGGCAGCTCGGCTACTCACTCGAAACCTACCCCAGAGTTTAGGCCCACAAGCAGTCATCCAGGATTAGCAGCTTTATCATCTGTAGGCAAGTTGGATCAGAAAACTGTGGACGAATACGAGAGAGCGATGCATGAAGCAAGGAACCAGAATGCATCGTGGCAGCAAAGTAGCAAACCGCTGTTTGGAGAAGAGAAGGAGTTGGAAAGCGCAGGCTCGCAAATACTGTTTGATCTCCTTCCCGAACAGCATGCTGGAAACATATTTGATACCTTGAATTCCGAGGTGCAATGGCAGCGAATGCATCATCAGACCGGTGAGGTGCCGCGATTAGTCTGCTGCCAAGGCGATGTTGCAAACGATGGAAGCAGGCCGGTATACCGGCATCCTTCAGATCACACCCTCCCGCTATCCCCTTGGACGTCTGCTGTAGACAACGTACGCAAGGCGGCCGAGCGTGCTGTCGGTCATTCCCTCAACCACGCTCTCATACAACTATACCGTGGCGGGGTGGACTATATTTCCGAGCACTCAGACAAGACACTTGACATTGAGAAGGGAAGTAAGATTGTCAACGTGTCATTTGGAGCTCAACGTACGATGCGATTACGAACGAAACGCGGTCACAAGGTGTCTCAGCCTGTGCCTTCCACCAAGTCTAAGGCTCCGCAACCCAGTCGAACTACCTATCGCGTACCGATGCCGCACAATTCCATGATCACAATGTCTCTAGAAACTAATGCCCAGTATCTACATGGAATCAATCCCGATAAGCGACCGTCCGTCGAGTTCACCGATGCGGAGAAAGCATACGATGGTCAACGTATCAGCCTGACTTTTCGACATATTAGCACCTTTCTCAGCAAAGATGAGAAGCTCATCTGGGGCCAAGGCGCGACAGGCAAAGTCAAAGACGACGCACGACCTGTGATCAATGGTGATGCTGAAGAGGGCGAGAAGCTTGTCAAGGCTTTTGGGGCTGAGAATCAGGCTTCGGGTATTGATTGGCATGCTGTTTATGGCAAGGGCTCTGATGTATTACACCTGAAGTGATGAAGATTACGACATCATGCCGTCCAACATCTCGCGTTGGAAAATGATGCTAACTCCTGTTCATTTCCAAACGATATCAACAAAATCTCCCCATTGAAACCACGCACTTCTCAGATCATCACTGCGCGTAAGAGATACCAGTCTCCCTACTCGTCTCCTGACACATAATCCCCATCCCCCGCCTCCTCATCCGGCCCATTAGATTCCTCCGAAGCTTCCACCGATTCACCCTCTTCTTCCTCTGGCGTCTCCTCCCGCCGCTTCACTTCAACATCTTCAGCTTCCTCAATCGCACTCAACAGATCCGCCGCCACGCCGAGATCCTCATATGCCTTCTTGAACACCGTGTCTCGGTACTTCGCGCCCCCTCCCAGCTCCGTTTTGAGATCTTGCATGATTGTGGCCAGTTGGGCGAGATATTTCTTCGCGCGCGCTTTTTCGGTCTTGGTCGTTTTTGGGGGCTTCTCGATTCTTCCTGTGGTTGTTTTAGCTTGGGTTGGCGGGGCAGTTGGTGGGTCGTGTTTGTTGGGTTTGAAGCCGTTCTTTGGTGTCTTTTTGGGAGGGCTCTTCTTAGTCGACGTCAGCTTTTTGGCTTTGTCAGTATGGGCGTCTTCGGCCTCATCGACTACAGGCTGTTCCTCTATCGCCGCTTTCTCCTTCTTCGTTCGAGCCGCAGGTTTCTTGGGTACCGTGGCAACATCCTTCCCCGAGCTTTGCGGATTCTCGGGCTCCTTCCCGCCCTCCGCCGTGTCCTTCCCAGCATCGTCTTCTTCCAATCGTGCAACGAGATCGGCCTTGTTGCCACCGACTTTGAGTTTCCGGCTGCGGAGCTCGTCTTTGAGTTCGGTGACTTTCTTACTTGCCCAGCCTGTTGCAGCTCTTTTCGTGGGCTTGACGGGTTTGGCCACGCCTTTCCCCTGCGCTTTTCGTGGTTTGGGACCCATGCTCGAGCTATGATGATCCCAGGCTCTTCGATGTTGAAATTGGAATTTATTACGCCCGGTGGTATAGTGCTATGACAGGAGGAGTTCCCTTGTGCAGCCTTTCTTCTCTTTGAGCGGTTTTCTCTTTGTTCGGACTTTGGGGGATGGTTGCAAACGGGCAAGTGTCAATTGCACAAAGAGCAGACATGCCTGTCTCATGAATGGGCTGTCACCTTGAAGTGACGTGGTCACGGAATGAGACCAGCAGATGGGTGTTGAAAGGATTCAAGAGTCTGAATCGCATGTCTACGAAGGCCCGTGAGTTTATCTGTGTAGTCATGCAACAGCCTCAATCTATCTGCGAATCCTCTTGCCAGCCCTTGGCTTGACAAGCGCATCACTATCATCTTCAATAGCAACCATCTTCCTACGCTTTTCACCTTCATCACTCGGCAAAATCCCGCCTGCCTCAACTTCAGCATCGTAACTCCTCCTACTCTGCTCCATGACCCATTCCAGCTCGTCCTGAACTGTATCCAGATACTCAACCACTGCATCGAAACCGCTGGCCCCCGGATTCTCGGACTGAATGGTGTATGTCAAGTCGACAAGTTTGTTGCTGTATTTCATCGCGCGATAGCCGTCCTTGTGGGCTTCGGAAGCGGTCTCGATTAGGCGATCTAGGGAAGAGCTTTTTGTACCCGGGTTTATAGGAGATGTCCGGCTCGAGGAGCTGGGATTTCCCTGCTTGGGGTTGGCCTCGGCAGAATTTGAAGATTTCTTCGACTCGTCTGTCGGGGAAGCAGCAGAAGTCTTGATTTTCTTTCTTGGTCTTTTGGCGGGAGGCAGGTGGTCTTCAGAATCGATGATGGACTGTCTTCGCCGATCCAATCGCTCTTTTCTCAGTGAGTTATGCCCTGCCCCGCGAACCAATCGTTCGACCTTCTGATTGGCAGGGCTCTCTGCTTGTTTCTTTCCATTGGCCTCGGTTGCAGCATTTGTCCTCTGAACCCTTCGACTTGCCATTCCTACATTAGCTCTCTGATGTCTGGAAAGCCGTGGGATACTTGCGGGTGCTGGTTTACTCTTTTGCCTGGCGTTCAAACCCCCTGCACCATTCCTGCTGTTCTTCTTCATAGCCATAGTCATGTTCTGATGCTTTGTTATGACACAGGCTTCCCCGTTCGCTTTTGCAAGTCAGGACCTCTACGTCCTCAGCTTGTCGCACATGCGTATGCAATCCCCACGATGATTTGCTACTTCGACTTAAATTGACGTGCCCTCTGGCACAATACGGCTGGGTCTTGGAACCAATACGACAATTGGTTGGAATGTCTCTGCTGTAGCGTCTTTCATGATGGAGTCATTGTCCTGACAGTTTGCAAGACCGCATCCGGCATGTCCATTGATCTTTGTCCCCTTACGATGTCCGCCTGGTCACTCGTTACGAAACGTTTCTTGGCCGGGCAGTTGCCTGTGCAAACACTATCAAGTACCTTTCTAGATGTCATCTATTTGAACTCCGTTTCCGTCGGGGTATTGCTCCTGCTCTTCTTCCTTGGGGACTCATCATCTTCAGAGGTGGATTTCCGCTTCGTAGTTTTCGATGGTGAGGAATGGCCCGCTACCGCTCGGTCGTGTTCTGGACCACTGCTCCCGTCTGCTACGACAGAGTTTGCAGCAACTGGGGATTGGGAACCCACAACATTCTCGGATCCATTCTCCGCAGTACCTGATGTCGCAACGCTGGGCTGTGCACGTGCATCCAAGCCTTGCTCGTAATGAAGACCAGGTAAATTTGCAGTCGGACCAGCTGAGGCATCCACAGAGGAGCTAGCCGCCGTACTTGTCGGTGGTAAGTAAAGACCCAAGCCAGGAAGCGAGGCATTTGGCGGTCTTGCATGGGGCACGAAAGCGCCTTCATCGCCGTCAAGGACCGAGACATCTGAGCGTGGTAGCTCAGTGGCTGGCTCGAAACGAGGACGTGGCTCTATCCCCGGACTGTACTCCACGGGACCAAGAACGTTTTCGCTGAAGAGATCATCGACTTCGTCATTTTCGTTGCCAGAGTCTGTGTTTGTAGCGGCTGCGCCTAAAGCGTCTTGTGGCGGATTTCTAAAAGAAGCTTGAGAGGCCTCGGTCTCTTGTTCAAGAGCATCTGGCGCTTGATCCACAGTCTCTGCGGCTGTACCATCATCTTGATTAGCTGGCACAGGAGGACTCGCGTGGGGATCATTGCGTGACATCTCGTTGGCATGTTGCTGCAAGCTGCTGAGGATGCTACTGAGAATCGTCTGAGGAGCGGCGCCGCCTTGAGGCGCTGTTCCACCAACTTCGTTGTTGGGAGGTTGTTGAGGAGGACTCTGCGAGGAGTTCGACAGACGTTCGGGCGTTTCACGCTGCTGGCCCTGATCAGGTAACTCTTGTTGCGGCTCGTTCTCGGCAGGTAGCTGAGGAGAGCCCTGTGAGGAGCTCGACAGATAGCCTGGAGTCTCACTTTGCTGACGCGGATCAGGCAGTTCTTGCTGTGGCTCGTCTTCGGATGGCATTCGAGGCGGACTCCGAGATGGACTCGAGACATATCCTGGGGTTTCGCGGCCCTCAAGCTGATCAGATTGCTCTTCTTGTGGCTCATTTTCGGAGGGCAGGTGAGGAGGACTCTGCGAGGGACTCGATAGGTACCCGGGGGTTTCGCCCCGCTGAACTTGACCAGACAACTGTTGATCCGGATCCATGGTAGGGTTTGACTCAGCAGCAGCAACAGCCGGAACCTGAGGCTCTGACTGGGAGAGCTCGTCATCAGAGGGCACATGAGGTGGACTCTGGGCCGGACTCGGACGATACCCCGGCGTTTCGTCTCCTTGAACCTGATCAAACGAATGGTGCTCCCGTTCAGCCGCAACGTCAAGTTCGTCCGTCTTTTCCTCCTCGATCGTCTCGAGCCCCCTCGAAAACCTCACATCCTCCTTCCCCCCGTCCCCACCCTCAACTCCATCACCCGCCTCCACCTCTTCCAAAACCTCACCCTCTTCAACATCCCCTCCCACCCTTGCCTCCCCTCCTTCCGCACCAGCACGCTCCTCAAGCTTCTCAAAAGCCTCCCAGTCCATCTGCACCATCCTCATCCATTTCCGCACCTCCTCATACCGATCCGAAACCTCCCGAAACACGCCCAACAGCTCAGGGTCCTCTTCGTCCTTGCTCCGGTCCGGATCAGGCGGTGTGGAGTCGTCGTCGATGGCGCGACATAGAGTCTGCAGACGTTGTCGGTAGCGAGCTGCGATGTCGGCGTCTTGAGACGTTAGTTCGAAGGGATATTTGGTGTGGCGATTGAGGGCATCGCCATCTTCGGATTCAGGGTCGGTTTTTCCGTCCGACTCTGAGACTGAAGGTTCATTCGATTGGGCATTGTCTTTGTCCTTTGGCCGCGATGTCCCCTGATTGCCGTTTGTTGTGGAGTCTAAACGGCCCTTCGAATCCTTTCGGGGCTTTTGAGGGCCTGCTCCATCGTCGAGGGGAGCTACAGACTCTTTACGTGGCTTCTTCTTCGTCGCATTGTCCGTTACCGCGCCTCCACGAGCTTTCCTGCCCATTTTCGGCTTAAGGTCCTTCGGCGGTAGCGGTGGACCTTTCCCCCCTGAAGTCGCTCCGGCAGATTTGCCGGCCGGTGGCGGCCTTTTCGGGACCGCTGACTCGCCATCAGCCTTTGCTTTTTTCGCTTTTTGATTTTCGATCTGGAAGATCTTCAGTTAGTAAAAGAGACGTCTTTGCTCCAAAGGTCTGGTCGTCACCCACCCATTTGTCAAAATTCTTTGGCTTCTTCGTACCACCTGTCATGGAAGGCTTGTCGGTGGGCTGACTGGATTGGCCAGGTGTATTCTCTTCGTCTGTTTTCTTTTTGTTGGAGTCCTTTCCGGGCTCCTTTCCATAGATGTGGTTGAGATACCTAGACATGGTCGGCTCTATTGCTGCATTCAATGAAGCAAACACAGACTATGCATATGCATGCACCTTGCGCTTGGTAAAAATGATTGTGTCTGCATGTGCGAGAGGGCAAGCCTTGCGGGGTACACGTTCTTTGTTACATATCGTCGACTGCAGCTCCTTTGACGTCCTGGAATGTCTTTCAATGCACCGGAAGCGGAAAGCTTGTGTAGTCGAGGTGAAGCCTTTGTTAGCATACATATTTTGTGCGCAATATGTGCTGGAAACTGTAAAGCATGGCAATAAACAGTTCTTGAAGTAGTCAGTAATGCACAAGGCCTAAGGTCAGTCTTGCATGAGTTACATGCATGTGGGCAGAAAGGGCGGAGGTGACGGGGTGGCCAGCGGAGCTCCAGTTGCGACAAAGCTGAAGTATTGCATCATATATCGACGAGAAATGCATAAGTTGACTCTGGGCATACTCCGCCTTCATGAACAGACCAAGCTATGTGAGCAAAATCAAACCATACTACTAGCCAGGATGTTGGAATGCAGAATGCTGTCCTGGTCTCATGTGTTTCTTTTAATCCTGTTTTCGCGATGGACGATCATTTTCGTGATATGTACTATAGTACAATGACACTGAGGTAAACCAGAGTGCAAAGTGACTGTCGGCGGCGGCGCTCCCTTTGTGCTGAAAGCGGTGCTATGACCGGATGCGGAGATTCAGGCACGGCATCGCGCTGACTCGATTCGTGATATTTCATTTTGCGAGTATCAGGTAGTCCGAACTTCTGTATCGGTCCAAGTGATATACTGCAGCAATGGGAATGGTTTCAGTAGAGCGCCTGCCAGCGGTGGTTCTTACGGGTGTCATCTTGCTCGATCTGCTGATTTGTCTGCATGTAATGGGTCTAGTGATGGCATTTCGGGCCTCACTAGTCTAATAGAGACTGATTTGTCTTCGCTCCCCTTTCTTCTTCGCTTCTTGCTGGAACGCATCCTGGCCGATACGACCCAAACGATGTCGTGAAGTGGGAGGCGGAGCTGAAGTGGGCCCGCAGCTGTCAAAGCGTGTCAAGGCGGCGACTTCCATTAGCGTACCGGTCGCAGCGACAAATGAGATGCGCGAGCATGAATCGCGTCGCGTCCGGCGTCGACGTCAAACTTGCCCAAAACTTCTGTATCGGATATCCAGTGTCAGCAATTGCAATACTCTCGCCACTCACCGGCAAGCTCGCCAACCTCTGCCGACATGGCGATCACCATCTACCCTCCTGCGCCCGTCGGCCAGGCCCCTCGTCCCGGTCACGAGGCTGACAGCGACTCCGAAATGGACATCGACGACCTTCCCTCCGGCCACTCCCAAAGTAATACCATCATCACACCCGGCCAGACAGTGACCGACGACCCGCAATGGATGCGTGGGCACGGCACCTTCACCGAAGGCGACAGCATATCTATCCGCTCCACCCTCGCCGGCACCCTCCAGAAGACAAACAAGCTCCTCTCTGTCGTCCCGCTGCGCGCACGCTACACCCCGGAGATTGGCGATCTCGTCATAGGCCGGATCGTCGAAGTGCAGAGTCGGAGGTGGAAAGTCGATGTTGCTGCGCCACTGCTGGCAAATTTGATGCTGTCCAGTATTAACTTGCCGGGTGGAGCGCTGCGCAAGAGGACCTCGGTGGATGAGCTGAATATCCGCGCTTTCTTCGGTGAAGGCGAGCTCCTTGTTGCCGAGGTGCAAGCGCTTTTCCAAGACGGCAGTGCGTCGCTGCATACGCGGAGTCTGAAGTATGGCAAACTGCGGAACGGGTACTTCATGTCTGTCTCCGGCATGGGCGGCGGCGCAGGTGTAGTGCGTGCGAAGCGGCAGATCTTCACCATCCAGACATCACGTGGAGGCGGGGAGGTAGACGTGATCTTGGGTGTCAATGGGTACATTTGGATATGCAGGCACGTGCAGCAGGAGAAGACGGACGAGGTGGGCATCAACCGTCTTGAGGAGTCGGCTACACAGTCTATCTACAGCTCGCAGAATGACGAAATTTCTCCTGAGACGAGGAGGGAGATTGCTAAGGTCGCTGGGTGTATTAGAGCGCTTATGGAAGGCGGTGTCAAGGTTGATGAAGAGACTGTGAGACGGGCGTATGAGGCTGCGCTCGAGCTTGACGAGACGGAGGGCGAAAGTGAGTACCTTGCCGGCGAGAGGGCCGGAATGATTGTTGAGACCGTATTGGCGGGTGGCTGAACGCACTGCGAATGAATCACATTTGAAGATCATGCTGGGAGGCAGCGCTGTGCTTCCATCGAGCGGCTGAAGAATCATTCAACATCTCTAAGCCATCGCCTCACGGCCGGGGAATGGTACGACGAGGAGGTGAGTACCTTGGTCGTCTCCGCCTGCTTCATAAGCGTGCCCGGCGGCATTTTACGCAAAGGAGCGGCGCTGCATGTATCATCCGGTGCAGCTCTCCAGGATGACTACCACAGTACTGGCCACACGGTAGATATACCGTGTCGTAAATGGACGACATCACACTCCTCGAGTAGGCATGCCAGGTGAGCCTCAAAATGCTGGCGAAGGGCCAATTCTCGCAGCAACGAAACCCAGTTTGAACTGAGCCCTGCCACTCTCTTACATTACTGGGGCGTCGCGACTTGGGGGATGGTGGAGGAGCCTATCACTTGTGTGAGTTGGGATGTGTGTCATATCATTGCAGATGATGCCGCCGTTCCAACGTATGATGCCTCCGCGAAGGCGCCTTAAGTGTAGCAGGTGCAGCAGTCTGCAGACTCTTGGAGTGCTTGATAATAACTAGACGAAGAACCCACCTAGGAATTCTAGTCAGGCTATGGAACTTATCTCC
Source organism: Hortaea sp. C3G1500-4 (assembly GCA_022701445.1). Classification (NCBI taxonomy): domain Eukaryota; kingdom Fungi; phylum Ascomycota; class Dothideomycetes; order Mycosphaerellales; family Teratosphaeriaceae; genus Hortaea; species Hortaea sp. C3G1500-4. The sequence continues at coordinate 246,123 of JAJVDI010000008.1, read as the reverse complement.
GGCAATCGTCCCAGATGAAAGCTGCCGGCAGTTGCAATGAAGAGCTCCTTGTCGTTCACTTGACTCGCACGTGCTCTCACTTACGCGCATTAGAGAACCCAGTGAACTCTAATTCGACTTCACCGTACCAGAAAGAAGAAAGTTTGTTATCAGCGTCCTGCTGGAATTCCTAAAGGAGCGTTGCTCTAAACAAGCTCGCCAGCGGCCTTCACCTGCACGCTTGCCGCATTCTAGATCTCGTGAAACTCCAAACTCAATCCACTTGCGAATTGGTTGAGGACTGCATAGTCAGCGTCCTGCATGCAAGCTGACTGCAGAAACTCCAGGACTACTGACGGGGCGTGGCCTGATTCCCGCATCCTCGGCGTCGGCCCCGAACTCTGGATACAGCATTGAAGGGGCCGAAGAGCGTGCCACTTTCATCCGGCGGGGGCATCAAAGCTTCATTGTCGATCCCCGCATCAGTAACAGGTACAGAAGCTGGACGCTGCTGGGAAACGTGGGTAGTGTTACTTGCACATCTTTTGACCTTCAGCTCTTCGGAAATTCAATCGTGTCCTATAGATCTCCATTCGTTCTCATCCTTACTTAACTCGACCGACTTAAGGCCTCACAGCAGGGCAAGAACGCTTGTCCATGGCTCAGAACGTCCATGTGGCCGACTCAAGGCCTCTAGAGACAACAAACAGACCAGACGAATGGAAGATTGAACAGGGGCTCCATGGGGCTAAGATCCCATTCCTTGACCAAAGCGGAGACGTCACGGTCGAGATCCTCCCTAGAGAATGGCCCAAAGAATGGAAAGACGAAGAGGCAATCAAGGCGGTTGGAAATCGCGACGAGCTCTTTGCAGCTGAGCGTGATGGATGGAAAGGGTGCGTCGATATCATTCATCGATCTAGGCAGATCTTGTCGACTGACGAGGCATTTACCTTAGATATGTGGAATGGGAAATGTACCCCGAGAAGAAAGCGAAAGCCCATAAGATCCTCACCTCGCAGAACTTCCCACCGAACCCTGAGTTCCAACTGGGACCTATTCCCGGCACGAATCCCGTGCTGTCGGGGACGCACTGGAAAATGTGGCACGCCGCCATCGGTGGCGAGCTCACGACTGTTGCGGATGATTCATGGGCGACGGTGCTTCGTGAGAAACATCCGGAGATGCTCCACCTTCTGCAGTTCCGTGCGTAACCGTGGAATGCCTTAGCAGCTTTATCCAAACTGATTCATTTCCCTAGCGTACAACGGTGAGCCGCCAAAGCGGCTGACGACTGCCAAACCCATCACCTCGAACAATCTGCATTTCGTCAGAAACCATGGCGGTATCCCGATCATCGACGAGGAGAAGTTCTCATTTGATGTCGACGGCTTGGTAAACGAGCCGAAGAAGTTTACGATGAGGGATCTTATGGACGAGAACCACTTCCCTCGCGTGAAGAAGATGATTACGATGCAATGTTCTGGGACTCGACGCATTGAACAGATTGGTCTATACGCTGGCCAGGGCGATGAAGTCCCGCAGGCCCCTTGGTAGGGCATCCGACTTTTGCTGACCATTGATGAGCCGTTTGGAGGAGATTTGCTAATCAGCTATGTTCTCTTGTATAGGGCCGAGGGGGCTATTGGCACCGCCGAGTACGTTGGTGTAAGCTTGAAAAAGGTCATCAAGGCTTGTGGCGGCTTGAAAGATGGTGCGAAGCATCTTGAGTTCTACGGCGCTGATACTTATTTCAAAGACAACGAGGTAAGCGCCTACTGCTCATGTCCGCAGGGAAACCAGAGGGAGACTCATCAGCTGTGTCGCAGGTAATGAACTATGTCGTCAGCGTGCCCTGGTCGAAAGTGAAAGCCAACGAAGTCCTCCTCTGCTGGGAAATGAACGGCGAACGCCTGCCCGCCATCCACGGCTTCCCTTTGCGAGTGATGGTCATGGGCTACATCGGCGCCAGAGGAGTCAAATGGCTATACCGGGTCAAAGCGATCGAGATTCCCAGTCTTGCTCCCGTGCAGAGCAAGGAATACCTCTACTTCAACCAGCAGGTCGGCAAGCACAACCAGCGTCCCACCGACGGGATTCAGATCCAGGAGATGCCCGTCAGCTCCGCCATCATGTCGCCCTGGCAGACCCAAGTCGTCATCCACACCGGCAAGATCAATTGCAAAGGCTGGGCGTACTCAGGCGGGGGACGATGGCCCGAACGCGTCGAACTCTCCGCCGACGGCGGCTTCAGCTGGTACGCCGTGCCGCTCGAGAACCTCTCCTCCAAAGGCCGCTGGCGCTGGCGTACCTGGGAGATGGACCTCCCCTGCGACGTCGAAGGCTGGATCGAGATCGTCTGTCGCACATGGGACAACTCCCTTAATACCCAGCCGCTGAGCGTCCGGGCCGCGTGGAATTGGGGGTTGCATGTTACGAGCTCAGCCCACCGGGTCAAAGTCTACAGTATCAACAAGAAGAAGCCGCTCACGGCACATAAGCTTGAACTGTTCGAAAAGACGGGAAGTCCCCTCGCGCCGATCACGTGGCCGGAGGAATTCGTCACGCAGGGTTGGGACGAGTATAAGAGGTTCTGGGCCGAGCATGAGCCCCGGGATGTTGATGATTAGGAGGCTTGTGGCGCGGACGATATTCTTTGTTACGATCTTATGCCCAAGATCACTCTCTACTCTGCAGATCTGCGTACTGGCGGCCTCCAGTTGCTTGCAATGTACTCTGATTCGTATTCTATTTGCTGTGGTGGTGCACTTACAGATGTCGAGGCGACTGCAAAGTCTCCATGTCTCCGCATTTCCGCATCGCGGGCATGTAGCGCCACTCGAATGCACCTCATCCATTCGTTATTTGAAGGATAACTTTTGAATTGAAGTCGAAGACGGGCGGTAAGATTCTCGGCGAGGCTTCAAAGTTTCTCGGCCCCGGAAATCCAACTTCGTCCATTGCAGTAGGGTTCGGCTTGCCTACTTCTTATCAACCGCAGGTCATTGGTAAACTCTCGCATCTTCAACGGCGGGAAACACTCCCCGCTCACCCTAGTCCGTGGGAGGGTTTCGTATCAGGTAAGCCTGGAGAAACTTGTAGTAGCTCAGTACTATTGTCGAGGCGGCCGATAGAACGATTCATCCCTACGTAGCCGAGGACCTGTCGATCCAGACAGAACCAACCGGCGATGTTCAATAAGGGTTTGGGTAAGCATGCTTGCTAATGTGATGCTCATGTGACAAGTTTACCGTTCGCCTCACGAGTCGCTTAGTCCTACGGAAGTAGCCATTGTGAAGTTCGGCATGCAGCGGCCAGGTGGTATCACGTCGCGGCCCCGGCCTCCTCGTGCCTGTGTCCGATGTTCTGAAAGGAAACTCGGCTGCGATAAAGTCAGTCTTATTTTCCCCCAATACTCTCCCTAGTCCAAGTGAACTGAGAAGGGCTGACATCGACGACCGGTAGACTCGTCCGGTATGCAACAGATGTGCTCGCGCTGGTCTCAGCTGTCGCTATGCCCCCGACAACAATCGGCGAAGTGGCTCCAACTTTCGCATCATAGGTAAGGTCTGTCCGAAACGATGTCACGGGAGAAGGAGGAGTTAACACTGGAGAAGATGAGACGCAGAATGTTCGGAACCAGATGAGTCTACCTCGTAGACTTCATCAACTGGGCCATATGATTCTGCAGGGTGGTCAAGGTAAGTGAGGATCTTCGGCATCGGTCGCAATAACATATTGACTATTCAAAGAAGAAGACGAGCGGCATCAAGATCTTCTCTCTACTGATCTTGACGTTGATCATGGCAATGAGCCTGACCCAGGATACCTGCACCTTGGAGCACAGTCAAAATCGACCTATATTTCGCCTTCCCACTTTGCAAGCATTCGTCAAGAGGTTGGTCGTCCGGGAAGGTATCCACCTCACTGCTTGCTGAGTACTAACTCCTGTCTCAGATCTCCGAGATCAACAACCTACTTCGGCAGCAGAAGGGTTATACGGTACAGGATGTAACGCCCAATAGAACCAATTCGGCAGAGTCAACTTCGCAATCTGGCGATCCCACGAGTTCGAGAAGTCACCGACCTACATCCTCGTTTTCCCATGAACTAGACAGCGGCGTCTTTGCCAATGCCTGCTCGCAGCCCTGGACAGGAGTAAGCATACCTCTAGCCGACGAGAGTATTTCCAGGGCGAACCTCATTGATGCTGTCCCATCCAGTGAGGCATGCGAAGAGCTGCTTTGGGCTTATTTTCGAGGCTATCATACTATGAGACCACTTTTCAATGGACTCTCTTTCCTGGAAGAAGTGCAGGCATTCCAGCTCTGGCGCGAGGGCGCGAATCCGGATTACATACTAGGTCCGCATTTCCTTGCCCTCTACATGGCTGTGATCTTTGCGAGCTGTTGCGTCTCGCCTCGTGCGATGCTCCAGCGACACTTCGGCACAAGCCCTCGTGAGAGGCTGGCTCAGCAATACTATGATCTTGCGGTCAGTGCTATCCGGCTCGCCGAATTCCCTGCTTCGCCATCGCTGAGGACATTTGCTGCGTATATCATCATCGACTCGACGTGGCTCCGAGAAGAGCAACCCCTTCAGTGTTGCTCCCTCGTCGGGCTAGGATTCCGTGTTGCGCAGATGCTCGGCCTCCATCGTGAGCCGTCCCGTCTTGAAGGCGTGAAAGCTGTTGATGTCCAAGTAAGGCGACATCTTTGGTGGACGATTGTCGCACTTGACGCCCAAGTAGCATTGGCTAGCGGACTTCCGCCCATGATAGAGAGCAAGCTCTACCAAGTGAATGCTATTGACGAACGAGACGAAGTCGACGTTGCATCTTACCAGCAAGGCGGACAACCTCCGGGTCGTAAAACCATCCTAGGCATTTTTGTCGGAGGTCGATATGCCTTCTACCACCACACCAGCACCTTCCTCCGCCTAATCAACAATTATCAAGTCACCGAAGCAGACGTGGATAAAACACTGCAAATCACACACGAAATCCACCGGCAGATGGAAGACCATAAGAAGCACATCCTAGACCTCTCCCGCACGCTCCAAACCCCCGAGCACCAACCACCCTCAACACCTCCCTCCGCACCCTCCCACCAACAACTCCACCGCGCCCAATCTAATCGCCTGCTCGCCTTATTCGCCATCCGCGTGCTCACCATGCTTGCAGCGAAACCCTACGCAATTATGTACGGCCCCTTACGCAAACACAACCTCCTCGGATACCTCCAGCAAAAAGAACCCGAAGCCATCGACCGCATCCGACTCTTCCTGCATTCCTTCCTGAAGCTAGCACAAGACCAGCGCTTTCAGCCCTGGCACTGGTGCTGGCCTGGTCAGCATCAGCCTTTACATAGTATACTCGCGTTGATCACGGAGCTGGAAGAGCATCCCGAGGGGACGTGGGCGAGGGAAACGAGACGGTTGGTCGATCTCGGGTTGAGGATGTGCGCGGATGGAGAGGGGAAGGGCGGGGAGGTGTGCGAAGGGATTGTGTCGATGGAAGGGGAGGAGGTGGATTCGCGATCGGTGGGAACGGAAGGGGGAGTCGCAGGTGGCGAGGGGGTGTGGCGGTTTATCCGCCGCGCGAGGGACGATGTGTGGGAGAAGGCTGGGCTGGATTCGAGAATTCTGAATTGTCCCTCCAGTGTGGACGATCTATCCTTTTGCACCGACCCTTTGCTTTCTGAGGTCGAGCGGGAGGGGAATGCAGCGACGGGAGCACAGGTCGAAGGTGCCGCGCTGTCGGACTTTGATTTTCTTTCTCTTACGACTGGCACTTCGGCGGCAGACCGTTCAGTAAATGTGCATTCGGACTTCCCGCTCGACAGTTCTAACTGGCCCGAACCCAATGTTCCTACCGGATATAACGGATCCGAACTGGGCGGCTGGCTTCCTCGATGGAATGTCATTTGAAGGTCCAAGTGAATATAATCATGTCTTCCCCCAACAACCGTGACCGTAGTAAACGGCGAGCAGAAAGACAAGTGAAGGGGAAAGAGGAAAGGGGGAAACGCCAAAAGGATTGGGTTGTAGATAAAAGATAGAGATAAACCCCAAGCGTCCTGGCTTCCTTCCAAATTCCCAGAAGATTTTCCCAAAAACGGACACAGTCGCTTCGAAACCCCAGTATCCCTACAATGCACATCAGGAACGCCTCGGAGGCACCGTCCATATGCAAGTGGAAAAGAAAAAAAAGGATGGAAAATCAAGCGCTGCTTCTTTACATCACTTTACAGAGTTAGTAATAATTAAAAAGAAAAAAGAAAAGATGAGGTAAATATCTTAACCCGCAGCCAACAAATCCAGCACCCCAACCGTGGCGACCGCCTGGCCCGCCAAATCCGCCGCACTCCTCACCCTCCTCTGCACACGTCCCAGTAACCTGAGAACTTCCCTTGCAGACTCCTCATCGACATCCTCGTCCTCCTCATCACCACTGCTCCCATCCTGCCACTTGGCGAACTTCGGCGCATAGAGGTCTAAAAGGTTCCCGAGGACGAGAGTGCCGAGGCCGACGAAACGCGGGGAATTGATCTGTTTGAGGAGGAAGTGGAGGAGAGGGAGGAGGGCGTGCGGGGCACGGTTCGCGAGCGCGGTGCGCAGGGCGGAGCGATGGTGCAGGGCTGTGAGGCAGGTGAGGATGTCGTCTTTTGATACGCCTCCATCGTCGCTCCCGCCACTCTGTCCTTTGGAAGAAGATGATGGAGTCAAAACCAGATCTAAACTCCGTTTGTACTCCCCTTTCCTCAGACAGCTCTGCCAGGGTTTCAACTTCTTCGCTCGGCTCCGTTCGTTGCCTGTGATGACGATGTCGGCGCCTTCGCCACGGAAGTCCTTGCCCCGGTCTCGGGCTCGGATGCCTTGGCGGAGGTCGCGTTTCTTCTGTTTGCGTTCGTACTCGTCTGCCGTGCCTTCGAGGAGGGCCGCCATACGTTTTTCTTTCTCGCGAGATTTGGACTTTTCTGGGCCCGCAAGCCGGGTGCGGAGGGAGAGGAGGCCGGTTTGGAGGCCGACGGCTAGGTGGCGGTCGGTGGATTCTTTGCTTCCTCCAACTGATAAGGTGGTGGAGGATGTGGTGGTAGTAATGAGGGATAGAGAGAGGATAGGAGAAGGGTATTTGAATCCAGCAACGACTTCCCAGGATGTGGTATTGTGAACTTTGACGTGGCCGTCTAGACCAGCAGTGAGAAGGCGGGCGCCATTCTGAGAGGTGGAGAGAGCGGTGACGGTTTTCTGGTGGGACCGGATAATATGTTCGGCGCGGCCGGCGATGAGGTTGAGGATGGTGACTTCATTGCCTGCTGCGACTGCCACCATGGATGAGCTGAGGGGGAGAAGATCCTCGACGACGTCAGGGAATTTGAAGACCATGGTTGCGCGGTTGTTCGCGGCTTGTCGCGTATCCCATACCCGGACGGATTGGTCGTAGCTGCCAGTGACTACCATTCCATCCTGCCCCGGTAACCAGCATCCACACCGCACGTAATCCTCATGTCCAATGCCGGTCCATTTGGGTGTGTCCTCGGTCAGATCCCATACTCTCACCGTCCGATCATCGCTCGCGCTCATAAACTCCGTCAACACATTTGGGTTCCATCTCACCACCCGTACCGCAGTCTGATGGGCATCTTTCCCTCTCCACTGTCTCAGAATGGCCCTCGAACCCGTATCAAATGCCTGCATAACCCCACTATCACCCCCTGCGAGCAGAATGCGGCCATCCCGACGCAGCACTCCCGACCGTGCCGTGTCATCCACGCCAAACCGGCTGATAGTCTTGATCAATTTCCTCGTCTTGGTACTGTAAATCTGCACTCGGCCGCCACTCGTGACGACGAAGCTGTCCGGTTGCGGGCCAGTAGGATTATGTGCCGGAGTGGTGATCGATGTGACGCCGGCATTGTGTGGAGAGGGGAGAAGAAGCTGGTTCTTGAAGGTGCGCCAGTATGCTTGGTCGGCGGTGAGAGGAGCGGGCCCGGGTGCCGCTCGCAATGGCGGAAGAGGTTGGACTTCGGCCGCCATATAGTATCAGAGTCGCAATGCGGCTGCGACACCGGATATCCTGTTGCAGGGCGATCGCGAAAAGGTCGATGTATATGCCTTCAATCTGCGAAAGTGAGGACGAGTAGGATTCTTTGGAACTTTTTGGCGGATCTTGCCGCGATAACGGCACGGGAGTAGCCGGAGCTATGCATGTAGCCGAGACCTACGTCGACCACATACAACAGTCAGTGTATTGGTGAGTATAACTTCAATGCATTCACCACCTTCCGCCTGTTTTTTCTTTACAACATTAGCGTGATAGGCTTCCAAGTCGCCACCTGTCTTCCCTCCCCCCTCCGCTTCTCCGTCTCGGGCCCAGCAGCTGATAAATCCAAACTCAATCCCATCTCAATCAACCAACAGCGATGCCCAAAGCACGAGCAGGTGAGTATGTCCAAGTTTCATCCATGACAACTTCAGCTCTAAGTCCTGCGCCAGGCGTCTTGATCGAATGCGATCCCTCTATCAAAGCCATCATCATGAAGATCGACCGGGAACAGCAACATAGGATTGTGATGGAGGAGATAGACGACGAGCACGTCCTGATTCAGAATGATAAGCATGATGAGCTGAAGGAGTTATTGAAGAACGTAAGTTGATTCCCTCACATTGTTGTGCTTCTCACGCTCTTTTCATCCGCCTGATCAAATTCACGAGGCCTCCTGTGGCATCAAAATCTCGTTGAAAAATCGACCAAAAAGAAAAAAATCCAAAGAGAAGACATGGCTTTGCTGACACGGTACCTCCTTGCCTCTTGATATAGGCCCTGAAAGATACCGTCCGAGAAGCCGAAGACAGCTCCGAAAGCGACTAAGCAATGGGCAAGCAAAAGAAGAAAAAAAAAAAAAAAAAAAAGGGACGGCCGCCACCGCCACCTCCTTCAAGAGCACATATATCACCTGGCCAAGCTAGAGTATTCCTCGCCACTTTTCCCCTTGCCGGCAAAAGAAACGAACATAAACTGCACTCCCCAAACCAATACGCCTAGCCGCAGTCCTGGTACGGAACAAAATCCTCGTCAGGACTGGGTGTCCCTTTCCGTTAGCGGACCTCATGTCTTACCTCACTTATAAAAGATTCCCTAGCAAAAGGGCACCTAATACTTTGTCCCATGGCTCCGGCCACAGCTCGATGGGAAGTTCTCCTGCCTTTCGCGGTCTTTTTGCAGAATAAGAGAGATAGAGAGAGAATTAAAGTCGAAGAGTGGCAGGAAAAGGGGGAGAGGGGCGGAATAATGGGAGGCAACAACAAAACAGGGGTCAACTCTACGTACATCTCTTGCATAGGCCAACAGAAAAGTCCTGGTGAATGGGTCTGAGACTTCTGTCTTCGGCTGGGAAGAGGGTTGATTTGGATACAGTGTGAGGCGGGCGTCCTACCGTTTGAGTGAGCCGGAGCAGAGACGAGGAAAGGAATAAGCAATTCAGCGGCACAGATGGAATCAGAGGACAACAATAGAGATTCGAATTCCATATATGAATATTTTCAAGATCAATCGCTCTAGCTTCCACCTTTGCGCATTAAACTCGTTCTTTTCCCCAGGACAAAGGTTCCCTCACGCTTCCCTGGTGTAGACGTTAAAGCGGCACAGCGGCCCCATCCCCTCTCAAATCACTCCCCGCACTCCAAACCCCCATCCCCTTCCCACCATCCTCCAACCCATCAACCGACCACCTAATAAGCTGACCCCTACCAAACAGCCCCCTCTCCCAACCTTTAACGACCTGGACCTTATGCCCCAATTTCTTCAACCCCTCGACCGTAGACTCCGGGATGCTTTCCTCAAGATAAACCGTCATATCCATCACGTCACCCTCGTCCGGCATCCCGGCCCCGATGCACACGCGCGGCGCATCTAAGGCTTCCTGAGGGGAGAGGTTGAAGAGGAGTTGGTTGAGGAGGACTTGGATATGGCCCTGGGGCTGCATGAAGCCGCCCATGACGCCGTAGACGGAGTGGAGGGACTGGTCGGCGGCGTTGGTGACGAGGGCGGGGATGATGGTGTGGTAGGGGCGTTTGTTTTCGTGGAGGATGTTAGGGTGGTTGGCGGGTTGGAGGACGAAGTTGGCGGCGCGGTTTTGCAGCGTGAAGCCGCAGTTACGTGGGATGATGCCCGTGCCGAAGCCGGCGTAGTTGGAGTTGATGAAGGACATGCCGTTTCCGGAGGAGTCGGTCACGGCGAAGTAGACGGTGTCGGAGCTGCGGTGGGCGGGGGAGGGTTCGCCGTGGGTGAGTGGGGGATTGGCTTTGTTGGGTTTGAAGAGTTTGGCGCGTTCAGAGAGGTAGTCTGGGGAGATTAGGGAAGGAGTTGGGACCGAAGAGACCGAGGGGTCAGCGATGAACCAGTTTCCGTCTGCGAAGGCGATCCGGAGAGATTCAATGATGGCGTGGAGGTAGGCTGTGCTGTTGTGGTCTTCTGGGTTGAATTTGGGGATCTGAGAGGACTTTTCGAGTTGTTCGATTATGCCTAGAGCCATTAAAGCGATGATACCTTGGCCGTTAGGTGGATGTTCCCAGATGTCGACGCCTTCGGCACTGTTGTCTGACATGTGCTTGCCATGCTTAGCGGCGGAGTCGTGAGCTTTAAAGCGGAGACTAATGGGCTCAGTCTCTTCTGTGCCAGTTTCCATGTGAGCTTTGAGATCGTCCAGGGTGAGATGTCCACCTAGGTCGGAAGTAACTTTGATGAGTTCCTCAGCCACTGAGCCTGAGTAGAAACCGGCTTTGCCCTTCTCGCCAACAAGACGGAAGGTGTTCGCTAAAGTCGGATTCCTCATGATCTCGCCGGCCTTAGGTGCACGACATCCGTCCTTCGCCGAGGGGTCTTTCTTAAGCATCTCGGCATAATTGGGCGACGCAGCCTTCAAGCTGGCTTCCGCTTTATTCCACTGATCAATACATTAGCATAATAGTCCACGCACAGTTCTTATTATACCACTCATTGCAAACGGATTACAAAGTGGCACATTTACCGAGAATCCCAGAAAAAAATAGCGAAGAAATCTGGCATTTCCTCTGAAGGAGTAAAGATGTAAGAACACCCAGGAGAAAAAAAGTGAAGACTCACATAAAACCCCATACACTCACTAACCGGGAACCCCCTCTCGCCCAACTCCACCGCCGGCGCCAAAATCTCCGCCAAACTGACCTTCCCACTCCCAAACTTCTCCACCGTATCCACCCAGCCCGCCGCGGCGCCCGGGACGGAAACAGCATGCACACTATCGAGGGGGATCTTCCCCTGCTCGCCCTCCTTGACCCCCAAACTCCGGCGCACATTCTGCAACGTGCAATTCTTCCCGCTCCGGCCGCTACCGTTCAGGCTCCGGACTTGCTTGGTCGCGGCGTCGTAGAAGAGACAGAACATGTCGCCGCCGATGCCCGTGGAGCCCGGCTCGGTCATGTTGAGCCCGGCGGCCACGGCTACGGCGGCGTCGGCGCAGTTGCCGCCTTTGCGGAGGATCTCGAGGCCGCATTGTGCGGCGAGCGGTTGCGTGCAGGCGACGATGGCTTTGGTGCTGTGGACGGTGGAGCGGCGGGAGGGGAAGGCGGCGAAGGGGGGTTGGGGGGAGGGGAAGGTGGAGGTTGGGTTGAGAGGCATGGTGGGTGGTGATCGGGGTGGTGAGGGTGGTGGGCGCGTGGTGTCAAAAAGGGTGGGAGGAGGTCCAGGTGGGGTGTACGGAAAGCGAGTAGGACGAGGTCAGGAAAGAGCGAGCGGAGATGTACTTGCCAGATATCTTTCTACAGTGCTCGGGCGAGTACATAGGTATGTAGTCATGGGCCGGAGCGGCTGCTGCGGCGTATACAGCCGTGAGAGGGGAGGTGGCTCACGGTTAGGAGGAAGGTGGGCTGTTCCAATGCGTGAAAGCATGACGAAAGAGGAAGGTGGGATGCCCATACTCCGCCGAGCTCGGCCAACTGCTCGGCTTATCGCGGTGGAGCGATAGCCGAGACATAATAGGAGGAGGGGGATTGCTTCACTGCCATGTATACAGTCCGGCCACTATTCAGGATAAAGGCAAAGAGAATGAGAGGTGGTGATAGATGTTAAGTGCTAATCAATCAATCCTATTGCATATTGATGACTCGGTCCTAAGCTGCCGAAGAGATTAAAAACACATGGTAAATCCTGATCCATATAATCACCATATTGAATGTAAACCGAAAGTCCGACGATCGATCACCGTGTAATTGAATTTCCCCCTGATGCAGCTTTCACAACCCTCTGTAATAATAATCCAGAGTCCCCCGAACCGAGCATTGAGCATCGATAGACCTGAATCGAACAAAGCGAGACCCCCCTCCCATTCCCCTTTACAAACGCCACTCCCGATTCCCCTAACCACCACCGCCACCTCGTCAAGCGGTCTCCTCATGCAAATACGTACACCCGTCCCCCTTCATACACCGGCCCTCCTGCCAATACTTGCACACCTTGGTCTTGAAGAATTTGTTCTTATCGCCCTGGTCCCTCCAGCGCTTCTGCTGTTGCGGGGGCTCACTGCCATTGCCGCTACCACCGCCACCACCGGACTGTTGCTGCTGCTGGTGGTTCTGAAAGCCGCCGGCAGCAGAGTTGTACATTGGCATCGTCGAGGAAGACGCGCCCGGCTGCTGTTGGGAAGTAAGGTTCTGGCTGTTCATTGCAGCGAGGATGGCGGTGAGGTCGATGTGCTGTCCGCTGTCAACGGCTTGGGGTTGTGGTTGCTGGAATGGCTGTTGTTGAGGTTGCTGAGTAGGAGGAGCAGCAGCAGCGCCGATTTGGTTGAGGGGTGGTGCCTGTTGAGGTTGACTTTGTTGTTGTGGAAGCACGTTCTGGAGGTTACTGAGCAAGCTTTGAAGGTCGAACTGCGGAGCGGCTTGCTGCGGCGGTGGCGGGGCCTGTGCGTGAGCCGGCGGCGTTTGAGACTGCGGCGGTTGCTGCTGCCGGGAAGCGAAATACTGCGCCAAGCTGTAGCCCGGCTGGGCCTGCTGCGAGTAGGGCTGCGCAGTTCCTGAGGCCTTCTTCTGCCTTGCACGCTCCAGATACTGGGTCTCGGGCATCCCAAAGTCCTTGCGCTCAATGACCGTCTCCTCCCCGTTGTATGGATTAGCCGGCTCGCTTGGGTCAGGTGGGATGTCCTTCTCGTCGGTGTAGAAGACGATAAGAGTATTAGCTTCATACTGCTCCCTGGCCGCACGCTCCGACGACTCCGGCTCCAGCTCGCCACCGAATTTGATGTAATTTCTCTGGCGATCTTCGGCGTCGATATCGCTTAAGTCAATGGGCAAGGGCTCTTTGAACTCGATAAGAGACTGCTCTTTGCCTTCCTCCTTGTCCCCATCGTCGTCCTCTTCATCAACGTCCATTTGATCTTGATGCTGTTTCAGGGCACGTCCTTCGCCACCAGCGTCCGAGACATCACGCATCTGACTGTCTTCATGACCAAGCTCTTCCTCGGGATCGTGCGTGAAATATCGAACTTGCACCAGATCCTCACTATCAGCGAAACGTACATGTAGCTGACGTCTGGCCTCCTTGCGAAGTCGCTTGGCTTTCTGCTCTGGCGTCTCCGGTGGTGCTTCCTTCTCCGGTTTCGGTGCCGGCTTCTCTTCCTTAGGCTTTGAAAGATTGGCCATGGTTTCGGCGAATGAGAATGTAGACGCGGGCTTGGCTGTCGATGTGGTTGATGATGTGGTCCGCTTCTCCGCCGGCTTTGCGCCAGTAGCTTGGGCAGGAGCACCCGTCTTGATAGAGGTACCAGGCTTCTTGGCCGACTGCAACGTGGAGAAGAAGTTCGATGGTTTGGCAGTGACTTGCTTCGTCTTCGTTGCCGGTGCTGCCGAAGTCGTCGCTGGCTTCGCAGCATCGCCCGTTGTGCTACTTTTCTTGACGGTCGTGACTCCATTCAACTTTGGTGCACCCGACGCACCATTCGGTTTCGGCGCACCCAAAGCCATCTTCTTTTGTGCTCCACCATCCCCTGCTGTGCTTGCGGACCGCTTGATGCCAGCAACGGGCTCCGGCTCAGCCTTCTTCTGCGGCGGCGAAGCCGATGCTGTCTTTGCATCCGTTGTGGGCTTCGATGGCGGAGCATTCGCAGCCTTCTCCTTCTCTTTAGTCGCATTCGCCGCATTTGCCGTGATGCGTTTGGCGTAGCCAGCTGTCTTGGCATCGCCCATCTTGACATACCGTGGCAGCACTTTGACAAGATGCGTCTTCTCAAGCGTCGCATTACTCAACGTCGTAAACAGCGCCAGCAGTTCTAGAATAGCACGAGACAGCTGACCGTTCAGATCTTCGGCCTTGAAACGGTCGAGTAGGAACTGATAGCATACAAAGATAAGGGAAGCATTTTCACCCATCAGCTCCACAATGCTACGATGCCCGTGCTTGAGAGCGGTCTTGAGCGCAGTTTCCATCATGTCACGCTGGTCCTTCACTCTGCTTTTCAACAGTGGAAGTTCTCCAACCTTTTTCTTCTCCTCTGCTTGCTGCAGAGCCGATGAGTCAGTCTTCCAGCGGTCACGGATAGTCTTCACAACTTCCCAGAACTCTCCCATGCCCTTCTTGATCTGCTCTCCGCCCACTGCCTTTCGCTTCGGTCTCCACAACGCCTTGATCGTGTCATATTCAACAGCTTCCCTGATGCCTTCGGGGCGTCTACTTGGGAGTGGTGAGCCTTCCTGTTCCTCGTCTGAGGTGTAAGATGAATCGTCATCGTCAGAGGACTCCTCACTGCTAGAGGTCTCACCCTCATATTTGATCTGCGGGCTTCCGGGTCCCTTCATACCGGCAACACCACTCATCGCCCCCTGCTTCTTCACAGACTTCTTGCCAATCCTGGCAAGGAGAGACGCATCACTCCCGGCAAGCTTGCGCAATTCGTTCTTCGGTTTGCGTGGCACAAAAGCTGGGAGGCTGGTCGTGCGGTTGGCTGGCCATTCTAGCGGTTGCCGTCCAATGTTGACGAAAGCTCCCATACGCTCCGAATTAGTAGCACGAGCCATATCATCGTAGCTGACAGTGCTAAAAAGCTCATCATCGTGGCCCTTTGGTATCGATGTAACCAGAGCTTGCTGATTGACGTTTGCAGGCGGGGGTGGCCGCGCGACGACAGGCCTTGAGAAAGCATTTTGCGCGTAATTAAGCGCAGTATAGTTGTTGGTAGGTGTGGATGATGGCCGCGCCTGCTGCTGCTGCTGCTGCTGTTGCTGTTGTTGCAATGCCTGGGGAGCGATGGTGCTTAGAGTCTGGGGTGTCGGATTGGCGTATGCGGCATAACTTCCACCAAAGCCTGGGTTGGGATTCGACGCGTGGAACAATGCCGGGTCGTATTGCGCCTGTGGAAATTGTTGCGGTGTCCGTTGCTGCGTCGGGAAGCCGCCATATGGACTTTGGTGAAAGGGCGCCGGACTATTGGACATGCCACGAGCAAAGGCATATTGCGCTATTTGCGGATTGCTGTTTCCGGCGGCGGTCGGTATATGGTCTGCGTTGCTTTGCCATGTCGTTGGCAATGCAGGCTGACCACGTGACTGGTTGAAGCCTGGGCCGGCATTGAGATCCCAATTGGAATTATTGAAAGATTGATCGGAGCCATTTAGGAAATCATTGTTATATGCATGATACTGCTGGCCATCTCCGAACAGAGTGTCGAAGCCATTGTTGTTCTGTGGCAACTGATGATCCATAGCGACGACAGCCCTCCAAAGCGAGCCTGCACCTCACCAGCAAGCTTGCCAAGTGTCTAATATGGTCCGTGCACGCCTCGGCTGAAGGTGCCGTAGCCGGGGGCACAAAGAGCTTGCGGGCAAAGTTCTATGAAGGATGAGCGCGCCTTTCCGGGCGTTTGCAGCCGTGAAACAGGTCGCGGGAGGTGTTTGAAATGGGTTTGCGCGCGCGCTGCTATTATTCCGAGTGTCCGTAGCTGTGAAGGAAGACTGCAGACAGGGCGGCGAGACTTCCCGTAGTAAGCTTGTCTCGTTTAATGTCACTTAAGCCGACCCCCCGACCAATACTCGCTGGTTCAGTAGTACCACCTCCTCCTCCGGTCTGCGAGACGTACAGCAGGGACTTTGAAAAGTTGCCGCGGACGGGCGGAGGCAGGTGCTCAGAAGAGTACGAGTTTCAATGTGCTTGAGCGGCAATGGAACGAGGCCGTGAGCGCTCACACTGCAGGTCAACTACCACGCGTCACTTTGCCCGTGACGGTCGCAATTTGCACCGAGTTGAAGTACCTCTGTTCACAGCGAAATCACAGTTTCCCAAACGCCTCAGCCTCGCCGCCAAACTCTCACTCACGGGTCAGCAGCAGGAAATGCAGGGTGATGAAAGGGAGCGGATGGGTTTGATCACCCGATGGTGGTGTTGATGTCGTGGAAGAGGAGGGCAGGCGTGGTGGTTGGAAGTCGTCGCAGAAGCGGAGTCACGCGGCGGCTAAGTCAGCAAGCACGGACAGCCGATTGCCTCAGGCCAGGCACCAGTCGCCCAGCTCGGCAATAGCCAATGGGAACCTGATCCTTGGATTGGGAAGCAACAGCTGGACGTGAAAGGAAGAATACGTGGCGGTGGCGAAGTGAACGAAGGCATCTGTATGCGGGCGTCCTTGATGAGATAGGCTATAACGACGGCTGCTTGACAGCCCGAATAATCAACCATGTCTTCTTACCAATCACTCCGAGACCGCCAAGTAGGTCCGTATCCCTATTAGCATTCACTACAAACCCATGCTGACTAGCTCAGCCTCCATCAAGCGCATCCTCAACCTCAACCATACCGTCGAAGATAACGATGACGAGCAAGCATCGGGCGGGCTCCTCCCGCAATCCACACCCATCTTGAACGATGACGGCGAACCTATATGGAAGGTCTTAGTATTTGACAATTTGGGAAGAGACGTGATCAGCAGCGTATTGCGGGTGAAGGACTTGCGAGGATGGGGAATCACAATACACCTGTAGGTGGCAGATGTCAACCCCAACAGCAGCATTGGGTCTCGTGCTGAGGGACAAGCAGCATGTCGCTGACAGCCTTGTGTCAGAAACATCAACCAGCAACGCCATGCGATTCCAGATGTGCCGGTGCTGTACCTCCTTGAACCGACCGCGAGCAATTTGGAGCGCATCACACAGGACTTGCAGAAGGGTCTGTATTCGCCGGCATACATCAACTTTCTGTCCTCCATACCGAGGCCACTTCTCGAGGACTTTGCTACCCAGACTGCGCAGTCAGGTACCTCGGAACATATCTCTCAAGTATTTGATCAATACTTGAATTTCATCGTCAGCGAACCAAACCTATTCAGCTTGGGAATGGGGAACGAGACGTACTGGACGATGAATTCCGCACAGACGAGCGACGATGACATTGATGCGAACGTTGACCGCATTGTCAGCGGTCTCTTTAGCGTAGCGGTAACTATGGGTGAGTTGTAATAGCTGTCAATGCCTAGAGCCGAAAGTTGACAGCAGGAACAGGCTCGATACCCATTATCCGATGTCCTAAGGGTGGCGCTGCGGAAATGATTGCTGCGAAGCTCGACCGGAAACTGCGTGACCACATTCTAAATGCCAAAGACAACCTATTCTCCGGCACCAAAACTGCGGCAGGCGCTAGCACACCAGCTTCAAGACCTGTCCTCGTCATTGTTGACCGGAATGTGGATCTTGTGCCTATGCTGTCGCATTCGTGGACCTATCAGTCACTGATATGCGATGTACTCAGCATGCATCTTAACAGAATTACTGTTGAAGCTCCCGTTGACGAAGAAGACCCGAGCAAAGGCTCGTCCAAAAAGTCCTATGACTTGACTTCAAACGACTTTTTCTGGAACAAGAACGCAGGCGTGCCATTCCCACAAGTGGCGGAAGACATCGATGTGGAGCTTAAGCGTTACACAGATGATGCAGCGGAAGTCACGAAGAAGACGGGTGCGAACTCCATTGAGGACTTGCAGAATGACACCGGTGCCTCAGCACAGCATCTGAAAGCTGCCATCACCCTCCTGCCGGAGCTCCGTGAGCGCAAGGCTCTCCTCGACATGCACATGAACATTTTAAGTGCTCTTCTGAAAGGCATCAAAGATCGCCAGCTAGATAACTACTTCCAGCTTGAAGAAGACATCAAGAAGCAAACCAAAGCCCAAATGCTCGAACTGCTCAACGACTCCGACAAAGGCAAAGAGCCCCTTGACAAGCTCCGCCTCTTCATCATCTGGTTCCTCAGCACGGAGCAAGACGTCTCCCGCGCGGAAATGGAGCGTTTCGAGGAAGCGCTCAAGAAGACCGGCGTCGACACATTCCCGGTGACCTACATCCGCAAGGTCCGCGAGATCACTCGCATGACGATGATTTCGTCAGCCCCGCAACAACCGTCCCAGCAATCGTCGGCGTCCAACGACCTCTTCCGCGGTTTCACCTCCATCTCTTCCCGTCTCACCGACCGCTTCAAGGAAGCAGGCATCGGCGCCAACTTCGACAATCTCATCTCCGGCGTCAAGAACTTCCTCCCCGCCAATAAGGACCTCACCCTGACCAAGATCACCGAGTCCCTGATGGATCCCCAGAACGCTTCCACCAGCGCCCTGCAGAAGACAGAAGGCTTCTTGTATTTCGATCCGCGGTCCGCGAACGCAAGGGGCACTATGCCGCCAAGCGCGAAGGATGCCCGGTCGGGAAATTCATCGCAGTCTAGGGGTATCGAGGCTTCCTTTGGTCAGAAACGGCAGGGGTTTAGCGAGGCGATTGTTTTCACCGTCGGCGGGGGCAGTATGGATGAGTATGGGAATTTGCAGGACTGGGCTAAGAGGACGAGTGGTGGAGGCAGCGGTGGAGGGGCAGGTGGTAGTGGTGCTGCTGGTGCAGTGGGCAAGAAGCGGGTTATCTATGGCAGTACGGAGCTGGTGAATGCCGGGAGCTTTTTGAAGGAGCTTGCGCGTTTGGGCTCGGAGGCGTAGAGGAGAGGTTTTCTATGTATTTGCAATCGGACGACGTGATGTAGGAACTTTAAAAGGTCATTTGAAGTGTCATATTTTTGCAATGAATTGAAATTTCCATCATTACTCCAGTCTTTCACATCGGACTGCATACCTACACAGTAGTATGTACTATATGTTGCCCTTCTACTGCCTTGGGCCGCTTCGTCATCTGGCGGGTATTTCCGAGAAGCCGACTCCGATATCGTGGGAGGACATCGATGGAGGGGCGAAGTTGCAAGTGAATCAGCAAGTCACCTATCTAATCCTTCCCATTCACTTCCACCTTTCCACCATCCTTGACGGCTACGCGACACATAAAGACATTTCGATTCAACACCCGAACATTCCTCATCTTTTCTGAAGCCTCTCGTCGATTGTCGCTTTCCTCTACCAGCTTCGCGCCAACGAGCGCCTAACGAGTCGCCCAAGATGTTGAAGATATGGAGTATGAAGCAGCAGCAGCAGAAGAATGAGGCCGCCTCGGGCCAGTCGAAGAAGAAGAAGGTGACGGCGGCCCAGTTGCGGGTGCAGAAAGGTACACATGATCCATACAACCCCTACTCTCTTCCCCATCCTTCCCCATGCCTGGCCAACCCACTAACCGAAACCCCCAACAGACCTCTCAGAGCTCGCCCTCCCCGCAACCATGTCCACGCACTTCCCCAATCCCGACGACATCCTCAACTTCACCCTCACCCTGCAACCGGACGAAGGCCTCTACAAATCGGGTCTCTTCACCTTCACCTTCACCATCTCGCAATCCTTCCCCCACGAGCCGCCCAAAGTCAAATGCAAAGAGAAAATCTACCACCCCAACATCGATCTGGAAGGGAACGTGTGCCTCAACATCCTCCGCGAGGACTGGAAACCGGTTCTCAATTTGAACGCGGTGGTTGTCGGGTTGCAGTTTTTGTTCCTGGAGCCTAATGCGAGTGATCCGTTGAATAAGGAGGCCGCGAATGATCTCATGACGGATCGGGATCGGTTCCGGAGGAATGTGAGGACGAGTATGGGTGGCGGGACGGTTATGAAGGAGTCGTTTGATCGGGTTATTCAGTAGGATAGGGAATCTACGGGGTCGCGATGCCGATGAGAGTGGAATTTACGGGTTGAGAAGATAGGCGGTGGGAAGAGAGGGACGTTGGAGAGGCTCATCTTGCTGGGTGGCTGGCTGAAAATTACAAGGCTGTGTATCATGGGATTCGGCCGAAGACGAAGGGTGCATCAGGGGGGTTCGGGAAGTCACTCGCACTTGCTGATGGAGTGGCAAAAGCGTCAGCAGCGCTCAAGATCGGAGAAAAGAAGGAGATAGCGCATGGGGAGGATGGGGAGTAAGTTACAAGAAAGCGTACGACGGGACGACGGAAATCGGAAGACAAGAACACTTCGCAAACGACGGCGTCTGTCTGCAACCTCGAGCATTTCCTCTTGACATTCTAGCAGAGAGGTAACGCTCTTGCTTCTGCTTTCTTGCATAGCGGGTGGAGGATCGAGTGAAGAAGAAAGGCGTTTGCTCGGTAGCAGTCTCAGTAGTTAGAGCATCTTTATTCCTCTTTATTGTCTTACCCCTTCAGATATAGATCTATACCATACCATTCAACGCTACGGTTTCGATGGAAAAAAATTCTGGACATTCGATCTTTCTCAAATTGAAGGTACGGTGGTAGAAGAGCTACGTGGAGGATTGATTTTCCTAAAAGCAATCCCTCCTCCACCTGTCCTCTCGCTGCTCCCCTGATCTTCCCCCCCTCACTCACGACCCCACGGGGAACCCGATTCCCAGACTCAACGCCGGCTCCTCGACGTTATGGTGCTGGTAGCTCAGCACGCCGACGCCACCGGGCTCCATCATTAGGCTCAGCGGGAACGACAACTCGTAGCCCAGCCAGCGCTTGGCGAAGGCCCGGGTCAAATGGCCGTGCGCGACGAGGATGATGTCTTTGGGCTCGCTGTCGGTCATGTGAGGGGCTTGCAGCTGCTTGATTTGTGCGATGAGGGCGTCGATGCGGGAGGTGACTTGGGCGGCGGATCTGTTTGGGTTGGTGGTGAGGGGTTAGTTGAGTCTGTTCGGAGGAATTCTCTTTTTCTTTTTCTCCCTTTTTGATTGGGAGTTTTTTTTTTTTTTTCTTTTTAGCAGGGGTTGAAGGGAGGTAGGAACGTACTCGCCGTCTTCACAGCCGTCACGCCAAATATCCCATTCCCGATCCTGGTCGAGGCCATGGGACTTGCGAAGTTCGCGGATCGCCGTCGTTTTCATCCCTTCGTACTGACTATAGACCAGAAAATCGTTCGTTCCGAGTTAGCTAATCATTTCTCTCCTCAAATTCTCCCCATAAAACAGTCATTTCCCTTTCCCGAATTTCAGGACGAACGCACCCATAATCCCACTCGGCCAGACTCTCCGTCGTCTCAAAGCCCTCCTTGCTCCCAGAGAGCAACTCGTACGTCCTCACTGCTCGCTTCCGCGGCGAGACGAAAACTTTGGCCACCTTGGCCGGGTCAATCAGTCGCCCTGACCCGTACATGAATTTCGCCGTGCTGGCTACTTGTTCCTCGCCGTGTGCCGTCAGTGGGATGTCGGTCTTCCCGGTGTACTGTCCGGACATGGACCATTCGGTTTCGCCATGGCGGATGAGGAATACCCGCGGGGTGGAGGCGTCTTTGTCGGGCATTTTTTTTTATATGAATATTCTTTTTCTATTTGTCTGTAGGTGGGCAAATTTTGAACGGGAAGAACAGGATGAAAGTTGTATGTATTGAAACAGGTGTGTAGAAGTCAATTGGTATAGGAAGTTGGCTACTTATTTCGTGCTTTCTGTTGAGAAGAATCCGTGGTTTTAGCGTCGAAGTCGGCTGGACCAGGTATATCTCTGTTCGTCTCTTCTGATCTACCGTGTTCTTTGCTATGCTGCTATTGCTCTGGCTACCGTCTGTCAATTGCTTTGCCAAAACTCTGAAACGTTGCCATCACCTCCCGTAGACGGTTTCAATAGATCAAGAGCAAGATGTGGACGATAATAAGATCCGTGAATGACGCACGAGACCGCGGCGACTAGCGCCCGCATTGGACTGCTTCTCCACAGTACTACAGTAATCCAGACCCCATGTCTGCCTTCATACATTCCATCGCATCTCCTGAATAATACAATATCATAATCAGTCTGCAGGTGAGTCAGACCGGCTACTGTGTTATACTGTACCACGCTCGCTGCCGGTCTACCGTTCTGGGCTGGACTCTGCTCCTTCCTAGAAAAGGAAATCTCCAGCGACACTGCGGAAGAGCTGTCTTCATGCCTATATCTCGCCATTGAACCTCCAACCTGGCCACCATCTTGCTCGCATAGCACCAAAGTGAAGAAGAACAATTGAGACCTGGTTACCTTTGGTTTTCTCCTCAGTCATGGATCTCTCCTTCCTCCAGAACGTCTTCGGGGAAGCCCGTGACACCTACGTCGGCCTCGGCAGGAAGATGTGGCGTGACCTTGGACAGGTATATGAAGACGCAAAGAACTTTGACCCTTATAACGTGGACTGGAACAATGTCAATTGGACCGCAGTCTTCATGTTTTCCGTGGTCATCGGCTTCATCCTGATCATCATCATCGCCAATCTTCTCCCCGAATCCGAAGCTCCAGGAGTTCAGGATGGGAACACGGCTACAGGAGACCCTAATGGTGTGGTCCGGAGGGAAGGCGATCCGCCTATTCCGCCCCCAACCGAGATTGTCAGTCTACGCGTCTATCCCATCAAATCTTGCCGTGGCTTCGAAATCGATGGGACTAGATTACGTCCCTCCGGTCTAACGCTGGACCGAAACTGGATGTTCATTTCCAAATCCGACCGGAAATTCCTCACCATCCGCTCCGATCCCTCGATGACTCTCATCGATACTGCCGTCATCGAAAGCACAGCCAAATCCAACAAAGGCGAACAGCTCCTCTCCATCTCCATCCGCAACAACGACAAGCCCGAGGAGAAACCCCAATCCGTCGCCGTCCCCGCCTTCCCCACCAAAGCCTGGCTGGAGTCCAACACGACCCTCTCCAAGGTCGAAATCTGGGAACAAGAAACCGACGCATGGGAATATGGACCCGAGATCAACGCCCCCTTCACCGCCTTCTTCGGCAAAGACGTCGCACTAGTTTACAAAGGCCCCACGAACCGCCTCTGCCGCGTAAACGGCAGCAAAGAGCTCTACGGCGCCGAAACCCCGCACCACTTCGCCGACGTCATGAGCCTCCAAATCGCCTCGGAAGCCTCGCTCGCGGACCTCAACCGCCGTCTCGCCGCCGAAGCGTCAACCAAACCCGCCTTCGAACCCCTCACCATCGAGCGTTTCCGCCCCAACATCATCGTCCGCGGCCGCGCCTCCCACCCCTGGGAAGAAGACACCTGGAAAAGAATCCGGATCACGACCGTGCTCCCCGCCGAAGAAGCCCTCTACAAAATCGATCTCGACGCCGTCGCGCGCTGCGCCCGGTGTCAAGTCCCCAACGTCGACCCGGACACGGCGGCCAAGCATCCGCGCCAGCCATGGGAGGAACTGATGCGCTTCCGCCGTGTGGATAAGGGGGGTGCGGCCAAGTGGAAACCGTGTTTTGGCATGTTGTGTATTCCCAAGAATGGGGGGAAAGTGGCTGTGGGCGGGAAGGTGGAGGTGTTGGAGACCACGGACAAGCATTTGTATGATACGGCGCCGTTTTCGGATTTGTAGGGGTATGGAATTTGGGTGGGGAGGGAGAGAGGCGGGGGCGAAGGGGGGTTGGTTGGGATCCTTTTTCGCAATTCCTTTGTTTTTTTGTTGGTTTGCTTTCTCTTTGGATACAAGGGGGGTTGATATGTGTTCATAGCGGGCTTTTGGGTAGGGTGGGAGGAGGTAGAGTGCGAAGGAGAGAACAGTGCGTTTTCTTTTTTTGTTTCTGTGAGAGAGGGTGGCAGAGGGGGATTCAGGACACGGGAATGAGGATGTCAATCTGGAATCATTGGCTTTTCAGCAGCGTTGGAATTTGTAGATGTCCGTGCTAGAAGAACCCAAGCAAGTTACTTTGAAGAGAGCGATCGAGCGGTCTTGTGTCATCGGCCGCAAATGTGTAGAATCTTAATGTACATCTATCCCAAAGTCTGAAAAAGGAGGAACTCATTCTATCCGTCTCTGCTATCGGCTCTTCAGGCTCAGAAATCGATATGTCACAGAAAACCGCGTATACCTAAGTAGTGAAAACCCCAAAAAGAAGAAATTAGAAAGAAAATCCGAGGAACGGGAAATTTACATCTCAACCCGGAACATTCTCAGCCACTTTCTCCCCATCTATCCCCACCACTCCCCCCGCCCGCTCCTCCACCCTTTCCGGTTTCGCAAACAACTTCCCAATCGCCTCCATCGTCGTATTCCCTCCCGAAAGAACAACCCCAACATTCCACCCTTCCTCCCCTCCCTCCCTCTCCACCATCCGTCGGAACCCCTCATGGTACAACACGACCGCCAACCCGACGGCAGCCGAGGGCTCGATGAACACCTTCATCCGCTCGAGCGCGAGCCGCATCGCGGCTTTGATCTGCTCCTCACTCACACTATAGATCCCCGCCAATTTTTCCGGGTCGCTGATGATGGACCAAGGGATTTCGCCCACGGGCGTCCGGAGGCCGTCGGCGATCGTGAGCGTTTTGACTTGGGGGATTCGCTGGCCGGATGCGAGACCTCTTTCCGCGTCGTTGGCGCCTTCGAACGAGGGTTCGGCGCCGAAGACCCGGATCCCCGTCCCGTGCAGCGCGGTGCAGATCCCGGATAGCATGCCGCCGCCGCCTATAGGGGCTATGACTGCGTCTAGGCCTTTCTTCTTCTTGCTGCCTTCTCCTGCTCCCGCGAGGGTGGCGGAGCCCTGCAGGATCTCCATCGCTTGCTCCTCGAGCTCTAGAGCCTGCGTGCCTGCTCCGAGGATGATGTCCGGGTGGTCGTACGGCGGGATCAGCGTGGCGCCCGTGCGATCGATAATCCCCTGCGTCACCTTCTCGCGCTCGTCGCTCGTGCTGCCGGAGAAGACGACCTCTGCGCCGTGGCTTTTCGTGCCTGCGATCTTGCTCGGCGTGCTGATCGTCGGCATCACGATGTGGGCGGGGACGGCGAATGTCTTGGCTGCGAAGGCAAGCGCCTGCGCATGGTTCCCGCTGCTGTGGGTGACGACGCCGCGGGCCCGGACGGATTCGATGCCGTTTTCTTCGATCAGGCGGCCGAGCGCGTGGAAGGCGCCGCGGGCTTTGAAGGCGCCGATCTTTTGTTGGTTTTCGCTTTTGAAGAAGAGGCGGACGGTGGGTTTTGCGGTGTAGGAGGCGATGGTGGAGTTATCTTTCGTGGGGCCGTGAGGAGCGGGTTCGCTGGCGGTGTTGGGGCCTGTGGAGGGACATCGTTGGGCTTGAGGGGTCGATGCGAGGTGGTCGAGTGTCGAGCAGGTCACTACTGGGGTCCGGTGGATGTAGGACTCAATGCGTTTGTGGGCGGCCTTGACGGATTGTCTGGTCAATGGCGGGCAGGTGGAATGATCAGCCATTTGGAAAAGAAGACAGGAAAAGAGGGAAGGTCAAATTGAATGAGATGGGAAAGGACAGTCAGCACTAAAGATGAGAGGAGTTGGGGCTAGTCGCACGTGGAGAGGCTCGCCGTAGCTCCTGCCTATTCGGGCAATGCATCAATAGACTTGATCGGAGGTGAATGCTGTTTCACTTATGCTTCCCTCGAGCGATTCTCGCTTTATATGAGTGCAAAGTACGATTATAATTTTCATAGGGAGAGCTTGTTACTCATAGCGAGGGTTTTGACTTGATATCAGAAGGGAGTTCCGACTCCGATGCGTTCAATGCCCATCTCCCCCACATCTCCCCCCGCCTTCCTCCCGCGTCGTCATATCCCGAGCCGCGTGAAACGCCTTAGGCGCCTACTTTTCCACCTCCAGCTCTACCTTAGTATAGGTTATCTTCACCGCTCCGTCCCCCCCATCCTCCTACGTCCGCCCTCCTCCTCTCCCCCTCCTCCCACCGTCGCGCCCCTCCGCGACTCTCCTCTCCAAAAACAATGCGTCGCATAATCTACGGCATCTCCCTCTGGGCCTTCCTCCTCGCCGCCGCCCTAACAATCTCCTCCATCGCCCTGCCCAACTGGATCACCTACACGGCACCGACCTCCGACCGCGCCCGTCCCGTCCACGTCTCTTACGGCCTGCACAAACGCTGCTCCTCCATCTCCGGCCAATGTCTGCCCTTCCCGCAGTCCGAGGACTGTCTGGGCGAGGATCGCGCGTTTTGCTCCATGTGGCGGAGTACGGGGTTCCTGATGAATTTCGCCGTCGTGGTCGAGTTGGCGTGTCTGGTCGCTTATGTCACGGTCCTCGTCGGCGGCAGGATGAGTAGGGAGGATGGCTGGAAGGTTCTGAGCCCGTTGTTGGCGTTGTGTGCTGTGGGGCAGGCGGTCGCGATGGCGCTTGTGGTAGGTTCTTTCCCAAGCTCCTGTATTTGGAGATTATCTACGGAGAGAGGATGTTCATGTCTACGAAGAGAGGATGTTTAGGGATGTGGCGTATGATCGGTACTAATCCTCATTGTGTCTCTTGCTTTAGGCTTACCTCTACGATACCGATAACCGCTTCTTCGTCGGCTGGGAACTAGACAAGTCCTGGATTCTGTGCACAGTCAGCTGGTCCGTCCTGACGATCAACGCGGTCTCGGTGATTCTGGCTAGGTTCTGCTTGCCGGCTGAAGATGACTATGAATTGATACAGGATGAGCAATGACATGTTGATGCAAGCGTCTGATAGAGTGCTTGGGAGCACCAAGGATTTGAGGCTGAAGCATCGATGCTCAGGATAGAAGCACGAGTTGGAATTTTTTTGGTTTTGATACCCATTTCTTTTGCACATCCAGATGAATATAATATACACGTCTTTCCAGCTGCTTTTTCTCATTGCCTGTATGAATGGGCTAGAGGAGGCGCAACAGCGAGATCAGGTTGTGAGAGCACCATTCATACAGCTCGAGAAGGCTTGTACCTATTGATCTGGCCTAGAATCATTCACGAGCGATTGTTGCGTCCTGGCCTCCGATACCTCACATCCCAAACACCGACATATCGTCAAGGGCCGTAGACTTTCAACTTCAGAGGGTGAAGGAAGGTGGACATCAGAACCTGGTGGTCCTGAGCATCATTGAATCAAGAATTGTGCGAGGAACACTGTATTAACACTAGTGAACCCTGTCTTGATTGGCCAGGAGGCTAATGTCTACAGAGGATGGATTTGCACGTATCAAGGCGAACGGGCGATGCATGGGATTTCCTCCCCACCCCCCGCCCCCCACCAATAACTAGATCAAGTTTCTCTGCGTACGTCCCGTTTTTGTCTATCAGTGTTTATGGTTAAGAGATGGATTGCCAATGGTACCACATACTCTAGGATTGAAATACCCCAAAAAAAAAAAAGGAAGAAAAAGATAAGAGCCAAAAAGTCTACAAGTTGATAATGCAAGTTAGAAACGCTACATAAGAAGATCATGACGACTTATGGGAATCAATATGCTCAGTCCCCCCTAAAACCCCCGATGAGATAATACAGTTGAAAATGCTATGCAGAAAACCTTCATGGGGGATATTGCCCGTTTTCCAACGCCTTCGCTGAAACAATCTCAAAAAAAAAAAAAAAAAAGAACCACAAAAGCCATAAAGGAGACAGACATCCCCCTCACCCATCCAATCAAGCAGCCGTAACCGTCCCATTCGCAGCCGACAGATTCCGCGAAAGCGCCGCTTCCTCCCCGTCCTCGTGGCCCTTGAACTTGACGACGCCATCGGCGGCGGTATCCCCCTTTGACCGATCCTCCTGCTCCTCGCCCACCGCCGTTGTAGCGTCCGAGTCGTCCTCGTTCCGAACAGAACTCTGATCCCGCAGCTCGTCTCCTTCCCCTCGGGCTGTCAGAACAACCCTTTCGCTCTGACTCCGCGGGCCTTCCTGCTCGTCACCCGGCTCCCCCCGCTTCCCGATCTGCTGGACTTCCTGCTCGTCTTCCGGCCGTCCAGCAGCAGCAGCGGCAGCGGCAGCGGCGGCGGCGGGGTCAGAAGTCTCCGCTTCATGCCCATTAGGCAACACCGCCGCGCGCCCCTCATACGGCTCCGGCTGCGTCATAGCGCTCGCCCGCGGCGCCTCCGCAAGCGACATCTCCCGTCGCCGCTTCGCAAACACTTTATCGAGATTGTGGCCCTGGCGCCGCGCATGCAGCGCCCGCTTCGCCGTCTCGATATTCTCCAGCGCGCCGTGCTCCTCCCACGCGCGCCGCTCGCGCTCCAGCTTCGCCTGCTGGAAAGGGTTATGCCGGAGTTTGAACGAGCTCCGCGCCTCGTGCCAGATCTCCTCGTAGACTTTCCAGCCGTCGAGCACGCGGTGCTCGATCTCCTTCAGCTGCTGCTGCTGCGGCGGCGGGCGGTTTGCTGACTGCTGTTGTTGCGGCTGTTGCAGAGCACGGAGGTCCTTCTGCCCCTGCAGGATATGCGCGCGGCGGATTAGGGGCTTGGCTTCCGGCGCTCCGAGGTGCTTCTCCATGTACTTCAGGAGACCCTTGCCGACGAAAGCAGGCGGGGCAACGACCGCGCTGACATTCTTGACCACGAACCCGCCGAGCCCTTTCCCAAACCCGACGCCGAGTCCGGCCAGCTTCGCAGGCACCGTGACGCCGTCCTTGAAGTCGCCGTAGGGCTGCGTGACCAGTCCCGACCAGCCATCGTAGATCCCGTACCCGAATTCCCTCCGCGCGGCGACCCAGCCGGACTTCAAGCCCGTGATGCGGACGGGTTTCCGCACGGTGGCGTCGCCCCATAGCCGCGGCGCGTTGTGGAAGCCCTGCGCGATCGCGACGTGCAGGTCGTTCGGCATGGAGAGGAGCGCGAAGCCCGAGCGCTTGAACCCTTCGCCTGCGTCGCGGCCGACTTCCGTGTACAGAGGGTCGGCGGGGTCGGCAGACATGGCGGAACCTAGAGTATTCTCGGTATTTTCGCGGGCAGGCTGAGGACGCTGGGCTGGCTGATCGCGAGACGCGTTGCCGTTCTCTGCAGGTGCTGCGTTACCATCTTTAGACGCCGGCGGAGAAGCCTTCCCCTTCTGTTCCGCCTTCTTCGACTTCCTCTCCTCCTTTCGCCGCTGAATCTCCCGCTTCTTGCGCTCGTGCTCCTCGTGTTTCCGGATATGCTTCGCAACTCGGACGGGAACCATGCCGACGCCTTCACCGATGTCGTAGAGGGAATCCTTCAATGCACCGGCAGTACCGGTGATGGGCTCCCCGGGACCATCGAAGTCGTTCCACTCGTATACACGGAGGAGCTTGAGATCACCCCATTTGATCTTTCCCTTATCGTGTAAGATCTCCGCTGCCAGGGCCGAGAGTCGTAACGAGGAGCCCCTGAGCTGCCAGACCGCGACGCGGTCTTCCAGGATGGAACAGCGCATATTGGCGCGGCCGGCCAAGGGCAGACTCCTGTGGAACGACTTGACCGCGTTCTCGGCCCCGTCGCCTTCGTGGGAGATACTGTCCGCGATCCTCTGCACGTTCTGCTGCGATTCCTCCGTAAGACACTGTTTGATGCCTTCGGCGAGCTTGTCGGCGTTCAACCGCTTGTACGGCACGCACTCGTGCGCACCCGCTTTCGCATCCGCCACCATAGCGCCCCAGAACGGTTGATCGCCGAAGAACGGCACGATCATGGTAGGCTTGGCCAGTTTCAGGCCGATGGCAGTCGTGCCCGCACCACCATGATGCACCACCGCCTTCACCCTCGGGAAGAGCCAATCGTGGGGTGTGTTTCCAAGCATATGGATATGATCCGGGATCTCTCGATCGTCGCCTCCCAGCCCACCCCAGCCCTTATTAACCAGCGCACGCACGCCGGCCTTCTTCGTCGCATCGAAGATCATGTTCGTAAACGCGTCCGGGTCGTCGACCACGATGGAGCCAAAACCAATATAAATCGGCATATCGCCGGCGTCGAGGAAATCCGTGAGTTCCTTCGGCGGCTGGAAATTATTCGCCATTTCCAGGAACACGAACCCGGCGATATCGATCTCGGGACCCCAGTCGTTCGGTTTGGGCACGAGCGAGGGACTCCAGAGGTAGGTGTAGGGGACTTTCATGCGGTAGAGGGCGCCCGGCGCCCAGAGCGAGCTGACGGGTTCGAGACCTAACGTGCGTTCGCGGAAGCGATTCACGATGTCGCCTAGCCCTTGCCAGGTCATCATCTCGACCAGCGGGTACGACATGAAGTTGACGTAGTTGGCGTCTACGTTGCTCTTCGACTGCTTGATGTTCGCGAGCGGGTGCGGGAAGGCCTGGGTCGGGCTGTAGGGGAACGTGAACATCATGTGGAGCGGGATCCCCAGCTTCTCGGCAATATGGACATGGGCCATGGAAGGCGGGTTGGCGATGATGGCGTCTGCGACGAAGGGAGCCTTATCGCCCATCATCTTCAGATTCTGCCCGTCCTTCTCGTCATCGGTAGTGTTGATACAGGCGCGCCAGAACCCCTCGAACATGACCGCCATCGCGGACCGTCGGCGCTGGATCTCGCCTTCGCGGATCGTCTGGAGATTCGGGATCAATCCGGGATTCTTCACCATGAAAGCCATCAGCTCCGAGGGATCCCCTCCCACGCTGAAGAACTCCAACCCACTCTCCTTCTCCACAAAGTCGCGAAAGGTCGGATGGCTTGCGATCCGCACGCGGTGCCCGTACTGGTGTTTCAGGATCTTGCCGACTTTGATGAAAGGCTGAATATCGCCTCGGCTGCCAATGACCATGACTACGATGTTCATACAGGGACGGTTGATTGTAGTTCGCAGGGAGGCAGCAACGGCTTCGGCCTCGGAATCCTGCTTGATGTTGTCATCGTGCTCTTGTCGTTGCCGTACCTTGCCTTGTTTTCTCCTGGGAACGTCCAAGTGGTGTTTGATGCTCTGGCTCAGCGCCTTGGCTATGTATCCGCTATTCGCAGCCTCACTAATACTAATGTTGAGTCTCCCATCGCGTTTGCTCACTCTGCCCTTGCTCTTGAAGAAGTCGTTATTCAGATTGAAGCGGGTATATGACCGGCCTTTCTTCTCTTGCTTTTTCCGCTCTTCCGCTGCGGCGAAGTCGGTCGTCTCGGTCGTCGGCGGTCTCTGCGGATTGTGTGATCCGTCGTTCGGTGGCGAGTCTTCATCGTCTGAGCTCAGGTCCGAGTCAGACGACATGGGATCGAACTGGTACGAATACGGTGCATCGGCGTGCGTGTTCGTGATCCCGCCCCCTGTTGCGGTTCGCTTGAGGCCACCAAGCAGGGTGCTGGCCTTGGGCCCGAGGCCTGGTCTCGAAGACGTACCGCCGTGTGCTGGAGCAGTGTTCGTCCTCCGAGGTTGCGACATCTGGACTGGGGAGAAAGCCAAGGATCGTGATCGATTTTTCTCGCCCTGGTTCGGTTGGGCATCTTCGGCGGTAGGTTGTTTGTCGAAGTAAGAGTCCGACGTGCTCGCCGGCTCTTCATCTGGTTTCGGTGAACTCATCGCGGCAGTACCATTGCCATCTGTTGGCCGGCCGTAGTACTCGAAATCGGTTGTGGGAGGGATTTGACATGGGAAAGTCCCTCCTTCGCCGTCGCTAAGTGTTTGTGACAGATCATTGGACGTTGTAGTATTGTGGTTGGTGCTGCTGTTATTGTTGTTGTGATTGCTGCTGCTGCTGCTGCTACCATGCGCACCCTTCGCCATGCTCTTCTGCTAACTCAGTGGCGCACCTCACAGAGTCCTTCGCTTAAGCAGGGGAATCCCACAGCCCTATGCTTACAGCGACAAGGGTGCAGTTACAGGACAGGATGGAATAGATTACACGGCCAAGAAGACCCGATAGATCTGCAGACGGGGATGCAAGAATAACGTTTCCTGAGAACCTACCTTACTTGCCTCCCTGACGAATCGTAGTTCCGTCACAGACTTACAGATGCTGCTGTGATGGGCTTCTGACGTACTGTATATCTCTTAGCGTATCGCCCGGAAGCCGGAGGCAGGCCCAAAACCCATCATCCCCCGGAAGTCGCGGACGCCAAAGCTCAAGAGCCGAGAGAGAACGAGACTTTTTTCTTTTTTCGGCTGGTGCATTTTTCTTCCTAAAAACGCTTAAATCAAAAAGTTGATCGACCATGCCAGCGCAGATGATGCATCGGCAGCCAAAAAGAATGACGTTCCGACCTGTCGATCGATGACGAACTGGAGAAGATGCGGAGTTTGGGATTTGGAAAGCGGCTAGCCTTCTAATAACTCCCCGATCCCCTCTCTGCAGGTGTCATTATACTTCCTAGAGCCCGCCTGCCGGCCTTGCCGCCCGCTGCACGATGCTGTCAGATGACGAGAGGATTGGACTTTCGAATGGCTCGACCCATCGGTTCGCATCGTGGGGCGGTCAGCAGGTCGGTCAGCAGGACGGAATCGCAATCGGGATCCATGGCCGTGCGTAGTCTCTGATGAGCGATTACTTGCCAAATTGATGAAGCACTGTAATGGCAAAATGGCCAACCATCTCTGCCATGCGGGACTTCATGTTAAAAATGATCTCTGTTGTGATACGAGACTAATAAACATTAGAGAGCTAATCTATCGTTTCAAGCTCCGAAGCCCATTTGCAGATCGTCGTCGCTGAAGCGCAATTCATAGC
Organism: Hortaea sp. C3G1500-4; assembly: GCA_022701445.1. Taxonomy (NCBI): domain Eukaryota; kingdom Fungi; phylum Ascomycota; class Dothideomycetes; order Mycosphaerellales; family Teratosphaeriaceae; genus Hortaea; species Hortaea sp. C3G1500-4. The sequence goes on along the minus strand of JAJVDI010000008.1, from coordinate 213,421 downwards.
ACCGCGTCGAAAATTAAAAAAGAGGAAAACAACAGGTTACGAGATTTTTCTTGGAAGAAAACCCCCCTTCCCGGATCAAAAAAATCCAGTTCCATCCCCAAAAGTTTTTTTCGTTTCAATGGTATCCCATTCCAGTTCCCCAAATCGTAACCGATGTACACATGGGTATCATGATCAAGGAAAGCCGGTTTGTAAGCCGTTCCTGCCGTTTTTCACGCGTGCGCCCAAGATCCATGGGACGGGAGAGAGAACGCGTGAGTCCTTTTACTTGCGACCTTTCCAGATGTAAGCGATTTGTGGCCATTTGTGATTTTAAACCTGGCTCATAGCCGGGCCACGGCGGATACCGCCAGCACGGGTGTTCGCACCTCCACGAGTGTTCAGGCCAGTGACGACAGTCGAGGCGAGGAAGGAAGCGAAGCCAAACCAGAGGAAGGCGGTGGAGGCCTGGGCCTCGCGGCACTTCTTCTCGGAGCCACCGGCAACGTTGTTGCTGTTGTAGTAGTCCTGTAGTCCTGTCAGAAATCTAACGCGAAGGAAATATCAAGTGCGAAAGAGACATACGGCGTTGCTGCAGCTGTGCACGTTCAGGTAGGCGGCAGTCGCGACACCACCGACGAACCAGAAGATGGTGTTGAGGATGTTCAGCACCAGCGGGATGATGGGGTGCATGGCCCAGGCCTCCTTAATGCTGGCGGGCAGGAGGAAGAACAGGCAGAGCATGCCGAAGACGGAGCAGAAGAGGTCGTAGTTGATCATCGCGCTGCTGCCGCCCGACGCGATGAAGTTGCCGGTCAATGCCATGACGAGGACAGACCAGACAAACTGCGCATGCACTGTTAGCACCAGGCCATTCATCTTCATGCGACGAGTCGTCGCGCGAAACGTCGTCTACTTACGGAGAAACTGCACATGGCAATGTTGACGATGCTTGCGGCGCCCATTTTGGCGGTAGTGAGCTACTTTGGTGAGGAAAGTAGGTCAAGTGTCGCTCTTGCGATGGGATTGAAGAAGTGAAGCTGGTCGCGAGTCGTAGTCTGACGCTAAGAGAGAAGGCGAGAGCTTCAAGCGGTCGTCCAGGCGATGATGATGAGCGGTTGTCAGACAGATCAAAGAGAGGACCAGACCACAAGAGCTTGGGGTATGGAGGAGCTTTTGTGAAGGGCGTGCACGGTGCGCGGACGTTCCGACGTCACCTGCAGGAATCAACGTCATTAATCACGGCTCGCTCGGCGTCGTGCCAGTTGGTGCGATGCGCGCGCTTCGCTCAAGGTTTGCGCTCCAACGATGACTTCAAGGTGGTCCGATCTTATTATGTTACGCTTTTGTCTTTGGCGCTTGGGTCTAGATGGCTCATTATCACATGCGAACCTCTTCGATGCGATGGGCCACATTCATCATAATGGATAATGATCTGACCATGAATTCCAACCCATGTCGCGGATCGCCTTTGTTGCCCCGGGCGATCATCTTCTGTGCCACGTGCGATCTACGCGCCACCGCCGCTCATTCAGAAGCGATGCGTCCGTTCGACGATGATGGTTGTCACGCCATTTGGTGGTCTGTGGTGAATGATGAACCTTTTAGTGTCGCATTATTCATCGCGATTAAGAAACCAGAAAAAAGGCCATAACTTGGACAACCTTCCGCAAAAGCAAGCCACACCCGCTGCTTAAGGTTCGCGAGCCCGATAGTTCGCGCAAGTGGGCGTTGAATTTCCCTTTGCAGCACCGGCGGCCGGCGGAAAGGTATGACGTTAGATGCTTAACAAACCAAATGACATTGATGCCACTGTCTGATTCGGCAGGCGGATTATTAGACGTTGAACCTCATTGCATCTTTGCGGTTGTTTGGACCCAACTTGAGCCAACTTGAGCGTTGTTCTTCCCCGTCAGTTGCAAATGCAACTTCCTTGACATTTAGAGATGTTGTCCTGGATACACAGGTAAGTCGGCGCATTAGTTGAAACCGCTGAGACACTGCTGTTTGTTGTTCGGCTGTTTATGCACAAACAAGACGGATTCGAGGCCGTCGCCGCTGCACCCGGACAGGAATCACGTGATCATCATTTCCTCTCATTACTACCAGTATTTCACCCAGCTATTCTAGCTTCGCCACCGCTATCTGGTCCAATTATTCCCAACTACGAAGCAGGAAGAGATGAAAGAAACCAACCTTGGAAAGATCGGAAATTTTTTTTTTAAAAAAAAATCTAAAAGCCATTAACTCCACCCCTCCTCGCTCTCGGCCCAGCCTCCAGCAGACCTTCCCTAGACTACTAGCAGCAAACCTAAGACCGTACCCAGTGTAACTAACATGAATCCCAAGGACAAAGTACCTCCAGAAGCTTGACCTTCATCCGGACAATCACCAATGCACTTCCCACTCGGTCCGCCCTGACCCCCCGCATCCGCCGCCATCGAGGACAGCGCGGCGCCCAATTCCTCCGAGATCCTCGCAGCGGCCGAGCTCGAGGCTGTCCGCGGGTCGACCGTGGTTCGGATTGCTGTAGCTGTAGGGAGCCAGGTAACGAAACTGCAGTAAGAATGTAAGCGGGGAGTGTCAGCCAATACCTTGTTCTCATAGTAGTCTGGAATTTTTTTTTTATTTTGAAAACAGGGGGGGGAAAAGAAAAAGAGGTTGAATTGTCCAACTTACGACGTGACTAGATGGACTGCGTGCGATCCCGCGAAGTCGCTGGTCAAGGTCCATGTTGTTAAGCTCGGTCGGACGTCCCTGAGACTACCATCTGAAGGCGCGCTGGCTCCTAGATGCGGTTTCCAAAAACTCGTGATTAGTATTTGAAAGTTCCTAAAGAAAAAGGGGGGAAAAAGAAAAAGGAAAAAGAAAGAACAGAACTCACCCCAAGCCAGATTAACCAACGGCGCCGTAGTCGTGAACTTCGGCCCCAACGTCCCAATCCGCATCACATCTCCGTTCAGAAGCGGCCGGTCCAACTTCACGCCAGGATGCAAACTCCCCAGCCACCCGACCAGCCGGAGCAGGAAAAGATACGCGACGGGATTCTGCGAAGCGCAGAAGTTCTCGATCCTAGATGAAAGAAAACCCCCCTCCGAAAGGGATAGTGTTAGCGAGACATGCTCTCTTTTTCTTCTGTGGGAGATGCATGGGGTGGAGTGAAGAAGAGAAAGGGGGGAAGGGAGATCCCATGTCACTCCCCACCACCCATCGCTACACGCGGAGGAACTCACCGTTCCAACTCCTCCGTCATCTTCCCAAACTCCACTCCCGCCCCTCCTCCTCCTGCTTCTTCATCCCCGCCACCAGCAGTCAAACACTCCGCACACGCACTAAAATCCCTCCAAACCTCCCCCTCCGGCCCAAAAGGGACATTCGCGGCCGTCTGGCACATACAAGCCTGAAAGGTCGCGCTCTGCGCGGTATCGTAGGGGTCCGTCCAGGGTGCGAGTGTGTCGTGGCAGGTTGAGATGTGTGCTAGGAGGGCCTTGCAGTTGGGTGAGGGGGAGGAAGAGGAAGAGGGGGAAGGGAATGGGGTAGAGGATGCGGGGTGGAAACATGTTTCGAGGGCGGGGATATCGAGGGTTGGTAGAAGCGAGCTGGGTGTCTGAGGATGTGGTGGATCGGCGGTTGGGGACGATGATGGACGGGATGAGGAGGTGGAGGGGAGTAGGGTTCCCTCGCTCCTCCCGGTTGAGGGTTGGGAGGTGATGGATGGCGTCGAGACGCGAGACTCGGTCCCTTCTGATGCCGGCGTGGACTGGAGGTCGCGGTTAGCCCACCGCCTGCCCATTTCACCCCCGCGGTTGGTGCCCAGGGAGATCTTAGTTCTCACCTCCCCACGTGCGCTCGCCAGCTCCCTACTACCGAGAGCATCCCAGGAGAGACAGAACAGCGTATGCTGGTAACTCGATGACGAAACCGCTTCTCTCTGCAAGTTCCGCGGCGGACCAGGACAAGGAGTCCGCTGTGCAGCGACGGTCAGCGTCTCGAGTACTTTCGAGGTCACTGTGACTGGGGGTCCTGGAGAGATCTTGGGCGCAGAAGTGGCGAAAGTCGCTAAGTCGCCTGGCGATGGGAAGGGAGCTGGGGCGTTAGCGGCGGAGGTTGTGAGTGGATAGGCGATCGCTATCGAGAGGATTGCGAGGCGACGCATTGTGTAGAGAGGTTGGGGATATTAGATTTTTTTCAGGCGCTGGATAGAGATGCTCGACAGGGATAGTTCACGCGGTGTTGATGCGGTAAGGAGAGCAACTCGAAATACTTAGAATCGGTAGAGAGAGGTTCTGAGAAGAATTCGTAAAGTAAATATAACACATGACCGCCCACGGCTCAAGTAGCACGCGGGCGGCAAGAAGGCTAATAATCATTCACCACTGTCAATGAGCCCTGTTGACCCTCCAAACCACGCTTCTGCAAGCGAAGGCTTAGCACGTGCCCCGATCCTACTTCTTCGCACCCGCCTTCTGCTCCTCCTCCGCCACAAGCCCCAGGACCTCCTGCTCGCTCATCCACGCCCTCACACTCTCCATCACCCCCTCCAGCGCATTGCCCCCTTCCATCACGTCATCCAAATGCCTCGAGTCCAATCCACTCCGATGATCGCTCACCCGCTGCTGTCCCCAATTGTACGTGCGGACCTTATTCTCGCGGCCGACTTTACCCGCGCCAGCGCCACGCCGCAGCCGGATCATCTCCTCCTCGCGCTCTTCGCGCCGCATCTGCGCAATGCGCGCCCGCAGGATCCGCCACGCCTTCTCGCGGTTCTGCGTCTGCGACCGCGTCTCCTGCACCATGACGACGGAGTTGGTGGGGGCATGCGTCAGGCGCACGGCGGACTCGGTGCGGTTCACGTGCTGGCCGCCGGCGCCGCTCGCCCGCATCACGTCCGTCTTCACGTCCCGCGCGTCGACGTAGTAGTCGCTCTTGGGGTCGTTGAAACTCTCCTCCCCCTGGAGATCCACGCCGCCTGCGCCGCCTTCCGCGGGGATGGACGGGAGTACTAGCACGCTCGCGGCGGAGGTGTGGGTCCGGCCTTTGGACTCCGTGGCCGGCACGCGCTGGACGCGGTGGACGCCCGCTTCGCAGCGGAGGACGCCGTAGGCGCCGGGGGAGTCGACTTCGAGGATGGCTTCCTGCACGTGGGAGCCGCCGGCGCCGACGCCCGCGGTCATGCCGTCGGCGGTCTCGTATTTGAGCAGACTGGCTCGGAGCCCGTTGCGAGCGCAGTAGGCTTCGTACATGCGGACCAGGTCTCCAGCGAATAGGGCGGCTTCGTCGCCGCCGGCACCAGGGCGGATCTCGATAAGGCAGGGGAGGTGGGCGAAGGGGTGGATGGGGATGAGGCTGTGTTTGAGGGCTTGTGTGGCTTGCGCAATCTGCTGTTCAGTTGGATTGATGTCTTCCTCGGCTAGCTCGCGGAGTTCTTGATCTTTGGAAGTGAGGAGGGATTGGAGTTCCTGCGAGGCCGAGAGGGCTTTGTCGTACTCTTTGATGGCGGAGGAAGTCCGTTGTAGCTCGCCGAGACGCTTTGCAGAGGCAGCATCGTAGTCGGAGGCGAGCTTGTCGGTGAGGGTGGCATGTTCTTGCGCGATCGTTCTGGCTCGAGTGAGCAGGGCCGGGGAGATGCTATCTGGCTTTGAAGCTGGTGATTGGAGTCAGTGAGGTGCAGGCGCATGTTTAGGTGCAATGGGTGTGGGTACCTGTGCTTTGAAATCGTGAAATGGGACGCTGTCGCACGACCGACGACCGTGTCAGCTGACGTAGACATTGGGAGCAGATCCATGGTCGAGAGATCATGACGGATTGGGAAGGAACGCAGACCTCCAGCTTCTGCTACTGGAGGAGACGCGGCGACATTTGGGATGACGCGCGCGGCCGAGGTTCTATCAGTGGGCTCACGCTCTGATTGGACGAGTTTTCCTCGGAGCTAAGGGGCGGCCCTGGAACCTGTGCAACATCGGACAGAACACAGAGCAGAAGCCAGAGAGCGATATATGGCTGCATAGCTACTACCTACTAAGATGACTAGGACGTACTACCCCAAGGTCTTGCATTGCAGTCTTCTTGCCCACCACCTTGCGTGTTGATTATTCCGCCCCCCTCAAAGCGCCTTCCTGAAATCGCTTAGTACGGCGGAGGACTTTGCTCTACCCCGGATGATGTGCAGCCAATCCGCGGGGTAGCTTTGCATAAGCCGTGCATAGACTGCATAGTTTGGGTATGAAAGTGGTCGAAACCTCATTCTCTCGGTCCATGGGCACGCCGGATTCAAAACGGGATGTGATGTGTTTCATTTTGAGGAGAGGAGGATGCCTCCTCCTTTGACTCTTACGCTTCTGACATTTGGGCTTTTTCACTTACCTTCATTTGCGATCATTCGGCGCATTTCCTCGTCTATGCGGAAGGAAGTTGATGTTGTACACGACCAACACGATCTAAATTATGGGAAACAATGATGAGAAGAACGGGAGTGATGATGACTATCGGAACGAGGAATCCAGCGAGCCCGACCAGCACCAGGATCCCCCCGATGAGAAAGGACGAAATGGCTCCCCGGACGAACCCTCATCTAAACCCAGCGTCTATCAACAACCCTCCGAGCACGAAGACGGAGAAGAAGAACAAGAAGACCCCAACATCGTCGACTGGTCAGGTCCCAACGACCCTCACAACCCCCGCAACTGGCCCACGCGGGCCAAAATCTTCAACCTCCTGCTCGTCATCCTCCTGACCCTCCTCACCCCGCTCGCATCCAGCATGTTCGCCCCAGGCGTGCCGCAAGTCCTCCAAGACTTCCGCACAGGCTCCACCACGCTCGCCGAGTTCGTCGTGTCGATCTACATCCTCGGCTTCGCCGTCGGTCCCTTGCTAATAAGTCCCATGTCGGAGATGTACGGTCGAATTCCGGTCTATACCGTTTGCAATGTCATGTTTGAGATTTTCACGATCGCGTGCGCGGTTTCGCAGAATCTTACGCAGCTTATTGTTTTCCGCTTCTTCGCGGGGTGTTTTGGCGTTTGTCCTGTGACCTTAGGCGGAGCGTCGATTTCGGATCTGATGGATCAGGATAAGAGGGGCGCGGCGATGTCGTTATTTGGCATGGGACCTTTGCTGGGACCCGTGGTATGTACCTTCTCCGGCTTTCTTCTCACACTGGGAGCGATGTGCTGACGCTGTCGCAGATTGGCCCGGTGGCGGGGGCGTATTTGGCTGCGGCTGAAGGGTGGAGGTGGACTTTCTGGCTGATTGCTATTGCTGTAAGCCGGTTTGGTGTCTATCGTACACTTCGCTGGTCTATATGCTAATGGATGAACCAGTTCGGCGTCTGCGCCATTGCTCACGCTGCGCTATGTCGAGAGACATACGGCCCAGTCCTCCTAGCCCGGAAGACTAAACGTCTGCAGAAGGAGACTGGCAACCATGATCTCCGTTCGAAACTCGACGATGGACTCCCAAACAAGACACGTTTCTCGCGCGCCATGGTCCGACCCTTCAAAATGCTCCTTTTCTCACCCATCGTAGGCCTCATGGCCCTCTACGTCGCCTTCGTCTACGGCATCCTCTATCTCCTGTACACCACCTTCACGTTCGTCTTCCAGCGGTACTACGGCTTCTCCGACGGCAACGTAGGCCTGACGTACATCGCCAGCGGCATCGGGATGTTCATCGGGCTCTTCCTCATCGGCGGTTCCTCCGATCGTATCTTAAAGCGTCTCGCGGCCAAACACGGCGGCGAGCTGAAGCCCGAGTACCGACTTATCCCGCTCATGTTCACCGCGTGGACGATACCCGTGGGTCTCTTCATCTATGGTTGGACGGCTGAGTACCATGAGCAATGGGCTGTGCCGTTATTGGGAACATTATTGTTTGGTGTTGGGATTATTGCGGCGCTGATCTGCGTGCAGCAGTATCTCATTGACGTAAGTACATCTCGTCGTTAGTCCATCCTCCCCGCAAGTTCTTGAGACTGATGCTACTGTACAGGCATTCACCATCTACGCCGCCTCTGCGGTCGCTGCGAATACTGTGCTTCGGTCGATCGTTGGAGGCGTGCTACCCCTGGCGGGTCTTAGCATGTACGACACTCTCGGTCTCGGATGGGGTAACAGCCTTATCGCTTTCATCTCTCTCGCGATGGTCCCTATCCCATTCGCGTTTTATATCTGGGGCGAGAAGATCCGGAAGAGACCAATTAGCTTGTAGTAGCTGTTGCATAGTAGTCTTTATAGCAAAGCTCCCACCCGCGCATTGGGCTGGAAATTCTAAGAGGCGTAGATCGCCTTCCTCCCTCCAGATCGACTGAACTCGATTGCAAGACCTGTCAGGCTGTAGTAGCTGTAGCATGGCATCCATTGTAGCATAGCGGCCGCCGCCGCGCGTGTTGAAAACCGCACGGTCTTGACAGACGCCGAATCTCCTTTCTTCTAGACAATCTGCAAAGTCCATGCCAATGCCAATCGGCTCTTCAGTCGCATTCTCATGTGCAATCGCTCCAGTGACCATCCAAAGCCACCACTCACTTCACCCTTTGCAAACCCCAACCCCCCTTCCGGCCTCGAATCCATCCCCAACAACCCCGCACCCTCTCATTACCTCCACGCACTCCCTCCCTCCCTCGCTTACGACCCTCTATAAGTAGTATAACTCCACGGCCCCAACAAAAGCGGGACATGATAATGCGCCTCCCCCCTGTGAGCCGCGAACCGCAATTCCACTTGCGGCCAGAACGTCTTGCCTTTGCCGTAATACTGCTCCGTCTCGAAAGTCAGGCTGAAGAGCATTTGGTCTTCGGCCTCGCCAGAAGAGGAAGGGGAGGTGTGGAGTTGGGCCTTGAGTTGCGCGACTACGGCGTTGAGGTCCGCTGCGGAGGGTGAAGTGGAGGGTTCCCACCTCGTCACCCGGCCGTCGGAGTTGGTCGTTGCGGTCCAGACGTAGGTTTCAGGCGATGAGTTGGTCGAAGACGGGAAAGGGGAAAGCAGACGCAGATGCACGACGATCTCGGGACCGGGTTTTCCCGCCACGGTGTCGAGGACGTGGCAGGTGATGAAGGGACGGGAGGAGTCGGCCATGCTTGAGGGCGGAGTTTGAAAGGAAGAGGGGGAGTGGGAGACTTGGGAAGTTAGGAGATGGAGACGGGGGGAGGTTATTGACATGTGGATAGCAACATGGTCCTAATATGTCGTCGGACGTGGGGGTTTAACCGAAGAAGTTGAAAAGGGAAGGAACGCGGGCTTTCGTTTCGGAGTTCGCCGAAGAGGGGGAAGGGGGGATAGATAACGCCCTCAGATCACTACGGTGGAATGATACAACGGCTTTACACACGTAAATGTGCAATCCCCTGGAAGGACGGGAAAAAGAATACGAAAGCCATACATTCTTTTGTGGTGGAATCGTAAAAGTTCGAATCGTAAAAGTTCAAGAAGCATGCATGCATGCATACATGCAAGTCATCATCAAATAGAAAAAGGTCCTGTTTCACATCACACTATACTCAAGTGGTATCATAAAGCTGCAATTCACGACCGTCAGCCAGCCCAGCCCAGCCCAGCGAACCAACCAACCAACCAACCAACCAACCAACCAAGCCTCCCTCCCTCATGTGTCTGTAGCCCGTCCTCCCCTTGCTTCCATCCGCTCTCCTTCCCCTCTCCAAACAAGCGAAACCAGCCCGCTTTGAGTTACCCACCTCCACCTCGATGCGACAGTCACTGCTGCAGTCACGTCCTCTGCTCTGCTCTGTAAACACACTTTCCCCAATGCTAGAACGGCATACCCATCAATCCACGCTCCATCCCCATCCGCTGCCGACCTCGCCAATGACCTAGCACCTCCGCTCGACCTCTCCCAGCACGAGAAAAGATGGAAGCCTAATCATTAGCCTCAGCCAACTGAATAATCAGCCGACTCGCGACATCCAAAAACGGAAAAGGACTAGAAATATCCTTCTCGCCTTCGATCTTGCCCAACCCGACCAGCTCCTCGCCATCCTCGTCTTCGGTGACATCGCCCTCGTCCTCGGGACTGCCGGGCCCACCGCTATCGTGCGGCTGACTGCCAGGGTGGTGGGAGCCATTGACTTCCTTGGCGAAACGGCGGACGAGGCGTTCGTAGCCCGCGCACTTGAAGTCGACCAGGTAGAAGTCCTTCTCGATCGAGTAGAGCTGGATGGTGACGTAGACCCAGACGCACTCGTTGGGGTCGGGCCAGTCGCCGCCGTGCTGGCTGCTGGCTGCGCTATGCAGTGCCGGGCCTGTTGTTGAGGCATTGTCGACGGGTGATCGGCTGTCGCCACTCGAGGAGGCGGCCTGGGATAGAGCGCCGGTGGACATGGCGGAGCTTCGCCGGCGGATTTGTTCGGCTGTCAGGTCGACGCGTGAGCTGTGCGTCGACGAAGGGTGTGCGACACCGGGCGGGAACATGCCGGATTTCTTGAAACGAGCCTGGATGACCCAGGGGTCTTCTGGTAGCGAATAGCCCCAGTCGTTCCATCGGCCGTACCTCTCACGTCCTCTCCGCCTCTCGCCACCACCCTCACGCTCTGCCCGCTTTCTCCGTCTGCGCTCTTGATCGGAGTGGGTGGCGTACTCGGGATCTGTGCCAGGCTCAGGATCACTGTCGCTGTATTCCGGACTCTCTTCCTTTCGCGCAGGACTTCCATCGCCGCTTCCCATACCCTGTTCTTTCATCCGTGGCACTTCCCACTGCGCTCCCATCTTCTGCAATGCTTTGTAAATAGCCAACATGGCGTCCGTTGGACTGTTCCTGCTTCGAATCCCGAACTGCCATTTGATTGGCTTATTCTTTTTCTGCGCCTGCTTATCTGGGAGGCTTGTCATAGGCTCCGGCTTCTCTGGGTGTTGCCCGTGTCGATTGAGGTTAACGTTGCTTTTTGAGTGCGGCTTCAGCCGTCTCGCCGTAAGCTCTTGCTCCTCCTTCGTCCGTGGTCGCTCCGGCTCTAGATGACTTTCATGATCGTTGGTAGGCGAAGATGACTGGTTGACTTGTCCTTTCATATATGCTGCGTGGTAGTCTGGTAGACTGCTCGGTAAGATGGCAATGGTGTTTGCAGGGCTACGCGCTTCCATAATTGAGGCGCTTCCTGTAGAGCCGTGGCGTGGGTGCTCAAAGCTCGCAAAAGTGGAGGGTTGTGTCCGATTTTGAGGTGTCTTGGGCGAATTTGGCATGTTCGTGGCGAATGCCGGAGGAGACTGAGCCATGAAAGCCGGCTGATCTGTCATGAGAGACGGATTGGCTTTCATCAGTGTATTCTCGCGCACGATGAGATACGCGTCCTTGATCGCAGATGGCTCTTCCTTCCCCAGCGCATCTGTCACATCTTCTGCAGCGTAACCCATGGTCTGTCCCAGCTTGTCAATAACCTTTTCATGTAGCTTCTCCTGCACAGGCTTCGGCTTGTTCTTGGACAGAGCATAGGGATCGATGGGCTTATTAGGATCCACGCCCGACTCAAAGTCCTGATCCGCAACCTTCAAATACTCAGCGAGATCCTTCAGGAACCAGGGATCTTGCCGAATCTCCGGGACTGTTATTCGGTTGACCGGATTTACTTGCAGCATCTTCTTAATCAGCCGCACCGCACCAGACGACAGGTAGTTGGGTACCATGTAGTTGCCTTGGGCGATCTTTTTGAACAGTGCAGGGATGTACTCGTCGTCGAAAGGCAGCCTGCCTACGAGTAGCACGTACAGGATGACACCACACGACCAGACATCCACTTCAGGACCGGCATAAAGCTTTCCGCTGATGACTTCGGGCGCGGCATAATTCGGACTGCCGCAACTTGTCTTGAGGAAGTTACCGTCCGTCATGATGTTACTTAGACCAAAGTCCGCAATCTTGACATTGAGATTCTCGTCAAGCAGCAGGTTCTCTGGCTTCAGATCACGGTGGACAATCTTGTGTCTATGGCAATACTCGACGGCGCACACAATCTGCTGGAAGAACTTTCTCGCTTTATCCTCAGCCATCTTGCCGTGCTGCACGATATAATCGAAAAGCTCCCCGCCAGCGTATTCGAGTACCATGACAATCTCTTGGGGCGTGGTGATGACGGTGTAAAGTTTGATAATGTGCGGATGCCGTAGCAGCTGCAAGTATTGGATCTCGCGTTCAATGCGGCCGGCCATATCGCGGGTGATGAGTTTCCTCCGTGATATTATCTTGAGCGCGACCTTTTGCCCACTGACAATATGCGTGGCCAGCTTGACCTTGCCGAACGAGCCTTCCCCCAACGTCTTGACGATGTTGTAGTGGCCCAGACGCGGATTGCTAGACCGCGAGGGGTTCGGCGGGCGCTGAGCATTGTTGGAGGTCGGCTGGCGTCCCCCGGGGATGGCATTCGGATCGCGTCGTGACTGTGAGATGGAGAGGGACAGGTCTTCCTCATCGAAGGCGGACGTCATGATGGCTGACTGTCTGTAGCCGGTGAGACCGGCTCACTGAGCGGACTCCAGCAGATGTCTCGGGTAGCTGCCGGGTTCAAACAGGCAAGATTGGGTTGCCGTTAGCTGTCCCGAACAATTTCATGTGTTGGAGTGCGAAATCTATCTCGACCGGGGCGAGCAGGCAGACAGGCAGGCAGGTGAAAGAGTGGGTGGTTTGGTTTGGATCGTCAGTGGTGAGGTGCACTGGTTGGTTAGTTGGTTAGTTGGTGCAGTGAGTGAGTAGCGAGTGCGATGCGGTCCCGCTCTCCAGCTCCGTTCAGGCCGATGCCTCAGGGAAGGTGGGGTCTACCAGATGCGCCTTCCCTCCCTCTCAAAATTACCAAACCGAATGACGATGATGACGCTCGCCAAGCGGCCAATCAAACTTCCGCCGCCCTTCAAGGGATCGGATAGCCGCCTCTACTACATAGTACGTATATACCTAGGAAGGTAGATATGTATGGAGACAGTACTATGGATTCTCACACACACGCGAGAAGCGGGGACGATTGGAAACACTTGTCCAATATTGCTCGCTGCTGCTCAACAACTACTGCACTGCACTGCACTGCGCTGCGCTGCAGTGACCACGCGAGCGCAGCGGGGAAATGAATGGGGTTGACAGTGGAGAAACAGAGAGGGAGCGGCGGGCGATGCTAGCCTGGCAACCCTTGCGAGAACTTCGGCCGACCTTGCCCACTTGATTCCATCCACGCAGGTACGACGCCTTGCCAGATGCAGAATCACCTGCAGCCAGCGATCGGCCGCATCGACAGACATGTGAAAGTCTTGGACCCCACACGTGACTGAAAAGACTGCGTTTCCCAACCGAAGCCGAACACGGTGGTGCTGCTGCTGTCGTCGATATAGCTGTCCTGCCTGCTATACACCAGTTGGTACGCGCGCATTGACTGATAGCAACCCATGCAAGCGCACGCGGTTGAGCGGCATTCAACACCGCGAGCCAGCAGCCGGTGTGGAGTTGAGGCTCAGCGCTCCGCGGCGGAACCCGCGGTGGTGACAGACTCTCGTTATCGCAATTGGTATGATATTATCATCGCTGACAGCTGGGGCGGGCGGGAGGACGGGCGGAGCTTCACTTTATCTGCTTGTGCACAACTGCAGTCTCTATACCTAGATAGCCATGTTCCTGTAAACATTCTCAATGCATATCAACACATCGCATGCAAGACTTCCACGTCGGGCGCACGGGTATGGAAGCAAGCAAGCAAGCCTTTGTGCGCTGGCCGTCAGCTTGAACCTCCCGTCCGACTCGCCCAATGAGCGAGATACCAGCCTGTGAACGCTGCTTCCATGGCTGCGACGGTGAATGACTCTCTGTAAGACACGTAGTGCGCATTCCCAGTGCACGAAGACGGTAGGCTATCCATATCACAAACAATCCTCATCACGACCTCTTCCGCTCCACTTGTACGCGCATTCGCCGAGACCAGCCAGCGCCGACGCATCCGCCGTCCGCCCACCCCTCTGAAAACGACTTGGGAACTCGCTCGCATTTCCTTCCACGTCCCAAGAGCGAGACAGTACTACATCAAGAGATGGCAGATTGCGGTTTCTTGCCGTTGCCGGTGTGCATTCAGTGCGGCACCAGTGAGTCCTCGGAATCACGGAAATGTCTAGAGAGCGCAGACGGTTGATGAGCTTGGCTTTCCTAGATCAGAACCCGTGCCATATAAAGATAGTCGGACCAACGCTAGGGTTTATTGTCGGGGTGTGCATGGCTGTAAGAATACATACGTAATTGCGAAGGCAGTTGGAAAGTGAGGAGCTAATACGGGTTGGGTAGATTATCTGCTGGCCGGCGGCACTACTCTGCTGCTGCTGCGCGACTGATGCTGGGAAGAGGTATGTTCTTTCAGCGAGCCCCACCGAACTCGTATAACAAAGCAGAGTGATTCAGGATGAAGTTGTCTGACTTGGTCTCGAAGAATGTTAGGGACTCCCGCCGATACGTCAGGAGCCATAAGCAATGCGATACCCTTTTAGCGACGACACTTTCTCGACGATTTGTCCCTGAACAACCCCGATGCGAAATCCGGGCGCTCCAATGCTGCCCGAAACGAGAGTAAATCTTTCTTCCAGAGGAAGAAGCCAATCACGATAAGATTTGGACAGTGAAAAGGAATCCTGCAGAGCAGAGGATTGGTTGTGAATGTGGATACCCCCCTTATCAAATGACTTTTGACGGCTTCGAAATCTACGCCGTGCTTGGCCATTCATCCATGCCGCTCTTCGGAAAAGATTCACCCTGGCTGCGCAGGTACGGTAGTCGCTGGTTTGTTTTTCTCCTCTCGCATCGAAATGTTCTTCAAAATCAAGCGCAAATGCCTGGAGAGGCTCGATGAGAGGAATACGTGTGTTTCGCTACCACCCCTGGCAACTTTCCGCTGAAAGAGAATTGACCTCAGTTCACACGCGGGCAAATGCAAACGCTCGTTGTTGCCCTTTTTCCTCTTTTGATCACCCACCCTTGTTTTTGTGCGCGTTTTAAGTTTGACATCGCGACTTTGATCAACAGAACTACTGCGACATCTTTTCCAACTCTAGCTCGACTTGCAGATTAGCGAACACGCCCAGGTATTGGCGAAAGCGTCCGCCTACGTTATGGAATCGCACGCTGCAGATCAGGGCAAGGCTGCCATGGCCGACCTCATGAGCATCGCCAAGTGGAAGGCTCCGCATGCGAGTATTGGTGCCTGGCAAGCAGGTCTGGATGAGATTGATCGGTTCTATCGCAGCACCACCAGCCATCTTACTGTTCCACAGCCCCAAGCGGATGATGGTGGCACTAGTAATGAGTATAATGCTGAACAGGCAGGTTCCAATGGCGCTCAGAGCTTGCTCGGTCCCACTCGCGAAGAACTCCTCTCCTTTTCTCCTAACGAAATGTCTCACCCCGTAGACCATGAGCTGACAGCGAAGCAGGACGGTACGTCTCTGCCGCGGCCAGAAGAGGCAGCAGAGAGCCTACCGCACCCAGCTTCCCCTGTGCCTAATCCGGCAATCAAGTTGCACCCTCCTCACGTGTCTAGCAGCCTCAACCCGGAAAACACGACTTCGCTCCCAAACCTCAACCAGGCCTCCCAGTCCACGAATATCGAAACTCCCCCGGAACCACCCCAAACACAACAGCATCCGCCATCCGAAGCGGTAGCATCCAACCTACTACAGCCGCCCACCCAGCCAGCCAAGAAACTTCCGCTCTCACGCTCCCCATCAGCTTTTCCTCTATCGAAAGAGACATCCCGAGAATCTACCACGCCTCTCCTCTTACCAAAAAACAACGCATTCCTACCCCTTCAGCAGCAACAAAACCTTCCATGGTACTCTGTGGAGACAATCACAGCGAGACCGAAATGGACGCTCGAGCCGCCGCCGCCGCCTGGGCTACAGCCGGCTTTTGAAGGGAAGGGGGAGGATCGGGGTTTGGAGGCGGGTGTTGAGGGTTTGGGGGTTGCTGTTCCGTCGCGTGAGAAATTGGTGAAGGGCGGATCGCGGTTGGGAGGTGGGGCGGTGTCTGGAGATGGGCCGAGGGAAGAAGATAGACGGCTCGGGGAGGAGTCCTCTGCTGGAGCTAAGGGTCGTGGAGTTGAGGGGGCGGATGTGGAGACGCGGTTAGGGGTTTTGAGGGTGAGGGTCACAGAGAGGGATGAGGTTGCGGGTGTGGCTGCTTGTCGGAAGGGAAAGGTGTCTGATGGAACGAGCGTCGAGACTGAAGACGGCACGAGGGACTCAGGTCCCGACGGAAACGCCTCTTCTACGAGCACTCATATTTTTACGCCTGACGCGGTCGCGGCCAGCGAAGAACAGGGGCATGAAGAGCGCAATCACCAAACAGACGCACCACAGCGCGATAACAACACGACTACTCCACTCATCCCCCAAGACTAACCTGTGCGAGCTACAGACCCGCGCATCGACCCCAACGCTATAACCCCAAACCAACCACGCCGGAGCCCAACCAACAACCGCACCTTCTCCAACGCCCGGGACGAAATCGCCAGTCTGAAACGCGGGCGTAAGGACACATCCTCCCCCTCCTCCTCCTCCTCCTATAGCAGCAGCCCACCAAACTCTGGTTCATCATTACAACCTCCTTTGAAAAAGAAGAAGAAGGGGGAATCGCGAGGGAACCAGAGTCCTGCCGTCTCTAGGCCTGTTGAAGAAACCTCGGAGCAGATGACTCCCGAAGAGTCTTACCCCGAAGGTGGGAACGAGGACTACGGCCTCGCGCCCGTCCTAGCGGACCAAGAGGGTCAGGTGAGTACGGCCGACTCTGATACTCCGGCTCAGGGGCTGTCTTCGGAAAAGCTGCTTTCTTTCTCCTCTCCATCCTCCTCGAAAACGAAGGACAAAGAGGAGGAGAAGGAGAAAGCGAACGAGAAGGAGCCGACGAAGAAAAGAAAACGTGCCCCGCGTGCGACGATGAGTAAACGCGAACTTTCAAATCTAGAAGGGACGACGGTGGAGGGGAAGTTGAGGAGGCGGGGGAGGGAGGGACGAGAAACACCGCAGCAGCGGGAGCAGGAGCAGAAAGAGCACAAGGGGCAAAAGGAGGGAAAGGGGCAGAAGGAGGGAAAGGGGCAGAAGGAGGGAAAGGGGCAGAAGGAGGGAAAGGGGAAAGGGAGCGGGAAGGGAGAGCAAAAGGAGAGGAAAGGGAAAGAAACTCCGGCGAATGGGGATGGGGTTGCGGGGAGGAAGAGACAGAAGAGGTCGTAGTAGGGAAAAGAGGGGAGGGAGGGAGATGTGCTGGGGGAGAGAAGGGTGAGGATTGCGATAAGGATCCGGGGAAAAGGAGGAAAGGAGACAGGGAAGAAGAGGCCGTGGCGATGCAGAGGAGATTTTCCGATTGGAGACAACGAGCGATGGGATGGAAATTCGGAGTTTCGAAAAGCTCTGACTGTGCAGAGTCGGTGGGGCCCGGAGTTGGGGAGGGGGGGAATGTGGATGGAATAGAACAAGCGTGAGGGAGTAGAAAAGGGGACTAATCGAAAGGGAGCAAACCCGCTTCAACAACAACCCGAGAAATTGCATACGAATTCCTTCTGAACAATTCATTTCCCCAAACCCGCCTCCTGTATCTGCTGATCAAAAATGGCCCCTTTCTACTCATCCCTTCACCCAGCTCCAAACATGCACCGCATTAGCCCAACCCAGCATCCCCACCACGGTCCCTAGGTCTTCTAACTCCAGCGCCCTCGGTCGGAAAATATCAAACACGTCTAGGTGATGACAGTAGTGCATAGCAACGACCAGCATCGGCGCCCGGAGAAGCACAAAATCGAAGAGCGTTAGCAAAGCCGGGATCCCCAAGGCTAGACGTTCGGCGAGGAAGAGTTTTATGGCTGTGCTCCAGTAGATGTTCTGGTCTTCGCAGGAGGCTTTGACGAAGGTGTCGAGCTCGGAAAGTTGTGCTTTCCCGTCTGGTTTCGGGGGCTGTTGACCTTCCAGCCCAGAGGGTTCGGGATAGCTCGTTGCGGTTGGTGGACATCGGAGGGATTTGAGGAGGGCCCATTTCGCTTCTTTGAGCGGGTTCGTGATGCTGAAAGGTTGCTGCGCTGCTGTTGAATATCCTTCTATCGCGTTGAGGAGCGTGGGGAGGAGCTCAGGTTGCTCCAAGAAAGCTGTGCGGTTCTTCTCGTCCGTGGCTAGGCACTCGTGATCGAATGCGCTTTTCGCCGTGGGGTGGTGAACAAAGCGGCTGTAGAAGGCTGGAGAGGTGACTTTGATGGTTAACGTCCGCTTGCGGTCTTCTTCGAAAGTGAAGCCGGGGGAGTAGAGGACAATCTCGGCGTCATCGTGGTGCGCAGGCTCGTAGACTACGCGTAGTGGTTGGGAAGCTTCGTTTACGGCGTTGGAGATGAAGGCGCGGAAAAACGCTTCTAGTACCCTTTCCTCTTCAGTGTAGCTCCTCCCTAGACTTGAAGCTGCGACTTCGGGCCTGTACCAGACATGCAGCTTACGTCGGAAGAACAGCATAGTCGCTTCTTTGACAATACGAGGGAACGTGGCGAACCCCACCCAGCACCATGCAGCGATGAATTTTGCAGCTTCCCAGGAGGAGATGGTAGCCGGATCTTTGGGCTCACCATCTGAGTAGATACGAGCAACGATCTTCGGGTGTTCGTCTGACGAGCGAAGTACGATAGTGTTGTCGATTCGCATCTGCCCCGTCTCTTCGTATGCAGCAAGAGGATCGACTGCCCGAAGTGAGTACGATCCTTTCCGGCTGTTGAATGGTGAGACATGGAAATCCTTCGACCATGTTTCAGAGAAGACTAAGTGTCTTCCGTTTTTGCTGTTCTTCTCCTCAGTCGCGGCGCTATCCGCTCGAAGTAAATACATCCGTCTCTCGTCGAAGGTGTTGTTGACTTCTAGTATCATGTACTTGAGCGCCGTGTCAGAGTCATAAATGTACCAGAAAGACACAGGGTTGAAGCTGTAGTCAAGGAACCGAGGTGCTGTTACGAGGTAGGCGTACGCATAGTCACGGTCAGTCACACCCTGAGTGTGCAGATACCTCTTCAGCTTCTCGGAAAGGCTGAGATGGGCGTTCCCCCGACTCAGATAATCCGCAGAATCGACAACGAACCACCCGGAATGCTGGCTATCGACTGATAGCATGTTGCTGATGCGGCCTTGCATTCCGATCGGCACACCCACCAGAAGGTATGAGTACGTAAAGGAGTGTCTTTGAGGGAAGAGTCGAGAGTGAGTGGTCTTGCTAGCCAGCAGCAAAGGAGGAAGGACCTGATCCTCAATCCGTTGCTCATGCAAAGACTCGATCTTCGTCTCTTTGGATTCTAGATGCTTGTCTCGGATGACAAGCGATCCGGCGAATAAAGCACATAGACTTAGTAGCGAGAACACTTTCGTATGCATCTGCATGGTCGGATCCTCGAAGGTGTATTGCTTCAGTTCCCGTACAGAAGAGAAGCTCCAGACTCCCGCCCAGTTCGTGTAAACAATGTACAGACCAAGAAAAAGTGTCAGATCCTGAAGCCAGGTCGCATCTTTCCTGACCGCCCGTATTATCCATGCCGGTTGGAACAGAAGTACTCTCGCTGCAAAGGTCTTGTGTGGTGGCGTAAAGAGGCTCCAGAATAATGTCAGGATCGTCCAGATAAGGACCAGTAAAGTCCGCTTTGACAACCGGGTATTGTTGTCTGCCGCCGTCTCAGCGCCATGGTCAATGGCACGCATTTTCTGCACCCTCGCAAGGGCGCAAGAAGCGAAATTTGTATGATGCTGGACTCTAGTCGAGACAGACGACCGCTTGTGATGCAAGATGTAATGCACGGAAGGGAACGGAAGGGCCGATATCGATCCAACCTGACTTGGAAATTGGAGATTGAGGGTGCTGCCTGAGGTTTACAACCAACCTTAGATCGCACCCCATCCCGACCTCACAGGTGTATAGTACGCACGAAAGATTTGTTCCCCGCCTTTTGGAATTGAATGCAATGGATGTCCAGTCCACGTCAGAGCCGCCCATCTGGCGTTGGGTAGTCGGCTTCTTGCTCGTCGGGGTGGCTTGGGGATTTACTACGCCCTTCATGCGGAAAGCCGCAGTTGCGCGAGACCTTAAACCAAAACCGCAGAGGCCTTTACTCACCGATCCGAAAGTTCCCTGGTTGAAACGCCAGACTGCGACAGTATCTTATGCCATCCGTGACTTGTTGGGAAGTCCCGCATACGCAGTTCCTTTGTTATTGAACATTACTGGTAGCATTTGGTTCTTCCTCCTTGTTGGGCAGGCTGGTCAGCATTCTTCCATCTCCAAGAGCACAGGCTTGATTCTGACAGCACGATAGAGCTGAGTCTAACAGTCCCGATAACCAATTCATTGGCGTTCCTGTTCACCGTTCTGGGAGAATGGTGGGCTGAAGGCAAGGTGATATCAAGAGGTAAATCGCAGGCTGGACTCCTTTCTTTCAACTCTAGGTGCTGACCGCAGTGATAGATACATGGATCGGAATGACCTTCTGTTTGATCGGTGTGGCTCTATGCGTGCATGCAAAAAGTTGACGTCCTGCGAAGCTATTGTGCATGATTGCTTAACCAATTGGACACACATTTCCATCCAAGCGGGCAGATAACTCTCGTGGACATTGCCAGAAAATACGTAACGAAGGAGTCAAGAAGTCACATTTTCACCGCAGACCATATGATAGTGACTGCTCCGTCGATCATGCCTGGAAAGTCACTCCCGCCATTCTTTGGCAATTCCGCCAACTTTTCCAAAGACGGACCCCTACTCAAGCCAATGTGAACCGGGGTACGTGCAATGTATGCTTTGGAAAGCACACTCACAGCATGCATTATCAATAGAGCTTTCGCGATGAATTCAAAGGCCTAGATTGTGACACAGGCATGACGGAAGTTTGATATGTTAGCATCCATCATTTGCCTAGCATGCTACCCTTCACAAGAGACGAGCTCCAGGATAGACCTTATTCCTCCCAGATTTTATATCCTGCCTCTCTTCCTCTGCGATACCAGTCTTGGACATACTGGAGACCGACGTGAGGACCATAGACGTCGTCCTGCCATTGCGGGACAGGCGGCTCAAAGCCCGTCTCTTCCTTGCACCTCGCCACAAGCTCCTGCACAGTGCCTCCTCGATCGTAGAGTGGAGCCTCTTTCCCAGCTTCCGCCCGTTCGATGTCAGCACGTAATGTCTCAGTGGCCGCTTCATCCAGCTCGAGAGTCTCTTCATCGATCACGACACCATAGTTAGTCTTGGCGCCTTGTACCGTAACGAGTTTTCGTTTCACTTCGAGGGCAACCGTGGTAGCCGGCCTCATGAGAGGGTCGCCCAGACCACCACCGCCCCAGGTCTGCCACTCGAGTAGATCACTGAGAGACGTCAGCAGCAGTCATGTGGGCAGTTCAGTATAGGGAGAGACATACCCTGGCTTGACCTTGACGTGATCACACTTCGACGGCAGAAGCTCGCTGACATAGCCGCCTTTACCATCCCCACGATGAATAGCTTTCCTACTCCGACTACCTGGCTTACCACCTCTAACACCCCAGGGCTTAGTAAACCATCGATCATCATGCAGACTGAACTCGCCAGCGGACAAGAAGCGATAAAGCGTCTTCTGCGCGTTCCCACCACGGTTCAGCCCGGCGCCTCCTGTATCCGCCACAGCCTCATTGACTTCGAGCCGAACGGGAAAGTTCAGCTCAATCGCCTCGGTCGGCACGGACTTGATGGCTGGGAACAAACAATGGCAATCAGGCCCATCGCCCTTTGGCCGCGCCGGAACCCCTCCAAAAGCGATCTGATAAAGCTGGTACCATTCGCCGTTGGGCTTAAAGCCAGAATAGAAGAAGTGCGGGCTGTCACTGAAGCCTGCAGCGGTCATGAAGGCGGCGTTCTTCTGGCCGAAAAGCGCTTGCATCACGTCCATGGTGCGGCCGAGGAAGTGCGTTCGGCAGGAGAGTGCGGCGGGTCGGACGGGCTTGAGGAGCGAGCCTTGCGGTATCTCGACGTCGATGAGGTCGTGGAAGCCGTCGTTGGGGATCGTGTATGGTGAGTGTACTACTAGGAGGTAGTATCCGACGAACATCTTGAACATGACCTACAAGTTGCCAATTAGTATCTTGACATTGAACTTCTCATCGGTTCACAGGGTGCCAGGTCTTACCTCAGAAAGGTAATAATTGATACTGGAGGAAGCCTGAGGGCTGGTGCCACTCCAATCAAACCTAGGTCAGAGAAGTCAGCACTGCTACCAGCCACATTTATAGCAGGAGTACTTACCGCAACCTGTTCTTCGCCGGTTTCGTCAGGGTGCACTTCAGAGCAAAAGGCCCTTTCCCATGCCCATCATCGTCAACAAAATCGACAAACGTCGAAGGTTCATCAGTCATGTGCTCCTCAATCAGCTTCCCGACCGCTGTCCGGGTGCGCTCGAGCAAAATCCCGGTAGAAGCTGCATAGACTTCAGGTCCAAACCGAGCGCACAGCTCGCAAATACGCGTTGCAGCGGTGCGGCAGGCTGAGATGAGCGCAAGCAAGTCTGACCGAAGCCACTCCGGCTGTCGACTGTTGCGGCACATTAGCTCCACGATAGAGCGGTTCATCTTCCCCTTCTCGAAGAGTTTCATTGTGGGTATTTGCAGTCCGTCGTCGAAGATGGTTTGCGCATCGATACTCATGGACCCGGGGACTTGACCTTGCACGTCGGTCATGTGTCCGAAGTTGGCAGCCCATCCCACAAGCTTATGCTCGAAGTAAATCTGCAAGCCGTGAGCTTCTGTCGACCTAAGAGATGGATGTTTGCAGTGAGATACACACCGGTAACAAGATGATCACATCATTTAAATGGCTCACAGCACCCTCGACTTCGTAGACATCGTTCGTGATGAAGATGTCGCCTTCCTCTATCGGATCGACCTCGCCTCGGGAGAGCTTATGATTCCAGATCTTCAGGAACTGACCGATGAAGCTTCCAAACTGGCCAACAAGCATCTTGCCTTCTGGAGTGGTAATGACATTGAACTCATCCTGCTGCTCTCGAATGGCGGGCGACATCGAGCACCTCAGCATGAGCGTGTCCATCTCTGCTCTGATTGAAGCGAGAGATGATGCTATTAGAGTCGGAACAGTTGGTATGTCCTGGACGAGTTTCCTAGCTTCTTCTTGCTTCTCTTCGGTCGTCTTGTCTGCAATCGCGCTACCGAAGTTACTTCTAAAAGTCGGCATTTGGTTGTCTGGCATGGGCGAGATGCATATGTTACCGACTTTATCGATGACAGCCTCGAACCCGGGCTGAATCAATGTGTTGGAGTCCATCTCGGTGATGACGCAAGGTCCCTGCAGTCTGTAGCCTGCCTTGCTAATCGCTGCTCGGTCCCAGAATACTGCCTGATGCTCTTTGCCTTGGACTACAATGGTCTTTTGGCCGATCACTGCAGTCTCCGGTGGCGTCTCCCCATCAGCTGTCTCGACATGAGGGATCTCAAGGTCTGGCGACGCATCGACACTTGTGACTGTCAACCTCGTTAGCTCCAAAGCAAAGTTCTCCAGCGTGTAGCTGAACTGTTGCTGGTGAATGTGATCGAACTTCTGATGGGCAATGCTTTGGAAGGTTTCCATAGGCTGCGCCAAGTCTTCTGCGGTCAAGGTGATCGTCAACTCGAGCGCCTGGCCTTTGTAGCGTAGGGCGGCTTGGTAAGTTGTTGCAAGAGCCGGATCCGTGCTACCCAGAGATTTTTTCATTGTCGCCTCGCATTTACGTCTCAAGGCGTCAAATTCACTTCGGAGGGTTTCCATTTTGATCGAGAGAAGGAGTTGTATGAACGAAGCGGAGAGCTCATGGCTCATCTTCGTCGTCGCATCACCTTGAGCGCAGAGTATGCCAGGAGCTGCCGGTACAATGACGGGCCAGGCACCTAACAGCTTTCCAACGCCTGGGACGCTAGTCAGTCATGAGCATACAGGAAGGTGAGAAGCATAGAACTGACCGTTCGCACACATAGGCCCTGCACCTCCAAAGGCAACCATAGCGAAATCACCTGGGTTGTGTCCGCGCTCGACCGACACAAGGCGGAGTGCGCCATAAATGGCTTCATTCGCCAGATCAATGATAGCCTCGGCCGTTTCGAGAACCGTCTTGCCCATGACCTCTGCCAGTCGGCCGACAGCACCTCGCGCTGCGTCCACATCAAGCTTGAAGTCTCCTCCTAGCAGAGTCTCGGGCAAATAGCCTAAAACAACGTTGGCATCGGTGACCGTTGCTTGCGTGCCACCCCTGCCGTAGCATGCTGGGCCGGGACTAGCACCAGAGGACTCTGGACCGACGCGAAGGGTCACCGTCAGCGGATCGAAGAAAGCCAGACTTCCACCGCCAGCGCCAATTGTACGGACGTCCACTGAAGCTGATCGAACGGTGATGTCGCCAACTACTGTTTCTCGTCTGAGTTCCGGCTGGCTATTAGCGATCAGGGCGACGTCGGTAGAGGTACCGCCCATGTCCAGTGTAATCTGTGCGTGATTCAGCAAGTGTTTTAGAGTGCAGGGTCTGATCCGACCTACCAAGTTCTTGTGCTCGGTCGAGTTCGCAATAATGCTTGTGATGCCCTTCACGCCACCAGCTGGCCCTGACATCAGGATGTTGACAGGCAACTCCCCAGCGAGGTTGAGTTCTGTCAAGCCGCCATCACTTTTCAAGATGCGGACTGTAGCTGCGTCATCCTTCAGCTTGTCTTGAAGACCTTTCAAGTAGTTTTTCACTTCAGGTTTCACGACACTGTTCGTCGCAGCAGTCACCGTACGTTCATACTCTCCCAGCTCCGGAAGAACCTCGTGGGACAGTGATACTTCTACGCCCGGCAGCACTTCCTTTACGACCTCGGCTACTTGCTTCTCGTGCTCGCCAGATACCCACGAGTTGAGTAGGCTGATAGTGACTGCCTTCACCTTGCCTTTGACAGTTAGAAGTTCCCTCTTCAAAGCTTCCCGGTCCACCGGTTGAACTTCTTGCCCGTCTACCCCGATCCGCTCTGGTACTTGTAGAGTCCTCTCAAGCGGGATGATAGGCGCCGGGGGATCCCATTGAATCCAAGATGCCAGACCACCAGGAATCTGACTTCTCCGCGCTACCAGCACGTCTTTGTGACCTTCCGTAACGATCAATGCTGCTGGGACACCTTTGCCTTCGAGCAGGGCATTGGTTGCTACAGTACTTCCATGATGAAGGGCATCGAACTTTCCAGTGAAGCCTTCCTGTGTCTCGATGATGGCACGTAGTTTATCAATGCTGTCCTTGACGCCTATGCTTTGATCGTGGGGTGTTGATGGAACTTTAGCCCTGAAGACCCTTCCTTTGGGGGAGAAAGCGCAGGCATCCGTGAAAGTCCCACCAACATCTACACCCAGGCGGTAGGCATCCGTGGTCGAGGTGATAGTGGTCATAGCAATGGAAAGACAAGAGGCAGATGAAACGAGTAACCAACGAAATCCCACGAACCTTACCTGATATATTTACAAGGCATCCTGAGCTCATATCTGAGACGTTTAGGCGGGCGATCTCTCAAGCGAGCCACACAAGCGAGCCACGGTCAGCGGTAGAGATAGGGCGATACTTAGAGCGAGCTATGCCGTGACAGCGGCCGAGCTCCCAAGAACTCGGTTGGCGAACCCATGCCAATGTGAACGAATTTGCTCCAGGGGAACAGCGCGGACCGGAAATAAGGATCAAGACCTACGAAGCCCAGGGTGTAGCGCTATCTCGGCCTCGTCGTGGCCAACCATAGGAGAGAAGGGCGTAATGAGATGTTGGTCCCGGGCAGCAGGTAGAGCGAAGAGCAGAGAAGAACCGTCCCCCAGTTAATTCAGCTCACTAAGCACATCATGCCCGCTCTCGCTTCATGTACACCACTGTCCTTGCCCGAGATATCTCAGCCGGGAAAGGATGTGGTGCTTTTGCCGCCAGAGCTCTATCGGGGGATCTCGCGCGTAACTCGTATCTCACGGCTGAGGATTAAGAGCTTTGGCCGAGTTGCCGATTGAAGACGACAAATGTCCTTCATGAGTCGTGCGAGCCATGGCGAACGATTGAGATGCAGACCTGTCGTCTGCGTTGCTGGCATCAACAGCGTCGCAGATGATTCCGGCGTTTTCCGTCAGAAGCAGACGCTGGATGGCCTCAGGCAGTCCCAACTTTGGACGCGCCCGCGCCGGCCTAGCTCCTCCACCCGTGGACCTCTCGGACCCGACTTGCTGCAGTATGCCGTCTCCGGAAAGCGATCATTCACTTCAATAACAATGTCATAGAGTATTGACATACAACTGCTGCGTCCAACAACTTCCGCTTAATTCGACCCGAGGCTCAGATCATCTCAACCGCACCTTGGTCTCCGGCGCGCTGGATTCCACCTCTCGCGAAAGGTTGAGCATGTGCGACTTGCGATAGCGATCAGCAGTGAAGATGGCGGAGACCCACGCAGGCGTCAAACGCCCACATTCGGCCATTGAGGAACAGAGCGGAGAGAAGAAGCGCCGAGTACACTACCTCCGCCATGTGCAGCGGATGCCCGACAACATCGAGCCCGCGCCGCAAGGAAGCGTTGCGCCTGCGCATGTGCCTGACTTTGCGCGCGACCACCTGTTGAAGAGCTTAGGCGCGGCGTTGACGATAGCCGGCTTTGATGGTGTACGGCCGGAAGCGTTGGAGATGCTGCGAGAGCATACGGAGGAGTACATGCTGCAATTTGGACGATACGTGCGAACATCCATGCAAGGAACACGAAAGATCAAGCCCACGGCGCAAGACTTCTCCATGGCGCTCTCATTGATGCCAAATGCATCGACTGCGTCTCTACTGAAACCACACCTCGACCTTCCGATCCCTGACAGCATCTCATGTCCACCCATACCCAGTCCCGACCCCGAGGACCCAGCCGCGCCTGACCTTAGCAAGCTCCTTCAGCCACTATTGCCGCCGCACCAGGCGAGCTACATACCCAAGCATTTCCCAGCTCTCCCGCCCCGGCACACCTGGCAGCAGACTCCGGTCTTCACCGAGCGCGAGAAGGACTCGAAGAAGATGCGCGAGATGATGACACAGGAGGGCGTGATGGCCGAACAAGCATTACGGAAGCTGGCAACCGCCGCCAAAACGGCGACAACTGAAACTTTGAAAGCGGAGCGAAAGAAGAGCAATGCGCTTAGTGGGCCGGGCAAGGTCAGGGACGGTCCGGGTGCTGCTCACAAGAAGCGAGGTAGACTCGATGCGTTTGCGGATGTGCTCAAAGATGTTTCATCGGAAGAGACAGGCGAGGACTTAGCGATGGGGGGAACAGAAACGCAACCGGGTGATGATATCGATGTGGGTATGCCGGAAGGGGTGGTGGTCAATTACGACATGAATCACTGGCGTCACGGAAAGAAACCGCTGCGGCTGTGAATAATGCGATTGGAGGCTTTTCAGTATGTTGTTGCTAGCGAGGCGTTGGTGGCTCTGTGTATTCATATTACAGCATGCGTGTATAAGGGCGCCCATAGTTAGGTGGCGTCCCAGCAAAGGTTGCCTGGTCGGCCATGCACACAGCTTGGTACCTCTCTGTCCGTTTCAGAACAATGTGCAATTCCATGTGGTATGTTTTGAGGCCACTGCCCATAGTAGAAATTACGACATCGTTTCCAGTCGCGTAGAAATGCAGCCACATCACCAAATCACGTGCAGCCTTCAACCTCACCTCACCCTATCATGAACTCCCTCCCAACTCGTCGTCTCCACCGTCAATCCATTCGCACACCTGCACTTCGTCAGCTTCTGTCTATACCTCCATATCCGCTCTAATCGACGGTCTCCTCGTTCGCGAAACGTACTGTCGGAATAGTTTCAAAATCGGCTCGCAGACAATCTTGCTTCGCGGGCTTTCGCGCGGCCCTTGTAGATTGCACTCGTACTGGATGAGCTCTTTCAGCTCGCAGTCTTTCAGTTCCACTGACGGCTTGCGCGCTTTGCCGTTGTGGAGGTATTGCGCGTGCTGCTGAAGTCGGGCTGGATGGAAAGTCTCGACCATCGGCGCCATCTTTTCCAAACACCTCTCCAGCCAGCCGTGTCTTCGTAGTGAACCAGACCCGGGCGCTTTCGTCTTGCGCAGGCTTCGGAGATGATGGTTGAGATGAAATTTATTGATGAGTGATGAATGTATGACCAGAAGAAGACTTATCGATGGCCGAAGATCTGGGAAAGACGTTGCTCGCGGAAGTCGAAGAAGTCGGATTGGATGAGGTGAGTATCGTATGTCAAACATTCCAACCTTTCGTCTTCTGACAGGACTACAGCTTTTAAACACGCTCCGCACACGAGATGACATTATACCAACTTACTTTGGCCTTTCACAACTCGATCGCTTGATAAGAGCTATCGTATCAAGCAAATCCGCTGTGGCGAAAGGCAATCTTCTTCAGCCTGTGGTAGAATTGACCTCGACTGGTAGCGGGGGAGGGAAAACACATATTCTCTACTGTCTAACCGCCCTTGCTGTCTGTCCCAAGGCTTCAGGAGGCAGAGAAGCATGTGTCATTATCCTTGACACGGACGGGACGTTCTCCGTGGATCGCCTCGCCCAACAGATCAGAAAGCATCTCACCACCAACCGCACCTTATCCAATCCTGAAGAACATGCGGACACAGACGTAGACGACATCATCACCTCCAGCCTAAAACACGTCCACCTCTTCCGCCCCCAATCCCTCACCTCCACCATCAGTACCCTCGAAGACCTCCCCTCCCACCTCTTCGACCAAACCCGCCACCACTCCTACGACCGCACCGTGGGCTTCATAGCCCTAGACTCCGCCTCAATCTTCCACTGGCAAACCCGCTGCGACGAAGAAGAAGCAGCCTTACGCGCCTCCACCGAACCATCATACTCCCCTTCCCAACCCCCCTCCAGCAAACCTCCTAATTACCAACAACTCACGACCGCACTCCGCCAAGCCACACAGACATTCTCCTGCCCTGCAATCTTCACATCCTGGCACCTGGGTCCAACCCCCCACCTCAACACCCAAGGACCCGATCTCCGATCCCTGCGCCCACAGCTTCCAGCCCCGCTCTCACAACTCCCGCTCCTCCGCCTCATCGTGCAGAGGAAACCGGTCCGGAAATTCCCCGTCGGGATGAGTATCACGGAAGCCCTCCGCGAAGCGGACGCTAGACAGAGGGCGGTGGAGGAAGGGAAGTTCGAGTGTGTGGTAAACGAATGGGGGATGGATGAGCGGACGGTGGAGCGGGTATCACGGAGTGGACGGGGGGGGATGGGGTGGGAGTTTCGGATTGGGGCTGATGGGACGGAGGTTGAGTCTGACGGACAGCGTGGCGAGGAGATGTAAGGGGGATGGTGTGAAGGGAGAGGTAGCGGGACATGGCTAGATGGAAGATGCAACGAGGGGAAGGGGGAACAGTTTTTCATGACATAAAAGACCATCTCATTTCACTAGTGGTAAGGAAACAATCTCGACAACCTCATCGCGCCATTTGTAAGTCCCCAGGCGTGAATGGTATAATGCCCTTTCCCCCGTTCTCCAACCAAGTCCCGCAGAATGTCGCCCAAACGTGAGAGAGGGGAGAAAAAAAAAAAAAGACCAAACATTTCTTTCAAGAGCTGATTTTCATTTCCCAATTTCCCTTCCATTTAAGAGACTCGCCAAGCTCGAGAGATTTCTTCATTTTTCACATCAAAATTTGGGGGAACATATTGAAAGAAGAGGTCGCGAGCCTGCTCTAACGGAATCCCTCCTCTTTTCTTTCCCATCCCGCGCCTCAACTCGGGAGGTTTTCGTGCAGCACATCCAGGTAAAGTATGTCTACTCAGTAGCGTGCTGATCGCCAAAGGGACTCTGGTCCCGTTTGCCGCCTAGGCCATCATGGCTGGGGACTCTGCTCGCGCGCTTCGTGGCCTCTTCAATGATATCGCTTAGGGCGTTGACGCCCCTGGCGTTCCCGACGCGGCCAGAACCGGCGATGCTGGAGCCCATGGTCGCATAGGGGTTGGCTCGTGGCTGGGCAGCTGCGGATGAGGGTTTCTCCGTCGCGTCGAAGAATGGACTCTCGACGGGCTGGATCAACGGAGGGGTGGATCCGGCGCCGGTGTCTTTGGCAGGTGTGTGGTCGCCTTCGTCGTCTTCGTCTGGAACTTCGGCCAGTGGCGACGAGACAGCGGGCGCGTGGCGTTTGGACGAGGCCATGGAGGGTGTTAAGCTTGCATCGCTGGCCTGCCTGCCGAATGGTTTCGCGCCACCCGTCAGGTTCTTAGGTCCGCCGACTGTGATCTGCTTGGCTTTTCCATACTGACTGCCCTGACTGCCAGAGGTTGATGGACGGGATCCCTGGCCCGGCATCATGACTTGTAGACCATTTTTGCTACCCTTTCCACCAGGCGTGTTGGCCGCGAACTGCGAGTGTTCGCCTGCTGCATCGACGGGGGTCTTTGATCCAGAAGTCTCACTTGGCGAAGAGTTGTTCGAGTTGTTCGATTTCACGCTTACCATACGCGGTGCGGCGCGCGTGACAGTCTGTGCAGGCATTGGCATTTCCGTAGCGTCGTCCCGGTAAACGTCGCTCGCCATGCTAGAGCGAGCAAGTGACGGCGTAATCGACTGACGGGTGTACTGCGTGTCTCGGTTGCTTCCGGATCGCAAGGAAGAGGTCGCGGACCAGGTGCTATCTCGAAGATCTCCAGGACGGAAGAAGAGCGCATCCCCTTCGTTGCTGAGTGGACTCTTGGGCGGCTGTCCTCGCTGGGCCGCTGGGATTGGTGGCACAGGCGCATCTGAGCTATACACGCTGTTGCGTCCAGACCCATTTCTGTTCGTGACGCCAGGGATGTATGCGATCTGAATGATGTTGCTCGCGCGGCTGATGATGCTGTTCGCAAGCGAGCCTCGTGTGCGGGTGGAATCGGCATCATTGCGCATGCTCCTGAGCCTATGCGACTGCCGTTCGGCAGATCCTCCCTCCTTAGCTTCTGCCCCCTCTTCTTCCTCTTCCCATTCTTCCGCCTCGAGTTCCTGCTGGGCTCTCCTCTTCTTGATCCAAAACCGCCAGAGAAAGAAGACCGCGATCGCCACGACTGCCACGCCTCCGATAACACCGCCTGCGATGGCGCCCACATTCGGACCAGGCGAGGATGGGGCAGCGGAGGGATCGTCAATACATGTCATGTGGGCGCAAGTGTTGCAGTCCTGCGGGACCAGCGAGCAGATCTGGCCACTCTTACACGATGGACATGAGGGTTGTGTGTCAGGACACTGAACGCAGCGCTTAAATAGTGTGCGCATGGTGCGTTCGACTTCTGCTGTCAGGTTAGCCGGTCGGCCGTGCGATGCACCGGAGAGCAAAGGCATACCATAAGCCATGCTACCGTAGTTCGGTGAGGTGGTAGCCATAATCGTGCGCTGTAGGGTGGAGACCGCGTCCACTCCAGACCGATTAAATCATAAAACAACCTCCAATCGTTCTCACGTTACGCTCCGGGTCGTGGAGTATGAGTTGTCGCCTGCTGAGGCTGCTCTCAACGCCAGTAATCGCCCTGTCTCAGCCCCGCTGTTGAGTATGCCGTGCGATGCCGCGCAATCTTGCTCGCGCCTTCGAATCTCAATCGATATTCCGCCGCAGCCTCTCAATGAACGTATACAAATTGCTAACGAGCGACAAGTCAAAGTGGGTATGATACAGAAAAGAATTGAACAATCCAGGGATAGAGGGTGGTGAGTCGTGGTGGTGGTGGTGGTGGTGGAGTGAGGCGCGGGTATGTCTTGCGTGGAGGATGGAGAGGTGTGGTAGCCCCGGGCGCCGCGCCGGCTGCTCGCGCCAAATGTTCCAGATTCGAGACCGTCTTAACCCTCTTTGTCAACGGCCACGGGCCGCTCCTGTATTGCCTCTCCCGTTTGGGGTATTTCTTTGTTTCCACTTCTAAACACATAGATTACTGCAATGTAGGAAGTCGCATTTTCGTCTTAACAACAATACAGCAGCTGCTTGGGAAGAAATCAAGACAATGGTCCAATATCGCTTCATTTACAGAGCGGGTTGCTACCCTTGATAAGATGAGTGCGGCAATTTACTTTGGTCTGTAACACCAAGCATGTCCGCCTGCGCACCGTCCCGAACTGGGTCGTGAGATTGAACAACCCGACGTTTTCGAGTCCATCATTTTCGATGATCCCAAAGCGTTGTAATAATTCGTCGATGTGGCCTGCCACGTCCATGACAAGCCGGATCCCGTAAACACTGGATCACGTCCTTACTAGGACCTCATTTCAGTACAATTGAACAGGCACACGTGACAGCGGAACGCTGTCTCCGACATCTTTGACTCCTGGAATGCACTTCATGTTTTGCGAAAGCAAATCTGACGCCCAGATTGCACCGGCTTTCCTCTTGCACCGCGAATGAAAGCTGGTAGGACAGCACACATATCTACAGCGCGGTCGCTTACGTTGTAGTCGACCTTTGCCGTGTCTACCCGCCACTATCCTCGCCTTAGGAGTATGGCAATTTCCAGGAGTAATTCTTGAGACTAGTATTTCTTGACAATTCTAGTATCGACTAGAGTCGCCCGAATTGTAAAGGTGCTAGTATCAATGGTACAGTTGTGTAGTCCGGAAATGCCAATTTTGGCTGCCAGACAAATGTGGTATGTCTTTCTTGTGCTTTCGAGACCCCCTCCACAAAAGTTGCATCAATGAAGGCGGACTGGGACGAGTCCATCTCAATGGACTACGTGTATACGCCTAGCGAAAGCTGTACTTGGTCGGCCAATGTGGCAGCGACTACACAACATTCCGCAGTCTCGGATATCTTCGCTCAGTCTGACTTCACAAAAAAGGGTAAAAGCAAAGGTCTGTCTCTGTCTTGCGTGAACAGGCTGGTGCTCCGATCAATTTCCGAGCCTATAACAGAGAGAGTTATTACTTCTATTGGCGTGATTCATCTAGGGCATGAAACAATGTCAACTACCATTCTTTAAGCCAGCCTCTCAATTCTAAGGACGATTTTCTCTGGAAAGATTTGTAAATCGCATGTGTTAATCCATGAATCTGCCTTGGGGGTAAATTACCAAGTGCCGAGTTGAAGACACAGCACGGTAACGAGTATATGTAGCATGGATGACGGGGCTTGAAGGCAACCAAACCGCTGCGATGCACGCGGGTCGCGACGACTCACGGCCCGGACCTCCCTGCCCCCTTCCGCGGAGCAAGACCAAGACCTCAGCCACGACCTTTCTGCTACACAAATGCAGTCACAGGAATGCAAGTAAGAGCAGACTTCGTGTACAGGTAGGCGCAGGCTCACTTTCACATTCATCACTCCCGTTCTCACATTCACTCCGCGATTCTCACATTACATGGTGAATAAAACTTCTTCGAAAGCACATACTTCTTTTCTACCAGGCAGCACTTCTTTAAATTGCATCCACAGCAGCCCGTTGTAACAGCAACAACAACAATAACAACATTCTCCTCTTCTTCAACACGCTTGGATCACTGGATCGCACGAAAGCTTGAAAAACACCAGTCATGTACTCCAAAGCAGCCCTTCTGGCAGCGGGCGCTTTCGCCACCACTGCCTTTGCCCAATCCGCAAGCGTCACCATCACTGCCAGTCACGGCGGGGCAGGCAATGGCCTTACCAACACTACTATCACAGTCCCGCTGGGCTCCCTGTACACGAATGCGGCTCTGGACGAGGTCTCTTATCTCTATCTCACGGGCGCTAGCGACGCAGTACTCGAAAGCATCACCTGTACACCTCATCGTTACGCAAACGGCACTGGCGAAGCCGGGAGACCTTTCACCAGTAGCAGCCCCTCCCTCCTCAGCACCAACACCGTGAAAGTGGGCTCACTCACCTGCGTGGCGTCTGACTCCGACGACGCGAACGCCACTGCCGACACCAGCTCAAGCTCAAACACGGCAATGACCACTTCTTCCTCGGTTACTTCTGCAAGCAACAGCACGAACCCCTCCATGACCACCTCCTCCGCCACTTCATCCTCAACAGAAGACGAGGGTGCAACAGGAGCAGCAGCAGCAGCTAGCCCCAAGACCTCCACCTTCCTAACCACCATCTCCGGCACCTCATCCGAAGACGGCCAGACCTCCGCGCAGCAGCAGCAGTCCACAGTCACCAGCGTTATGAGTGCTAGCGGCTCGACGACGGTGACTTCCGCCTTGGACGGCGCAGCCGCGACGGCCGCGAGCGAGACGGCGTCGACGAGTTCCGCGCCTGCGTCGCTGAGCACGGAGAACTCGGCCCCGAAGCTGACTTTCGGGGAGGCGGTGTGGCCAGGTCTGGCTGTAGGTGCTCTTGGGCTGGCTATGGTCGTATAGATGGGTGGTGTTTCTCTTGTGAAGGCGGTCAGTCAGGGGTAAGAAGGCGGTAAGGGGAATTTTCTAGCTACCATGCTAGGATGTAGCGCTTTCTCAGCGCTCTTCGACGGAGTTGGGGACATTGAATTACGTGTTCACGCTAAGGGTTCGACGATGGGAATCATGTATTATACTAAGCAAGTAATAGAGTCAAGCTCTTTGAAGCTGGAAAGCTTTAACTTTGGACCATCCTTTGGGTCTTGATGCAAGCGTTTAGGTTGCGTTCAAATTGTGCGAGCGCGCTGCACGCTTTCCAGATCTCTAGCTCCCAAGTGAGTTAAATCTGGAGTCCGAAAAATCACGCCTAGGAACCATCTCACATGGCACAGACTGTTGTGGATGATTGATGGCTTTGTTCTTTCCTTTCAATTTTGTTCAAACAAAGATTATGTATATTCTATTGATTTCCAATGGGTCAATACAATCAATACGACCAAAAGAAACGAGACAGGGGCACAGAACGTTTTTCCAAAGCCAATAAGCTTCTATTAAGTTTTCTTATATGATCCACCAGAAATCCTAATAGAACAAGAGAACAACAACGATAACTCACTCCCAGCTCCAATACGCCACAGGAAACCGACTTACCTTTCTCGAAAGGGGGGAAACGAACAGAAGGAGCAAAAGGGGAAAAACACTTACCTCTTCAACCCCCGATTACCCCCCATCATCCCCCTCTTGCCACCCTGCTGCTGACTCCAACCCGCCTTCTCCATCTTCCTCCCCGCCTTCCGTTCCGCCTTAACACCCTTCTGCACACTCTTCACAACCGCAAAGACCTCCGTCGCTTTCGCCACCAACTCCGCCCGCACAGCCTCCCCACACGCCTCAAAGCGCGCAGGGTCGAACAGGTCCGCGGCCGTCTTCAACTCGTTGGCCTTGCAGCCCGCGAAGGCGGACCGCAGCGTGTGCTCGCAGGCTTCGAGCGCGCGATGGGGTTTGTTGAGCGTGCAGACGGGATCGCTGCAGGGCGCGCTGGGCACGGGCGGGAAGGCGGTCAGGGTTGCGTAGTCGGTGGAGGTGAGGATAGTCTTGGCGCAGGGGAAGAAGTCCGCCGTGGTTATCGTGCACGGAACGCTGGATTGCCCGGCGGGTCGGTCGGCCATGTCCTGCATGAGTTTGTGTGGGCGTCGGCTGCGCGTGGCGAAGTGGGCGTTGAATTTGTTCTTCGCTTCTGAGCGTTCTTGCGTGCGGGCTTCGACTTCTTGTTCGGCGGCGGTAAGGGTGGTTTGGGCTTCGCGCATCTCGTTTGCGGCTTTGTCGGCCGTGGACTTGGTCTCCGGCGTGTTGGAGGCTTTGAAGTCCTTGAGAGCGGTGTTGAATGCTGTCTGGCTGGCTGCGAAGGTTGCTCGTGCTACGGTGAGACGAGCATTGGCTGCCTTGAGGAAGGTGGTGGCTTTGGCCACATTGCAGCGAAGAGGGTCCATGAATCCTAGTTTCTAGGTGGAGTGTTGGTGTTTGCTAAGTCTTGAATGTTGTTGAACTTGATTGGCTTGAGTCGCAGTAACTGAAGTTTGCCGGCAAGCTTCTGTTTCTGTGGCTGTGGTGGTGGATGAGGAGAGAAGCACGAGTTGGCATGATACTCAGCTCATATTAATACACGCCGACAGTTCCAGGATATCTCTCTTTAACAAGAGCCACATTGTTGATTGTAAGAATGAGTTGTCATTGTGCATCATAGTCAGGAAAACAATCGACAAAGGAAGCATTGTTACTTGCCATACAAAGGACGGGAGTAGACGAAAGAAATGCAAATTGGCTTCTGCATAGGTCGTACTTCGCTACGCTAAACAGTCACAATGGAACAATGCGACGTGGTCGTAAAGACAAAGAAGCGTTTTTGTCAAGTCGAGAATTGGACTGGGATTTTCATTCAACGATGTGCCGATCTGGATTTGAGATGTTGGTGCGGGTGACGGCCGAGAGCTGTTAGAAACTGTATCGCGAAAGATCTGACCCTCAGCACCTTGATGCTACGGTCTAGAATACGGAAACGGTTCTGTTCGAAATCAGTGCCAAATACATCATGTATTTCGTAGAATATTCAGCGATTTCTTTCCAACAGGCCATTGCCTAATTCGGGCTCTTGCTCGTCTTGAATCCTGACAGATCGTCCGCCCCTCAATCTCTCAGTCAGTCGGGGCAATTGCAAGCTCCAGTGCCAGATCAATCCAGCGAGGAAACCAATGGCGTCGTTCTTGAAAGCTAGGCAGCCTGCAACCGTTACGAGCATGACAGTCCAACGGTTCCTCTCTTCCTGCTCTTGATCCTTCTTCAGATCATCCATAGACCTCTCATTCCCGTAATCGTTCTCTGCACGCTGCCATAGATCTCGGCTTTCGCTGACGCTCTGACCTACTTTGGCCAACTCAATACCGGCAGCGAGAACCATGACGCCTAGCAGTGACTTGGGAAATTGTTGTAAAAGCGGAACTATAGCCTCGCCGACGAACAGTCCTAATAATAGTTTGACAGTGCCGAGAATAATGACGCTGGAGCCACTTCTAGCACCGAAGCGGTACTGACCAGCCAGGCCACCTGAACCATGGCAGACAGGCATGGCGCCAAACCAGCAACCGACCAGATTTGCAATGGCGACTGAGAAGCCAATGGATGTTGTGCTTGGAGTAGGTGGGAAGGTAGGGAACAGGCTCGCCGATAGCGAGGTCACAGCCAGAATACTGTTCAACGTAGTGAGTGGTAGCTGAGGAAGAGCCGCATCAATTGCACCTGTCCACCATGCATGTCCCCCTGAAACATAGACGGAAGGCCGCCAGATGCCAGCGTGAAAGTCACCGTGGTGGGGAGACGTAGCCAACACGATTCCAGCAACCACGATTCCCAGTGAGAATACCACAAGCGCATAAGGCAACCGGGGCATAAGGGAGGCAATAGCTAAGACAAGGACGGCACCTATCGCCCAAATGCGGTTGTCCCAGCCCGGAGAAGCCCAGTGCAAAGGGAGGATGAGGCTCGAACCTGCGTTGATCACAAGGGCGAAACCAGCACCGACTTGAATCCCCTTGACAACTGGCACAGGAACAACGCGGTTCAACCAACCAAGCAGGCCAGTAGCGCTCAGCACAAACACTGCTACACCCATCGTCAGCCCCGCAGCCATAGTCTCAAATTTGGTGAAAGCTTGGCTGATGGCGACGGAAGCAATCGCTTTCATGGGTTGCACAGGGAGCGGGATCCCATAGACGACTCCCGTGAGGATGTTCGTCAGGCCGGAGAAGACGAGCGTTGTAGGCAGGTCGATGGTGTTGTTCAGGGTCATGGCGATCATGAGAGGCAGCAGGGTGCCCAGATCACCAAGGGCGCCTGAGAGCTCAGAGAGAGGAGCATGGCGGAGAGTGCGGATGTTGTGCTGTGTGATGGTGCGGAGGTGGTCTCGCCACGCCATTCTCTTCGCGGATTAGATTGCAAAGCTCCAATGGATCTTCTGAAGAAGATATAACTACCATGTGACTTCAGTAGGACGGGTTTCTAGGGAGTTGGCGCCTGATATTATCGAGGTGCACTCGTACGAGCAGGTGGCACCTGCAGCTTGCATGACACAGTCCGGGCTTGTGGGTCGCGACTTGCTGACTGGGGGAGGACGGCATTGAGTCCGCTTCGCTTCGCTTTGCCACTCAACCTCACTTGGACGACTTCCATCTCACAGTATCATCACCATCACAAACATACCCGGCAACATCTGCAGCTCGATGCATACCAACGGGAATAGAGGGAAGGAGAGTATGCCCGTCTCCGTCGGACGGGATATCAGCACGTGACTATAATGCAAACGCTACCGGGGTCCGTCCGCTGCAAGTAGAAGATACCGTCATTCAACGTCATATCGTCGATGTTGATGCCCCTCGACCCCACGATGATGATTTCGTCTGCGAGCTGAGGATTTCTGTTCTTCTCTGCTGTCCATTGCTCACAGAACTTTTCATACTCTTCCATCCATTCCAGCAGAACATCTCTTCAGATACCCAGACTTCTTTGATCACTACTTTCAAAAACCTCATTAAATCTCTCATCAGCAACCATGTCTCAGGCATACGAAGGTCAGGACCCGATGGTGCTCGCCCAGCAGGCTGAGCGCGACCTGAACTCCGAGTGGGCGAAGAACGAGCACAAGGTCAGCGACACCGCCCGTCACGCCGCCGGCGCCAGCGACAGCAGTATGTCTTCCATTACCACAATAAACAAAACCCCGATGCACGAACACCTCAGCCTACTAACACGTTCTTTTTTGCTTCAGCTGCCGAATCCGGCGTCGACCAGTCCGTTCAGCAGAAGTTCCCCGGCGC
Source organism: Hortaea sp. C3G1500-4 (assembly GCA_022701445.1). Classification (NCBI taxonomy): domain Eukaryota; kingdom Fungi; phylum Ascomycota; class Dothideomycetes; order Mycosphaerellales; family Teratosphaeriaceae; genus Hortaea; species Hortaea sp. C3G1500-4. The sequence continues at coordinate 174,770 of JAJVDI010000008.1, read as the reverse complement.
GAGCGTGACCTACGGCTCCGCCGCCTCGGGCGCAGGTGACAACCGCGAGATCCCGTTGAGCGAGGGTGGCGACATCAACCCCACCACTGGCAAGTAAGTCTTTTCCCACCACCTTCCCCCCAATACGACACCAAAGAGGAGAAAACAAAACCCTCTCTCCCAAACAATGACAGCATCAAGCTAACGCTCCTCTCCTTTCCACAGGCCCTACAAAGCCGGCGACTTCGAAGGTGCCGGCGGCCCTGAGGACAAGGCCCGCGCCTTCGCCGAGGCCCAGGGCGGCTCGGACGCTATCCGCAGCAACATCCGCCAGGGCGGCGAGACCGTCAGGCCCGCGGGAAGCATGGGCAGCGATGCCGTTGGCGGCACCGGCAAGCAGACTGGGCAGGAGTCTGGCTAAAAGCGCAGCAATTCACGCTTTTTCCCCGAGAGGCGCTTCAAAAGGGAAACGGGCTGGACAAGCGGGCAGGAACCTCCGTCTCATCACGGCATGACAGTGGCCCGAGTCCCCTGTCCGTCCTGTACGGGGGTCACGAGATCATGAAGGAAAAGTTAGTCAATGATGAGTTCTCAGGAAGGGGAAGAAGGGAGGGAAGCCTTCCAGGCCTCATTCTCTTCTTTCTACTTTCTGCCCTCGGCAAAAGAAAAGGAGGCACTTTGCCCCGGCCGGTCTGTGTTCGCCACAGTCTGCCTGCCTGCTCTTTCCACGATATGAACGAAACCGGGGCGGGGCGGGGCGGCCTGGCGAGATCCAATACCTTAGATTTCTAGTCTTCCTCGACACGAAATTATTTAAAAAAAAGTTTAAAAATCAATTTTCGGAATTCTCTGTCGAAATGAGTACATTGTAGTGTGCGTCTCAAACTTCGCCATTGCCCTTTTGTCACCCATGTCTCACTCACCAAAAAAAAAAAAAAAAAAAAAAAGATGGGATCGTATATGATTGGAAGAGGCAAGGCAAGGCAAGAAGAAGAAGAAAAACAAAACGAAATTAAAGAAAAAAACAAAGAAAATTAAGAAGGAGAAGGAAAACAAGAAGAAGAAGAGAGAGTGAGAGTGAGAGAGAAATGAAGGGAAGAAAGAAAGAAGTGAGAAACGATGGTCTCCTCAACATGAGCATGAAGAACCTGTTTCCTGCCATTTCTGACTCATAAAATCAGGTGGGAAGGATTTGGCCCATACATCATTTATACACGAGATTTCCTTCCCTGCTTCCCCCCACCCCCCCCCCCCCCCCTCTCCCCTGTTTTCCATTCTAAGAGATCTCTCTCGTGTGCCGCCGCCACCGTCCCGTCGCTCTCTTTTGGGAGCTTCCCCTTTCGTCTTCCAGACCACACAAAAAACGCCGATGCATGTTTTGCTACTAGTACATTTCATTCTTCTAGTTAAACCTCCACGAGAAGTTGTTCCCATCCGCTCTCGTACTCCTAGGAACACCTCCCCCATCCTTCCCATTCCCCACCCGTTATCTCGTTCCCACCAAACTCAATCAAAAAAGTATCGATTCCTCACGCCACAAAAGGCCCGCCATGTGCAAACCAGGCAAAAACAATCGGCAAACAAAGGGGCGAGAGAGAGAGAGAGAGGAAAAGGGAGAGACCTCCCATTAATAATAAGTCCCCCTATCCCTCTGACTCCTCACAGGCACATACGCCGTCGGCGCCGGCACACCCCCACCTCCATTACTCGGCGAAGGGGGCAGCATGGGATACCTCCCCCCACCACCACCACCACCACCGGGATATCTCCCCCCACTGCTCCCACCAATATCAATACTGCTAATCTCGCGGGACAGCGAGTCCTGCGAATAATCCATGGGTAATTTGGGCGGGATGCCTGGCGCACCTCCTCCACCTCCACCAGCACCATAAGTCGGGGAGCCAGTCATGAAGTCCGGGGAAAACCGCTGCTGCTGCTGCTGGTGATGATGTGGCGAAGCAGCCGTGGGTGAAGGGGCGTAAGGGTTCGGCACATTATTAAAGTTCTCGTGTTCCTGGAGCGGCATGACAGGAGCCGGAGGCCGGTTTGCAGCACTGGCCCGCCCCATCTTCTTCTGCAGCCGGTTACGGATTCCGCTTCCACCACCTCCTGCGGCTCCGCCGGAGGGAGAAGAACCCGAGACGTCTCCGTCATTATTCGCGGGTTTCATGCGGAAATTTATCACCGTATCTTTCCCTCCCATCCTGCCGTTGGCAGAAGCAGACGTAGCCGGGGATCCTGTCCCACTATTCGGCGTCCCAACGGCGCTGGCGACAGCGGCGCTCCGCGGACCAAAATCCCGGTCTCGGCCGGCGCCGTAGGTCTTACTCGGCGTCTTCTTCTCCGGCTCCGGCGCCCAGGAGTTGACGGGTAGATGGTCGCTGGGGTCGATTTCCTGGCCGTGCCAGCCGACGATGGGACCGTTGGATGGCGGGTGCTCGGGTGATTGCCCGTCGACGGCGGAGTCCGGGGCTACTTGCCAGGGGGATTTGGGCGAGGCGCCGAATTGGGAGGGTCGGGCGTTGGGGTTGTGGATGTCGAAGCTGTCCGGGGAGAAGGGCGTACCGCCGGCGGATCCTGGAGTGTGATCCGCTGGGGGTGGTGGCTGCGAGTTGAGGGATTTGCGGGAGGGTGGGGTTTGGCCCGCTAGTCGAGGGTCGGATTGGGAGGTTGAGAGTGGGCTCTTGTCTGAGCTGGCGAAGGACCGGATGGGGTATTGCAGGTTGTAGGTACTCCTGGATGCTGACATTGCAGGTTGAGGGGAGGGGCCTCGGGGCATCTGAGTGGGATCGTTGTAGCGCGGCTGTTCGTAGGGCTGGGGCATTGGTGGCGGGCGCGGACTGCGTGCTCGAGGAACTTCTTGCGAGAGCGGATGGGCGGAACGAGGCGGAGTGCTGCCGTAAGGATCTGCCACGCTATGTCGATGTGGCATGCCGCGCGGAGCACGACCGTGCCCATAGGCAGAGGGAGGACTTTGACCCGGTACTAAGCTAGGTGGCGTTCCGCCGTAGAGACTCCCGTCAGGAGATGGTCCATAATCGTCGACTGAGCGCCCTCTAGGTGGGTGGCGACCACGCATTGGTGGTGTGTGCTGCGGCGAACCGTACTGCCGCTCGACCATCTGCAGTGGGGAAGTGCTTGGTATCGAGCGGTGGTTCGCGCTCGGGGGCGTGCCTCCTGGCGAAGGAGTGAAGTGAGGAACAGCAGGTGCGCTGTTACTGTGCATTGGAGGGGGAGGTGGAGGTCCATCTGGCTCAACATCTGGTGGTATTTGCTGCGCACCATATGGGTCACCATACTCTTCTTGCCAACCAGGAGGAACATCCATCCGCCTCTGTCTCAGTCTTTGATGCTGGTATTCCACATCAGGAATAGCTTCTGGGTAGTCTGTCCATAGCTGTCCACCGTTATCGTAGAAGCCGCCTTCGGCGGTCGCTTGAGGTACGATTGGCGCGGAATGAGCATGGGGCAGACCGGCTTGCAGATGAGGTGGCGGCGGTCGAGCTGCTACTGGCTGTGCTTGTTGTGAAGCTGCCCTTAGATGCGCTGTGGATCTTTGCCGATTGCTAGGAGGTAGTTGCGGCAGAAAGTCCGGCTGTCGGTATGGGTCTTCCTGCATCGGCTGCTCCATCCAAGCTTGCGGATCGTCAAAATGCTGACTGGCCTCTGCTGCATGAGGTAATGGCTGATGTCCATAGAGCGAGTGTAGCTGCTGATGCTGGAACGCACCATCCGGTACTGTTTTCACTCTGGGTGGCGCCGAGAAATCTCGAGGTCCATGTCTCGCTCGTCCTGGTGCGGATGGCTCTGGAATGGTATCCGGCGTGACGTGTGCACTGTTTGGGTTTGTCGGCAACGGTCTTCTCTTGACCTTCCCATGTCGCGGGGCAGCCGTCTCTCCATCAGCCGCTGCGTTGCCGTCCGGCTTCGGTCTCGTATCGTAGTATGTCAACTCGATGCGGATTTCGCCTGCGTATTTCCCTTTGCAATGAAGTCCCTGCCACAGATCGTTCTTGCCTCCTCCGGGCACAATGACATCCTTCAGATTGATCAAGGCTTCTCCAATCAGATCCGTCTTCTTGTCCTCGCTAAAGATGGAAATCTTCAAGGCGTAATAGTCTGGCGAGTCGTGAACCGTGTACCGTAGCTCTTGATCCCTAGCGTCAATGTCAGCAGGGTTCCATGGCTCGTGACGATTGCTTGCTCCTTACCATTTTGGCGTCTGTCCACCTCGTTTGTCCGTCTCCGTCTTCTTTGCTTCTTTCCCTAAGCGAGCGGCACAATACGCGCTCTGCTTGCCCATGGTCCTTCGGTTCGGCAGGTTCCTCGCTCGGTCGCAGATCAACACCAAGGTTCCAATCTCTGGTCCGTCGACGGACATATCGGCGAAGATGCCGGCGGTATGTGGATTTGGTCCCATGTTGGCCTGTCTGCTGGCCATCTCCAGCAAAGAGTCCAAGAGAGTGTGGAAGGTCGACCGTGTGCGAATATCCGCCGTATGACCTTCCTCTGAGCTGCTCCCGTCTTCAGCCGCTAAGGAATCCTCCTCAAGCTGCAGCCTTGGAGGCTGCAAGGGAAAGGGAAGGGACGGGACTTGTTTGTTCAAGCTCCTAGCGCAGCACAACAACCCGAAACTCTAATGCTTCATCAGAAACGCTTGAATAGCACTACAACATAAGAGCTAATGGCCCTTCCAAACCACCCACGACCGTTGCAGTTACGCCGCGGCTTTCAAATAACGTAGCGATGGTTGTGGAGCCAGACTGTCAAACCCAATGCGATCGCAGGCAGGCAGGCAGGCAAGGGAGCCAGCCTTATGGGGATGATGTTGTTACTAGTACTTGCACCTCAGTAGTTCTGGTGGCTTTCAGGTGGCTTGCATCAACCGGGACTCCGAGAGCCGATGTAGAAGAGAGTGGCTGGTGACTGGTGACTGGTGACTGGTGACGCGATGCGCCCGTCCGTCTCGGAGCTAAGCCTCCTGAACGCCCAATCCCCGCATGGGATCCCTGGCCCATCTTCATTAGGAAATCAATCAAATTGATGAAAGTGTCCAAGAAATTGATGGGACTGGTAATCAATCTCGCCAGTAATCTCGTGAACCATCTTCTGACACACAGGCCCTCCCTCGTACACTACGGCGGCTAGAAGCACGTATAGAAAAGCGATCGATGCAGACGCACTGCTTGACATGAGATGACATAGTTTCCTATCTGCCATGGCCGTAAGCCGCCCTTCCCTCTACAAGCATGGCTCTTTTTCACCACCAGCCACAACACCTATCCGATCAATGTCAGGCCCGTACTCGCTGTTCCCCTCGGCAGCCTGCATCGACGGCCCAGAGATGGTGATCGAATTCTCTCCCTCTACATCGAAGCCGCTGAGTTCGACGAGGAAATCGGTCAGTACGTCCAGCGTCCATGCGTACCCAGTCAGTGGGAAATTGACCATCTGTGGCTCCCCGCCATTCACGCTGACCGCCGCCGTGCGGTAATTGGGCTTCTGGTCTGCCAGGTACCCAACATCGCAATTGACGTAATCGAAGCGGACGTTCGAGGTCGTCTGTGAAGTGCGGATGCCGTGGATCGTGACGGAGGAGTTGGCAGTAAGGTACCCGACTTTCTTGCCTTCGGAGCAGCCTGGGCAATCTTGGATCTCGGCCGAGCCGTCCAGGCTGCCTGATGCCGCTCCATAGTACGAGAGTTCGGGTTTCGTCATACGTGCGAGCTTGACATTCGAGAGCCGTAGAGCCACGCTGCCATGAGGAGCGACGGTGGCGTTGTATCCCGAGACGTTGCACAGCGTCTGCCTCTTGTCGGACCAGAGATCAGTGGCATCTGCCGACTCGAACCCCAGCTTCGAAAACTCCACAGTCAACGTATTGGTCGCATTGCTGGAATCCACCATCAAAACCGCCACATCGCCACCCGCCAACGGCCCAGCATACAGATCATGATCGTTGCTATACCGCTGCACGAGCTTAATCGGCTCCCCGAGATCGTCCTGGTTGATCGCCAACAGACCCTCATTCATCAGAATCCCCTTCGCCGCATCCGAAATCTCCGCGACATTCGTCCCGATCATCAGCGTACTCTTACTCATCGCCCACAGCGCAAAATGACTCTGCTGTTCCTCCAGCGTGAGCCCCTCATTCCCGACCTCGAGCATATCCATATCCGACCAGTTCCCCGGCCCATTCAGTCCCCGTAGGTTGACATGGATATTCTCGTTCGCGATCCGCTCGACGTTCGGCCACGAATTTGCGATGTCGTCCGAGACGCGGAATGAGGTCGAAATGGGCGGCGTCCATTCGGCGGGGCCTTCGAGTGTGGTTCCGTTCAGGTAGGGGGTCCCCCATTGACAGATCAGCATCTCCTCGATGCCTACGTCTTGCAGGGCCTCCCACATAGCGCCGAATCGGGACGGGAAATCCCTCCGTGGGTCTTTCGGCGCGTTCTCGTCGGCTACGATGTAGCAATTATCGACCTAGTAAACCAAAACCAAACTCAGTTAAGTGAAGAAATCCACAACTCTTTTCATCCCCCCTGAAACCCGAACCCCTCTCTTTCTAGTTATCCACCACCACCACCACCACCACCAAACCCGAAGAGAGAGAGAAAAAAAAAAAAAAAAAGGGACTCAAAACTTACCTTCATATACCCCACCCCCCACCCAGCAAACATCCCCGCATCCTCCCTCTCATACCCCAAACTCCCCACCCTCCGTCCGGGTACAACCGTATCGCACGAATGCACCCCCTGATCCGTATACAACCCGAACGTAAACCCCCTCTCCCGCGCCGCATGACTTATCGGCATGATCCCGTCGGGGAAAGCATCGGCGTCGTACGTGATGGAGCCGTTGGGAAGTCGCTCGTACCCTTGCCATCCGCAGTCGATTTGGAAAGTGGTGTACCCGGCGTCTTGGAGCCCGGTGGTGGTTAGGGCGGATAGGGTCGAGAGCAGGTAGGTGCTGTTGGGTGAGCAGCCGATGTCGTTGTAGCTGTTGTAGCCGAGGATGGGTTTGCGAGCGGCGGTGGAGGTGGTGGTGGTGGTGGGGGGCTTGGGTGGAGGGGTTTGGAGGGTTGAGGATGGGAGGAGGGCGAGGAGGGTGAGGGCTTGGAGTGTTGTTTGTGTGGTGGTCGACGGCATGGTGGAGGGGTTGTTGGGGTCTCTCGGAAGTCGATTGGACGGGTGACACAGTGATTTTTTTTTTTTTTTTTCTCTCAATCAACGTCGACAGCAGCTCAGTCTTCTTGTGCTTCCTTTTTAAAGTGAAGTGTTCTTTCGCGGATCCCAGACTCAATCAGGTCTCATGTTTTCCTTTTTCTTGATCCCCTTCCCACTTTTTGCAACTTTCCCCTCCCCGTTGCCAATTGATCGACAATGTCTTGATGATGTGGACCTGCATATTCCCCGTCTGGCTGTTCCTGAGCTAAGTCCCTGCATCTGCACGTTGGTCTGAAAAGTTCCACGAATAGGCTATGGGGAAGCTTTGGAGAACTCCGGGGGAGGTGGAGGTGGAGGTGGAGGGGAGCCTGCATCAAGATTGAGGGTCGGATTTTTGTGGCCAAGGCAGCTCGTATCTTTCAAAGTCTGTCTGAAGATTGATGAGGTGCTTCACAAGATTGATTTACCTCGTTGAAATAAGGTTCTGTGGTTATCGCTTGGTTGAAATGCAGGCACGAATGGATTGTTAGGGATTTCCAGATGCAGATGGAAAGAAAATACACAGTACATAATACAGGGCACAATGAGAAGAGAAATTTGGCGTCCTTCACAGTTGATGCAAACACCATTACCATGTTTCTATCTATTTAACGTCTGTTAGCAGCGATCATTTGCCAATGTATCCTAATCGCTCAATGTCGCATCGACAAAGGGCAGATCATAGTTCTCAACAACCGTCCCATTCCTCCATCCGTTCCACGCATGGTTGAGAATACCTATAAAAAAGCTTTTCGTTAGCGACCACATCCACATTCAAATCGTTTGGATCTTCCAACTTACCCCAAGTCTCCTCAAAGTCCTTTGTGCCTTCGCGGATGTAGTATGATCCCGAGATCACCCACTGCATCCAACCGGCCGGCCCACCGGGAGCGTCTAACACGACGTCCTGGATACATTGAGCGTATACGCTCTCGCTACTGCCGTCTTCTTGGTTGAATCCGAACTCGGTCATGACGACTGGACCTTTGTTCGGATGGGCGGGGTCGGAGAGGTTCATGGCGCCGTAGGCATTGTCGTAAAGGTAGTTTCGCACGTTATCGCAGGAGGTGGCGCCGTTGTCGTAGTTGTGGATCTCGTAGACGATCTTGTCGGTGAACGGGTAGGACGATGGCTGGAAGCTGGCACCGTCGTCGGTGGTGGTGCCATCGATCATGAATGAATCGTCGGTGTCGTAGTTGAGGCCGGAGAAGAAGATGAGCGGTAGGCTGTTGTTGCCGTGAATGCCGGTGGCGGCAGGGATGACATTCTTCAGCCATGTGTCCCATGTATATGGCTCAGCGGTAGTGGAGTCAGTGGCCTCCCGGAGCTCGTTTCGCAGCGACATGGCCGCGAGAGCTTTCCATGATTTGGTCTGCACATTCTGTCAACTTGCCGTGCTCGACACCCATCGCTTCTAATCATCACCTACATGATCAGCCATGAAGCCTAGCCCGCGTTGCCAGTTGTAGACGTTGAAATACTCATCTGCACGAAAGTCAGCTCGAGCACGTTGCTGGGTTGTAATTTGTTCGATGGCATACCTCCAAACCAGGCGTTGCCATCCGTGTGGCTGCAGCACCAAATCGCTTTCGAGACATGGTTGTCAAGCAGTACCCATACCTCTTGACGGGCAGCCTCTTCTGCAACAGCGTCGAATACCTGTGACGGTATTTAGCATCTGTGCTTATAGTCCACTGCGTCAATGGAGGGAAGCCGTACCTGTAATCTGGTGGTCTCTTCAGTAAACTGCGGATTGTTGTCTAGGATCTGCTCCAAAACCGTCGCTCCGTCATCCTCTCCTAAAGCGTTGGCCAAAGTAGCTCTCAGCGACTGATTAGGAGAGTCGTCGAGATAATCGTCAACCATCTCGATCGCATAGGTCAACCGGATCACGTTCATGCCCAGATCCTGCTTGATGAAGCTGGTGATGTTGGCGATGGAGTTATACTGTAAGCCTTCCGGCAGCATCGTCATGCCTTGTCCTGGCCAATTGACACCTGCAAAAACCACTTTCTCGCCAGAGGCGGAAATGATGTCCCTGCCATCGGTGGTGAAAGGCGTGTCCGGGAAGGCAGCTGCAGCCTGCGCGACGCAGCTCGACGCCCAACAGAGGGATGCTAAAAGTGACGTGGCTGTGAATAACATCGTGAAATCAGTAAAATCCTGACAAGACTTCAGATAAACAAGTCGGATGCTGTGTCTCTACATTTCTATATGCCGCGACCTTTCGACAGGCAAGCGAAGTCGACGATGTGGGCGCCCGATGCTTCGCATAGGTTGCATTCCGGTGGAGGCATAGCGATAGACACTATACTCCATAAACGACGTGAGTTCGTTTGGTAGAAGTGCAGTCGTCGCTTGACAAGCCTCAAGTGGTGCAAGGTTGGATAAGATTTGCCCGAACGCATGTTACATCGGACTGCCTCCACCTCCAACGCCAAATTGGTGCGGGGTCCGCCGAATAGCCAGAGTTCATCATAATTCTTCCGTCTTGTCTTGTGGATTGATACTGCAACCCGTGACATGGTAAGGATACACAGTAGCTATAATGTGATGTCACTCAATGATTTTCCAGTCGACTGCGACCATCCACATTTTGCCCTCGATTTCCACCTGCCAGCTCGGGGCCCGGATGCCGACTACATGACCCACGACGACACTGCCGCGAGAATCGCCGGAGACATTAAGGTCTTTTGCAAGCAAGATGTTCGTTGCAGTCCCATCCATCGTTCTGGCTTTCGCTGTGCAAGGTCCCTGACCCAACAACTCCTCCACCTTGAGTCTTGCCGAAAAGTCATCGGCGCGTTGAATGGCTTGCTGCTTGCGGCCCTGTATAGCTGCTTGGCCCGTCTGCAGAATCCATGTCTGCATTGTAGCAGCCATACCACCAGGTACGAATTTGTCTCCGCGGCGATGAGGCGAGAACACGTCTGGCAAAGGTTCGCTTGGCTCGTGTCCGGTTTCTGAAGGCTTCAAAAATGAAGGCCGTGAACGAGCGTAAGATGAGGCATGTGTTGCAGGACGCGGGATTTCTGCTGATGGCACGAAACAAGGCACAGAGGTTTGCAGCGCTGCCTTGTTCAGATCTGATGGCTGGCCGTCATAAACCCCAGGAAGAGGATGAGCTTCGATGCCTTGCTTCTCAAACGCTCGCGGCTTTGCCTTCCGACGCTTGGGAGTGAGAGTAAGGTCAGTGTCCCAGGGAGCGGTCATCTCTCTACTGTCCTCCGTAGTTGGAACGGCCTGCACTTGCTCATTGTCGAGCATATCATCATCTTCGTCATGCGCACTAGACGGGACGTCTTCTACATCTTCGCGCGGCGGTATAGTAGAACGGAGTGCGCTTGCTAAGTTGGATTTAGGTGGCGAAAGCAATCTCTTCGTGACAGATGCGGGTTTCGCTTTGGCAAAGCTGAAACGTGGTGTAGCTGCGAATTGGCTGCCACTTGCAGACCCGTCATAGGGTGAAGCCGTATGGACATCGTGACTTGCTTGCAATTGATCACGGAGCGCCCTAGGTGCCCTGGGCTGTTTCTCTGGTGTTTTTGCTCTTTGCTTGTTGGAAACAAACCGGAAAGGCGATGGTGTCTGAGATTGTCAACTAATGCCTAAGGACAGGTACAAGTAGAGCTGCTTACTGTTGGGGCCATATTGCTACTGCCGAGTCTCAACACGTAGGCATTGAGTGTTCATTTCTTTTTTGGCGTCATGCCCATCTCATCAATCGTGTGGCGTCCACAAGGCGCGGAGAAGTCTCGATTGAATCGCATCTGAACAACTGTGAAGCTGTTTGGGGGCACGAAATGATCTACAGTGGCGTCATGACACGCGCATTGAGAGTTGTTGGCCGTGTCTCAGCGTGCGTCTGCTTCGTCGTTATCTGAATAGATGATGGCTGTCGCACCGATTACAGTAGGCGAACGACCAGTTGGACTATCGCCGTAACAAATTAAAGTCCGGACTGTTCGCACGGCCCGAGCCGAGCGGGTGCAATGTAATTCGAACTGCTCCCTTGGCGTCTTGGTTGTCATTGCGAGCTTGGACTATCAGACGTCTGAATGGCCGCGACTCAACTCTTGCTCACCATAATGTCGATTATCCTACAGAGTATTGGTCTCGAAATGACGAGAGGCCCGTTAAGGAAGAGCTCTCTGGCGCCGATCACGACAGACTTTCGGGATTGCGATCTATGTTCTCTTGGCGTCGCTGCAATCTCCAAGCTCGGACTCTAGTGTTACCCGAGCGAGCCGGTCTTCGCCCTTCCACTCTCAATGACACGGTTATCATGTTTCTAATCAGGAGGCTCACCTCGCATCAAAACCCCGATGCACCTGTCTCAGCCAGGACAGCAAGCATTCTCCGAAAAAGAAGTGCACTGCCGTAAGCTATAGTACCAACTGGTACTGTTCCTTCGATGATCGTGGCAGCACCGATAGGGCGAAAGGGACCAGCGGAGCGGAACGGTGGATAGACTCCGGCAACCTCTGTCAGAGAGAAGCCAATCCCCATCGGCCTGCCGTACATGTGCGCTTCACCTCCCCGACTTTCTCCTTTTCTGTTCGGAAGCTGGGCCGTAATAAGCATTCATATCTCCCTCCTGCAGTTAGTGAGAATCAAGAACCCTTTGCTGCTGCAGGAGCGCTATGGCTGTGAGTTTATCGTAAAATGTGCCGACCCATTCGGGACGCCATGGGACGTAAGGATTTGGCGCGAGGCTAGTCCATGGTAGCTGATAGCGGCACCGTGACTTCACTGCTTCAAATCCCTCCGCGGCGTTTCCTTTTCCCTTGGTTCATATCCGGACTCGCTTGCACCGATGTTTTGCTACTGTATTTTGTTTGGAGTGCCTTTGCCAGAAGACCAAATGATCTGAGATATAATCCTGGAGATTCAGAATGTTTGAAATCGATCTACAAGTCTGAGATAACTTTTGCGGAGAAACTTTACAAACGGGCTGATATGGCCACGGCGGACTTTGCGATGTCATCAGCACACGGTATTTCATCGCCCACATCGAGCTTATCAGAACGGCGACGACGTCCACATAGGCCACTGCGGACGCAGAGTACCATCGACCAGTCTAAGGATTCGTATCCGAGTCGACCCGTGAGAACGCATTCTCGACATAAATCCAGCCTGGCAGTATCCGCACGCTCTCGCGATGCAACCCCTTCACCACGAAGAGCAAGCACGCATCTTTTTGATGGCGCCCTAGTTGCAATGACTGAAAAGTCATCTCCTAGAGCCTCTCTCGAGCTCACTCCTATCGAAAGCAACGGACCTGCCAATGGCGATACGGCGTCTCCGCCTGTCACCCCTGTGAAGACAAAGAAACGATCGGATCCTGCTCGAGGAGACCTTGGAGCAGACTCATTGTCGTTCGACTTCTCGAAGATAGACTATGAGCTTGCGCGAGCCCGTTGCATAGGGCAAGGCCTCTGGAGCAAAGTCTGGCTCGCGGATGCGAAGCACCCCGAGCGAAGGCGGCCTGCTTTGCCTACACCTCCTTCGTCTCCGCCTAGATGGACCTCCAGTACTACTGCATCCAGCCTGTTCGCGGTGAAGACAGCGGCGCGCCCTGATGCTACAGAGGTCTTCAAGCAAGAGACCAAAGTATTGACTCATCTGATGCGGATCGACGAAGCCAGCCAATATGTCGTCACTTTTCATGGCCTCGACTTACGCAGCTCTGCGCTCGTATTCGAAGCAGTGATTGGAGGTTCATTCGAAGGCCTGAACAATCGTCTCAAGCAAATGACTGAGGTGTCACGACATCTCGAACTAGTGAATCTTTTCCCAGGGCTTGCAAGCGATCTTGTGAGCGGCCTAGAATTTTTGCATGATGCTGGCGTGGTGCATGCCGATATCAAACCTGCCAACATCCTTCTGGACATCTCTGATCATATTAGTCTCCCAAAGCCGGTTGTTAGAGCAAGGTATATTGACTTTTCTGCTGCGTTCCGCTTGGATTCCGACGACTCAACGGAAAATTCTGGAGGCACGTGGGACTATATGGCACCCGAGCAGCTCAGGTTACAGAAGGATTTGAATACCCCTACGTTTGCGAGCGATGTATGGAGTTTGGGGATCAGCCTGTTGAGCTTACTCGTAGGAGACTCACCATATACTGCTGCTTGCAGCGGCAATCTTTTTATGCTACGTGAAGCAATCAAGACGGGAGATCCACTTAGCTTTGCGCGAGTATCTCCGTCGGTCCAGAAGCGAATGTCGGCTGCACAAGATTTTGTCGATTGTTGCCGACTTGCTTTGCAGAAGGACCGGCAAAGGAGACCGACAGCATCTGCATGGAAAGCTTGGCTTGGAAACCATGACCTGTTGGTATAGATAGCGAGAATGCGATGAAGTCGTTAAGCAATGTCACAAAGAGCGTCATAGTCTGGTTCAATCGAAGTGACTTAATGAAGCCGTTCCGTCGAAGCCCTGGAGTCTTCAGTCCGAAAGATTGGACGTACCTACGAAGCGCGAGTAGCATTTTTGGGAGCTTTTCCCTTCCGAATCTATTATTTCTAGTTGCAATGCAGAGAACCTCCCAGTCCAATTAGTGATCTTGGTGAACACCCTCCGAAAGCGGACAGGAATAGGTGTGATCCGCGTGGAAGTATCGCCCGGCAAAACATCGGTATATCTTCTTCAATTGCGCCACATCCACGAGGTGACTTGACTTGACTACTGTTGTTCCTGTCACATGTCAACGTATATCACAATTCACAAACGAGCTTTTCCTCTGTACGGTTCAATGCGGCCAACATCTGGCACGCTGGTGACCGATGGCGCGACTGCTCGATCTTACCGAGGAAGAAGATGGAGAAGCCGAAGCTGAAGCTGACCTAGGTGGCGAACGAGGTGAAGCAGCGCAAGATCAAAGGCCTAATCCTAATATTGGCAAGTGTTCTGCCTCGCTCGGATGTTATCCGTAAGTGTTTCCACTGTTTTTCAGTCCCAACGAAGGTCCTCAAGTTGTGGATTTTGCCGCTCTTTGGAACCAAGGGCGCGAGTCTTTCACTACAGTATTCTAATCCCGGCGCAGTATCATCTCACAGCTTGCGAGCTACGTTGACCTTAACACATTACACGAGCTTTCACGGACATGCCGGCAGATCCGTGCCAACATTCTGCAATATCGAAGGCTTCTCATCGAGCAAGCCCTCCGTTGCACCAACGAAGACGTTGGTGAGGTTGCACACTTTGGGGACGCACCACAGTCTGGCCATGATTCGTATACGACCTACGGAAGGGACGGCCGTATCGGCCGGATGAGTACTGGCAAAGTCGGATCTTGCGCGAGAGACATGGTTGGTGAATGCCGCAAATGCGGCACTCCAGTCTGTCGGAACTGCATTCTCAAGCCACCGCCCTCTAATGCCCTTAAGCTGAGGCACCGCAGGCTTTGTCGGGCCTGTGTAAAATCGCCGCTCCCAAAATTGACGGTGCAGCTCGCAGCTGTTCCAGAATGCGATGGGTATGAGGCGAGCCTTCCGCAGCCATACGTACAATGCTAACTGAAGTGGCAGGTCTGAAGACGTACAGCTGAAGTTATACTCGCGCTCTCCATGCACATGCGATAATCAAGTCTGGATCTGTCAGCCCTGCGGACAAACATCACGAAACGCGGATACGACTTACATGCGAGGATGGGCATGGCGTGCACGCTATAGCGTCTGCGGTGGTCTCGGCGCTGGGCTGGGAGAAGCCAACGAGGGCGTTGAGTGTGGGCGCGATAGCGACTGTCTAGCAGCACGCGAAGTCTTCCACGAACATGACTGCGATGAAGATGAACTCGAAAACGAAATGGCTAATGCGGAGATCGACAGCCGTCACATGCACGGGAGCAGTTATACGACGCAAGAGATTGTCGGCATTGGAGGGAGAGTGAAAAGGAAGGTGAAGAAGAGGGTTCATGTCGGTGCTATCGTCAAGGAGTATGAGGACGAACGCTTGAATGGCAAATTTCTCTCGCGAGAGCAAAGTGGCGCCAATCGCTCTTGGTGTAGTTGGTGCTGTCGTGTGGTCCCAGGAAAGAAGGACGCCGATAACTCAACCTCAAGCACGGACAGTATAGTCTCCTCAGCCTCGTCCCTCTCGACGTAAGAGATGGATACGGCAACACTCCGACAGCGAAATTCCGGAGTGTAATGGGTCGAGATCGCTTGGGCATGCAATAGCGCTCGACGATGGTCGCTCTAAAAAGCACGCCCCTTCATCTTAATGTCGAACATGGCAATCATCATATCTACTGCACCCTTTTTGCAGCACAGTCCTGAACCATTCTCTGTTCCTAACAACTGCTTGATGTGATGTGATGCGTAGGCGAGCGCCGGAGCACGATGCCGGCCTTGCTGACAAACAAATGTAGATCGCAAAAGCCGACTCATGATTCTTCCACTCCAACTTGCAAGGCTTGAATGTGGTGCCGGCCTCAAATGATTGAAGAGCAACTACCCGTATGCTGAGCTAATTACACGGCAATAGACGGATTGGCGCATGACCGTTGAATGCCAAAACAAGATCTCCAACCGTACCAAGGGCGTGCAGACAACCTCGGACGATGTTCACATGGCCTCTGCCAATTGAAGTGACCCGGCTGTGCGGATGATCCAGTTTCGCAGGCTCCGCAATCTGAGGAGACCTAAATTCGGATTACCTTGCAGCGGGAAAATATAATGTGCCGGCACCACATCCCCCAATCTGCGCAGGAGGGGCCTGGGCCGTGATGCTATCTTGAAGGCGCATCCTTCGTCTATTGCTCCACGCTTACGACATCGATACAGAGATACACAGATAGGTGCTAGTGAGTCAGTAAGCAGAGAAGTCTTCTCACAATGGTCTGTGTGCGATATCGCAATGCGAGTCAGCGAAGATCCAGCTGCGTTCGTGCACAGACGATGGATTGCTGTCCGTTCGCCGTTGTAGGATGAAACAAACACGGGAGGGTCTCGGGCAAGCATCCCAAGGGTTCAAATCATGCACAGTCAGCAATGGCGACCTTGAGTCTTGCTTACAAGTCACTGGTAGTTTGGAGAGGCAAGCGACCATCACGTAGTCCATTTTAAGATCGTGGCTAGACTCAGCATCTTGATGAGCTTCCAGTAGTTCGCGTTCGCTGTCTCATTTACGTACAGCCACCAAGCTATTATTTGCATTGTCCTCCAGCTCATAGATGGGTTCCTATTCACGTCTGTATGCCGACAGGCTCGAGGCTGAAGGATGCCGCCAACGAGATTAGAAGCTGGGACCAAGTGCGTCGACCTAATGCCAAACAAGTTCTAGCCTCATGCGACCCAAATCCTTCCGCACGCTACCTACACGTTTGGCGCTGAGCTTTACTTTCAGCTCGACGTCTTTTCCGGCAACGATGCACATCGCCGTGGGCCCTGGGAATTGCGCATGCGTGGCAGGTTTAGCAGCGATGTCCAAGTCAGTAGTCCCACTGGCTTTGGGTCTCGTCAATATCCAGTGAAGGATTTGACCGTGCTCGGCTTTACGCCCTTCAATTCCCATCTTGTTTCCTGTTTTGAGTGGCAGTCGAGGCAAAGGTATTCTTCATTTATTCTCTTCGTTTATCAGCTTGGCCATTGCCGTCGTTACGTTCTTGGACACTTGCCTCGCCTTCACCGAACTCACCGAAGTTGGTTGCTAAGACTGACCAGCACGCCTGCAGGTGTATACAATCTCGTTCTGGCTTGAGATTGGCTGCCGTCTGATTAAGGTCTATTCCTGCTTGTGTACTTGCATGATTGTCCCGCCACAACACATTAGCAACAGAGACCTCGGTCTGCTGTTAGGCCGCGTTGCCTTGCACCTTCACCGGTCACTCTTTTAGTGCCGATTAAAATCATCGGGACCATATCACTTGCCGAAGGTTGCCCAATATGCGGTCGGACGAAACCCCTGAACAGGAATCGAATATCTCCCCAAAGCAACATCAATCGGCTGACCCACCGCCTCCCAAGCGGAGACGACTTTCGGAGCGGCTCTCACCCTCGGATGGATGTCAACAAGAGGGTCCAAACGAAACCTCGGGAACCGCAAATTTGTCGTCTAGACGAAATCTCCAGAGGACTGGCTCTTACCGAGACCGTAGGGGCGATATGGAACGATCACCCTCACCCGCAGGATCGGTCAGGTACACCCGTACAGGGCGTGTCAGCAAGGCTGCCAAAGGCCAGCGTGTGCATGCCTGTGATGAGTGTGGCAAGGTACGCTTGCCTTTTACTGTCAATGTTTCTTGCACTTATTTGATGCTCTGAAATCATTGTTGATTGGCCCGAGCTTTCGGGCGACATGAGAGGAGATGGGTTGAACTCTGACTAACGATATTCTGACAGACATACACGCGCGCTGAACATCTAAGGTAGGTGCATGGAAGACCATCCTATTCATCCGTTCCAAGACTGACCATGTCGTCCAGACGGCATCAACAGAACCACAAACCGGGCGCATTCCCGTGCGATATTCCTGGATGTGGAAGATCATTCCATCGGGACGACCTTCTGACTCGACATAAGACTAGACAGTAAGTTTGGGTGCTGCTTCAAACCTTTCAGTTCCCCTAACAGTCTTCTAGCAGCGATTCAATTGGCCCTCCGACACGTCCGCAGTCAGTCGCCAGCGGGGCATCATCCGATGCGCCGGCAGGTGTCCCGGCTCATGGCCCTCCTGCCATTTATCCTTCTGTTGCTGCAGAAAAGCATGACAAAAATGCAACTGAATACTATACGCATGGTCTTGAACCTCTTGAAAATCACCGACTTCCAGCTTCCAGGTATGAACTTTTGCATTTTTGCCAATCAAACTTACTGGCAACTCACCTTGACCCTCTTTCCTTGTATGTCTGTCACACATACTAGGCATTAGGATCCCAAGCACCTTGTCTGAGTAAATCAATTGATTGGCGAAGGTGCGGTGACTGATAAAGCGTAGTGATTTCCGAAAATTTTGCCAACACCCATTCAATGAGCTTAATTCAATCAATGTACCGATCTCCATTGATGGCAACGGCCCTGAGTTTGCGTCGCTGGATAGCTCATTTTCCCAACCTTCGACTTACCATTCTCCATGCGCTTACGAATCGCCTCCAAATGGCTTCGTCCCGACTGTCAGCTTGCCTTACTACGCACATTGTTCATACCATGTCGACTACTCCATGGATCGCCGCGATTCCTGCATGGTTTATAGTACCAACAAACACCGCCCTTCTGCTGGACCGCGGTCACCAATCTCTGCCAGCTCCTCTGCGAGCCTAGTGCCACCACCGTGGAACGATCCTGACTCGGCGACAAACATGGCGAATCTTAGCAGCTTCTCAAGCTGGGACAGCTGTAACAATTCACTCGAACCAAATTCTCTTCCGAGAGAGGACTACGGTCAAGTCATCGCAGATGACTCGGTAAGGATGATGACTGCAAGCGAACGAGACGATAGGGAATCCAGTGACCTGATGATCCCTGCAACCGCTCCTCGGGAGCCCTGGGAAGAAACAACTTTCAACGATCTGGCGTTCACGAATGAGCAGAGGTACCTTGCCGCGTACTGGACCTGGATTCATCCTCAATATCCCATCGTACATAAACCCACTTTCGATCTGGATCGTACGACACCTCTCCTTCGGGCAAGCATGCTTGCACTTGGCGCCTGTATGTTACAGAGCCGGACTGACATTGAAAACGCTTCCGCCATACACGAACGTTGTGTTAAAGTTCTCAAGCGCCGAAGTGTCGAAGGCACCCACACTTTTAGAATATGCGACATGCAAGCTATAGTCTTGACAGAGGTCTACGCCATCTTCAAGGCTCGAAATCTCTCCGCACATTTCTCTCCGCCCTTCATAGAGGTCTACAACCTGTTGGAAAACGATCACGAAGCTTTGCATCACTCTTCAGCAGATGAGGAGTACAGAAGTCCTCTTTACCTTGATGATCAAAGGGCAGAGATTGACTCGCAACATGGAATCGGCAGGGCTGTTGATATTGCATGTAAACAGCGACTCCTGTCGATGTGCTTTATCCTGGACCAGAGCAACTGCGCTTTCTTTGGGCGATCGCAGGTGAATTTCTCAGCCGTCGCAAGCCACAGCCTGCCATTTCCTCAAACGGCATCTTCATGGGATGCCTCTCCGAGGCGGCGGCTGGATACCGAGTACGGCGGCCGCGCGGCGAGCATGCCGTCTTTTGATATGGTCTCTCACGCTCTAGAAGCTCTTTCGGGCACGCCTGCGAATGCTAGATCGGAAATTGACGCTTTTCAATTCGAGTTTTCCATGGCTTGCATTTCGGACAGGAGCATTGGCGTTGGAACTTTCGAATGCCTTGCAGCTGGGCCCAATAACGAGCCATCTTTGGTCTCAGCTTCGAGGTCTTCTCCTCAAACACGGCTGAAGTACCACCTGCACATGCTTTGCAGAAACACGCCGGTCCCAAGTCTTCTATCGGTTGTCGGCGAGAGCTGGTGCGTTGGGGAGAAGCTAAATTCTCACCACGACTATAGTAAGGCCCAAGCAGAAGCTCACGGATGGGCAAACGCTACTGCTTCGTGTCACGGTGAGCCAACTGCAATCGACCAAGCATCAATCCACGCCCGAAACATCCTAGCCATTCACCGGACGTATCCCAGAACTGGCCTTCTCTACCAGGAATGGGCTCTGTTCCTCTCTGCGATTGTCATATGGGCACGCGCTTATGTGTCCCGCACCTCAGGTCGTCGACGTCCAAGGCTCTCGATCTCGATCCCAGATCCTCATTGGACTAAGCACTCCATGCTGAGTATGGAGAAGACCATCTTGGAGATCTTGGGGCGTGAGGAGCAGAGTGTAAGCTCACATGAAGCAACTTCTGTGCTGCCGTGGACAAAAGCGCAGATCGAGAGAACACATGTATCACCGAATGGCGGCTTGGCGAATTATGCCCTCGATGTGTTGGAGAGACTTGCAACCAGGGGAAATGAAGATGGGTGGTTTGGAGATAGATTAGACAACAGATAAATCACAAGTAAAGATCTCTCCATCAAGGATCGTATAGGTAAAAGCCCAGGCAGCGCTTCCCAAAAACGAAATCCGTCCTGATCATACATATCCGTCATGCGTGTCACACCCCAATAGCACAACCATTGGCAGCCCAAACTCTTCAGCCACTCAATCTGTCAACCTATGATAATACACAAGAATACCGCAGAAAATATACGGTTCAACCCCTCTCAAGCAAAGCTGCGCAGAAGCTTTCCAAACAACGAACGCGGTCTCTCGTCCGTCACAGGTCTCTTGCTATTCCTCCGATCACTCTCTCGCCGACTCGTCCTCGGCCTATCGCTCTCCGTTCGGTCATGATGCCTATGTCGAGGCTTACTCCCATGGGAGCTCGAATACCTGATATCTTCCTTGACCTCCGTTTCAACAGCTCCAGCTTTCTCTTCGACGACAGCAGATTTCTCCGGGGGAGGAGCTTCCTTGGGGGACGCAGACCGCTTCGAGGATGTTCGTGTTTCGTCCCGACGGGAACTCCGGTGCGAGCGATGATCGCCTGATCTGCGATTCTGATCTGTGCTTGTTCGGAAGAAGAGCGGTGCTTTGGTGACGCTCTCCATCCTGTCACGCTTCGGTCTCGAAGTAGATGTTGCTTCGCGTTCTCGTTCCGCGCGTCTACGTCTCCTTGCCTCCGCTTCCTTCCTAGCCACGGCTTCAGCTTCTTCCTTGGCGATCTTCGCTGCCTCTTCGGCTGCAGCTTTGCGTGCCGCTCTGCTTGCCTCGTGCCTGATACGGCGCAATTCTTCCTCGTAGGCTCGTTGGTGCTCCTCTTCGGCAATACGGTCAGCTTCTCGAGCTCGCCGAGCTTCACGTCTACGCTTCCGCTCCGCGTCTTCTTCGGCTGACATTGAGATTCTCCGCGATCTTGAGTGGCGATCTGTCGTCTTAGACTCACGATTTTCACTCCGCTTGCTCGAAGATTTGCTTGGCTTCCTTGCTTCCCGTTCCCAATGATCGGCTCTACGTTTGTGAGAGCTACTCTTGCTCAAAGATGGTGAGGGGGGCGCTTCCGGTACAGCGGGCTCTTTCGTTGCCGTTTCCTCTTCGACTGCAAGACTTTGGCCGTCTGTCGCTGGAGCTGTCTCCTGCTCAGGGGATTTTGCAGTCCCCGCGGGGACCGTTTCTGCATCGGGTGATGGAGTTTCAGCATTGTTTTCATCAACCTCTTTGGTGGGAGCGGCGGCTGGTTCACTTTCCTCCGGAACATTCGCAACACTGTCATCACCTTGGCCCTTCCCACCAGGTTGCTCATCGTCTTTTTGAGCAGGACTGTCGTCAGCTTGCGGTGCTTCTGACGGCTGCTCCTCAGAAGGATTATCTTTCTCCACAGGGACTGTATCGCCCGCGTCTCGCTCAGCTGTTTCGTTTGCTGAGTCGCCTTCCTTTGCTCCATGCTCTTCAGTGGGCAAAGGCTCGTCCGGTGCGTCATTCGTCTTGTCGCCAGGGCTGTCGTCATCCTTTGTCTGCGGAGAATCCTGGGGTTCCTCCGCGGGTGAAGCTGTCTCAGAAATGGGCTCATCGTTCTGCGCCTGATCTTCGACGGATTCCGCAGGTTCATGTTTCTCGGCCTCGGGAGACGCAACAGGCTCAGTCGATTCCTGCGCCTGGTCGGAAACCTCTGTGACAGGCTTCGGTTTCTCCGGTGTCCCAGTCGAGGGCTCAGCTTCCTTGCCAGGGCTTTCGTCTCCATCTACAGGCGAGGGTGGCTCAGACGCCGCATCAGCTGGGACAGGATCTTCAGGCACTTTGTCTGGCGTGACATTCTCGTTAGAGGTTTCCTTCTCCGGTTCCACTTCCGCATTGGGCGTGCTGTCCTCTGAAATCTGTGCAGCCGGCGGTGCTTCAGCTTTCTCTGACTCTGCTTCAGGAGATTTGCCGTCACCCTTAATGTCCTCTTTGGAATCGCCAGTAGCTGCAGGCTGATCAGTTTCCTCAGAGCTTTTGGCCTCAGAAACTTCCATCTCTGGTTCACTTCGTTCCTCGGATCCAGCATCAGCTTGCGTTTCAGCTTGAGCGGCATCTCCTGCTCCTGTGTCCACCGACTCATCCGTTACTTCAGGAGAAGGAGTACTTTCAACTTCAGCATCTTCAGGCTTATCCTCAGCTTTCTCTTCGGCAGAGGGCTCCGCCTGCTCAGCTGTCTCAATGGTCTCTTCAGCACCTTTCTCTGAGGAAGGCTGCTCTTCAGAAGCGTCCTCGGTAGACGTCGTCTCTCCAGCGTCATCCGTCGCGGACGCAGACTCTTCTGACTTCTCATCTTCCGCTGCCTTGTCACTCTGAGGGTCAGACTCACGCGCTCCCTCCTCTCGGTTGGGTCCTGCCGAGGCGGCGTCAGCCTCCTTCCTCTCCTCTTCCGTGGAGCCTTCATCGTCTGCTACAGTCTCAGTGGCTTCGTTGGCTGGCGCATCATCATCGGTCTCCTTCGTCTCGGAAGCAGCTTCAGTTGCTCCTTCAATCTTTACCGGCTCTGACTTTTCTGTGGCGTCCCTATCATCCGCTTCATTGACTCCGTCAGAAGGGTCTGGCTCACTTTCCGCCTCATCCGAGACATCGCCGGTATCTTCCTTCGGGGCGTCTCCCGTGGCAGACGGATCAGAAGCCTGCTCCGGCACTGTCTCGCTCTGAGCCTCAGGAGACGGCTGCTCGATCGACGACGGAGCCTCATCTGCAACCCCAGGCTCTCTGTTTCCAGCATCGGCTTCTTCATCCTTTGTCTCATCATCCTGAGATGAGCTCTCCGGTGCAGGCAAGATTAGGTCGGCGACATCCACACCCGGAGGCGGAGGAGGTGGCGGTGGCGCTACCATCGTATCCTCATTCGTGTCCGTCTCTGGAGCGGATGGCGGTGGTACGTCGATTGCTGGACTGTCCGAGGAAGTGGCAAGATCTTTTGATTTGCTCTTCGATGACTTCTTCTTCCCTTTTTCCTTCTTCGACTTGGACTTGGACTTCTTGCTTGGTTCCGAGTCCTTGGAAGGAGCACCTTCCGTCTGGCCTTCACTTTGGGATTCATGGTCCTGTGCAGGCGGTGAAGGTGTCTCTTCAGTCTCCGCGGCGGATGTTCCCTCTGTCTGCTGCTCGGCGGAATCTGGTTTAGGCTCATCCGGGATCTTCGTTTCATCGACAGACGACGCGGGGTCAGCTGCTGAACTCTCAACCTCGCTAGGCTTTGATGCTTCATCCGTAGAAGGTGTGCTATCCTGTTCATCATTCTCTGCATCGACAACAGCGCTTCCAGTATCATCACCGCCTGGCTCATGAGATGCAGCGGCGACTGGTTGAGGTACTTCCACGGTGGTCCCATTGTCTTCGATAGCAACAATATCGTCAGACGACTCTTCAACAGGTGAGACGACGCGCTTCTTGGATTTACTCTTGGCGCTTTTGGAACTCTTCTTCTTGCGAGATGTCGGTTTCGGATCAGTCGTGTCCGGAGTAAAGCTGACGTGCTTGTCCGCGGGCTCGACTTCTGAGGTATCTGCAGGCGTGGGTGGAGTAACCACTGCGGCGGGATCATCGCCTTCGCCTCTACCAGGTGTCTCCGTGGAATCCTTGACTTCCTCACCAGGCGGCTGTTCTGCATCTTCTTCGAGCTGTGGCGGCTTTTCCTCTTCGACGCCAGGTTGCGGCTCCGCTGCTGGGGATGGCTCTTCTTTCGCTTCCGCGTCGTCGGGACTTGATTCTTCGTTGCCTTCAGGCACCTCAGTCGAAGAATCTGCACTTGGCTTGTCGGCACCATCCGATACTTCCTCGGCAGTCTGGATCTCTACTGGAGCAGCCTCTTCCTCGGTAGATCCGGGGTCAACAGCGTCCGGAGCCTCAATCGCCGCATTCTCAGGCTCTTCAGGAGCATCGGGAGGAGGCGGTGAAGGAGCTGGAGGCGGTAGACTTTCCCCTACAGGACCGTCTTCCACAGCACCACGTTTGCTACCTTTCTTTTTCTTCTTGTCCTTCTTTGCTTTTGGCTCCTCGACGATCTCCACGATCTCGTCTTCGGGAGGACTTTCAGACTCCTTGGCTACTGTTTCAGCCGCGGTCTCCTCGGCCGCTTCCTCAGTTTCCTGCGAAGGGTTCTCCTGTTCAGTGTCTTCGAGAGAAAGCTCGGCAGGAGGTGCTGGTGGGTCCGGTGCTGTTTCCTCCGACTCAACAGGCTTCTCGTCCTCGGCGGTAACCATAGGCGAGTCAACAGGCGCTGCTTGAGGGCTGTTAGCAGCATGCTACACCTCGTTGGGCATGAGATACGTACGTTCTACTTCAGGTGCGGTAGCCTTCTCTTCAGCTTCCCCAACCTCACCCTCTGAAGCCTCATCCTCGCTGGAAGCCTCGTCGTCTGTAGGTTCTGGTGCCCTCGGTTGAGCATAGCTGACCTTGTAGGTAGGCATATAGGGCGAACCAGCAGCTTCGGGGGATACAGTGGATGATGCGGGACCTCCTCGTGCCGGGAGGACACTACTCCGTGGATCCTTCCACGTTGCCACAGAGATATGCTTGAAATTGTACCGCTTCTTGAGCTCTTCAAGATGGGCGGCGGACATGGTGATGATGATAGTGTTTCGTAAACAGTATGTTTCTCAATGCAAAAAAGGGGAATCAAAGGTCTTGTCAGAATATCAAAGCAATAATTATATGGCAGAGAATGTTGGAAATGATGTAAGGAAGGACGAGAAGTCTTGTGACCAAATGGATGAGGATCTAGAATCTCATGTCGGACAGCAGCGAGATGATACAGAAGTTGCGGCGAAGAGGGTGACAGCGGAGCAATATCTAGTGCCAGTGTTTCAAGAGCAGAAGAGGGAAAACTCCGCAGCCCGAAGCTGACACCCTCTTGGAGACACGTTGTCAGGGCGCGGATGTGCACGATACGCAAAAGAGGTAGCAGTATACTGAGGGGGGCAAGGAAGGGAGAGGAAGAGACCAATGCGGGTCGTTGTAGATGACGAGCGTGAACCACTTAGCGTGCGGCGGCAGAGCCATTGGGACCACGTAGGACGACATGGCAGGCGAACCCATTTGCTGGAGGAAACAAGAGCACAATGTCCAAACGGGTTAAGCAGCAGTTTTGGCGCTTTACGCGAGGCCCAAGGCGGTATTGATGGGATGAGGTGTGAAGCAAGACCGATGCAGCTAGAATAGCACGATGGGTTCCATTGCAGCTGGAGCTTCGTGGCATATTCGTTCCCGTGGGGGTCCATGCCTTGCGTTTCTGGAAAGGTTGAGTGGCCTATTTCGGACCAATGGTGTGTGTAACGCGTGCGGCGGCCCGAAAGGTAGTGCGATATGATATCCCTCATGTTGTCATGGTCGATATCGCGCCGGGCAGCCGTACCTGACAGAGATGAGGTTGAAGATGTCGACGTGGCACGTTATCATTCAATGTGAGTTGTTCGCCAAAGCAGCTGTCCGACGAACCGGGGAAAGGACGGTTGATGGGGCCCGGCCCTCACGCTGTACGAGCCGACTGCCGCTGCATGCACACGCCACAAGCGCTCTCCCGCTATCACTCCGGTCCCTCGCGATCTTGCCTCCGCGGTTTCGAATGGGAAACCGATCAGCAACATGCCTAGGCCTTTTGTATACGTGTCTGCAGTCTTGCTCGGTATTGTGGCATTCTGGTATCTATTGGCTGCCCCGTCTGACCAAAGTCCCACAATGGGCAGCGCGCCTGCCGCGACGTACGACTACCAGTCCGTGACCGGCTTCTTCCAGCAGGACGACCCGAACACAGACCCGGAGTCATACGATTACAGCAAGAACAATTTCGGCCTCATAGACCGCTCGTATGAGAGTGACGGCCAGCTCCCGAATGACCCAAGCAAGCAATCGACCCAATGGCAGCGCTTTGAGACTTATCTCCGCCACCTGAACGCCGAGGCCTCGCCTGGTACGCATTACAAACTGATTGTTGCCGGCCGGCACGGACAGGGCTTCCACAACGTGGCGGAAGACTTCTACGGGACCAAAGCCTGGGATGATTACTGGGCGGCGCTGGACGGCAACGGCACCATCACGTGGTCTGACGCCCACCTGACGGACCTTGGGAAGGAGCAAGCGCTGGAAGCGAATGCTTTCTGGGGTCAACAGCTCGGTTGGGCTGGCATGCCAGCTCCCGCCAGCTACTATGTGAGCCCGCTGTACAGGTGTCTGCAGACTGCCAATCTTACCTTTTCCGGGCTGAAGCTGCCTGAGGACAAGCCGTTCTCGCCTACGATTAAGGAGATGTTGCGCGAGGTCATGGGCGTGCACACGTGCGATCGAAGGAGTACGCGCGGGTACATTCACGACGCCTTCCCAGACTGGTCTATCGAGCCTGGGTTCGCGGAAGGTGATGAGTTGTGGCGGGCTGACCATCGCGAGACGTGGGATGAGCATGATGTGAGGACTAAAGTGCTGTTGGATGATGTCTTCAACAATGACGATAGCACTGTTGTCTCTTTCACCGCACATTCGGGCGCTATCGCAAGTCTGCTGCGTGTCACAGGACACCGAACCTTCAAGTTGCCCACTGGTTCGCTCATACCTGTCTTTATAAAGGGCGTGAAGAGGAGCTGAGCTTTGAGAAAATGCACAGTGATCAAGCCACTCATCGCCTTTATCGGCATCTGCTGGGAGCCGATGTAGAATCACAGACCGCGCCTGCCAATCCTCGGGCACATCATCGCCTAACGCAAAGATCACTCCTAATCACCCACTTCTCCCCCTGCGTGACCTCCTTGCCT
The DNA here is from genome assembly GCA_022701445.1 of Hortaea sp. C3G1500-4. NCBI lineage: Eukaryota > Fungi > Ascomycota > Dothideomycetes > Mycosphaerellales > Teratosphaeriaceae > Hortaea > Hortaea sp. C3G1500-4. The sequence goes on along the minus strand of JAJVDI010000008.1, from coordinate 147,831 downwards.
TCATGCAATAGACAGTCTTTCCCATGCCGATGCAACAACGCCATCCCGACCTCGAGCTCCGCGACGACAGGCTCGGGAGCCGCTTCCCGTCTGCTCGGCGGATCGGGGTAGAAGACCGTCTCGCCTCCTTGGCATCCGGTCGCTGGCGAGGTGAGGTAGATTAAGAGCGTCCATGTCGTTCTGGCTGGAATGGGGGAGGGCGAGGTCGAGGACGGGAAAGAAATGTTGTTTGCGTCGTCATCTGCGCGACCACCAGGAATTAGAAAAGTGTGACGGTAGGGATAGTGAAAAGGGTGGAACTGAGGCAAGGGGGTTTCTCTTACAGTGCTGATCGAAAAATTGTCCGGCGCTGTAGCGATAGATTCGGATATTACTGTTCAGCCCTAAGACATCGCCACCCCATAATTTCCGCTTAGCAGTTTCATCCAGCGCTTCGCCGTCGACGACGGGGGAAGTAACCAGCTCCTTGAGTGCCGTGCCGCTCCAGAGTCTCTCGGCGAAGAGCGGATCGTCGATCTGGAAGCGGTCGTTGACTCGTACTGCGTCGCCCTTTTTGGGCTTCCCGGGCGTCGTGGTTAGGGCTAAAGAGGCAAGGAAGTTGACGTAGGTCTTGCAGAGAGTGGTTGTCCAGAAGTGCGGGATGGTGATGATCTGGTCCGGGAGGAGGTCGGTGAGGTAGAGATCTGATGCGGGGACGAGAGGTTGCATGGGTGGCCAGTTGGGCGTCTCCGGTTTGGGCTTTGCGGTGTCCGGGGCGGATGGGTTTGCGGCGGCGCCTTTCTTTGCTTGCTTGGATTTGGGAGGCATGGTTGTGGTTTCGCTATGAGTTGGTTCTCTATCGAGTGTTTTTCTTGGTCGTGAACTTTCAATTGGGGAGGTCGGGCAGGATGGGTGGCTATTAGCTTTGAGAGCTAGTCTATTCAATGTTCCTTCCAGTTGAAAGATGAATGAATGCTGCAGCGCGTTGCTTCCAGTCCTTCTAGAGTCGCTCAATGCGGATTATCGGGCTACAAAGTAAGAATGCGTGATAGTTAAAGTGTCTCAGCTCGATTGACGCTGCATTCTACTTCCGTGTAGGCTCGCGTGCAATACAATGTTCGCCTTCGACAACAAGATTATCCTTCCTACCGTCCTACTTGACGATGGCAAGGTTCATCTGGTCGGCATGTGAAGATGCCGTTGAGCTACTCATGAGTGCGACAAGTCGCGGGACGAGAGTGATGAAGGGCAAGACTCTATCGGGGAGAAATTGTGATATAACAAGCGTATTGGCCTGGTATAGCATTCAGTCCCGGTAAACGCCAAAAATTGGTCAAAATCGATCATGTTCACTCGCATGTGTGTATTGAATGCCTGTTGAATGTGGTGGCTGATGACCTACTCCTCCGGTCTATTTTACTCAACCAAAATTTCTGACCGGATCTACGCAAACGGGTGGGGAAAGTGAGAGCAGTCAACCTTGGACGGCAAAAAGGTTCGTTCCTTCTTCACTTCTTCACCGACTTGAGAGGCGCTAGGGGAGCTGACGTTTTGCGCCTAGCTCCGCTCCGCTTCTGACGCCCGCCTCTCTGTCTTTGCGCCTGCGGACCTGTCCCGGTCTTGTTCTGATCTGAACTGCTCACATCTGCTCTGTTCCGCCCGTGCTGGATTGCACTTCAACCCCCATTCAGTGTGAGACCAGACCAGACCAGACCAGAAGAGACCACGACCGTCCATCTTCCAAGTCCCCCGTCGATCCTCTCCGAAGTTGGCCCCGGCCCAGCCCGTCTCTGTTCACCCCAGAACCGCATCGCAGCCGGTTCAGGTTCACGCTCACCACGCGGCAATCGCAAGCTTCGCAGTCCAGCAATGAAGCCAGTCCGCCCACGCGACCTCAAGAGATGGAAAGCAGCGGAGCTGGCGCGCTTGCCGCCCAAGCAGCGCCATTGCCAACCGATTCATCACACCAGACGCCCGACCCGTTGTTGCGGTTGACTGCTGGGAGCCCCGGTGCAGATGCCGAAGTGGACTGGGCCAGCGGCGACATGATGAAGGATGCCCCCGCTCCGAACGACGGAGACGAAGATCCTTTCCTGGATCTGGATACCGTACAACCTCAAGGCCCGTCGCTTGACACTCCAGTCCATACTGCGCAAATCAATCACTTTGAACCGAGCAATCTCCGTGATAGCACAGAAGATCAACAGCAAACCCGGCAGCCGTCGCCTACAAGCACCGATGCAGCAAAAGCTGCAGACATCCTCGCCAACACCACCAACGGCTTCCCTTCAACAGACGGCAACGAGGATTGGATGCAGATGCAAGACCAAGATGCGACCAACTTTCCGCAGTGGGACGCACCTCTCGATCCCTTAGCCGACGCCGCCACGGGAGACCTATCAGACGATGGGCAGTGGTTGCAGGGAGACAGCATGGAGGAGGCTGAGCCGCCTCCGAAGAGCATTGCGGCCTATGCCCGGCTTACCTTCCCCGACGGTGACTACTTTATCTCCACCTTCGAAGTTATGCTGGGACGTGATATGGACTTCTGGAGGCGCTATGCCAGAGAGCTCAAGCGGGCTCGGAGAGCGCAACACGATCTGGACGAATACCGACTTGAACCGAGCCAGCCATCGCAGCCGGACGAAGGCGGCGAGCAGGACCCTTCTTCCAAATCCAGCCACTCTCTGGAAGGGCGTCCTGCCAAAGGACTTCCGAGCAACTTCAGTGAGCAAGGAGGCGCTGTTTCCTTCGCGCCGAACTCGGATGATGAGGGTGAGAATCGTCGGTCGCGACGCAAGAAGCGGCGCATTTTGAATTCAAAAGCTTCGTCGTCGACCTCCGTCGCTCCAGCCAGCTTGCATCCCTCCCTGATGGGGAGTTTCGTGTCTCCGAACCCATTCTCTGCCGAAGCGGGCGCTATCACCGATCAGCCTTCACAGGCCTTCGTACCGGTACATCCTCAGCGGGCTGAAGACATCAAGAAGATCTCCAAAGAGCATTTGCTGTTTCGTTATAACTTTATGGAGGAGACGTGGGAAGTACTGGTCATGGGCCCCTCGGCTATGATCAACGACTCATATCACAGACGGGACGAGGTCGTTAAGCTGAGTCGTCATGATCATATCGTCATCGCTGAGACGCTTGCTGTAGACTTCAAGCTACCCGATGCCATGCGTACCTCACCTGGCCCTTCACGAGGCACATTCGCAAGCGACGGCGAGGAAGACTTTGGAGATCTACAGACAAGCCCACTCGGCACAAGCCCGATTAGAAGACTCTCAAAGGCAATGGTCGACGTGGACAGCGATGACGATGAGGCTATGCCGCTCGCGAAGATGCATAAGAAGCCCAAACCCAAGCTCAAGCTTAGTCTTAAGAAAAAGAAACCAGACCAAGACAAGACAGCAGAGGACAAGAAGGAGCAGCAGAAGGCGGGCAAGACAATTGCGAAACCGAAAAAGCAGGAGAATCAAAAGAAGGACAAGGAGGCAGCAGCGGAGAAGACGGAGACGACGGAGAAAACAGACAAGTCTCCTGAGATTGCGAAGAACGCTGAAGACGCTGGCAATGCGCCTAACGAGCCTGTCCAAGAGACCCCTGCAGTGCCAGTGGCTGAGCCTATCCAGCTGCCTGCCGAAATTCCCGCCATTGGCGATGATACTCTCAAGCCCGAGGAACAAGAGCTACACAAGTTGCAGAGCTTGACCCAGATGTCTCCACCTGCGCAACCCCCAGTCATCGAGCCAGGCTCCATATTCGAAGGCGTGGCGCCAGAAGAGCTTCCTCAAAAGCGGAAAGGCCCAGGGCGCCCGCCAAAGAATGGTCTTATCTCTAAGCGTGATCAAGCCCTTGTTAAGCGCAAGCAGAAGGAATATGAGAAGCGTGGGCAGCTGGCACCTGGCCTGGACGAGTTGGTGGCGATGGTTCGCGCTGAAACGAAGGCCAAGGAAGCCGCTGCGAAGGCTGCCGCGAGGGGAGAGGCCCCACCTGAAATACCAATCATGCAGAGTATCGAAGCGGATGCTCTTCCGATGCCTCTACAACCCTCTGCAGAAGGAGCTCCAAGCCTCGAAGGTATGCTGCCAAAGACGAGCGCAACGCCAATGGATCCAACCCGCAGGGCCAGCAGCCCGAAGCCAAAGAGGCTAGTCAAATCGCCCTCTCCGATGAAACCAGAACATGAGTACACCGAAGAAGAAATGAAGAAGCCAACTATCACCTACGTTCACATTTTAGATGAGGTGCTTCGTGATCATCCGATTGGGAAGGCCGACCTGCAGGAGCTGTACGACCGGATTTGTAAACGGTACCCCTATTTCAAGTATAAAACCGGCACGTCTGGTTGGCAAAGCAGTGTACGACACAATCTACTACAGCACGAGCGTTTTAAGGAGGATGGAAGATCCGGTAAGGGTAGGCTTTGGGCTATCAATTGGGACTATCCTCTCGAGAAGGAGAAGAAGCGACGAGTCACGCCGCCGCCAAGACCTGCCTATCCGCCGATGCAGAACGGGCAATATGCGCCGATGCCGTATGGCGCTCCTTACGCAGGAGCTCCCTATGGGCAACAAACTGTCAATGGACAGCCGGCGCCTCCACCAAATTTCAGCGGACCACCGCAACCTGGAGGACCGAACGCTTATTACTCGCCTTATGCCCCTGGACAGTATCCAGCCCCGAATCAGCCGCAACAACCAATGCAGCCAGGGCAACAAGCCCCCGGTGCTGCCGTCACCCCGTCGCAGACGCCTCGGCCGCCTCAGCAGCTTGGACAAAGCGGCACGCCAAATTCTCAACCGCCGCCTCAACAGCAGCAACAGCAACGTCAGCCTTCTGCTCAGCCTGCCCCTCAATTCCAGGGCATTGTAGACGAGATCATGGCTTACCGCTCTTCCTACCTTGCTGCCTTCCAGCCCGATACGGAAGCATTCAAACATCGCGACGAGCTTTTCAAGAAGTGTACTAATTACATGTCTAACATCTTCCACGGGACTGGTGAAGATGCAGCTAAGGGCCTAAGCGACGAAGAGAAGCCGGTGTATGATCATCTTCAGGCGATTTTTAATAAGTATCAGCACTTGAAGGGCCCACCAGGTAGTGGTGGAAGTCAAAAGGGCACTCCAACGCCTGGCCCCGAAGCCGCGAAGGGCGGAGCACCTGCTGCTGGAGCGCAGACCGGTCCCGCCCAAAACCAAGCTTGGACTGCTCAAGGACAGGCACCGCCACAGCAGCCGCCCTCAGCTCCGCCTCAAGCTCCGCCTGCAAATGCGAATATGGGGCAGCAGCAATCATATGGCCAACAAGTATCTCAACCTCCCTCTGCTCCACCGCAGCAATATCAGTCAGGTCCTGTGCCGACAGCCGGTCCAAACCAACAGACGCAGTCCGCGCCAGGGCAGTCGGCGCCCTCGGCTCAGCCACAGAGTTTCCAGCAGCCAGCACCTGGCCAGGTACAGCAGCCTTCGACTGTTCAAGCGCCAAACCAACCTCCAGCCGCTCAGCCGACGACAGGCCAAGGACTGCAAGCGTCACATACTCCGACCAACCCGATGCAAAACGCTGCTCCGAGGCCTCAGCCTGCTCAACAGTCAAGCTCAACGGCGACTGCAAATCCTGCGTATAGTCAACCGCAGCAGTCCACCTTGCCGCAGAGCGCAGGCGGTTATCCTCAATCCTCTTCGGCGCAGCCACCACAGGGCCCTGCGCAAGTCCAGAGACCGCCCCCACAGCATCCTCAGGGCCAGCCGCAGACTCAACAGACGGGTGCTGGCAATCCAGCCCCTCAATCACAGCACCAGGGAGCAGGAACGCAACCGCAAGTCTCGACGGCTGGCCAGTACGTCCGTCAACCGCAGCAGCCAGCACAGCCGCAGCCGCAGCCTCAGACCGTCGCTCGCCCGGTCCAGCCTCCTAACCAAGGGCAGCAGAGTGGGCAACCCACGGGGCAGACATCTGGGCCCTCTGGTCTGGTGGCGGGTCAAATGACGCAGCCCGTCTCTTCAGCACCACAAGCTCAGAGCAATGCTACCAGCCAAGCGCCACAAGCTCCTGCGTCTCGGCCGCCAAGTCAAGCGCAGAACGTTCAGCGCTCTGCGACTACTGGTGCCAATGTCACAGGCACGACGAATGCTTCGGCCCCGCCCCCAAGTCAGCCAGCTAGTCAGGCACCGCCAGTGGCATCTTCGGGGGTTCAACAAGGTCAATCTGCTTCGGGCCAGACGACTTCCGGTCAGCCTGCTGGGAACCAATCTGGGCAACAAGCGCAGCCTGCTTCGAATCAGTCTACTCCGGGTCAACCTGCCCAGAGCCAATCTGCTCCGACTCAACCTATTCAGGCTCAAGCTGCTCCGGGTCAACCTGCTCAAGGCCAGCTCGCTCCATCCCAACCTGCTCAAGGCCAAGCTGCTCCAGGTCAATCCGTTCATGGACCTTCTGCTCCTGGTCAACCTGCTGCAGCACAGTCTGGTCTACGTCAGTCTGTTCAGGGACAGCCTGGTCCAAGTCAACCCGCTCAGGGTCAAGCTACTCCAAATCAGCCTGTTCAGGGTCAACCTGCTCCAGGTCAAGTTGCTCCAAGTCAGCCAGCTCAGACCCAACCTGCTCCAACTCGGCCTGCTCAGGGCCCAGCTGCTCCGAGTCAACCCGCTCAGGGCCAGACTGCTCCAAGTCACCCTGTCGCACAGGCAGCCCAACAGCCAACCGCTACCCAAGGCCAGCAGCAGGGCACGACAACACCATCGGGGCAGAGCAGCGCACCAACTCCACCTCAAAGCCGTACTGCGGCGGGACAATCCCAGCCGTCGAGCGTCACGCCTGCGCCCCAAACACAAGGCCCGTCTGCGCAGCCCGCGCCTCAGGCGACTGGTACCCCGATTCCGTTTGCGCAGCAGAACGGACCGCCGGCGGGAGGACCTGTTCCAGCGCAGCTCAGCGCTCCTGCAACTCACATTCGGCCCAGTGAGCCTTCGACTGAACAAGCGGCGACACCGCAAATCACTGCTCATGCTAATAAGGAGCCTAACAAGTCCACTCCGGACTCCGCCGGTACACAGAACCCAACTGCATCCTCGAACAGTACACCTGTCAACCCTGAGCAGCCCAAAGAAGCTGCGCCGGCTCCCTCAGCCCAACAATCCCCTGCGGTCAATGCTGAACAGGGCACCAAGCGACCAGCGGAGGATGAAGGCGATGCTGAGGCGAAAAGAGTCCGGACTGAATAATGACGGGTGTTCTTCTGTTTCGAAAAGAGTTTTTCCCGTTTTAAGTCTTTGCTTTTGTGATTGATAAGCGTTCAAGCGAGCTAGGTGTTCAGGTGGGGAACCTCTCAGTTTTCGGGGACGCGATGGCTTATGATTTTGAGTTTTTTACTATAGGTCACAAGTTAGATCTCTTTATTCCCTGTTTCTTCTGCTTTTTTCTACGGACACGGGAGATGTACTGGCGCACTGTGGTGTTTGTTTCTTGGAGAGGTTTAGAAGGGGTAGAGAATAAGGTCGTTAATTTCATGATCTATTTGATGAAAGAATTACTTGTCCAATTCGTCTTTGGTTTCGCCCTTCCTTCTGTGTCTTTGTCTGTTTGCAAGATATCCGTTCTTAACTCGTTCGCATTTTCACACCCTTTTCTCGCTTAAGAGGCCCACTTCATCAGCCCCTGCATCCCCTGCTCGAGCACCAACTGCTCAATCGCAGCATGGGCGGGATCAACAATCCTATCAATCTTCGCCTGATCCTCCTGACCTCCTGTAGCGGCCACCAAAGCCTTATACTCCGCCAGCTGCTGTTGCGTCGAAAAGAACACTAGAGCGCAATACCCATCCTTCACCCCCTCCCTGTCCTCAGGAGAGAGGTCCGGATTCTTCACAAGCTCCAGCAGCTGGGAATAGTGATCCGGCAGCTTGGAGGAGTCCGTGCTGCTGAGACCTCCGAGCTCGTCGATGAGATCGCCCATCTTGGTCCCCTTCTGGGCAGTCTGAGATCTCCCGACGGAACGCTCCTCCTCATCGCTGCTGCTGTCGTCCTCCCGGCCCACATCCCCGGCCACGTCGCGACGGAGATCGAAAAGCCCCTGCTGCTGAACTTGCTGGAGGCGGGCGCGCTTCATCTCCTTGTACTTCTCCATCTCGCCCTTGGTGAAGACGTAGATGTCCTCCTGCGTGCCTTGCCACTCCCGGATGAAGGCCTCGCGCCACATGAAATCGGCGGGGCCGCGCTCGCACTGCTCGTGCACCGCCAGGTAGTACTTCTTCAGCAGCGGGGTCAGCAGGCCCTCGTCCTGCTGCGCGATGGAGTAGCCGATGACGGACGAGGCCGCCTTGCAGCGCTGGTGGTCGTAGTTGAACGTGTGCTGCTTGTCCAGCTCGTTGTACCAGATCACGCGGTTGACGTCGGCGTCGTGGTTCTTGTCGACGCGCGCCATGCCGCTCAGGAGGTACGTCAGCAGCCCGTTTGACTCGCGCTGCTCGACGATTGAAGTCAGGCGCGCGTCGGCTGGCACCTGCAGCTTCTCCGCCTTGTTGAAGATCGCTTGTGCGCGATCGTCGGCAGCCTGCTGGCTGTCCTGGCGTGAGTAGGCTTCTTCCATAACCACATCCTCCTCATCCTTCCTGGCGAGCGCCTGATTGCGGCGCTTCAGCTGCTTCTTCTCTGCTGCTGTGAGGTTCTCCATGGTGCTGTGCTCGAGTATGGTGGGCTGGAGAGAAGACAAAGGATGCTTGATGAAAAGTGTGTAAAGTGTGTGAAAAGTGTGAAGGGACTGCAAGTTGGAGTGAAGTGTAGGAGGTAAGCGTCGAAACAAAAGTGGGCCTTGGCAAGTGGCGAAATTCTAACATGTGAATGATATTACTTAGCCTCAGGCACTGCAATCACATGCGTGAGTTGCGCTACATCTAGAAGCCGTGAGTTCGATCCCGCTCAAGGCAGGTACTTGTCCGCCAAATGACCAAAATATCCCTTGGCGGCTGTAACACCAAACACCTCCATGGATAGGGGATGCCAGTAATTGCGCTTTACGCGCTGGCGTACACTCAATTGGCAATCAAGGGCCCGAATAAATACAACCAAGCGGAGTGAGACTTGCGCTCTAAGCAGAACATACGAGCCGTCGAAGATCGCCGTCGCAGCTGCGCGACGCCTTCTTCTTCGAGCGGCGTTAAACTGAGCTATAGCTTCTATATGCGGTAGTGAGCGACGTACCGATCAAAAGGCATTGGAAAAGCCCCTCAGCTGTGTGCCTAGTGCTTGCGAAAGGCAACATAGGGCGCGCGTTGTTGATAGTTGGCCAGAGATAACCCCATTGGGACTCTATCCACATCCGTTTCGAAGATGGCGGGATTTCGTAGGATAGCGCACGGCAGTGCTCTTCAATGGTTCGCAGGCATCATTGAATGAGTTCGAGAATCCAGTAAGCAAGATGTTGGAGCTCCTAATGCGAAACAATACGTCCAGTTCTTTCAACGATTGCGGATGTCAGTGGTACCAAGTTTTCCTTGCGAGAAGAGATCAGTCCTACATGATACTTGACCGATGTTTAGAATGATTGAATTGATCCACGTTGAGTGACAAGAAAGGTTATAGCAAAAGAAAGGATGAAGGGCTTGGAAAAAGAAAAAAAAGATGGGTATCTACCCTGGGTGTGGGGGACGGTAGAGTATTGAATAACTCGCATCACCTCCACCTGGTGGGATGGTTTCTTACAACGAGGACGTCACGAGTGAGATGGTAAGTTTGTTGCGTTGCAATTGACCATTCAGCGGGATCTCAAGGATCCCCCGTCCGAATCAAGAGGGGAGCAAGCTCCCAGCAACCGTCTTCTGTGATGTAGTTAACCAGTTCGTTGAAAGTGGGGGGTGGGGGGTTTGACAGTTACCACTAGACCAACTGACTCCAAGCGCGTGTGTACCCGTGTGCGTGTGTCGTTCGTGTGCGTGCGCGTGGCGCCTTGTCCGGGACTGGAATGGTTTGAACGCGACTTAAATAGTGAGCAATCGACGGCCGCAGTTCTCCCGAGTGCGGCGGAGCTGACTTAGCTCCGCGCAGAATTTTCAGTGTGTTTGCTGCGGACAAAGGAAATGTCGCTGGTTGTGTGAATGAAGCTCTGGAGGCATTCATGGTCATAGATGGAGACATGGGCATTGTGAAGCACAGCCACGTCCGCGTACATGATGCGATACCCATTCGAACAAGGCTTTGTGCTATTGCGCCGTCCTTTGGGGAATGTGGCTTGCGCCGGTCGCTCTGCGCATAGACGTGCCGCGAACCATTTCGGAGCGCAAGCGACATCACTACTGCCGCACAGCACATCCAGCACTTTCAGTGCGTCAAGCACCTCCAGCGCATCCAGTACAAATGCCATATATGTGCCTCTGGCACGTCGGAGCGTTGTTTACGGGGTGCGTTCTTTCTGAGCGCGCAAGCTCCAAGTACGGCAATGGTGCAGGCTTCATAGCATGTCTGGACAAGCCCAGTATGGTACTGAAACCACGTGCACCCGCCTTATGTTTCCACGTGATCAAAAAGCTTTTTTTGTCTCCCGCATGAGTATATATTCTTTCTTTCGGTAGCCTGTAGCGAGATGCCATGTCTCACTTTGCAGTGCGATTGTTCGGTCCTAGAGAAGGTTGCGGGTAGAGTCCTCGAGAATTCCTATTAAACATAGCTTCGATCGGGCACCTGATATTGGAACACATGGCGTTGACATGTGACGATGCGCATGCGACGATGCATGAGTTGTTGGTGGGATTTAGAGATGGAGGTGAAGTGAGGTTTGACAGCCCGCTACGGTCCCCTGCCCGCTTGGCGTTCCGGCCATATCCCCGGACCCACCTCCACCACGATCCGGCACCAGCGGCATGAACGTCAGCACCGTAAAGAAGATTGTGAATTGTAAAGGACATAGCAAAGATTATTAAATACGGCGATTCAATGTGAAACCAAAACAGCTTCAGTAACATGAAAATTGGACTGACACTATCGACGAACGCTCAAGAGACGCCGTTCAGCTCAATGCTTACTTCCAGGCCAAGAAACACAGCAAAGCATCTGCACAAGCTCATGTAGCCAAGTCTTTAGTACGTCTGAACAACAGTGAAGACAACCACCGTCAGCCGGGATCTGCTTTACTTTATCCTTGGCCTCTACTTCACAGTGGCTCTTTTGCCTCCATATATCAATACAGCTGCTTTTAGAAGAAAGGCCGAATTCCATAGAGATGAAGCCTCATGCCCTAGTTCAAACCTAGCCAGACCCTCCATGTGCACCAAGCAAAGGCCAAACTGCCAACGAGATGGCTTTGTGACGTTGAGCGATCGGTCTGATAGCAGATGCGTTCCAATGAGGGCAGAAGAAGGCGAAAAGAGGTAGATGACGGTAACTAATTCTCTCAAAACTGAATGCGTCCTCATGAGAGAAAACATCACTCCGCCTGCTCCGAATCTTTTGATTTCTCAGACACTTGAGTGTTTGCCCCTTGAGCGTTCTCGATCTGTGCCTGTCCACCGTCTTCCCGGATTGCCCAAGTGCCACCAAGAAGCATGCCCGCATAGCCCGCCCATGCAGTCCACATTATCAGCTCCGGCCAGCCTTCCGGTTCGAGGATGTACATCTGGAAGATAAGAGCAAGATTCATGCTAAAGATTGCCCATACCGCCGACAACTGTCTTTGTCTGGAGCAAGGCAGAGCGTTGAAGAAGAAAATCAGTCCAGCGAGAAGACATGGCAAGATAACCAGCCCAAAGAGGAGCGGGGCGAGAGACTTGCTTTCTTGTGTTCGCAATTGCGTGCGCAAGGACCAAGTATAGAGCTGAATGGCGAGGAGGACAAGGCCGTGGCCCATTGAGGCGCCCAGTGGAAGCATGGCGAGCGGTGATTGTGGCCCTCGCTAATATTGGGCGAAAAGAAGTTCAAGAGTGGAAATTGCTGTCAGAAGACGCGGTGTGCCTCAAAGGGACTCATTTGCTTTTATGCAGAGGAGGTATCGGTAGGTATTTGAAATGATGCTACATAGCTGCAGGTGCTGCGCCACCAGGTTAATGCGATTCCTTCGCGCAAGAATCTCGGCACCGAGGGCACAATATCATCCAGGATGAACACAATCCTTGTTATCCCCGCTTTGCCATTTATGCTGATCTTTTGGTCACTACCAATCCAAGACACCGCGACTCGCCACACTAACAGCTCGCTGGAGAGATAATAAGGCGTAGTCTGACCGTCTGTGGGCAAAAACGGGTTCACTTGGAGTCCATCTATATCGGCCCATCACAGTATAGCCTCTCAAACTGTTCCACGCAACAGTTGTGCTGCTCACTTCTCATGTCCATCAGGCCTTTCAACCCGTACGTCACTTCCACTTGACCCTCGTCCTTCTTCCTCTTCATCTGCACCAATGCCGCACATTATGCCAATACCAGCAATCACTATACCGTAGTAACCCGAATACGCAGTCCGCAAGAATAGCTGACCTAGCCCGTTCGGTTCCAAGAAGTGCCATTGGTAGAATAGTCCCGCATTAAGGCCCATGACGCCAAGCGCAGCGGATCTTCTTTGCTGCGCCGGGTTTTCTAACGAGGCGAAGTATACGAACAGTCCGGCGATGGAGCAAGGGAAGACAATCGCGATAAAGCCAAGGAGCTTAAGGACTTCTCCCTCATCAGGATGATCGTCGTCGAATCGGAGCAAATAAGAAGCGAGGTTGAGGGCGAAGAAGGTCAGGCTGTGACCTATTGTAGTGTTCAAAGTAATTGCCATGATGAAGCAGGAGCCCGAGATTAGATTGTTGCTGGATCGCAGAGGGCGTGTCTTTGGTTGCGCCGAGAAGTAGCGGAGTTGTCGGTTGTATAGAAAGCTGTGGTCGTGGTTGTGGCACTCCGGCTGCTATGAGCAGTTGCGCTAGAATTTCGGTACCGATTTCGGGTTCCTCCTGCCCAGTTGCGACGAACGCAACCCCGCTACCATCATCCTTCCTCCTTCAACCGTCCGTCAAGCCGTCCGAGCCGATGTCCAATCAACAGGATTGACAGTCTCTGCTTTGACAAGGTCATTCTAGAATTTGACAGCTAATATAGTAACCCAACAGGCACAAGGATACTAGGCCGACGTCGGCTAAAAGAGACCACAATGGCTGATTCCTTCGCACGTTAAGGTGCGAGAATTTGCGCTCGTGACTGCAATCCTGTCGTGCTGCGTTGGTCTCATGCGCAGAAGAGACCGAAAATATTTCCGGCTAGGAGGTTAGGGTCGACGAGGTAATCACAGATACGCACTGAATAGCACTGGAGGGCTGTCAATTGCTCCGATGGTAATTTGATCCCCTCAAATCCTGTTTGCATCTTGTAATAGCTGCGATACAGTAACGACTTCGTACCCTCTCCGCTTCATCTCAGGTAGAAGTTTCTGCAGCATGGGTACTGTCCAGCTCCTGCGATCATGGCAGATGATGACTGCGCCCGGACGTAGCATACTGAGGATGTGCCAAGCGTTAAGTCTCCAGGAGCTGATGAATGGGTCGTGAGGATAGATAGAGCCCAGGATAGTCTTGTAGCCCAGCTTGCTGGCCACGTCCAGGATGCGCTGACTGAATATCCCAGATCCAGGTCGGAAGAAACGACCTTGTCGAGCGGCGCCGGCTGTGCTGTATGCCGTCTTGATCATGCCATCGACGTCCTGGATTTGGTCGCTGAGGTCGTCGCTGGGTAGATTGAGGCTAGGCTCGTCGTGCATCGCGTGGTTTCCCAACTCACTGCCTTGCCGGACAATGTCGTCCATTATATTCTCCCTCCCAGCCACCTGCCCTCCGATCACGAAGAATGTCGCGTGCGCATCATTAGCCTTCAGCACCTCCAAGAGCTGTCCGGTGAACGGAGAAGGCGCGTCGTCGATGGTCAGGGCAACAACCTTCCTGGAGGTGTTGATATGAAACAGAACTTCGGGATAACGTCCTTGGAAGTAGCTGATCAGAAATCTTGGCGGCTTGTAAATCCAGTACGGAATCACAAGGACCAGAAATATGAGACAGAGAGTCAATAGTTGCACAGCCATACGTGTTCGACGTGTCCGGCGGCGTCTCCAGCGGCCCGGCAGGCGAAAGAAAGGATTTATGAGCGGCATGAGAAGTCCATCACCGCATCTCTCTATCAGCCGCAATCCTCTTTGTATCCGATAAAGGCGTAAGGAGCAAGTATATCGCCCTCGAATACCACTGTGGTAAGCCATTGGCGAAAGGGGTCGCTGCCAGTAATTCAAGACGCGCTAGTCGTGATTTACCTCGGCACCGACCGTAAATGGCTTATCTGCAAACCCACCCCGTAATGCCCCTCCAAACAGTGTTCCGTTTCGGGCAGGCGCTTTTGCTGCTGCCCACTTAGCTCTGCTCGCATGTCCCGATTCCTTCGCCCTGTGCTTTCCTTGCTACGGCCGCAAATCTCCTCCGTCCCTCCACTGTCTCGTATCAATTCTCAACTCGTCCGCTTGACCTCAGTAAGTCCCTGTTCACCCGCTACTACCCAAAGGAAGGCTCTCACACCCACTCTCTCCAGACGAAAGCTGCCTGGCCGTATATCTACCGCACACACGCCTCGCCCAGCATGGCACCCAACCTCGACTCCTACTTCAAGACCGTGGATTCCTCTGCGGACTCCTTCGTCGACCGTCTGCGCCAGGCCGTCGCCATTCCCTCTATTTCGGCCGACGAGGAGCGCCGGCAGGATGTAGTCAAGATGGGCATGTTCCTCAAGTCACAGCTTGAAGGGCTCGGTGCGCACATGGAGGCGAGACCGTTGGGCAAGCAGCCGGGCAAAGAGCACCTCGAGCTTCCACCGGCGATCGTGGGGAGGTACCCGGCGAAGAAGGACGAGGGCAAGAAGACTATTTTGGTCTATGGACACTACGACGTGCAGCCCGCGGAACTGTCCGATGGCTGGAATACCGAGCCGTTCAAGTTGACTGAAGATTCCAAGGGAAGGATGTATGGACGAGGCAGCACGGATGACAAGGGACCGGTGTTGGGATGGGTGAACGTGATCGAGGCTCACCAGAAGGCCGGGGTAGAGTTCCCCGTCAACCTGCTCATGTGCTTTGAGGGAATGGAGGAGTATGGCTCCGAGGGTCTGGATGACTTCATCATGGCCGAGTGCAAGCCGGGCAAGTTCTTCGCCGACGCAGACGCCTGCTGTATTAGCGACAACTACTGGCTCGGGACGGAGAAGCCGTGTCTCACTTACGGCCTTCGCGGCTGCAGTTACTATTCGATTGAGATTTCCGGGCCAGGCCAGGACCTTCACAGCGGTGTGTACGGCGGTACTGCGCAAGAGCCTATGACTGACCTCGTCCGTGTCATGGGCAGCTTGGTCGACACGAACGGCAAGATTCAGATCCCAGGTCTCTACGACCTTGTCGCGCCTTTGACTGATGAGGAGAAGTCGCTGTACAAGGACATTGCATTTACTATGGACAACCTCTACGAATCGATCGGTAGCCAGACGGGCATCTTCTCAGACAAGGAATCCACGCTCATGGGTCGGTGGAGATACCCTTCGCTCTCCATCCACGGTGTCGAGGGTGCCTTCAGTGCACCTGGCGCAAAGACTGTCATTCCGGCTAAGGTAGTAGGAAAGTTCTCGATCAGGACGGTCCCCAACATGGAGCCGGATGATGTGGATAAGCTGGTGTACAAGTACGTGCAGGACCAATTCAACAAGCTCGGCTCCAAGAACACCATGAAGTGCTACTTGCAACACAGCGGAAAGTGGTGGGTGGCAAGCCCCGACCACTGGAACTTCACGGCGGCGGCGAAGGCGGTGGAGAACGTGTGGCATACGAAGCCGGATCTGACGAGGGAGGGAGGTTCTATCCCTGTCACGCTCACTTTCGAGCAGGCTACGGGCAAGAATGTCCTCTTGCTGCCGATGGGCTCAAGCACTGATGCGGCGCACTCGATCAATGAGAAGCTTGACCGGAGGAATTACATTGAGGGGACGAAGCTGCTTGGAGCTTACTTGCACTATGTTGCTGAGGAGCCGGCGAAATAGATACGCAAGTTTGTGGCGAGATTTCTGGAGTACGTAGCTATACAAGAAAATAGTATGCTCACCACCCAGTCAATGAAGAAACGTCCGTGTTTGTTTCTCCATGAAATCAATAGTAAATCGACCTCATCACAAGTCACAGGCGTGAGATCCGACGTGCTCTTCATTTTCAAGACCATACAATGGTGGCAAGCAGTGAATGCAGACACCCCTCCATTCACGTGCAAGGCTTCCATAGAAGGCAATCGAAACGTGGGGCAAATTATTAGTCACACCTCAGCGAGAGCCCCGCCAAGACTATGACATCGCCACCTTTCGGTGATCGTTTCAGGCAAGCACTCTTTGCCCGCATCGCGAACAGCAAACCTTTTGTCCCCAGAATAACATCAATCACTCTACCCTCATCGCATACTGTTTAGATCACCCATTCAAACCTCTCGAAAGCACAAGCAGATACAGCAACCTCTTTGAACCCCATCATCCTCCACACCACGTACTCCCACCCAATATGAGCGACGACTGGAACAGTGTCACCAAGATCGGCAGCAAGGTCCGCGGACCGGGTACTGCTGAGCGCGAGACGACCATCAAGGGCAAGAGCGCACTCAATGCTGCCCAGAGAAGTGGTGCTGTGACGGGTACGGAGAAGAAGTACGCCAGCGCAAACGTAAGTCACCCCTTGGTCTCAGACCCCCCGGGCTGTCAGAAACCCAGACCAGCGACCACATAGACCAGAAGACTGACAGACAACAATCAACAGGCAACCGGCAACCCCGAAGGCCAGCGTCTCACCAAGGTCGACCGCGCCGACGGGCCCGTCGCGACCAAGAAGGTCCCCGAGGAAGTCGCCAAGGCCCTCATGCAGGCCCGCAACAACATGAAGAACCAGAAGGGCAACACGATGACGCAGAAGGACCTTGCGTCCAAGGCCAACGTGGATGTCAAGGATGTCGCTTCGCTCGAGCGGACAGGCGCCGAGTTCCCGGGCATGGACAAGGTGCTTAAGCTGCAGAAGGCGGCCAATGTGCGGTTGACGGGCAGTGATATCGGTGCGCCTATGCTGGGGCCGAAGAAGAAGACTTAATTTTTGTGAGGATTGGGAAAAGTTGTATGGTTTTGGGGAGGTCATTTTCAGCCGGTGACTAGAGAGTTTCTTGCTACTGGTAGCAGGTGGACTCTCGGTTTGCCCTGATCTGACCTTGTCTCTTGGTGGTGCAGCGTTTGGATGACTTGTGTTATTTTAGCGAATTAGCCTGATACTATAGGCACGACCATGGAAATGCATCATGACTACCTATGGCAGCACTTCACGATGTCCCGGAATGGCTACATGGTGTTCCAAGACATCTTGTATCACAGACGAAACTGATCTGAACTGATACTGTGCGTGGCACTGGACTCTTTCTCAGAGGTGAAATGTTCGAGATGTAGGATGTTTCGGATAGAGAGTGTTCGAGAAGAAGCACTTGTCTCACTATTAACCTATCTCGGCAGAGTCATGGACTCTTGGATACAAAGGTATTTGAAGGTATTAGGAGACAGCGATTGCCTTCTATATTAGCAAGTACTCCCGACACCACCCTTCTCTATGCACACAGCCCATCTCGCAGCTTTCCTATCCGACAACTCCTCTCTCCATCGAAGCAGTTTGACACCAGCAGAGCCATCTCCATAGACAACTTCTGGAACTCCTGGAAAGCAAAGCAAGCAGGCCAGACGAAAGTAATGAAACAGCACGTCCAGGCCAGAAGGAAGGCTATACCCAACGAACTAGAACAATGGCTTGCTGCCACAAAAGTCTTAATTGATCAGCCATTGGGAAACGAGGGTTCACACAGCAACCCAGACGATATTCCAAGACCTTCTACCAGCGGTTGTGCACCATACTCTACAGCGCCGGAAGTAACCCAATGGCCTCCCCGGCTTCAAAGATCGAAAAAGCCGCACGAGCTTTGTGTGAAACCGCCCAATCCTTTGATCAGAGCTTGGGCTTCGAATAAGAGGCTCTGGCGATATCGATGTACTGTTGTTCACAAGCGCGTGTTTGAGCTGAGACATGAATAGGGAGGGCTTTCTGCAGTGGTGGCAGCTCCATTTGCGAGATGAGACGGGGGAGGCTTGTGTCTGTGTGATTTTCTACAGTGGCAGAAGGGGGATACATGAACGCGAGGCGGCGAGATGGAAGTGAAAGATTTGCGAAGAGCCGAAAATAACTAATTTGTCAATTGTCGGCCGGCACGACAAACAAGAGAAGGAAAAATGAAGAAAAAAATGTCAACAAGACATCAGGAATTCCTCTACACCTTCAAAGTATCATACCCGGACCTCCCCCTAATCCCCGGCCCAAACCGATAAAACACCCACGGAATCGGCAACATCGCCACACTCACAAACCCCAGCAGACTCGTCGCCCATGCGATCCCCAGATGTCGGTACATCTGGAACGTGAACAGGGGGAAGACGGCGCCGAGGGTATAGCGCGCGAGGCCGTTGGCCGCCATGGCCGAAGCCCCGTTCAGCGCGCCGTACACGTCGATCAGGTAGGTGGCGGCGGAGACGAAGACGCATAGGTTGCCCCACGCGAAGGGGATCCCGGCTAGGACGGGCGAGATCCAGTGGGTTTGGGGGTGGGCGGTCCAGGCGAACCAGAAGAGGCTTCAAGGATGGCAAGGGGGGATTTTAGGTTAGTCGGGTGTGGTGTTGTGTATTTTGCCGAAAGGGGTCAGGAGTAGAGGGAGGTGGGATCGTAGGGAATTTGGGGGGGGTTGTGTTACTTACCCGATTGGTACACCGAAGGCACCTGCCATGCCGGCATACAATCTATGCTCGGGAGCGATGACGGATTTTCCTTCCTGCTTTGCCCGGCGATGGAGTCGCATGTAAATTTTCCGGTCGATGGTGATGGCTGTTATTAGTCCCAGAAGCACGCCAACTCCTATCCCGAGGAACGTGAGCCCGTATTGCCATGTGTTGAAGCCATATACGGTTTGGAAAGTATACGGGTAGGCGGCGAAGAAGGCGAAGAGCACGCCGAACGTGAAGGCGTTGTAGGCACTAAAGAGGGATACAATGGGCTCCGTTGCTAGCATGTGCAGTGGGCGAGCTAGAGTGATTGTCAAGACCATCTTGATCTGTGCCCATCCTTTCTTCGCCGCGGCAGGGGGTGGAGAGGTGCCAAGGCGTTTTGCTCGCCGCTGAAGGATGACCTTCTTATACGTCTCCTGCATCAGTAGTACGGTGAGATATGCGGCGAGAGCGATGAAGATCGTACACCATTGCGTCCAGCGCCAGCCTTTGAATTGCGCTGCGAATCCACCAATTACAGCCTGCCAAAGTCAGTCTCGGGAACAAAATGTGAGTTTCCAATATCAACATAAAGCTGTGAAACATACCTATCGAAGGTCCTAAGAAAGGAGCCATAATGTAGAAGGAGCTCGAAACGGCGCGCAGATGAAGCGGGAAAACATCTGCATTCGTACCCGCACCCACAGCTAAAACCGGGCCTCCAGCCACACCGGCAAGAAAGCGACATACAAGCAAACTCGCGAGGTTGTCGGAGAAGCCAGCCCCGAGAATGAAGAGCATGTACACAAGGCCGGAAATCTTGTAGACCATATTCCGGCCTAGAGTCTCAGAGATAGGCGCCGCGATCATTGGCCCGATTCCCAAGCCAAAGACGAAGAGGGAGAGGGAGAGGATGGAGACGGTCCGTGAGATGGAGAATTGCTGGGCGATTTCAGGTGTCGAGGGCGTGATGAGGGAGGAACCAGCTGTGACGGCGAAGCTCAGGAAGGCGATGGGGAAGATGTGCAGGCATCGCTTTAGCAGGCTCCAGTTATGCGGGTTTTCGGGGTCATCTGGGCCGGTCCAGTCTTGGGCGGTAATGGGTTGTGTTGCCGGCTGGGTATCGTGATGGGCAGTCTCATTCATCGTCTTTTCCGGGTCAGAATGAGATGTGTACTGGTGCTGGCTGTCATTCTCATCGCTGAGGTCTTCTGCCGCTGCAAATCCTTGGACTGGTGGGGAGTTTGGATCGAGATGGCCATCCTTACGTTCCATTCGCTGTGGCGACGAGGATATTTGGGCCCCTTGTCCATCCTGGTAGTAAGTACTTCTCGGTTGCATGTTGTAAGGACTTAAACCTTATCTTCCTTCCCCTGCTCGTGGTTGAAAGTGATCACAGAGCATCCCCTCCCGAGCACTCACATGCAGTACGACACGAGGAGTAGACATGATGAGCAAAGAAAGATTTATTAAAGGGAAGATGGAGAGGGAAAGAGGGGTGTGTTGGAAGCTGTGGTCCATTGCCGAATGGATCAGTAATCATTTCTTTCGCATCTACCGGTCCCCTGACCTCATCTAGCGACTTCCGGCACTCATATCAACGTAGATTTCGCAGCGTGGCTAGATGAGCGAGGAGCAAATTGCCTCGGTAGGAGGTGAAAGATTTATGATCTTTCTGGTTGCGATGATGTCCGGTAAGTAATCGTATCTACAAGGATCGCAGACTGGCTCCAGGTGTTGTAGTACAGGCCATTGCATTTCAGTCTGTCTTTTATCTTCTTCCTCCCAATCTGTGCAGGTGGACTTGAAGTTAGTGTATTCTCTCACTAGAGTTCAAAGTCTCACATTGTCTCGACGAATAATTGTTAGACTGGATGGCATCGTAGGAGGTAAGTCATCGATGGTATACTGTACCGTTCAAGGGTAGCTTGGCCCATGCGGAGCCTCCAGCTGTAGACGTCATAATCCAGCACTTTTCGAGACAGCGGCCGCATTGTACAGCATCTTTCGTTCACATCCAGTTGATTCAGAGGAAAGTCATTGTCATAATTGTCGGCTAGACTCACAATTATCATGGCTACGCTCATCGCATCTTCGAGACCGCAGCTTTCCTTCCAATGCGCGAGACTCATTGCACGAACATCTCCATCCACGCTGAGGCGAGCTGTGTCTACCCTGCCCAACAACGAGCACATTGTAAGTCCACTCAAGTCAAAACAAAAAAAGATCATAGTAAATTGACATGCAACTATCAGTACGTTCATCCCCAACCAAACGGACCCTCTCTCCTCTCACTCCTTCCCAACCAACCAACTACGCCATTCCTCGCGCTCGGCAGCACTACCAGAACACCGCCCACGCCCGAGTCGTTTACCGAGAACCACGACTTCTTCCCCATCCTCCACAGCGTAATCAGCGAACATGCTCCTAAAGATCCCGAAGTCCAAGCGCAAGCGGCCATGTACGCCTCCCAGGCCGGCTCAGCCCTAGGCTCCGGCGGCGTCTTCTTCCCCCAGCAGCGCAAGCAGAAGAAGCGACGGGGCGAGCGGAGTCCGAAGGAATACGGCGGCGGCGGAGCAACAGGAGGCGATGGCGCCGGCGGAGCATCAGCGCAGGGCGGCGTCGGTGGCGCGGGCAGAGGCGGCTGGATACACGTCTCGGACCAACGCAACCCGCCGGATTTCGGCCGCGTCGCTTGGCCAGAGGATATCTTCGGCAGTCTGGAGATCGACGGCGATGGGAATTTCGTCGATGGGACGGGTCGCTATCAGCAGAGTGGGACGTACCGGATGGTTACCAATGAAGGTGTGCTCAAGCTGAGCAAGTTCTTGAGAGAGAAGTTGGTCCAGAAGCTTCAGGAGTTGGATGAGCAGGCGAAGAGGAATAGCTAATGGCTTGCGATGCTCTCGAGGCTATTGTATTATATATGTATGACTATGAAGGCTAAATGGTTCGATGGAACACCTGGGTACCTAGATTACAGATGCTCGGGGGTCAACAAAAGGAGCTAACGACTATAAAAGTAATCCACAATCTGGAAGTATGTCCAATTCCACATGTTCTCTCTAACTTCAATGCTGCGATCAATACGCCTCTCCAGGTATAGCAGAGAACCACCAGCCCATCCTTCCTGATATGATTGATGGGCTGTCGGTGGAAGTGTACAGTGATGACTCCCTACGTCACATCATTGCACTTGCGTTGAATTTAGCCGTTTAACAGCAGAAGGCCGACTTCGCAACCCTTTCTAGGTACCCACGCATACCAACAACAGCAAATCTGCGAGGCTGCACCGACCGGCACAAACCTTGATAGCAAGGAACAGTGGAACTTCATGTCAGCCTGCAGCTTGAAGCTTGCGTGCTAGCTACCCCACTGTCCTCCCCAATGCCCTCAAATATCGGTCACTGCCATCCTCCCCTCACAACTCGATTTCGTCTTTGTAGTATCCTCAACCATTCAAGATCCGTCACTTTTCCTCAGAAAGGCAATCATATACCTCACTGTTCACAGCAAACTTCCTGCGGTACGGCAATTCAGGATGGAGAGCGCATTCCAGGGCTTCGCTCAAGCACGGCTTGATCATGTTCAAGGTAACGTATGAGACACGCATGGCGGGTGCTCATTGCGGGCTGCTCTTCCCTCTTCCTCCGCCGCGGTCCTGCTTTCGGCGGGCCGCCGTCGTCGTCGGTTATGGGGATGGAGCAGCTCGTATGGGCTGAGATCATACCGTTGCGAACCTGATCAGCATAATTGCTGCGAAGGGACATGCTCTTTCCCCCTTTCCCCCTCTGTGTTGCCGTCGGAGCGCGTATTGACGATTGTAGCATTCAACTTCTTAACGCAAGATGTCTTCTGATAAGATCACGTTCTTGACGAACTGGTACTGACTTGCCATGTGACATGTGGGAAAGAGACGCTGCTAACGCAGGGAAAAGGCACGCTACGCCATACCATGCTCCTCTGTACCTTGCTCAAGCCAAGGGTTATTTCAAGGAAGAAGGCATTAAAGTTGCCCTGTTGGAGCCAAACGACCCCAGCGTATGTCTCCGATATACAGAGGTCTTGCTGAATACTAAGGCTGACTCTGGCAGGATGTGACGGAGATTATCGGCACTGGCAAAGTCGATATGGGTTTCAAGGCCATGATCCACACCCTTGCAGTAAGCAGTCCAACAAAATACACCCAGGGTTCACGGCTACAGGCGCTGACAATACCAATAGGCAAAGGCTCGCAACTTCCCAGTGCAGTCCATTGGATCCCTTCTGGACGAGCCCTTCACGGGCGTTGTCTATCTCAAGTCCAGTGGCATTACGCCCGACTTCCGTACCCTCAAGGGCAAGAAGATCGGCTACGTAGGCGAGTTCGGTAAGATCCAGATCGACGAGCTTACGTCTCACTACGGCATGGCTCCGACGGACTACACGGCCGTCCGCTGCGGGATGAACGTCACCAAAGCCATCATCAACGGCGACATCGACGCCGGCATCGGTCTTGAGAACGTCCAGATGGTCGAGCTGGCCGAATGGCTCGCTCAGCAGGGCCGTCCCAAGTCGGATGTCCAGATGCTCCGCATCGATGAGCTCGCCGAGCTAGGCTGCTGCTGCTTCTGTTCCATCCTCTACATCGGCAACGAGGCCTTCCTGGCTCAGCACCCAGACAAAGTCCGCGCCTTCATGCGCGCGGTCAAGAAAGCTACCGACTTCGTCCTGGCCGACCCGGCTAAAGCTTGGGCGGAATATGTCGACTTCAAGCCTGCGATGGGAGGGGAGCTCAACCGCAAGATCTTCGAGCGGAGCTTCGCGTACTTCTCGGCCGATCTCAAGAACGTGGACAGGGACTGGCAGAAGGTGACTAAGTACGGAAAGAGGCTTGGAGTGCTGGACGAGAGCTTCGTGCCGAATTATACGAACGAGTTCTTGTCTTGGACGACGGAGGGGGACCAGGCGGACCCGACTGGTGATCAGAAGAGGATGATCGAGTTGCAGAAGCGGGTTGCTGAGGAGGGTGGTTTCCAGCGCTTGGATGTCGAGCGGAGGGGTGCTGTCACCGCCAGTGCTTAAACATCCTTGATAGCGTTCGCCCTTGAGAAGAGGTCTGCCATTGTGGTGGCGTCCGCTCATTGATCAGTACTCGGAGCACATGTAGCTACATCAGTTGCAGCATTGTTGCAGATATACTTTGCACACTTCCCTACCCTTGCTGGAAAGAAGGCAGTGCAGCTCGAGAAGGAAGGTTCAACATCCATCAATATCCTTTTCATGCCCCCTGACTTTCTCGTGCGGGGGATCCAGTATGGACGTGCGAGTGATTGATTACCTCCGAGACATTAGTCGAGCCAAGACAACGCAGTCTGTTACGTTGCGGCTTGTAAGGAGAACTAAGAAATATAAAATAGAGGAGCTGATCTTCTGGAGAGTCCAGGGTTGCTCAGGGTTAGTCTGAAACCATGCATCTAAAGTTGGGGCGGAACATTTCAGGCGTCATATCACTGCCATGATCACTATTATAGCCCCAAGAGAACACCATATGCAAGATACCATTTCGCCATAATGCTCGCATGTGGGTCATGAGAGTAGCAAGACGAGTTGATGTTTGCCAGTATCCAGTATGGTTGGTGTCGAAGTAGTGCGGCCTTGCCCCTCATCAGCCACACGCACGGGTCATGATCTGCAAGTTGAGGCCTGTCATCTCGCAGCGGGACGGCGGGCACTGCGGGAGCCGAGATCCTCATCTCGGTACATGCATCTATTAAACGCTCGCCAGTGAAGTATATGTCCTTGCTGTACCTGTCACCCAAACACGGCGCGTCTTCCATTCCCCCGACAGGATCGACCACAGATACATAGACGACACTCGCAAGCATGCCCGCGGATATCAGCATCCAACGCGTCTGCCATGGCATCTAGAAGAAGCCTTGGCGTTGGTGCAACTCTCACCTCCGGAAGGAGGTAAGTTCGACCGAGCAAGAGAAGGGGAAGGGGCGACTGCTGCCGCGAGTGCTGGCCCGTCTCGACCGGAGCTCGGATATAGGTACTACGTGCAAGTGTGACTGTGACGGCACGAAGGAAGGAAGAAGGATGGCGACGGTGGAAGCGCCATCCCGGCCAATGCCGGCCGACTCCAGGGCCCGCGATGAGAGTGTCAGCCCCATGAGCGGCACGCCACCACGCCCTGCCTCGCCCATCAGCGCGCAAAAGACGTCGCCAGACGATGCCGAGATGCGAAATGGGGCCGACAAGAGCAATGGATTGTATTCGAGTCCGCTGCGCACAATGCAACGGCTGGCTAGCCTGGACAATGCACCTCTCTCCAACGAGCCGAGGCATACCGGAACACATGATGAGGAATCTAGCACTGCCGCATCCAACACGACTGGCTCCATGCCCTGGCAACCGAGCAGGAACGCTAGTAGCTTTCCTTTCGACACCAACCCGGAGCAGGTAGGGCCATCCCCGACGACAGCGGAGGTCTTGAGAGCCAACGGAAATGCGGAGAAGACGAGTCCGCAAGCTACGATAAAGAGGAAGGGGAAGGAGCGAGCAGAGCATGGCACGGATACGCCGCCGAACATTGCGATAAACGGAGCAGAAGACACGCAGACAGGTCTCTTCAGAACGCCGACTTGGGAGACAGACAATGAAGCTGAGGCGCCGACGAAAGATGCCAAAGAGCCGGAGAGGCAGGGAAGCTTTTTCGGAAGGCTGAAGAACATAGCATCGCCGCCTGGATCGTTCGCCTCTTTCCATGGCCGCGGGCAGAGTAGCAGTACCGGCTTTGCCACCCCAAGTGCAGCCTTGTCGCCGCAGTCGGAGAGGAGCGAGCCTGTGTATCCTGTCGAAGCTTCCGAAGCTGCTGAGCAAGCAGATGCCGAGACGGATTCAGAGGCAGGGGACGAGCTGCATGATATTCGACCCAAGAAGCGGAGAAAAAGTAAGCGGCCTGCCCTGGGCAGTACGGATTCAGCACCAACCACGCCGAGACAGAGTCGCTTCGCTAGTTTCATCCGGGAGCATGGGCTCCTCGACTCGGCCAACAGACCGGGAGGTGACTCCAGCAGACGGAACACGTTGAGCGATGTCAGCGACAACCCCGAAACAAAAGCCGGTGTCAGCGAAGATGAGGGCCGTGACCGTATCCGCAACGCCTGGAGACGAGGCATCGAGGGTGCGCGTGGCCTGTCCTATGCTGCTCGAAAACAGGAAAAAGAGACTGAAACTCCAGGCGGTGAGCGTAATCGTCCTCATCATCTTCGCCGCTTCACTGGCATAGCGGGGAGTGAGTCGCCTTTCAAGATGCGGGCTGACAGGCAGGCCTCGACCAGCGCGCAGAAATGGAAACAGGTCAAGGCCGGGCTGAAGATGCTCGGGCAGCGCAAACGTGACGAGCGGCAGCGTGTTGATCACCAGAAATCCGCTCAGCTCATGGCCGAGCTTCTCGCTGGCGCCCCGGCAGCACTCGTCTTCAGCTCCATGTTCCAGCGCGATGAGCACGGCCACAAGAAGGTCCCGGTCCTTCTCGAGCAGCTCAAGATCCGCATCACACATTCTGAGATGCGGAAAGACAATTCCGGCGATCGGCATCTTGTCTTTTTCATCGAGCTAGAGTATGGAAATGGTCCCGCGCGGATGCAGTGGACTATTAGACGTAGCCTCAACGATTTCGCCAATCTGCACATCAAATACAAGAGCCAGCAGACTGCCGACAAGTTCAAACATCTTAGAGGGGAGGACAGACATAAGGCCAAAATGCCGCGCTTCCCGCGATCAGCTTTCCCATATGCCCGAGGCGCAAGAGGCTTGTTTGACAAGTTCCAGGATGAAGAGGAAGAGGCCGATGAGCCGCCTAGTACCCCAGGGCCGGCAACAGAAGGGAGACAACTGGGCGACATTGCAGAAAGCCCGGCTACTGAGCGCCCGCCTACAATGGGAGGGAGAGGCCACAAGAGGCGAAAATCGTCCTTTGCGCCGGGTCCGCCAAGGCGCACGAGTACTGGGGATGCCGGAGAAACCTCCTCTCTAACGAACAAGCAGCGCGAGTTGTACAATGAGAAGCAGCGGAAAAAGCTGGAAACATATCTTCAGCAAATGATTCGATGGCTCATCTTCAGGGCGGACAGTACGAGGCTTTGCAAGTTCCTCGAGGTCTCTGCGCTGGCTGTGCGGCTCAGCGCTGAAGGTGGCTGGCAAGGCAAGCAGGGACTTCTCACGATCTATTCCAGCAGAAATCGGGAGCTGAGACGCAAGGGCCTTGGGCTTGCCACGCTAGGAGCGAGTGGCTTTACGGACCACCACAAGCCACGGTGGTTCCTAATTCGACACTCCTACATTGTCTGTGTTGATGGGCCGGAGAGCACGACCCCTTATGATGTCTTCCTCGTCGATTCTGATTTCAGGACCGAGAAGCGCAAAAAGCTGACGGATGCCAAAGAGACTGTCACTGCACCTGCGGAAGTCGCCATGGCTAAGACCGGCAAGCATCATCTGATTCGTCTCTACAATTCGGAAAGGAAGCTCAAACTTATCGCGCGCAGCGAAAGACAGTACATCCAATTCGTTGAGTCGATGAATCAGATGGTGAACTCTACTATTTGGTCACGCAAGCAACGCTTCGGGTCTTTCGCTCCGGTGCGGAATAACGTATGGGCTCGCTGGCTTGTGGATGCCCGCGATCACATGTGGCAGGTCTCTCGCGCTATAGACAACGCAAAGGACTTTGTCTACATCCACGACTGGTGGCTTTCTCCCGAACTGTACCTGCGCAGGCCAGCTGCCATCAGCCAGAAGTGGAGACTTGATCGGCTTTTGCAGAGGAAGGCTCAGGAGGGCGTGAAGATCTTCGTGATCGTCTATCGAAATATCGAGAGTGCTATACCAATCGACTCGGAATATACCAAGTGGTCACTCCTCGACCTCCATGAGAACATTTGCGTTCAGAGATCGCCGAATCAGTTCAAACAGAATCAGTTCTTTTGGGCACATCACGAGAAACTGGTCGTGGTTGATGGCATGATGGCGTTCGTTGGTGGTGTGGATCTATGTTTCGGACGTTGGGACGAGCCCTGTCACACACTCACTGATGATAAACTCACCGGATTCGAAGCGGACGGCGAAGGAGAACCACCAATGCCGCGGGACGCCGAGCATGTCCAGGTATGGCCAGGCAAGGACTACAGCAATCCGCGAGTGCAAGACTTTTATGCTCTAGACAGGCCTTACGAGGAAATGTACGATCGCACAAAGGTGCCAAGGATGCCGTGGCATGATATCGCAATGCAGATGGTCGGGCAACCGGCACGTGATGTTGCACGGCACTTCGTGCAGAGATGGAACTACATTCTCCGCAACAGGATCCCAAGCAGGCCGACACCAGTCTTGATTCCTCCGCCAGAATACGACCAGTCAGAGCTCGAGGATCTAGGAATGACGGGCACTTGTCAGATCCAGATTCTACGGTCCTGCAGTCCATGGAGTATCGGCTATGCGAACAACAAAGTCGAGCACAGCATCATGAACGCGTATTGCCATCTCATCCGGAACTCGGAGCATTTCGTCTATATCGAGAACCAATTCTATGTCTCCTCCTGCACGGTCGAGGGCACACCGATCCACAACAAGATCGGTGATGCACTTGTGGAACGTGCTATCAGAGCGCACGAGAACGGGGAACAGTGGCAGGCGTGCCTCATCATCCCTCTCATGCCAGGTTTCCAGAACAGCGTCGACAGTCAAGATGGAACGAGTGTGCGATTGATCATGACTTGTCAATATCGTTCCATTTGCCGGGGCGAGACCTCCATCTTTGGTCGGCTGAGGGCAAGGGGGATTGAGCCAGAGGATTATATCAGGTTCTACAGTCTCAGACAGTGGGGCAAGATTGGCCCCAGAAAGTGTTTGACCACTGAGCAGCTGTACATTCACGCCAAGTGCATGGTTGTCGACGATCGGTCGGTGATCATTGGCAGTGCCAACATCAACGAGCGAAGCATGTTGGGCAGCAGGGACTCTGAAGTTGCCGCTGTTGTTACTGACACAAAGTTGCTGCCTTCGTTCATGGGTGGTGAGCCGTACGAAGTTGGCGAGTTCCCACATACGCTACGCAAGAGGCTAATGAGGGAGCACTTGGGGTTGGATGTCGATGCTATATACCAGCGCGAGCAGGCGAAGAAGGAAAGAGCGGAGCAGGATAGAGAAATGGAGAGGATCTATCGGGAGGACTTTGACGGTGTGCTCGATGAGGGTTTCCAGACGCCGCCGCAGACGCCTGGTGCTGCCTCCGCTTTGACGGAGAGGAACTTGGCGAACGTTGGACTCGCGGAGCGCGCGGAGCGAGGAACTGAAGGCCGTGGCATCAATGGCTGGGCGGGCACGACGCAAGTCGCGAGTGACGTGAGCGACTCCGAAAGCAGCTCTGATCGTGAGGTTGCCGAGCGCGTGAAGAACGAAACAAAGAAAGAAGCCGCTCGGGATCTTGACGTCGAAGGATATGGCGCTGATAACATGAAGGAGCTGGTCGAGCACGGCGATCAAGGCTTCACGGACTCCTACGTTGATGCGCAAGGGCATGAACGGTTGGTCAAGCAAGACACCCCGGGTATGCAGCGTGTGCGGACGGTGGAGGAGAAGGACGATGAACTGCGGAAAAATGCTGTTCGCAAGGCCGAGACTGCTGTTCGTCCGCCCTGGCCAACTGGACGAGCTGATACGGTCGCGCTTGGCTTGACTACGAGGTCCGCTTTGCCTGAGCTGCCACCCATGGACGACACGGATATCGGCGGTCCACCGCTCACGCGAGGCTTGTCTAGCTCTTCTGCCTCGATAAAAGCTATTAGCCCTATGATTACTTCTATGCGCCGTCCGGCAGTGCATGAAGATTGCATGACTGACCCGCTAGCGATGGGCTTCTTCCACGACATCTGGAACCAGGTCGCTGAGAATAACACCAAACTCTACCGTGCTGTCTTCCGCTGCATGCCAGACTCTGAAGTGCTGGACTGGCGAGCCTACGAGCGGTACAATGACTACAATGAACGTTTCATGCAGTCCCAAGGTCTTGGGTCCAGCAAGCCTCGACCTTCCAAGGAGGCTCCCGGTAAGAGTGGACCGCCTGGCTCTGGTGGCGCGGATGCTGCAAGTCTTGCCTCCGAGAAGGTCAGCGCTGGAAGGCCAAGGAGCAAGACCATGCTCAGCGCTGTCGTTGGCAAGCTCAGGCCGGGGAGCAAGGCTAGTGAGGATACGCACACAGAAAGCATGCACGAGAAGGCCGATCAGCAAGGTGACTCGCCGGACTCGCCGCACAGTGTGTCTAGCGAGCCTACGGCCGTCCCGAGCCCGGAGTCCCAATCCCAAGCTCTGGATGAGAAGGAAGCGATCAGACCGGCCGAGGGCCCGGCTGCAGATAGGGCTGCCGCCAAGCAAGTCTACGGCATCGTTGACAACAACAACAGCACCGAGAACCGCCAAGTCTCGGTCGAAGGCTCGGACGAGAAGGCCGCGATCAAGCACTCAGACAGCAACGGCGATGACAAATCCGCCACTAGGCACGCAGAAGAAGATAAGATCACGAGACAGCGCACGATCCAGTACTCCGAGAGCGTCAAGGACGCCAATGTCAACGAAGCGCCCGAGACGACCGCGACGCAGTCTGCCGCTGGCGTGCAGCGCTCGACGAGCAAGAAGGGTAGGAGAAGGGGGAATACGAAGAGTAGTACCAAACCGCCTATGGAAGAAGTCCTGACTAAGGAAGAGGCTGAGGAGCTTCTGAAGCTGGTCCAGGGGCATTTGGTCCAGTGGCCGTATGATTGGTATGTCTCACGTCTTACTATCCCCTCCGCGAGATTTTGTGGGGTTCCCATGCTGACAGTTGTATTTGTAGGCTTGAGAAAGAAGAACGAGGTGGGAATTGGCTGTATAATATCGATCAGCTGGCTCCGCTGGAGATCTATGACTGATTGGGCGTTGCGTTGGGGGATCTATGGTCATTCGAGAGGGGGAGTTTTTTTCCCCCCCTCTTCTTTTCTTTTCTGGTTTGGCTGTTGTATAGAAATCTTTGCATACAGGATTCGGAAACCACGGGATACAGACAGTACAAGAGACTGTTGTGCGATTAGCGGGGCGTTTAGGGGTGGGTTTCATGTTGGGTTGCTGGGCTGGGAAGTTTTGCATCCTATCAAAGTGGTAATCTTTTATTTTCAGAGTTCCTTGCTGATGATGCTTCGCTATCACTTTCCCCCGCTTTCCATCTCTACGAAAGGCATTCCCATTTCCCTTCCTCCCTCTCTGGTGTCTGCCTGCTCGATTGTTGACGTTGCGACTCAAGCCACTTTCATCCATACTGGTAAACCTCTATCGCCCGCCGCGCTTCCGAACCAGAATGCTCCTTCGAAATCTGTTCTCCAAAGGCATCAAAAGAGCTTTGCCGCCTCAAACATCAACGCTCTCCTTCAAACCCCGCTGACAATTTGTGGAACTACAAAGGAGCATTACCGACCCACAACAAGATCCTCTGCGGATCCGTCTGCACACAGCACCGCACTTCAACCAAGTCTTCCGACCTAGCCAGCCGTCCCATCAACTCCCGAGTCGCCATGCCAGTCTTCAGATCGCGGACCGCGAAGGAGATCGTGGCTCTCGATTCGTCGCTGTTGCTCTTGCTGAACGTCTCCATTGCGTTCTCCGCTCGCGTGAAGTAGTTGAGGAGGAATTGCTCGGCGGACACGGCAGGGTTGTTGGCCAGATTGTTGATCTCGTGCATGATGCGGACGTGGATTTCGTTGGCCTCGTTGACGGGAATGCCGATTTTGGTCGTGAGCATGACCGTGCAGAAATGTCCGTCTTCTTCTGCGTTTGCGGCTGCTTTGTCCGTGTCGGGACGCAGGTCGATGGGTGCGAGTTTGCCCACGAGCTTCGTGTGTTGTTGCTGGTGTAGCAGGGCGGTGAGCAGGCCGACCTGTTCTTGCGCTTCGGGGAGAGGGATGGTGGACCAGTCGAATCCAGTGGCGATGAATCCGTTCGATTGCCAGGTTTCCACATACGTGGTGATCATGTGTGATCCCCAGGTATCGTAGTCCGGTTTCGGCTCTGTGTCGGAGGGAGGGATGCCGGTGGCGTATTTGCGGACTTTGAGTCTCGAGGTGAAGGCGGTGGATGGTAAGTTGGTAGGGCGGAGCTTCAGCACGCCAGAGATGCTCTTTGTTGCTTTCATGGTGTTGGCGGAAGGGAAGGATCGCAGGTTCAGGGAGAAGAACATGGGCGAGTTGGCTAGTGGGGAGGAAAGTTGAGGGACGTAGGGGATTTGACGAAGGGAAAGTCGGTGAAGAAGAAATCTGTGTTTACAGAGAACGGGAGAAGAGTCATCATTGGGCGTTTGATCAGCATCGTAGGCAGGCACGTGCGGTGGCGTTGGTCTTTTGCATGTGCGGTTCTGTAGTCGTCCGCCGCATTGAATGTTGGTACCGTATTCACGCTGGACATATGTGAGGTTGAATCCTAATTGGTCCGTCAGCCTGTATTTGCTTCCCGACATGCTCATGCGAGCTTGAGATTGAGAATAATTCTGAAGACTGTCCGATTTGTATTGTGACGCCTATGTGATTATGCTACTCGCTCATTCTACCGTTTGCGCAATGGCTGGGATTGCTTCTCCTCAAGGGCTGTCACCTCGCCACGCAAACTTTCCATTAGTCTCGTTCCGGCTTTCCACACCGTATTGTCCATTCCAGGGCAGTCTCTGACAACTGGAAGCCTGCGCAGTTTGCAATGTCTTGGGCTCCAAGAGTTTGGTAATCATTCAGCCTTCGCAGTGGAAGCTTCACCCATCCATACCATGACCCCCTGCGGCTCAGAACGCGGCTCGGAATGCACGAAGCAGCGGACCTCCTTGACACTTTCCACGTTCGCCAGTCTCTCCATCAAATCCTTCAGGCCTGTGCTGCCTTTCGTGCCGCGGATTGGGAAAAAGATACTAGCTGACATGCCATTGCACTCATTCAGTGCCCAAACTATGCTCTTCCCAGCCGGGCCAGCCCTGAGCACATCAACACGGAATCTCTCTTCGGAAGATGTATTCCACTTCGATGAATGTTCTTTCGCACACACGTTGACGGCTCTGATGACATCGCGAAGAATGGAACGCACACTGATGCGGTTCATGCCACCCTTGGTGATGATTTCGACCTTGCAGAAGATGTCGATGTCGAAATTACCCCCAGAACTGGCCTGTAACCTCCGATGATGGTCCGGATCGCGAAAATCGATTGTCTCGAGCTTCTCCTGAAGCTCCAAACGGAGGAGTTCCGACAAATTCAGCGCATCGGCAAACACCTGGTATGTGTTGCCTGGCAGATCTTTATCGCCCCTTGAGAAGTGATACGACGTAACTCTTCCACCACCCTCATGCCGGTATGAGAATCTGAAGACGGTAGCATCTGCTTCCCAGCCCTCCATTTCATGGACTTTCGCCCGCTCTGAGTTGTGTTCCGGCGAGCCCATGACGTACTTGGTGTGGACCTTGCAATTAGGTGTTGAGGCGAGGGTGTTGGCAACTGAAGGCTGGAGGGACGGAGTGCATCTGAAACAGGATGTTCCCTTTCTCAGCATTGTTGTGGCCGCCGGGGGCAGTGTTCGCAAGAGCATTGGTAGAACCATTTTCGAGGAACTGAGACCGCAAAAATGTAACGCGATTGTGTGAAATGGGTTCGACAAGTTTGTCAAAAGAAGAGAAGTCGTCGTTGGACATGTGCAGTGGCGACAGACGGTCACATGCCGTGTACATATCCACATGACCCATTGCATAAGGTATTGTCGGATAGGTGCAGTGATGCCCTTCAATTTCTGAATCAACTTTGGCAGCCTCAATCAATCCTGCCACATCATTTTCATTCAGACGTCCTGCAGGGTCCACGGGTGTTGCCTCACCGGTCGAGGGTCGTTCCTGCTTCAAAAGGAAAGCACGCTAGCGTGATCGGCGCCCCACCCACGCACGAGCCCCTGTTCCGGTGCTGTTGTTGCTGTTGCGCACCTCTCTGCTCCTCGAAGCCTCGCGACTCTTGAACATCCACACCTTTCTGCTTGCCGTTCAAGGACGTCCAGGCAGCACCCTCGTTCAGTCACATCATCCTTCACCCTCTCTTACAATCGCCACTAGACCACTAAACCGAGCATCCTACCTCCCAACAGCATCATGGCATCCGGCTGGGATGACGTGCGTGCTCCTTTGTCTGAGGCATGGCAGGCGGACGACTCAGCTGCTGCCGGCGATACCAGCTTCAACGGCGAGTTCTCTCCTGAGAACATCTCGAAGCACGCCGATGGCGACTTTGGGGGAGGTGCCGCTGACGGCGGATGTCGCATGTAAGTACATGAGCGTCGCCACACTTCTTCGATTTCCGCTAAGACATCTTCAGCTGCCACGAGGAAGGTCACTTTGCTCGTGACTGCCCTGAAAAGAAGAGCGCCGGCGAATGTTTCAACTGCGGTGAAATGGGCCACACCAAAGCTGAGTGCCAGAATCCGCGTGTTGAGCGTGAGTTCACTGGCGAGTGCAACTTCTGTGGCCAGCCGGGTCATCGTCGTGTAGATTGCCCGAACAAGCCTGCTGAGACCTGCAAGATCTGCAAGCAAGAGGGTATGTCTTTTGTCTCCTCTTTTCGTTTCCCGCTGTTGCTTCTCTATTGGAGTATTCAAGGCGGCAAGCAGCAGAAAACAGTCCAAGGGCCCTGCTGACGGATACATAGGTCACGTTGCGGCGAACTGCACAGCCAACCGCATGTTCGCAGAGTTTCAAAACCTGGGAATCCAAGATATGTCTGCGGAGGCTGCCTGGAAGATGCTGCAGGAGGCCGACAAAGATAAGGATGTGATCGACATCAAGAGGGTTAGTCGCACGTTGCCTGGGTATATGAAATTTGACTGCTTATACTGATACCGGCGCATAGGCTCTCCTGTCCTATGTGAAGGCGTGGCCAGAAGTCACATTCGAAGAGCTCGAGAACGTCTTCCGCGAATCTGAGATGCACACCCATCTCATCGCCAAAGAGCAGGAAGTTTCCGACACTCACACCATAGTCAACTTAGCTGGTCAGCAAGACCAAAAGTATGTGGTGTCCATCCAGTTCTCGGAGAAGCCTCGTCGTGCTGCCTTCGCGACTGGCTGGCCGCCTTCCAAGGAGGAGAACTTGATTCGTCTCTCGCAGGCAGGGTGGCCCATGGATCGCATGGTTCCGAAGTGCATGAACTGCAATGGTAAGTGCTGGCCAGACGGATGTCAGATTCCATTTGCAATGTACTGATGATCTCGCAGAGCTCGGCCACATCATGAAGAACTGTCCCGAGGAGAAGCACGAGCGTGAGCAGAAAGCAGCCATCACTTGCGCAAACTGCAACAACGAGGGACATCGTGCTCGCGATTGCCCTGAGCCTCGCAAGACAGCCAGAGGTAAAGGTTGTCGCAACTGTGGCCAGGACGGTCACATCTCCAAGGAATGCCCCGAGCCTCCCAACCTGGACAACGTGGAGTGCAAGAATTGCAGCAAGAGTGAGTCCAGAGCGTTTTTCATCACTGTACACAATGTGCTAATCTTCTCGCTTAGTGGGTCACTTCTCGCGCGACTGCCCGGAGCGTGAGCCTGAGATCTGTCGTAACTGTCAGAAGGAAGGCCATCGCGCGAAGGACTGCACAGAGGAGAGGGTCATCATCTGCCGCAACTGCGATGGCCAGGGACACACCGCACGTGAGTGTCCCGAGCCAAAGAACATGGCCAAGGTCCAGTGCCGCAACTGCGACGAATTCGGTCACCAGAGTCGCGAGTGCCCGAAGCCAACTGACTGGTCTCGCGTCGAGTGCTCCAATTGTCACGAGAAGGGCCACACGTACAAGCGCTGCACCAAGCCAGCTGCCGAGGCTGAAGGTGACGGAGGATGGGACAACGGTGCTAGCACGGGTGGTGCTCCTGCTGACAAGGGTGGTGCCAATTGGCAGGACAACAGCACTGCCGACACTCCTGCCAACGGCGGTGGTGACTCCTGGGGTGGCTCTGCTGCTGCTGCTGCCGATGGTGGTTGGTAGAGGCTTGACTTACCAATTCAAGAAGGCTAGCACAGGGACTTGTTTCCGCAGCAGCACCTAAGGCGAGATGGATGGTTGACTTGCGTTAATGGTAAGTCGCCCTCCACCCGTATGGCCTGCTTATCTTGCAGCCAGCGTGTATGTTGCCTGCTCACTGAACCATATGGAGAATGCGGAAAAAAGGGTTGGAAATGTAGCTCAGCTTACCAAGTATTTGAGCAATGCGTTCTTCCCAGAAACTTCCTTGTCTGCATTGGGTCCCCGATATTCCTACCTCCCTGCTCTACTCATTGCACCCTCCACACTTGGGATGCGCGTATTTTTCGTCCCTTGAGCATACCAGCCATTATTGGGCTGCAGACCGTGTACTGCTGTTTCGTGGTGTGCCCAGATCATGAACTAATAATTCAATTTTCCGCAATCACCTTGGGCATGGATATGACGAGTCACGGTAGAACTGATCGAGAAGCATTGCTCGCTCCTGCTTTTACGCCTGGATGCGTCCTGGCCGACAGAGGTGTTCACCCGCGCGAGTGCTTTTCAAAAGGAAAGCCCCTCTAAGGAGAGGGCAACTTCATGACCGCTTATTATTGGCTGAGGTCCTGCTTCCCAAAGTGGAACCTCGGGACGCGATTCCAAGCTCAAGACTTCTTGAGAGTTCCACAGTTCGTTGGTTCTATCATAAAGCTTCGCTTCTCCACACAAGGCTTGCGTACGTCTCGTCGGGCTATAGGGGTATACTTGCAGTGAACCGTCACGACCTTCACACGCGTCCAATGGCGTCGGATAGACCGTAGTTGTTGTAGGATGCAGGTCGAGGGTCATACTGGCGCCTGAATCCTTCTGGCTAGCTGGCTGCGCCTCGCCCAGGCAACACAGACCTCCCAAGGTGAACAGTTCTCTCCTTTCTCTTCAAACCTCTTCTTCACTTTTTGGGTTCCAAAGGATTGGCTAGCAATCTTTTGTGTACACTCACATTACACTAAATATGGGCAAGCCAGCAGACACCAAGAGCAAGCCAGCTCCGCCTCAGCAGTACCGCGATGATCCGGACGCGGTATCGATGCACACCACCCCTGATGACTACCAGTACGACGACGCTCCTGAGCTTCCATCCTATGACGACAGCGAAGCCGCTGCCTCTACCAGCCTCGAGGAGGAGACAGCTTTCCCTCCGCCTCCGCAAGACGAATACGCACCGATCCAGCCTCCGAAGGGACCTACCGTCTCCCAATGGCGCAACGAATGCGGAACAACCTCAATCAACAT
This sequence comes from Hortaea sp. C3G1500-4, assembly GCA_022701445.1. Taxonomy (NCBI): domain Eukaryota; kingdom Fungi; phylum Ascomycota; class Dothideomycetes; order Mycosphaerellales; family Teratosphaeriaceae; genus Hortaea; species Hortaea sp. C3G1500-4. The sequence goes on along the minus strand of JAJVDI010000008.1, from coordinate 110,713 downwards.
CAACGAAACCACGATACGCATGGACGAGCGTCTCAACGACGCCAACGAGTTGCTGACTTATGTGCGCGGATACCTAGCTGCCGTGCCGCCGAGGCCAGGCGTCCGTATTACGGGATGGCATTTCCGGAAAGTCGAGCGGAATAAGAAGACGGAGACGGAGAAGACGGTGGATTTCGATATGCTCTTTAATCTGAACCGGTATCTCCCCCAGGCAGGCGCTTCGGTGAACACGAGGGGCGAGGCGGGGAAGTGGTGGACGCAGCGCGTCGCCACTAATGGCGAGAAGTGTCATCGTGGCAGCTGGAGGAAGTCCAGAGCTCCTGGGTACAGGCAAGATGTCGAGGTTGGCGAGACGGCTGAGCCGGGTTTGGGCGATTGGTGTCGGGATTTCGCGCAGAGTCAGGCCAAGTTGAAGATTTTCCGTGTGACGCGCGATGTGTTGGGTCTGGACCAGGAGGACTTGCGGCTCCGCTTGCAGACTCTTGTGCGCTCGACGGGCTACCGGGGCCATATCGATGTCGCGTTCCCGGTTCATGAGAGGCATGTGGATGTTTATAATCCGCATTGGATTAATCGCTGGCGTGTGACTTGGTGGGTCCGGTGGTTGTTCTTCCTTACGTTCCTTTGGATCATCACGTGGCCGATTCTGTTCTTCATGACGAAGCGATGGAGCGTGTATAATGTGGATTGGAGGTGGTCATGGACTTGTACAGAGTCCGAAGGGAGTAGCGAGGATTACAGAGAGCGCACTTTCTACGCATCGATCACGGAGAAGACGTGGCTCGAGAAACATCAAGGTTTGATACGGGCACTGGCTTTGGAGAAGTATCAGGGCGATGCTACGGATTTGCCGCTTAATGTGAGGAGGGAGAGGCCTGGGAATGAGAGGTTACCGAGTACGGGAAACGCTAATGTTGATACGGCGGTGAGCTTGGTTCGTGGTGGTGTAAGCGCGTGGAATGCTATCAGAAGTGGGCAAGGTGTTCCTCGCGCAGGCGAGGCTGAGTGGTGGGGATGGGATGAGACTTGAAAGAAGCACCTTCGTAGTCTTCTGTTTATCGGATCTGGAGGATTGCGAGGGTATGCGAGAGTTGCTAGTATAGTATATTCCTTTCATTGCCGGTTTATTCCAAGAGTAGGAGGTATCAGTTGCCCCTCGTGCCACTCCGTTTTCAGCTGGCTTTTCAAAACGCCCTTTACGCAGCATCAGAGGAGTCATTTATTACCTCCTACATGCAACAGGCAGAGGCTCGCGGACGGCCTATGACCGCTCCCTGATTGGATGGAAAAGATCAGTGCCTGACGGGAGCTCACCGGCGTCGTGCAACATGCGCGGTCGTCTTGGCTTGTCCTGTGCATTGCCGATCCGGCTTGATGGGCTGCTCCCAAGAAATCGCGACTCCACCGCGTCGGCCTCATGGTCGAGATTTGACAACATGCGCTACGTTCAATACAACTGCACAAGGCGAAATAAAACAGCCGTCCTTCAAGATTTGCTATGGTTGACGAGATAGCTAAGCTCATGTGGGTGACATTCCATTTAGACTTCACGCAGGTCATAGTTGATGTCATCTCCAACCTTGAAGCTTGTCATCAGCGCTCTGCCCGGCTCCCAAGAAGCCAAGATGAACCAGAGGCTTGGTATGGATCTCTTCCTCTGCTCTCTCTACACATTTTGACGTAACCCTCTGAGGCGAAGAGATATCTTTTTGTACTACCCTCGACCTTGACATAATTAAACGCGTCCTCGCACGTGGAGGGCGTTGATCCAAGAAACCTTTCAGATAGAGTTTCCGCCCAGCAGGTGTTGCGAACTGCTTGATTGAACACGCGCGCGCGCCCGCGCTGAGAGTCTTGTGCCCGAGACACAAGAAGGCTTCGGTCGAGCAAGCCTCGTATGGCAGGCGAAAGCGGTGGCGGCGAGTCTGGCGGCTCCGGTGGACGCTTCCTGCAGTACCATGAGCCTACGAGTAAGCCGTCTACGTCCTTTATGATGTGCCTAGCGAAGCGATTAACATATCTGCAGTCGTCGAGATCCTGATCATCATCTCATTCTTCACCTTCCTCTGGCTCGCCGAGTATGTCTCCAGCAAGGTCATCCGCGCAGGTATTATTGGACCCATCGCTATTGGTATCATTTACGGCAAGCCCTTAGCAAATATCCTGGAAAGGACATGGCAGGAGACTTTCCTGTACCTGGGCTACATCGGCCTGATTCTCATCATCTTTGAGGGCGGCCTAACAGCCCGTATGGATCTTCTGAAGGCAAATTTCTCCCTTAGTGTCTGCGCTGCGGCAACCGGTGTCATCCTGCCTATCGCCTTCAGCTACTTGCTGCTCTACCTGGGATATGGATATGGAGCTGTCGAGAGCTTCATCATCGGAGCCGCTCTTTCTGCTACCAGTCTGGGCACGACTTTCGCTGTCATTTCTGGAGCCTCCAAATCTGTGGATCTCTCCCAAACGCGAGTCGGCGCTGTACTTGTCAGTGCAGCTGTCATCGACGATGTCACGGGACTTGTCATGTCTTCTGTCATCCATGACCTCGGCGACTTAGCTGGAGACAGCAGCGTGAATCTCGGCTGGCTCATTGGAAGACCGATCCTGGCGAGTGCGCTGATGGCCATCTTGACGCCTGTCCTGTCCAAATGGGTCTTGGCACCTTTCTTCCGGAAATTCATCGAAAGACGGTTCGCGAAGTTCGATCACATCTCCAACATCGTCCTCATGATCCTGGTTCTGTGTGCCTTTATCTCGATTGCCGCGTACGCAGGCACGAGTATCCTCTTCGGTGCGTTCTTGGCAGGCTCTTTCCTGACTTACTTGCCTTCCAAGCATCCCGAAGGTCCCTTCGTTGTGCTTAGTCGCGAAGAGGGCGAGAACCAGAAACACAAGAGTCCGACATTTGTTCACACTTTTGAAGCCTACTGCCTTGACTTTCAGAAGTTCGTACTGGAGCCGCTGTTCTTTGCTAGTATAGGATTCGCCATTCCCTTCCTGGACCTCTGGACAGGCACTGCCATCTGGCATGGCGTCGTTTACACACTTCTGATGTTGGTGGGAAAGTTCCTGGTTGGCGCTTGGATACCAATCTGGGCCGCGGTCAAGCGACCTAGAAAACCGGAAGAGGAGAAAGCTATCCAACGTGAGAAGGAAGCAGAAGCGGATGGGGGCGAAAACGGACACGCTAATGGGAACGGACCCCGTCGCCCCAACATCCGGCGGGTCCAATCGACTGTCCCAGGAATCGACACACCAACGCAGGCTGCGGGCGGTGGCTCATGGCCGGGCTTGTTATTGGGCGCTGCAATGGTGGCAAGAGGTGAAATTGGACTGCTGATTGTAGAAATCGGCTACAACAATACGCCCTACGTCACTTCAGCGGGCTTCTTAACCGCTATCTGGGCCATTTTGCTGAACACTATCATCGGCCCTATCGTGGTAGGCATAGTGGTCAGCTACCGAGGCGACTCTATCGGCAAAGGCGCCTGGGGTCTGGTTCCGGGACCACAGGCGGATTTGGAGGAAAGGAGGCATGAGAATGGGGAATAATGTGGGAATAGAGGCATTTGATTCCTTTTGCGTGGGACGGGTTTTGTGTTCTATTTACATACTTGTTAATTGATGATAGATCTTTTCGAGCTCCTAACCAGCCTGGCAGCTTGGGTACTTTTCACTAAGCGGTGCATGCAGCTTAAGCGCTTCTTCCAGCTGATCGTTCGCAACTGCTTCGCGAACCCCTTCAACCCTGCAGTGCTTCGAATTGCTTCACGCAGGCCTTCACCCAGTTTGTCCTGATCGAGACTGCTGGAGACTGGTCTTTACCATTACAGTTGGCTGTCGCGGCTGCGATGCTCAGCACTGTATCTGTCTTGGCCGCATTTCTTTCTTCCGGCGCAAACGGCGGCAAGCTGCAGTCCAAGTTGAAAAACTGCTTGAGCGGTGTCAGGCTCGGTGTTGGCTCTGAGTGGCGTCTGAGTCTTGAGGTGCACACCGCTGGTGTCGTGGAAGAATGAGGCTCCGTTGAAGTTTCAGATGATATGCTGCTCCACGATGAACGTCTCTCTGACTGGGCACTGACTAGGGTCGATGACTTCAAGTCGACATTGCAAAGCAGCTGTAGATGGAGATCTTGCGGCCGAGATGATGGTGGGAATGGCAGCTTTGTTTGAATTGGCAGTTCGCGCTCCGGCGGACTAACGATTGACCAGGCTTTCGTAGCGGCAGCTCGGGTCAGCATAAAAGGCTGCAATCCGTTGGCGATGGAATCTCCCTCCCCGTTCATCCAACCGTCGATCCAATCAATCATGTCAATAGCAAGCCAGTGTAGGTAGACAATGAAATACAATGCCGTGACGATTGCAACGACTCCTTCAGCAGGATTCTTGTAAATCGTGCACTCGGGAAAGAAAAGCAGCATGGTTGCAACAGGCACATTCACCAAGCAGCAAAGCAAGATGACCCATTGCATTGCCTCAGTGGTCCACGCGCAGCACTGGACTATGCGCCATCGGTACTTCTCGGGAAGGTCGAGTGCCTTGCTTTTGCTGTAGCAGAGGCTGGCTAGGGCTGAGACGACCACGGAGAGAAAGGGCAGGAGACTGAGAACCGGGGGACGCGATGCAATCATCTGGGAGTGCCGATGTAGATTTTTCTCAATCTTCTCAAATGCTGCGATGTGAGAGTAAAAATCCATGGTGAAAGCGGCCCGTCTGATAATTGAAAGAGTGCAAGAGTTGTTAGGAAATCCGTATGCATCAGAGGAACCGACTTGCCTCGTATTTCATCTTGGTTGGGTGCAAACGCAAACAGGTCCCGAGCAAGACAATGGAAGGGTCCCGCATGTCTCAAATATGAGACTTGCCACCTTAGACCGCCGCAAAGTCAGCAAACGATTTCTCAAACGTGGAAAGTTGTAGAATGGTTGTAATGGTCTCAAGTCATAAAGCGCAGGGCGCAGACCCTCGGCGATGAATGTCTTAGCATCATGGCATTGTTGAACTTTAGCCTTCGTTTCTGTACGGACGTTCGGTCTAAGACTACAGTATTTGCCAATATCCGACAGATCGCAACCGCCTATCATGAGTTTGGCTCCACCCCCATATTTGCCACATGCTTTACATACGGCTTGCGACCAATCGCTTCCCCTCGTGCGAATGCTGCGGTAAGCACGCTGGCATAACTCCAAGTCAGATCGCCAGCACCCTGCGGGGCGCCAGTGTCGCGGTTGTACTCCTCAGCCAGATGTCCATCTTCCGGGGTGTAGTACTTGACCGTCCGCATGAAAGCGTCGCCCCAGCCGTGAAGACTGTCGATTGCTTGCCTGTACTGCTTCGAGCGGGACTTGTAGGTCTGACCGGCTTGTAGATTCGCCGTCGGTGCGAAGTAGTCGAAGAAGGACTTTGAGACATCCGTCACGGTTATGCTGCCCGCATCGTTGTACTCGTTGGATGCTGAGTAGAGGTATTGTGCCATAGCGGCCGTGCAGAGGTACCAGGGGTTACCGCCATTCTCTTCGGTCCCTGTGCCATTGTATACATCTTCTGGGTAGCGACCAACAGGGATGCCGAGGACCTGGCCCGAAGAATCCATGTGGGTGCTGGCGATCGGGTATACGTCGAGGAACGAGGTCGAGATGCGCAGAGCCGATGATAGAACCTCGTCGTTGGTGTAGCTGTAGACGCCATCGCCAGCGTATCCGTGATTGACACCAAGCACAACCGCAATGTCCAAGTAGCTTGACTTTCCTTTCAGCACAGGACCGTACTCGTATAGTAGAATTTCTCGGTTGGGGTCCCAGAATTGACTCAGAGTATCAGTCAATGCATCGGCAGCGGAGGACAGAATGGCGGATGTACTAGGATCTCCCATTTTGGTGGCAAAGTCCGAACCCATCACCAGAGCTCGACGTTGCACCATGCGCGTGTAGAAGTGGTCGCTCTCCTCTTCCTCCCACAGATCGAAAGACGGTGAAGACCAGTTGTTTGCCACAAAGAGCAAATCTTTCATGACAGGTGCTTCCGAAGGATAAGTGGCCGAATCGTATACCCTCTGCTGGATCGTGTTCACATCCCCACCCTCCTCTAGGAAGCTGTTCGCGAACTCCATAAGTGTGATGGCAGAAGTGGCAGGGCCATCATTCTGTGGTCGACCCCATGGGCCAGTGAACGCCGTGTTGTTGAGATAGAACTGGTTGATATCAGTATCAGTTCGCACGACAACAAGCTCATCAAAGTAGTTTGACTAACCTTTGGCTCACCGAGTCCCGTAATCAGATCTGGGTCATTCTGTTCCGTTGCCCTGGCCCCAGCGTACTCAAATAGAATCTCCTCATACTGCTGCTTGACTTTCCTCTTAGTCGCAGCCGAGTAAAGTGTTGCCACCACATCCATCGTCAGCGAGGCGTCTCTCACCCATGTGTACTCGTAGTCGGGATCCTTTTGTTCGTAACTGGGACCGCTGCGGGCAGCGACAACCACACCGTCGACTGCGCCTTCTACGGCCGGGTTAATGTTCAGAAACATGCGCTGGAAGGCAAGCTTGGCTTCAGAGTCTACATTGGGATTCCCTTTGACTGCGAGCCAGTCGGTGATATCATCGCTAAACCCCAGAGGCGAAGCGTATGGAGCCGGGAGAGCTGCCAGGCTCGGCTCTGGTGCTCCAGTGGCATCGACTGGAAAGCCGAGTTGCTGCACGTAGGTCTCGCCAATGTCAGTTGCTCGGTAGGTGAGGTTGAGGAGCTCGGTAATGCCATCAATGTAAACGGGCGTGCTGCGAAAATTTCATGTGAGCATGAGTTGTCTAGAAGAGTAGATGACATTTACCTTGTGGTCCACAGCTCCCAGCTGCCATCGTCTATGCTGCTAGAGTAGCCAAATGTCAAGCTGGAAAGTGGTGTGCTCTCATTCTGCCGATTCGTGTAGTACAGCGTAACGACTTTGTTGTAGTTGACATTTGCGATGTACGCAGTAGCGTTGAAGGTGCCGCCACAGTAGGAATAGCTGCCGAGAGCAACGTTATTGTCGGACGGCACTGTAGACCTGAGGGTGGTAGTCTGACAGCTTTGACCAAGAGCAGATGCAAGGTAGGTGAGCCCGCAGAGGGCTACCTTGAGGAAGCTCTTCATATCCGTGATGGCCGAGACGGAAGCTTCGTGCAAAGGCGATGGGAGGTGAAGCGCGCTGAGAAATGAGAGGCAGTGTTCCATGGTCTTCTTAAACCTATACCTTACCTAGGGGTAGGTGTGCACAGGCAATGACGCCCGGATTGATTCATCCGACAAAGACGCCGTAGCACTTCTCTCTAGCGGTATGGTGTGCAGTCTTCCAGGTCTCGTGATTCGCGAGAAGATGATTAAAGCGTTCGGTTCCTGCATAAGAAGTGTATACCATGGCTTAAAGAGGAAGGTGAGAAGGCCGATCCCCGCTTTGTGGTTGATTCGACTCCACAGTGAGGAGGGGGCCCACGGGTGGAGATGCAGGGCTCTGACATGGTGGCGAATTGAGAAGATTCGCCGTGCAGGCTGCGCAGTGTGCCGCGGAATGACTATGTCTGATGAGACAATACAAGTTTTCGAAAGTCGTCAGAGGCTCACTAAATGATGACCAAGTGCACTCGACACAGCTAAGGCGGAAGGTGTCTCTCAGTCCCTATAGTAGTCGAAAGATACCTCGCCAATCAGCTGTCTAGGCCGTACGCTACTGTACGAGGTACTAGGCGGCCAAACGCACATTGATCAATCCAAAGCTCAATCAAACTCGTCATCAATTCGTGCGCGATAGGCAGTGCAGCATGTGAATCAACTTCCATTAAGCACCAGGGTTAATTTCATGGATTATCTAAGCGGACGCTCCTGGACGTGACAGGCGCGTTGGCGCGAGCGCGCAGCAATTCCGTCTGCCGCGTCGTTGCAACTCAAGCCCAAGTAAGTCGCCTTCTGAACTTCCTCCTTCCTCGCCAACATTGCAGCGCTTGCAGCCACGCGATAAGCTGTTGGCAAACCATCGCATCAACATCAGCCATCGTCCAAACGCGTCTTCAAGGGCGTCCGCGACGCGAAAAGCGCGTGTAACTCCGCGCGAAACGTCATACCCTGGTTCTACAGATTTCAATCTTGGGGGCTCGGACCTACTGAGGAGCAAACAACTCCCCCCTCTTCTTCACCACCATGAGTGGCGCAAACACTGTAGGTGCTGGCGATAGCACCATGCCCGACACCAGCATGATCGACACGCCCGACTATACCGATACCGAGTCCAACCCAACCCGCGACCCTAGTGTGGCCGGCGATGCTGGAGTCGATGGCCGCAAGAAGCGTTGGGAAGGCAATCAGCTGCGCAAGAGTATGTTCGGCAAGAAACACGACAGGCTTGGTCAGGACAAGGACGAAGACACAATCAGGCGTTTCAGATACCTGCTGGGCTTGACCGATTTATTCAGGCACTTCATCGACACCAACCCGGATCCGAAGATTAGGAGGGTCATGGAAGAGATCGACCGCCAGGATCAGGAGGAAGCTGCGCACAAAGCCGGCAGCAAGCGGAAAGGAGGGGCAGGAGGCGAACGCAGAAGGCGGACTGAGAAGGAAGAGGACGCCGAGCTTCTCCGTCAAGGAAAGCATGTGGATGACGAGGATCGCACGATTTTCCGCGAGAGCCCAAGCTTCATCCAGGGCGGAGAAATGAGGGATTACCAGGTGGCTGGCCTCAACTGGCTTGTTAACTTGCACGAGAACGGTATCTCCGGCATCCTCGCAGATGAGATGGGTCTGGGCAAGACGCTCCAGACCATCTCGTTCTTGGGTTATCTACGCTTCGTGCAAGGTATCACTGGTCCCCATCTGATCGCCGTCCCCAAGTCCACCCTTGACAATTGGGCACGTGAGCTCTCTAAATGGATACCAGAGATTGAGGTCCTTGTGCTTCAGGGTGCGAAGGAAGAGCGTCACGAGCTCATCAACAACCGCCTGTTGGAGGAAAAGTTCGACGTGTGCATAACGTCCTACGAGATGATCCTGAGAGAAAAGAGTCATTTGAAGAAGTTCGCTTGGGAGTACATCATCATCGACGAGGCGCACCGCATCAAGAACGAGGAATCCTCGCTTGCACAGATTATCCGTGTCTTCAACTCCCGAAACCGGTTGTTGATCACCGGTACACCACTTCAAAACAACCTGCATGAGTTGTGGGCACTTCTCAACTTCTTGCTTCCCGACGTCTTCGGTGATTCGGAAGCCTTCGACCAATGGTTCAACAACCAAGACGCTGATCAGGACACCGTTGTGCAGCAGCTTCACCGTGTCCTCCGTCCCTTCTTATTGCGTCGTGTCAAGAGCGACGTCGAGAAGAGCCTGCTGCCGAAGAAGGAGATCAACTTGTATGTTGGCATGAGCGAGATGCAGATCAAATGGTACAGGAACATCATTGAAAAAGATATTGATGCTGTAAACGGTGCTGGCGGTAAGAAGGAGAGCAAGACCCGTCTCCTCAACATTGTCATGCAACTACGCAAATGCTGCAACCACCCTTACCTGTTCGATGGCGCCGAGCCTGGTCCGCCCTACACGACAGACGAGCACCTGGTTTACAATGCGGCGAAGATGACTATGCTCGATAAATTGCTGAAGAAAATGCAGGCGCAGGGAAGTCGCGTGCTCATTTTCTCCCAAATGTCCCGTGTCCTGGACATTCTCGAGGATTACTCCGTTATGCGAGGCTATCAGTACTGTCGTATTGATGGCTCAACTGCGCACGAGGACCGTATTGCCGCAATCGACGAGTACAACAAGCCGGAGTCTGAGAAGTTCCTCTTCCTGCTCACTACTCGCGCTGGTGGTCTCGGCATTAACTTGACGTCGGCCGACATCGTGGTTCTGTTCGACTCTGACTGGAATCCTCAAGCCGATCTGCAAGCTATGGACCGTGCTCATCGTATTGGCCAGACGAAGCAGGTCCACGTCTTCCGCTTCGTCACTGAGAAAGCCATCGAAGAAAAGGTGCTGGAACGTGCTGCGCAGAAGTTGCGTCTCGACCAGCTGGTCATTCAGCAGGGTCGCACTCAGCAACAGGCCAAGCAGGCTGCATCCAAAGACGAGTTGCTGGGCATGATTCAGCACGGCGCCGAAAACATCTTCAATGACTCGAAGGAAGGGGGCGCCTTTGCCAAGGATGGAGAGCTCACAGAAACCGATTTCGACGACATTCTCCGCCAGGGTGAAGAGAAGACGAAGCAGATGAACGCCAAGTACGAGAAACTTGGTCTTGATGATCTTCAGAAATTCAGCACCGAATCGGCCAGCGCTTACGAATGGAACGGCGAGAGCTTCATCAACCGCAAGAAGGACATTGGTATCAACTGGATCAATCCCGCTAAGCGTGAGCGCAAGGAGCAGAGTTACAGCATGGATAAGTACTATCGCAACGCTCTGATGACAGGCGGTCCTAGGCCGGATCCCAAACCAAAGGTTCCGAGAGCGCCGAAGCAGCAAGCGATGCATGATTATCAGTTCTTCGACTCTCGCCTTGGCTTCCTTCAGGACAAGGAGACTGCATGGTTCAGGAAGGAGAACAACTTGAAAGCTCCGCTAGCAGACGGTGAGGAAGACACACTTGAGCAGCGTACGGCAGACCAAGAGCTCGAACAGCAGGCTATCGACGAAGCTGAGCCTCTCACCGAGAAGGAACAGGCTGAGAAGGAAAAGCTTACCAACGAGGGCTTCGGCGAGTGGAACAAGCGTGACTTCCAGCAGTTCGTCAATGGGTCTGCGAAGTACGGACGTAACAACTACGACACCATCGCCCTTGAAGTGGACAGCAAGGACGCAAACGAGATCAAGAAGTATGCCAAGGTATTCTGGAAGAAATATCAACAGATTCAGAACTGGGAAAAGCACATCGCAGCAATCGAAGAAGGTGAGCAGAGGCAGAGGCGAGTGGTGCAGCAACGCGACATGCTCAGAAGGAAGATGCGCATGTATCGCGTCCCGCTCCAGCAGCTGAAGCTGAACTACACCGTCTCGACCACGAACAAGAAGGTGTACACCGAAGAGGAAGACCGCTTCTTGCTTGTGATGCTTGACAAGTACGGTCTGGACTCGGAAGGATTGTACGAGAAGATCCGAGATGAGATCCGTGAGAGCCCCTTATTCAGGTTCGACTGGTTCTTCCTCAGCCGGACGCCCCAGGAGCTTAGCAGGCGCTGCGCGACCCTCATCACGACCGTGACGAGGGAATTCGAGGGTGGTCCTCCAGCCAAGGAGAACAAGCGGGGCGCAGAGGATGCAGAAGAGGAGGAGGAAGAGGAAGAGAAGCCCGCCGCGAAGAAGGGCAGGAGTAGCACTGGGACTGCCAAGGTACGTATTACGCCCACTCTGAATGGTTCAGAACAGCGGGCTAACTTATCAATACAGAACAAGACCGTCAACGGCGTAAAGGGCACGCCCAACGGGACCTCTCGTGCCGCTAGTGAGGACACGACAGCTTCTGGTGGCGCGGCAAAGCCGCGGGCCCGCGGTCGCAAGAGCGGTGGCAAGTAAACCATCGAGGCTGATGTCTAAAGTGGCCACATCTTCCTCGCTGCATCTAGCATGGCGTTACGGTGTTTTTCAGAAAGTGATCGGCAAAGGGGAAATCGCGAGCTGCAATGGCACGGTACTATCGGGAAGCGGGACATTCTGCGGCGTATATGCATTAACGTGTATGAGTAACAGTAAGTAGACTAGGATGCGTGCGAGAGCAATGACACTTTTGTCTGTAGCATGACTTCACACGCGTGTACGTTCGTGTGCTTCCATTCTTGAATAACCCACACGCTTAACCATACGAGCGCCACCATCTTCGCGAATCCTTTCTAATCAATTCATATGAGCGGCAAACCACCAACGAGGTTTCCTAGCATAAGTCATAACCTTCGTCCCAAAGGCACGAGGGCCGAAAGAAATGACACTGTCCGTACGCCTGGCGAGACGGTCTTGATTCTCGGATAATCCGGACTGCCACCAAAAAAGTCTCCGCAACTTCTTCCCTGCTGGCCTGACATCCCGTCTTTCGCTCTCGCGTCCCCAGTCTTCCCATGGCCTCCCGTCTCGCTCCGCAGATGAAATATAAAACGACCCTCGCTTAGCCGACGTCGGTGCGGCATTGACAACAGGCAACGCCATGTCCACTTTAGACAGTCGCCTTAGAGGCGACGGTGACGCAGACTGCGGATCCTGATCGAGGGACGTCTTGCTCGCTGATCGAGCCCCGTGCTTGTCCATGCGAGCAAGACTCTTCGTTGATCACTGGAAGTCGAAATGGCAGATTATCGTACAATCCTCCTTCGTCCGGGGACTCAGTACTTCCAGCCGAGGACGCCGTGCTACCGGATGCCGCCGAGGAGGAATATGTGTGATCTTCGACGTACCGCTCCAGGAAGCCGGCGCTGGAGAGCCTCCGGTGCCGCGCCTCGAGGTATTTGGCGAGGAAATGGTCTTCCCAGGTCGCTTCGGCTGGCATTGTTTTTTATCTGTGTGTGGATCTTGGGGTGTTTTTTTCTTTCTCCAGGTGCGGGTGGTAGATGGTTGTGGTTAGGGGATCGACAGTACGTTCGTTAGCCTTTTATCGTAGCTGGTAGCTTGGGATATGTTGTATGCTACGGATGCTGCGCGAGATAGGGTTCCCGCTCTAACCGTCAGGCAGTAGGATGACCAGCAGATTACTACGACCCAGGATCTCTCCGTCGAAAACCCGGAGGATTAGAGGGTTTCCCGCTATCGCCATCGTGCAAGGTAGTTCTGAGGAGAAGCAGGCCAATAGAGAAAAGAGTAGCTCTCCGGGTTCCCGGTCTGACTGGCTTGTTACCAATCCGGCAGGAAGCTGAGTCAAGGGCAGCTGCAAGTGAGAAAAGAAAGAAGCCTGATGACTCCGCTCGACTCCGGTCAGAAGGCGCGTGTGACTGTGAGGGATTCTCAGTCTGACAGGTGGTTGAATCGCCTTCCTTCGATCACACCACTGAGAAATAGCCTCGTGCAGCTTTGGATCTCCCCCTCAAATAGGGAGGAGAGATTCTCGCGACTCTAGCTCCTGAGTTTCTTTGACAGCATGCACAGCGTCAGGAACCAATCGATATTCCGGTATGGGATCCCATGCGACTGAAGTACTTTTTCAGCAAAGCATGGTAGGAATGGCAAAGTCCCTTGAAGGTTTGCGGAGTCAACCGTAGAAATGATGAAGAGGAAAAAAAAGGGAGAAAAAAAAAAAACGCAAAAAAGATTCCCAAGATCGAGATCAAGATCAAGAAATGCACACACACAAAAAACAACAAAAGGATAGATTCGGTGATATCTCGCTTGCCGAACGATCATTACACATGGCTCATATCGACCCCGCGTCGGACGCCACCAGCACTTCTCCCCAAACCACCACCACCTCCTGCACCTGTTCCTCCCTCCCCACTCCCTCCTCCTCCTCCTCCGCTACTACTCTCCTTATCCCTCCGTTTCCGCAAAGCCGCCAGCGGCGTCTTGACCTTCTTGCGATCCTTCTCGCGCTCGCGCTCGCGGAGCTTCGCCTCCTCCATCTGCTGCTGGATCTGCAGGCGCGCGGCTTCCCGCCGCTCGCGATGTCTGACCTCGCGCTCGTAGCTGGGCAGCGCGGTGGTGCCCGTCGTGTGCTCCGTGTCGCTGCTGACGGCGCTGGAGATGGCGCTGGTGGTCGCGCTGGTGGCGTTGGGCGAGTGGTCCGAGCCCCGGCTGTGGAGGACGCGTCGGATGCTGCCGTGGAAACTGCTGCCCCGGCCTGCTGAGCTGGGACGGTCGCGAGATTCGCGTGATTCGGCGAAGTGGACTTCGGCGGGCATCGGGGTGGAGGCTGTGCTGGCCGCGGGATTGTAATTGCTGGTTGATGTCACGTCGTCGTCGTCCTCTTCTTCGTCCGTTGCGGGTTCCCAGTTTCTTCTCCGGGGTGGAGGATATTCAGAACTCATTCGTGAGTCCATGCCAGCTGGCAGAATCGACGGACCGCTAGCTATCTTGTCCCCGGCGGTATCATAGGACGTCTGGCTTGGCACCTCGTCACTAGTCTCGTTGGTGGTAGTGTTCTGGAGCTGGTCAATGAGCTCTTCCCATCGAAAGCTCAAGGCGCTGTTTGGTCGCTCAGCCCTCTCAGCCCGACTAAGGCACTCTTTCGACCTCTTGTCGAGGGTCGTGCAGATCTCATGGAAGGATAAGAGATCACCGCCTGACGCATGTATGGCGTTTAAAGTATCCGAGAGTCGGCTTGACGAAGTGGATACAGCATCGCTTGTCGGCTGTGGCGACGTGATCTCAAGCCATAGGTTGACGAGATCAGCATATGCACGAGCCTGGTCGATCAGATACGGCAAGCTGGGAAATCCCTCTCGACTCGTAGGCGGAAGGCGCTGCATGATCGTCATGGGTGTTGTGTAACTAAGATTAGTTTCGGCACTGACTACGCCTGGGGCATAGGTGGGTGAAGCAACAGGCGATCCTGTATAACCGGCCGTCGCGCCCGAAAGCGCAGTCGGGACATAGCATATGTCGTCGATGAAAGCTTTGAAGCTCTCACGGTGCTGGGTCAAGAAGGCATTCATAGGCTCCATCCAATGCTCTTTGGTACCAAAAGATGCCATATTAGCCATAGTCTGCAACGACTTCGCAATGAGGGTGAAGGTTCGCCGCGCACGAGGCTTGATGTCGTCTAGAACCAAGTCAGTATCACACCAGCTTTTAAGATAATTCCCGGAGCGTACCTTTGAGTAGTCCAAACAGCTTCGGATTGAGCACCGCAGGACAAAAGAACCGGAGGAACAAGAACCCACTGACACTACTATAGCTCACCGTCCTCAAGAAATCACCATACCGGTCTTCGGCACATGCGCGAATATGCCGGAAGATCATCCGCAGCTCGACAGGGCATTTGGTCTTGTTACTGACAATCACCTTCCAGACCTCCTGCGTGAAAAGCATCAACCGTCTCCAATTCCGCTCCAGATCTTGCTGACTCTCGACGCGGTTTGGGTCAACTTCGCAGTTCGGGTCCTTTTCGTTTATCTCCTTCAGCTTCGGACCGAGCGATTCCTCTAAGTACTCCCTGCCGACGCGCCGCATATGGGTATCTAAACTCTTCGTGAGGAGTGTATTACCGCGGAAAAGGAGGTTGGCTTCGAGGGTTGCGTTTTTGTTTAGGTCGCGCACAATAAGCTCGCGATCGCTGCTATGTCCAATGGTTGTAGCGGTTTCGTTTGTGGCGTCGGAGCCAACGCGCCTACTGTATCGTAATCGGCTGAGGGGCGTCTCTTTATGTATCCCATCGATTTCCTCTTCCACCAACGCCGAGAGCCAGTCGCTTACCGTTCCAGATACCTGGAAGATATTAAGCAAGCAGTCGCTCAGTCGCTTCAAGTCGTTTGGGAAGAGCGTCGCGATCTGAAGGGTAAGTGCGTTGCTGAAACGATGCAGAAGATCGCCTAGGGGCTGATAATCGTGCGCCATGAGGACTACACCCTCCTCTGCACGGGCTTTGATGAGTACCTCGCCGACCTGCTGATTATGTGTGACCACAGGCCACCACCTTTCCACTTCTTTCTCTTCTTCCAGTTCCTGCATATAAATCTCCACTTTCCCACACGTCATGTCAAATGTCAGACCAGTGTATCCGCCGTTGTAGTCGCTCTTCAACCCATAGGCCTCATGTACCATTTTACTCTCTTGCTGTTCCCTCGCTTGCGGATTGTCAGGCGGGCGGCGTTTGATGACCACGCTAATGTTATTCAAGACGGGTGGCAGATCCGCAAAATCGAAGCTCTCGCCCCAGAGCGGTGTCAAACCTTCGTACTTAACGGCCGTCTTGCCACGGGTTTCGTTGTCTAGCAGGACCTCGGCGTAATATCCATGCAGCTCAGGTCTGGCGAGAGAGTTAGATCCGTGACCGCCTGCATGGCCACCGCTAAAACCAGATCCCGGTGAAGTCGGCGCGGTTGAGGTGTGTGGTGGATACATTTTAGCCTCAACGATGCGGATGCTAAGGCTGCGCTCCACGCGGAACATGTCGTTGGTAGAAGCATCCGGTGATTCAGGTTCACCGTTCTGCGCGGGCGTCGGGGGCCCGTATAGCTGGGGCATTGTGAAAGCGCGCAACAGCACAAACCAGACTTCGTAGAGCACTCTGTTCTCCAGGCTGAGGAAGATAGGGCGCAGAAAGCCCGGCTGGCTATTGTTGAGATTCGACGTGTATTGAGGATAGATGGCGATGCAAAAGTCGTTCTCGAGCACTGACGGATCCAGCCGTTGGATGGCGCACCGGCTGAGCTGACTTAACTGCACCACTGAGATCAAGGTGTTGTCCAGGTCGGAGTGGAGTTTGAGCTCGCCATTCTCCCGCAGCTGACCACTAATGCGCCGCCACCGTCGCGAGGCATAGCTTTGCATGCGATAGGCCGCTGGTCTCGAGGTGCTAGGCGGATTCGCAGTAGACCCGCTGCTGTAACCGATGTTGGTATCCCAGAATACCATCTTGCCAATCTTAATGACCGGAGCTTCCTTAAGTGGTGCCCCAGTTGACTTCCTCCGATCGCTCTTTGAGCTACTGGCACGATGGCGCCGTGCTGAGGATTTCCTTGGAGGAGGCTCTGGCCTAGCTGTCACTGAGCGCGAAATCGCCAGTTGACGGACAGCAGCAGCATCTCCCTCCGGAGATCTTTGCGACGGGGAATGCCACCATAAAAATGTCGCGAACCATGAGTCGAAATCACTCTGGGTCTGTAGCTTGACGTGGACCCCTGAGTCGGAGTGCGGGAAGCTCACGTCCAGATATGGTGTCTCATCTTCCACGCTCGGCACGACACTGCAACCTCGTAGATCCGAGACAAGTACGTGATGTGAACCCTCGCCGCCCCTCGGTTCGTACATCAATCTGCCGTCATCTTCCTTGACGTAGCAGTAGCATTGACTCCATGGACTTGTCCTGTCTCGGCGGAAAACGACACTGCCGCTCATCGTGCCCCTTAGGGTCTTCATCAAGTACACGATCCGTTTCGCGTTGGTCGGGGGCAACCCAGGTGCCATGGACTGGGCCGTCTCGGTGGAGATCGGGGAGATAGATCTGCTCCCAGGGTATTCAGCAGTGCCCTGTACTGGTGAGCCGACCGAGTGGATAGAAGGCGCTGCTGGTGGCGAAGTGGCTGCGGGGACGGATGCCAAATAATCCGCGCCGTGGTAGACTGGCGAAGAAGAAGAAGGCGAGTGCACACTGCCGATGCGATTGCGACTCTTTAGTAGAGCATTCGGCGACCGCTCTCGTCTGCGCGTGCTCTCATCTAGCGTTCGTGTCCTCGGTCGAGCAGGGTTGCTGCTTGACTCCTTTGCCGCGTGCCGTCCTTGGTTCTTGCTGCTGCTGCGCGCAGGCATTCCTGCTGAGCTCCGTACCGAGCCACTCTTTTGAGTTACGGATGGGCTGTTCTGAGAAGCGACACGCGCTTCATTATCCGACTCTCGTTCCTTGGCCACTCTTCGACTCTTACTTGGTGGACTCGCCGCTTGCACCGGGCTTGAAGGGGTTGCTGCGGGACCGCCGACAATAGTCGTCGTTGTGCCCAGAGATGAAGGGCCGTACGGTATGAACGCCCGCTCGAAGCTCGAAGTGCCACGGTCAGAGACGCCGGGACTGCCCTCACCTTCGTCCTGCGGACCGGAACGTTGACTCGCGCGCTCGGTGTCCACAGCAGGCGCATGGCCATGACGGTGGAGGCGGTGGTGTTGGTGACGATTTGGCTGCTCCTCGGGGGGTGTCACGGCCCTGGCAGACCCGGTTGTGCTACCGCCAGTAGCGACCGAAGAGGACATGGGCGTACTCTGCCTCCGTGGGGGCACCTGCGCCTCCTGCTGCGTCTGCTGCTGTTGCGCCTGCTGTGCCTGTGCCTGCCTCTCGGCCTCGCGCTCCTCTTTCAACCACTCATCATACAAATTCGCTTCCTTGACCCGCCTCTGGTCATTCCACCGCTGCCTCCTTCCCGGCTCCATCTTCTGCCCCGAGTCCAGCCTCACACCGCCCTCGTCTCCCAATTCTTCTGCCTCTTCTTCTCTTCTCGTCCCCAAGATTCAATACCCTGTGCCCCTATCGGCGAGCGCAATGGCTTCGCCAGAACGTATCAACACTGCGCAGCTGCTGGCGGCTCCGCATGTCGCAGTAATGCGCTTGCTCAAGGTCGAGAGATTTAGGCTCACGACCGAGAACGCTTCGAATCCACACAAAGGCACCAAACCCTCTGCACCTTTTGCCTTCCCCCAAGAGAACACAGTCCCGTACAAAAACCTCACTCCGCAGTTGCAACCATACAAAGAGAACGGTAAGGGTTTTCTTTCCCACAATAGGATGGGCCGTGTGTGAGTGTGTGGCTTTTGCTGCCCAACAATAGTGCCGAGGCGTGCGAAGCGTGCGTACCTGAATCGAATAGGCTTCCTCTGAACGAAAGCCCGCGCCCGCGCGCCCTCAAACAGCTTGCATTCCTGGGCGGCCAAGTGTGGAACCCTTTCCACCCTTTGCCCGGGGGTGGGCTTTGCTCGGGAGTTGGCAGCGGAGGCTAGGATCTTCCCTTTCCCCTTCCCTTGCCTTCCAATCTTGTTTCGGATATCAAGGCCAAGCGAAGAATTGCGGATTTTCTTGTTTACCGAATAAACTGCCATTGAATATCTCCGTTCAAGGAATGAAAAAATACGTCCTAGGCTCGAAAGCACTATACACAGTACCATCCAATGTCAAAAGTGCGGCCTGCAGGCTTGCGTGAGGGGTGTCCCCCCCGTTTCAAAATCCACCGGGATCCGCTGAATAGCATTGGTGGGTAGGCCCGTGGAGGGGAAGAAGGGAAAGAAGAAAGGCGCCGCGGGTAAAGGAAATCCGACGCCTCTTTGGGGATACGGGGAAGTTTATTACGGTCAAAATCCACAGGGCCTTGTTTTCTTCAGCCCTATGATTATGTTTTTTTTTTTTTTTACGCCCGCGTCAAGCGCTTAAATTACATGCGACATAGATTGCGGTCTGCTCTACTATTTGGTTTCTATCGAAAAGAAAATGTTCATTCCAACTGTAATAGGCGATGGGAAGAAGAGAAGCGAAAATGCCAGCACAGGGAATGCGCATCAAAAAAAAAAAAAAAAAAAAATAGCGAGGGAGAGACAGAGCGACGGACAAAATTTTGGGTTTTCCATATCACGACTACGGACGAGAGAGAGGGCAAGAAAAGTAGCAGAAAATTGAAAAGAACTCCCTCCCCCTCCCCCCCCCCCCCCCTTCTCTCTCTCTCTCCCCCTCCAAATTTCAAAGTCTTTCCGCCGCCGGCACAATCGATTCAGTTGTGATGAGAAAGGTATATCCTGCAAGCAAGCAAGCAAGCGTAGTGTGATCCCGCGCGCGCGCACCGATTAGGTGCTTCCAGCCACGACGACGACGACGAGGGTCGCAAGCATCAAAAATAAAGAGAAAGAAAGAAAAAAAAAACAGGAAAAAAAGGAGGAAAGAAAAAGAGTTTCTCGCGAGGGGGGGACGGCGGCCACCAATCCCTTTTTTTCGTTATAAATTCATCTTTCCCATCCCATCACAAGACTCCCCTCCCGGAAATCCCCCCCATGATCGTCATCGTCGTCATCGTCATCATCGCGTATACCCCTCCCCTTTTGTCTCTCTCACTCTCGCGCTTTACGTATTCGTCCGACTTCTCGGCTCCCTGACCGAAAGACTCTCGTCGCTAATCGGACTGCCGACGCCTGGCGGATGCTGGTGGGCGTTCCTCACCGCGGCCAAGTCGCCACTGGCGGTTTTACGCACGGCTTGACGCATCGTCTCGATCGTCAGTTCGCCGTGCTGACCCGCTGGACTGCCCATGGTGCCGCCGCTGATGGAGCGGGCAGGCGAGCCCTGGGATCCTGAGGCCACCAGGGGATTCTCGATGTTGGCGCCTTGAGGTGGGGTGACGACGCCAGGCGCGCTACCGGTCCCTCCGCTAAGCGTATAGCTATGGTTGGAAGCTGGCGAGCGTGGAGAGCGGAATGGGGAGGTCGTGCGTTCGGGAGCGTTGGAGGGGATACTGGAGGATAGGCTCGCCAGGTGCATGCTATCCCTGCTCCCTACTTCGCCGAGGTGAGAGGCCATGTGCTCGTGGTGTTCGTGTTGGACCACGTCCGCGAAGGAGATGAAGCTCAGTCGCTTGACGTCGTTCGGGTCTAGCTGGCCGTAGGTACTTGCTGCATCGTCTTGTTCGGCGGAAGCAGGCGGCAAGACCCCGGATTGGTGGAGTGAGGGCGAGCCGGCAATGTCAGCGGCTGATACTGAATCCTCTGTCCGAGTCTGCTGTAGAGCTGGAGAGTGTAAGGCGGTGAGGTCGGCATGGCTTGTTGAACCTTCAAGCACGGATGCCATAGCAGGCTGGTGAGAAGATGATGTTACAATCTCGACTTCGTCCGGGTTCAGTTCTTCGCTGGTGATTGCTTGAGCAGAGGCTTCCAGTGCTGGGGGTATATGATCTTCAGTCATGACGTGGGAGGGTATATGTGCTGGATCGAGCTCATTGTGGAGCGTAGACATGGGCACTGGCTCTTGAACGTTGCGCTCAAAGATGGCCTCGCTTGATGCAGGGCTATGCAAACGCGGAGAGCTTGAGCGTAAACGGGATGGTGAAGCCGCAACGCCTTGGGGATATCGGTGTCTCGAAGGTGAGATCGGGATCGGTTGCGGTCTGAGATCTGGCTGCTTCATGTCCTTGATGGCAGCCTCGGTTTGCGGCAGCATGCCACCCTGTTGGGCCTCCATCGTACCAGCACTCTGCTCTGCGTCCAAATTTCTGCTCCCAGGTCCCAAAAATCTTCTCTTCCCAGTCTTGGGGTCAATGATGCCGCTAGTCGCTACTTCGTCACTCTCCGCGGCTCCGTGTTGCTGCGCCAGTAGTGGGGTTTCCGACGAGCCAGGTAATACTGAAGATTTCGTGGTTGGTTCAGAAATCTGCGGTTCTTGTAAAGGCGGCATGCTCTGGTTGCTGCTATCGCATCGGAGGCGCTAACGTCGCAGTGGGCTGTCCAGACTTGTCGCAAGGTTGCACGTGAAGAAGAAACAGCCGATTCCAATTGGCTGATAGCAGCGATGCTAAGAGAATGCCCGATTCTGCCTCCGACAGACAACACCGTCGTATGCAGTCAACCGGTCCACGGATGTGTTTTGGCGAACGCTCAAGCGAGTGATTGCAACGCAGAAGACGTAATCGGGATTGAAGGGTGGGATTAAGGATGATAGCCATTCATGAGTTCGGAGGAAGATTGGACCATCTCAAGTCAGGTGCGCCGTTCGGACCCTATGACGTATTCCCGCGGGGCCGAGCCAAGAGCCAGGGTTCGTATAAGCACCCGACGAGCATTCGATTTCTTCTCCCGCGTATCGTATACCGCCTCCTGTTTCATGAAGGTGACGCAGCGAAGATGACAGGAGATTGCGAGTAGCGCTGCGCAGCGGAGACAAAATGTTCAGCCTCCGTCCGTCTGCGTCAATTCGCGGCCGACGATTGAAGATCATCTGATTCTGGTGTGAAGAGCTCTGTGGCCAGGACCAGAAGTGACGGATGAATGACAGCCGCAACGCTCTTATTACGACGACGTGTCTTGCCAAACAATGCCAGAGGATGTTTCTCGCTCTTGAGCGGTGGTGTGTCAATGGCCCTGTCTGTCGTGGCTGTCGTCGCCAGCTTCGGTGTCAGCGGCGTGGGTAAGCGATGAAGGTACTCGAATGTCGAAGCCATTGCTTTATCTGTCGGAATGGTGATGAATATTTACGAAACAAATGCGGCAAAGTATATGTCTCCTACTCAGCTGCGTACCGACTCTGTAGATATATTGTATCTGCTCGCCGCAGCAACGTGGCTTGGCTACATCTTTGCACTGCTTCGCGGCGCAGTCGGATCCTCAGTGATCCTGCGGTACCAGAATAACATGACAATGCCACTCTGGCCCCCAACTTTTGCAAACCGGATCCACAGAAGGCCTGACTGGTTTATTTTCTCACTCTACGAATCCATGCAAAATTTTCCTGTACCAACGGACTCGGTGCTCGCTAGTACACAAGTCAAGCACATGGCGCAAAAGCGCACTGGCAGAATTAGACAGAATCGTGCACAGTAGCCCAGTTATAGGTCCCGACAAACAAGTCCATGCGTCTCGTACAAACCCCCAATCTCCTAAGAGCACTGCCATAAGCCTTTTTTATACCCTACAAGCGCTTGGCTGCGACAATGCCGGACGCTATCACAAGTAGATGTCTGGATACCACCATTTCCAAATCGTAGACGCCAGTTGATTGCAATACCACAAGCTCATACATCCACCTTCCCCATGTACCAAACAACTCCATACACTGCACTGCACTGAAATAAGGGATAGAGAGAAAGACATCTAGTCGAACATCTTACTGTACGCCTTCCGCTCCTTCGCCTTCCTGTCCGCCGCATTCTTCTTCACGGCCGCGAGTTCGTTCTTGACGCCTGCATCTGAAGGCGCGAGCTTCTCGGCCATCTGCAACAGCGCGATCGCATCTTCCTCGTTCTTGCTGTCCTTCGCTGCTACGCCCTTCCTGAACAGTGCCTTGGCCTTTTGCGCATCGCTAATACCCTGCACCAGCAACGCCTTGTCCGCCGAGTCCGATGAGTCCGCGTACTTCTTCAGCTTGTGCTGCAGCATGCTGCTGTTGGTGTGCAGCGAGATCTTCAACTGGCTGAGCTGCGTGCCGAGCTCCTTAGGGTCGTCTTCAAGCGGGACAGGGTACTCGTGGAGGTACCTCAGCGCCTTTTGGTACTTGCTCAGCCCGAGCTCGAGCTCCCCGGACTTGAACGCTTTGTTGCCCATCTCCTTCAGCTCGCTCGCTATCCGCACAATCTCCGTCCCTTTCCACTCCTCGCCCTGCTTGAGCTGATCTTCGGGGAAGTCTTCGTACGCGTCACCCGTCATATCCGGTGCCTTCTTGGTGAATTCGGCTATGTCGGTGCCCGCCGGTAGCTCGCCACAGTCGGCAATAATCACGTCCTGCTTCGGCTTGTCGCTCTCGCCGACGGGCGTGTTCTCCACCTGTCTGACAATGCTCTTCCCTGCCACGACCTCGCCGAACACGACGTGCTTGCCATCCAGATGAGGTGTAGGCACCGTCGTCACAAAGAACTGGCTTCCGTTCGTGCCTGGCCCGGCATTGGCCATGCTCAGCAGGAAAGGTTTCTCATGCTTGACATCGAAGGCCTCATCCTCAAACTTCTCGCCGTATATGCTCTCGCCGCCCGTGCCGTTGCCTGCAGTGAAGTCACCACCCTGAATCATAAAGGACTTGATGACCCGATGGAAGGAGGAGCCCTTGTAGTGGAGAGGCTTGCCGGCATTGCCGACGCCCTTCTCGCCAGTGCAGAGCGCGCGGAAGTTCTCGGCGGTCTTGGGGACGATGTCGGTGTAGAGCTCGAAGACGACCTTGCCGGCGGACTGGCCGCCGATGGAGATGTCGAACCAGACGTTAGGGCGGTTGGGTGCCATGTTGGTATCTTAGATTCCCGGAATGAGGTCAACCCAAATGATTATTCAGGGAGAGTGGTGTCAATGTGAGGTTCGCAGTATCTGAAGCTCTAGCGGTCAGTCAAGCTCGAGCAGAAATTCGTTCTGGAAGCTTGGAAGCTTCCAGATGCTGGACGGATGCACGCACTCTCAGTAGCCCAGCCCCGCGCGGGGCAAGCGCCAGGAACAGGAACAGGAACAGCTACATGTACCTACTAGCTGCGAAACGTTTCGATACAACAGGAAATCCTGTGAGTCTGTCTCTAGATATATTCGCAAGTAGATTTGCATGTACTGTAGAAGTGTTGCTCACTGCTCTCACTGCGGGCTTCTCAATCCCTCAATTGAACTGTGTGAAGCTCGAAAGTTGATGACTTTTGACTCGAAAGCGAACCCCTTTCGTACGCCACGATGATCTATATTTATTGCGTTCCAAGTTGCACTGCAATCACAGTGTTGTGTCGTTAGATTCGGGATCTGCCGCTTGAATACACATGTACTCATATCCAGAAGCTAGTGCAGGTGCTTGCGAGGGCGAGGATCAACTGATTCGTCAATCGCAAGACGATACGGTACCTGTCTTTGCAACCCAAGATGCAATGCGAAAGTTCTCGCGTCATGCGCTTGGTGAGCTTCGGGCGGGCTGCTGAAGGCCATACCCGTGTAGAGGACGGCGTGAAGAATGTCCCATCGCTGGCGCTCCATGTGCTAGCTTTCAGTCCAGTGCCAGTGCGTGCTCACGCTGCGAGTAGACAGATCTGTCAATCTCAAATCTGTCCATTGTCGGTCGGCTCTTTCCATACGCCGACGATCCCTGCTGGTGATATTCCACGTGCAGCATGGAATCTCACCACCACGATTGACACATCGACTTCCTTTCTTCAAGGCGTATCGCAATGTGTGCAGAAGCAGCAACCTCAGCATCTAAGCAAACAGGCCGTTTTTCCAGTCCATACCACCTCATCCCTTACTCGACCGGAGGCTATTATAATGCTCACCCAGCCCAAACCCATGCTTATAATACCCCAACCACATCTCCCTCTCACTCCCCTCCCCGGACTCGATCTTCTCCACCCGCCCAAAATCCTGCAGCACATGGATATCCACGCCGTACGTCTTCGCCAGCGCCATCAATTCCATCTGCCCGCCCCATTCGCCCGTGTCGCGGATCTTGTGCAGATACCCTGGCAGAGGCTCCTCGAGGAACGGCACAAAATCGTCTGAGTGTTTCTCAATGTAGTCTGCCGCTACGGCGCGCACGGTCTTGTATGGGAGTTCAGGTTGATCGCCTGGTGCTGAGCCGAGCGGTACCTGTAGCTGGTCGAGCTGATCTGCTACGGCGGAGTAGAGGCAATGTCCGTCGGCTCGGATCTCCTTCTCGTATAGCCCGCGCGCTTTCATGTACTCCAGCATGCGATCTCGCTCTTGCTGCTTCATGTCCGGGAGGTTCTTCGCTTCCTCTGCCGCTTGCTGTGCTTGTTCTTCCTGCTCTGCTGCCCGTCGTGCTAGACGTGCTTTCTGTCTGTTTGGCTTCTTCGGCTGTGTCGGTTGTGTACTGTCTACATTACTTGGGCTTGGGTGGGACTGTTGCGACTGTGGTGCACCGTTAGTCTCAGATGCCTTTGGTTCAGCATCCTCATCCCCATCTACGGTCAGATCCTGCAGCTGCTCGCTTGGGACGTCCTCTTCCTGCGTCTCGCCATTGAGCGCTGCAAGTTCCGAAGCCTGTCGCGCCTTCAGCTCGGCTTCGAGACGGTCACATTCATCGTTCACGCCCTTGCGAGTCTTTTTGCTAGCCTGCTTCTTCTTCTGCGTGACACGGCTCTGTAAATCACGTTGCTCTTTCTTATGGCGAGTCTGTAATTCTTCCATGATATCAATCGCACAGAGCAAAGCGGGTCACCGAAGTCACAGTCTTGGACACAACAAGAACGTGAAGGGCGCTGCTCGTTGAAGACGGATGGGATTCACTCGGATGTGACCAGACTTCCTTCCGACAAGCGGGTCTACGGCCGCGTTGCCGCATCATCAGTAATTTGGACATCCATGGATCTGCCGCATGCGCAGAAGCCCTGATTTTCAAAGTCCGCCTCTTATGCCAACGACGATTTGGACAACCATTCCTATCAATCTCGCCATTCCAAAAAAAGAAAAAAAAAAGAAAAAAGAAAATCTACAGAGTACCTAGGTAGCTCACAAAACAAATACGTCACCTGCACAGCCTCGCACCAGAGAATAATCTGTCAAAGAGAAAGAAAAGCCTCCTTCCAGGTTCTCGGCCACGGCACATTTTGTCATCCCTTAGGCAGCCAAGCACCGCCACAACATTCCCATCTCCGGAACCCCAAGCCTCAAAGCGAAACTCTGTATCTATAGCCCAGGGTTGCCAGGCATATAACCCCCAAAGAACGCCGACCCATCACCTTGGAATTCCAGTAAAGCTACCAAATTCCCTTTACTTTCCCGTGTCCGCGGCCGTTTTGGAAATTTTCTCTGCCGCGCTGGTGATGGAATGAGGTGGTTATTTGGAACCATTATGCCGAACGGTACCAGAAAACCGTCGATGACGGCCGTGGTATTGGGCCTCCCTCGGTATTTGAGAGCGAACACGTGGGTTTTCAGATTGTCGGGTCATAATAGGGATCTGTTATCCCGAAGGTCTTTGAAGGGTATCTTGACTTCAGAGGATGGATGGACGGTCGGTGGTTTTTGAAGGAGTTGGTTCTTTTGTCCTTGTTGTAAGCTGTCATAGCATCGAATGTGTGAGTGCTACCCTTTCGAATAATAGCGTCGAGCGACAGCTCTATAGCTGTAGCAAGTAGTGGAGCATGTGGGAAGCCTACTAGGCTCTGCTGAGCTGCTTAGTAGCTCTCTGCCCAACTTTGTGAGCTGGACTTGTATCAAACAATGGGAATGTCGATCGACCTGTAACCTTTGCAAGGATGTTGAGAGAGCGAAAGATATCAGATTAAGGAAAGGCAAGGAGCTCTTTCGTCCCCTTGATGATTAGATTTTAAAGAAAGGTCTATAATGTATACATCGCTCGTGTCAATCGGAATCTGCATTGTTCAAGGATCGAAATGCCCTATTCCTCTCTATATTATTGTATAGTAAAATGATCGTTCCCAAGATGAAAACCCTCTATGTAGCGAGTGCTGTTTGCTTCAAGCATATCGTCAGGAAGCATTAAAAAAAAGGAAATAAAAGCCCGAAAAAACATGTTTACCAGGTGAACCTCATCAGACCCGGGTTGAGCGCAATCGGCAGGAAGAAGTGGCCGACGACGATCGTGCTCAGCGGCCAGATGGAGATGAAGAGCTTGATGCGCCAGAGCTCCGGCACAAAGTGTGCACAGACGATCATCATCGCCGCACACAAGATGCAGAAGACGAAAGTGAACTTGAAACTCTTCAAGATCTTCGGCACTTCCTTGAAGAAGGTGGTGTCTTCGGCTTCCTTGCTAGTCGCTCCCCAAGACATGTCGATGCTGAACATGTGGCTGAGCAGGGCCTGAGAGACATGGAGGGAAATGCCTCCCAGGAAGATCGTAAGGAGCGGTACCCAGCTGAAGTTTTCGAGTAGGCCAGAGAGGATGTTCTTCTCGCCAATACGGTAGCGGAGGACTGCGAGCGAGACGTTGCCGAGAGCCGAGAAAACGATGATAATGGCAAAGTAGACCTTGAAGGAGTCAAGGTAATACTTGTCGAGAAATCCGTTCATCCAGCCAGTGAGGAAGTAGTTGAGTAGGGTCAACATCCAAGCAGAGCCCAGGGCGTAGTAAGTACCGACGTATGCCATAATGGTGAGCTTCGATGGGAAAGGCATGCAGCTCGTCATGAAGTTCCTGAAAAGCTTGGTGAAGGGTCCACGGCGCGGCCAGTCCTTGAGAGGGTGGAAGATGAGCTCGTTGCAGCCGTAGGCGTACTTCTCCCAACGTGCCAGTTCGTCGTACACGGTGAGAGACACACCCTCCTTGTAACCATCGCCGGTGTAACCACCAAGGCGCACGATGTAACCGGCGGTCTGTAGACGCAGTGCCATGTCGAAGTCCTCAGACACCGTCTCCTCAGACCAGTACTTCTCACGCTCGTCGCCATCAATAGCGTCGTAAGCGATCTCTTGCATGGCAGTCCAGCGCATGATAGCGTTGTGGCCGACGAAAGGCGCTACGTCACCGTTGGCAACAGCGTATCTGATCTGCGTGTAGACCAGGTTCGTGAAGAAAGTGATACCACGCTCGAAGAAGGAATCGGTAATGTTCATGACACCGGAGGGATACTGGATGATGGCGACCTGCGGGCATTGCTCCATCTCAGACACAGCGTCGAGGAAGCAGTCGGTCGGTACACGGGTATCAGAGTCGATAATCAAGATGTAGTCGCCGATGCGGATGTTACCGTCAGCCCAGGTACGACCCTGATCCTCTTCGACAGCTTGGTTAAGCGCATCGCGGTATGCCTGAGCCTCGTCCTCTTGGGTCCACTGCTCGTGGCGCTGGATGTCCTTGAGCTTCTCCTCCACACGAACGCTGACCCACATGGCGTAGTTCATGTTGGAAGCCTTTTTGAACTTTCCGCGACGGAGGAAGACCTCGGAACCATCCTTGGGCTTTGGGTTGTGTTTCGGACGAGCGACCCAGCCAATGTTGTGCTCATCGTAGAAGTCCTGGCGAGCGCGCGCATCCTCTTCGGAGATCAGCTGCATACCGTCGTCATTGATGAAGATATTAGCGGAGCCGCCCTGCATCTCGTATGTTGAAATGGCAGCCTTCAATGACCGGATGGTAGGCTCAATGACGGATTGAAGGCCTTCCTTGTAGACAGGCATTTGAATCGTAACGTGAGGAAGGGTGGCAACATCGCGGTGCAGACGCTTTGGTGCTTGGCCGGAATAGAACTTGGAGTTCTGCTGCATCTGTGAGATCGGACCGATAAGCTGAGCGATGTTACCGACGAGAGCCTGGAAGAAGAAAAGGGCCAGCCACGCCTGAGGGATGACGACGAGAACAAAAGCGATACGGATATAGTCACCATCGACCCAGATTTCCTTTGCAATGTTCTGCCAACCGGAACCGAGGGCGGTGACCGTCAGGCAGAGAGTGAAAGCAGAGATAATGGGCATCCACATGCAGATGCCGCGCTTGGTGTCCACTGCACCGGCCTCGAGATCAGCCTCTTCTTGTGAGATCTCATTGACCTCGACAGCACCGTCCTCCTTCTTCTCGTCGTCGCCGGCCGTCTCGTCGTCCCAGATCATCTCCATGAGCTGCTGCTCGATCTTTGCTGCACGGTCGAGAATGTGGCGAGGCTCATCGTCCCAAACCACGAGTATTCCACGGTCGGCAATGAAGGCAGCAAATTGATGCTTCTGGCAACGAGGGAGGTATGACATGTCGGGAAGGACCTGAAGACGGAGACCGCCCTTGAGTGGAACGAACGGTCGGTCATTGTTCTGAAGAAAGAGCTTGATGACTCTAGTGTTGAGGGTCATGGCAGTCTAATCTGGTCAGTCAATGTCATCTGGTGAGGCAGACTTGGAAAGAACATACTCGGACATTGAGGGTCTCTACAGCCTTGAAGAAGCCGTAGGGCTCCTCCACGATGTCGGCCGGACAGCAGGTGTATGCACCACGGCCCTTCTTGAGGATGACACCCTCGTCATGTCCACCAGCGGTCCACAATCGCTCCATCTGCTGTTGGTAAAGCCAGTTGACCATGACATCGCACTTGATCTCGTTGATCTCTTCCATCTGGGAATTTCTCCAGTCACCAGCGGGGTAGAGCGACGCTGGCCTTGAACCCCATGGTGAAGGGCTTCCTGGAGTCGACTGGCCTGGAGTGAAAGGCGGCCTAGGGGTGTTATCGCCGGTTGTTGCAGGCTTCTCGGTAATCTCTGGTTCAGCGTGAGGAGGCGTTGCGTCCTTCTTGTCCTTGCTAGCCTTGCCAGGCTTGACGTATGAGAGAAGACCCATTATGTGTATAAGTAACAGAATCGATCAAGGTGGTCCTTGTCTTGTCGATTGCAACTCCCGTGACGACGTCCGATGGACGGGAGTGATAAAGCGAAAGGCTGAAGCCGTAACAAGCAATGCCTGTCAGCAGACGCTTCGAAGGAAGGGATGTAGACCGAAGTCTACTGTCGTCCAAGTATGGGTATAGTGAGAGTAAAGAGCTTGGGATGTGAAGGAAGAAGACGAGTCAACCGGCGACTGCCTCCCGGGTATATCATTCCTGAGCAGATGGGGCTCGAGCGAAATAGGCACACTCACCCAAAGTCCCAGACTGCCGTAGCGCTCGATTAACCTCCAAGCTGCCCGTTCGAGCGGCGCCAGGACAGAGCGCCACAACGCAATGGTGAGAGTCAGCTACGACAAGACCAGGCCGATAGCGTCGACGGGTCGTCGGTGCAGTCGGGTAGCTCATAGCCAGATCTGACAACGATGTCTCAATGGGCTAAGCGCCCGTCCCAGAGCTTCCAAGTCGAGGACTAGTGCGATCTAGCATGACCAAACCGGCAATGCTGCCATGGTCGGGTCCCGGCTGGTCAGCCATTAAGCTTTAAGGTGCCTGGCAGACCCGTATCAGCGTCCCGTTCCTGAGGTCACCTCAGCCGAACTCTAAAATGGGAAGTTGAAGAAATCCAGGCGGGGAGCTACAGTTACCGGTCTTGCCAACGGTACTGCTCTCAAATCGTCCTGAGCTAGTCGAGGGTGATTCCGCAGCTTCTGGTTGGTCTCTTGCGTGATGCAGCATAGCAGAGTTGGAAGCACGGTAATTTTGCTTTCACTTCGCAGCGTATGTCCAAGCGTGGCCCACGATTGAATGCGTTTCCGAGGCAATCTCCCCTACAGTAGTGGCGCAAAGTCGGCCCTTCAACCGAGACCCGAGCACCAAATGTGTACCTGAGCCAGACGCTGGTTCAGCTGCGGCGGTCGCGCCATGTGTTCGGTCATCCGTGGGTGTCTCCAACGCCTTGCCGGTGCCGTGCGCGCAATGCCTCCTGTGTACCGTTCGGTTGGTTCCCTTAACAGAGGCCAGTTATGCCGCGGCACACACGTGGCAGACGACAACACCCGTGCGCCAGACGGCATAGCAGCTATAGCATATGCATTATCATCTCCTAGTGCATGCGGCGAGAGGCAGATGCTGACAGTTGCCAGAAGTGGAGTCGCCAAACATACTTTGCAGCCAACAAATTCCTCAACCGTTCCTTGAGACGACACGCTAACCGGATTCGGCGCTTCGAGTTGGGCGGTACAGGCCCTCATCTGTGGCTGAGATGCAACTCACATCATCCCTGCTTTTTTGTGGCTGCCGGTCGACACGCTCTAGATGCAGGAACGCGAAGAGCACCGCCGAATGATTCACAGTCGTCAAGTAGCGCAGCTTGGAATTAACATGTTCCGCTAAATGTTGCATCACAATAGTTCGCACAATTTTAGATGATTTTTTCCCCTCCTAATCAAATGGGCTCCATCAGCGCGAACAACCAGCCAAACGCAAATTGATGTTGAGCAGACATATCGAAGATCAGACGGGATCTTCTCCAGGGTTAAACTCACTAGCCCGTCGCACATCACTTCTGCCGAGTTTATTTTCGGCTCTACCTGCAGCACCTCGAGCCATTTTATCGTACATGCAACTGCAAAGACATCGTGCTAGCCATGTTCACCGTCGCAACCGTGTCGCACGATAATGCGCAACCCAAT
Source organism: Hortaea sp. C3G1500-4 (assembly GCA_022701445.1). Taxonomy (NCBI): domain Eukaryota; kingdom Fungi; phylum Ascomycota; class Dothideomycetes; order Mycosphaerellales; family Teratosphaeriaceae; genus Hortaea; species Hortaea sp. C3G1500-4. The sequence continues at coordinate 79,445 of JAJVDI010000008.1, read as the reverse complement.
GCAGAAAATGTTCGCTAGCGGTGACAATGCCATGCAGACACAGGAACATTTTTCGACTGCTGAATGTGGTATCGCTGGTATCACTGCACACGGATGCTCCCGCATAGTGTCGTTCTCGTTCTGTCACTAGACTCCGGCACGCTCCAAACGTTCTGTGTCCAACTGTGACCGTCGGAGGAAGGTATGGTCTGCGTCGTCCAGAACATCCAGGCGTCTATCTTACCATCCGATCAACCCATATCACACGAACTGCTTGCAGTCACAACTATACACTCCAAAACCTGCGAAGAAGCTTTGCCGCTTAGGTTGTCGAGATCTTGACACCTTCGCCCGCGCCCTTCCCTTTCGTGTGGCCGCTCGCCCGCTAGAAGACGCAAGTACTGCTAGCCGACGGACGTGCTCTACAGCCTATACTATCCTCCAACTGTATACGCCGATCAAATGCCCTAAAGCGGCAGCTAACGAATGTGACCGGCTCGCGCCAGCGCCAGACCGTTCCGAGGTTTGCACCTTTTGTGCTCTAGAATGTGTGAAGAAGTCTGCTGGTAAGCTTACCAGTTGACTCTCAGTCATCACATCGTCGTTGCTTGTTCAAGATTGGCTACCTGTTGCGCCAGTCGACGCTTTGAGCGACAGTTGAGAAATCTATCCCACCTCAAATTGCAAACCTCGTTAGGACCTCTGGGTTGTTGTGCGATGTCACAACGGTGAGGCCCAGAAGCCTGATCACGAGTCTACTGCTTTTACCCTTCACGTTTCCTCCATAGAAGTCTCTAGTTTGGTGCAAGATCGACATAGATAGCGTATGTTCCTGCGTCTCAAGACAGGCCAGGTGCATAAGCGACTGGGCAAGAGATATTGCTTTGCCTTGGGTGGGTGACCAATACTCGGAGATGCATATCGAAATAATCTCGCTCAGTAAATGCCGACTAGCCCGATGCCACAGACGATAGATCACCTCGCTTCAGATGCAAGAAAGATATAGCCTTTTGTTGACATATGCACGGTCATGCAGGTCTGTCCGAGAAGGCGTCTGTCAAATGGCTCCACAACCGGCGGTCTGGTCCTATTTAGGTCAGACTAAGATAACGCCTCACTTTGTTGGGTAGCGTAGAAACATTGATGCCTGTGACCGTATCTCTCGCGACGGCTATCTTTTGAAGAGCTCAGCTACCGGCAATACCAGCTATTATCTAAGACTGCCCATTGTTCTCCCATTGTGGTAAGCGAGCAGGGTTTTCTCTTGATTCGAGCCAACGACCACAATAGCCTAAAATCCGAAAGGTAGCATATCGTAAGCCCTGCTCGTCTATGGGTATATGAATTGTGCTACGAGATGGATAAAACACAAGAAAAGAACCAGAAAAATTCCCCCATCCCCCGTCTCCCAACCAAAATCCAACGCCCCATCCTCCCAACCCAGACCCAAAACCCAGCTGATAGCTAGCCATCCCCTCCTCCCCGCATACTGTTCTGTGCAATGGCCAGCTAGCTACTCAGCAAGCCTATACGACACCTGCGTATCAATCCTATGATTATTCGTACTAAAACTCCTCAGCATCACCTTCTCCGCATTCTTCACCTCCTTCGCATCCGAGTCCCCCCACTCCAGCGGCACTTCGGAGTCGGCGTCCGCGTACACTAGCACGTTGAAGGTGCAGTTCCCGTCGAGCATGGGTAGGAAGGTGACGGAGCCGGTGATTTGGCGGAAGAGCGCTTGGATCTCTTTTTGGATGTCTTCGTCGGTTTTTTGCTGCTCGCTGGTCGTCGTGTTCCCCGCTGTGCTTGAGTTTTCCTTGTCCCCCGCGCCGCTGGTGGTGGCTTGTTGCTTTGTTGGGTCGCCTGAGATGGCCACCTGGAGGATGTCATGTTAGTGGTGCTGCTACTGTATTTCTTGGACGATGGGGGGCTAGGAACCTACATCAAATTGCCACCGCTCAACGTGCTCGCCGGTCTCCTTGCTAGTGATCACGATCACCAGCTTGCTGATCTTGGACTTCTGCATCCATCTGCTCAGCTGGTGCATGATCTTCTTAATGTACGCTTTCACTTGGTCATCGCAGCTTGTCATCATCGGGAGACCATATTTCTTGACCCTTGTCGCAAATTGTTAGCACATGCCGCCCATTTGGCCCTTCTTGACATGGACGTACGTCGTGAAATCCTCTGGAGGGTAGACGCCGCGCTGGAAGAGGATCGTGTTGCATGCGAAGTCGAAGAATTCGGTGATGGTCTTGCTGGATCCTTTCAATGCGAGTTTGTGCGTCGCAGACTTGTCGTCCTTGTGTGATTTCTTCGCGGGTGGCGGCATGGCTAATGGCATAGTTTGGAGTATTGAGATAGAGCAGTCCTTCGGGTTCGCAGTTGACCAACGATTTGCTTCTCTGTGATTTTTAAGATCTTTTTCTTCTATTCTTTCTTCACCAAATTTTCTTTCTCGCATTCAATCCTCAAGGGGTTTCTTCTAGGATGCTCGTCGGTTTGGCGTCCCCCTAAAGTCGAAAGCCGGGATGCTGTCAACAACGGTCGCAGGGGACAACAGCTTCCGCCCCGAGGTCTTGGCGTACATCCGACGATGGGCTTTTCGATGGCGACGACATCCGACGCAGTACTTGCACCCGGCATGCCTCAAGATCCATGCAATCATGTTGTTGGGCGTTACGTAGCGCTCTGCGCCAGCGCCACTCCTTAACATTCTCCACCGGCGCGTGGACGTCCGCGATCCGCGATGGCTTCAAGCGAAGCTTCACAACCACTTCCACCCGTCGAGCAGGCCCCTTGAAAGTCCAAGGCGAGCTGGAGCAGCGCATCGCAAAGATCCCCATTGAGCGTTTTCGAAATTTCTGTATTGTTGCCCATGTCGACCATGGCAAGAGTACTCTGTCCGATCGCCTGTTGGAGTTGACGGGCACAATCGAGCCGGGAGGCAAGAAGCAGATCCTCGACAAGCTGGACGTGGAACGGGAGCGCGGCATCACAGTCAAGGCACAGACATGCTCGATGATCTACAATTACATGGGCGAGGACTACCTGCTGCATCTGGTAGATACGCCGGGACATGTCGACTTCAGAGCAGAAGTCAGTCGGAGTTATGCTAGCTGTGGAGGAGCGTTGCTGCTGGTAGATGCCAGCCAAGGTGTACAGGCGCAGACTGTAGCGAACTTCTATCTGGCTTTTGCGCAGAACCTAGCGCTGGTTCCGGTGTTGAATAAAGTCGACCTGCCGTCGGCAGACAAGGATCGGGTGTTGGAGCAGCTGCAGGAGACCTTCGAGCTTGACGGCAGCAATGCCATTGGCGTCTCGGCAAAGACTGGCATGAATGTCGACAAGGTACTTCCTACTATCATCGAGCAAATACCCGCGCCTGTCGGAAAGGAGACCGCGCCGCTCAAGGTACTGCTGGTCGACAGCTGGTATGACAACTACAAGGGCGTCATCCTACTAGTTCGTATATTCGAAGGCCAAATTCGAGCCGGTGACAGGGTCAAGAGCTTTGCTACGGGTTCCGAATACATTGTGGGAGAAGTAGGGATTATGTATCCGCTCGAAACGCCACAGACAGTGCTCCGTGCGGGCCAGGTCGGATACATCTATTTCAACCCAGGCATGAAGCGCAGCAAAGAGGCCAAAGTCGGCGACACCTACACTCATACACACTCGATCAGCAAAGTCGAACCACTACCGGGCTTCGAAGAGCCGCAAAGTATGGTTTTCGTCTCAGCTTTCCCAACTGACCAATCCGAGTTCTCGCGGCTGGAAGATAGCATCAATCAGCTCACGCTCAATGACCGTTCTGTCCTCGTCACCAAGGAGTCATCTGAAGCGCTGGGCGCAGGTTGGCGACTGGGCTTCCTCGGAACTTTGCACTGCTCGGTCTTTGAAGACCGTCTTCGCCAAGAGCACGGAGCCAGTATTATCATCACGCCACCGTCTGTGCCATTCAAAGTCGTCTGGAAAGGCGGCAAGGAAGAAGTCATTTCCAATCCGAACCACTTCCCTGACTCGCAGACCGTGCACGGCAAGATCGAATCACTGCAGGAGCCGTACATCACCGCGACTATCACCATGCCGGAAGAGTATCTCGGGAAGGTCATAGAGCTCTGCGAAGGCAATCGAGGCGAGCAGGAAAGTCTGTCTTTCTTCACCGCGACGCAAGTCATCTTGAAGTATGCCCTTCCCCTGGAGCGACTGGTAGACGACTTCTTCGGGAAACTCAAGTCTGCTACGAAAGGCTATGCGTCGTTGGATTACGAAGAAGCTGGATATAAGGACTCCAACATTGCCAAACTCCAACTCCACGTCAATAAGGCGCCCGTCGATGCCGTGGCGCGGGTCATCCATATATCGCAAGCTCAGCGGCTAGGCAAAGAATGGGTCAGCAAGTTCAAGGAGCATGTCGACCGACAGATGTTCGAGGTCGTGATCCAGGCCGTGGTGGGCAAGAGCGTAGTGGCGAGGGAGACGCTGAAGCCTTTCCGGAAGGATGTGCTGCAGAAGCTGCACGCTGCGGACGCCAGTCGGCGCAAGAAATTATTGGAGAAGCAGAAGGAAGGCCGACGGAAGCTGAGGGCTGTGGGGAATGTGGCCATTGACAATAAGGCTTTCCAGAGCTTTCTGGCTAAGTAGGATGTAAGAGTAGATGTAAACTTGTCTTCTATGGCTGAGGAGCCTCAAGATAAGGAACGGCCGGGCAATGACTTCACCTTGGTATGATATAAAACGTCGGCGACCGTGACGTGACTTTGTTCGTCTGCTCTATCAATCCCATTCATGGACATTTGATGTATTGTATTCTTGCTGCTTTTCCTGCAGCTTGGACGAGATACGGCTCGGTCCGAAAGATAAGCAGCCAGATCCGAGCGATGGGTGGACAATCTGGGGAGCTGCTTTTTCGTGACTGGTTGCTTTTTGATGCACCACTTGCATACCGTGGACATCACCTCCGCGGGTCAGATGCGGGAAGGAACAGCATCCTCTACCGATATATCATAGCATCTCATCTCGCGCTCAAGGTAGGTCGGCAAGCATTTTCAGACGAAAGGAATATCGTGCGTCTAGGTATTGATTCAGTCATCATGATTAGCTTAACACGTTCTACTCCAACCACCATGCCGTTGGAAAAGCTCGAAGGGATCGAGCTGCCCGCAGCGGCGGATATGCATGTTCATCTACGGGAGAACGAGATGATGGAGCTCGTAACGTACGTGCTGTTGTCCGACAACTTCGCACCACCGAGGACCAACTTACTCACGAGCCATGTAGACCTATGATCCGTCGTGGTGGCGTCAATACGGTCTTCGTTATGCCCAACCTCGTCCCGCCTATTACGACCGTCGCTCACTGTCTGGCGTACAAGAAGCAGCTCCAGGAACTCGCCCCGGACGTCACTTTCCTCATGAGTCTGTATCTCCATCCGCACATTTCCCCCGCCACCGTCAAGGAGGCCAAGCAGGCCGGCATCACGGGAATTAAATCCTACCCTCACGGCGTCACTACCCACTCCGACCACGGCGTCATGTCCTACGAGCAATTCTACCCAGTCTTCGAGGAAATGGAACGGCAGGACATGGTCCTCAACCTGCACGGCGAACTCCCTCCCTCGCAGGGCCAGGACATCACCGTCCTCAACGCCGAGGAATCCTTCCTCCCCACCCTCAAGGACCTCCACCGACGCTTCCCCAACCTGCGAATCATCCTCGAACACTGCACCTCCGCCGCCGCCATCCAGGCCGTCAAGGACTGCGGCCCCACCGTCGCCGCCACCATCACCGCCCACCACCCTTTCCTGATCGTCGACGACTGGGCAGGCGACCCGCACTGCTTCTGCAAACCCGTCGCCAAACTCCCCTCGGATCGTCGCGCCATCCTCAAAACGCTCATCAGCGGCGATCCCAAATTCTTCTTCGGCACCGACTCCGCTCCCCACCCCGCCCACACGAAGCGCGCGGATCGCTTCGCCGCGGGCGTCTTCACTCAGCCGCACGCTGTGGGTTATGTGGTCGATGCCCTCGAGCAAGGGATCGAGACGGGCGTGCTTGCCGAGGAGGACGTGACGAAGGAGAGACTCCAAGGGTTCCTGTGTGACTTCGGGAGGAGATTCTATAAGGTGCAGGATGAGCGGCAGGAGAAGATTTCCCTGCAGCGGAGGAAAGAGGTCGTGGAGGAGGTTTTGAGGAGTCAGGATGGGAAGGTCGAGGTGGTGCCTTTCCGGAGGGGGAAGATGACGTGGGAGGCGAAGTGGCTGTGAAAGTTTTCTTTTTCCTATTGTATGCACGGAAATGGGTCGGCTGGATGGGGCTTTGAAAGCGATTGATAGTATCTAACGACGGACGATGTGTGAATACGGGTCAAGATGGAAAAGCCAAAAAAAAAAAAAAAAGAAAAGGAAAAGGAATCCCACTGTTCGTCTCTCTGGAAATGGTCATTTGCTCCTCAATTTGTTTTCTTTTTTTTTTTTTTTCTTCATTCTGACAGCAGACCTACCTATCTTTACACCTCTCCAGCAGCCAGCCACACCAGGCAGCTCCCAAACACCTTTTTCCTCCTCCCCCCATTAAGAAATCGGTGCAGTATCCCCCCTAAGATCTAGCTCTGATCTACGATTTACACAGCGGGAGCAGAAACATTCCTTTTAAACCGCACCGAAACCTGCGAGCCCCCGAACGTCCGCCAGTGCAAATTCGGCGGCTCGAGAGTCTTCTTCCCGCCCCTCGATTTCGTCGCCATTGAAGAGACCGAGCTCGAGCTGGTGCTAGTGGCCATGCTGTTGCTGGTGCTGGTGCTGGCGGTGAGGCTGGAACTACTACTCCCCATCGAACTCAAACTACTCTCGCTCCCCACCTTCTGCAGTGCGGCCCTCCCGAAATAGTCTCCAGACTCCGACCCGGACTCCGACGTCAAAGGCGTTGGGGTCGGCGAGCCGCCTAGCACCGCCTTCGCACACCCCGGACACAAACTCCCTACACTCTCGACCCCCAGATCCGTCGCGTCCCAGCACCCCCGACTCTTATGGCCCGTGGCGGTCAGCGCGCGGATACAGGGTTCCCCGTGTACGAGGGGCGTGCCGTAGTGTTGGCATCGGGTGTGGTATGCGGTTGTGGTGTAGCACATTTTTTTCTACCCTTTTCTTTTCCTCTTTCCGGATTTCTTTTGGGGGAAAGAAGGGGTGAAAGGGGAAAGTGGGAAGGGGAGGGGGAGGGGAAAGGGGGACTTACCTGTTTCCCTGGGTTAGAGTTAGGGGATTTGGGGGGGATGGGACTCTCACCGGTTGCTTTGTGGTGTGGGTGCTGGAGATGTGTGTTTCAGTCGGGACTGGGAGTCGAAGCTGTGCGGGTCAAGATAGAGAGAATCGGGCGATGAACGTGCGGAGTGAGAGAAGGATCCAATCAACAGCTCCAGTAGCGTCGTACTATCAGAGCGGGGAGTCTGACCGATATCCCTCCTTCACCTCGGTCACTGAAGAAAAAGGAGAAGAGTGTTGTTATGCCAGCAACAACACCGTTTTTCTTCAGCGCCGAGCACGTTGAAGAAGAAACCGGGAAAGGAAGTAACCAGTGCGGCAAGCATGGGGCATATTTGTACTTGGACAACCATCATTGTAGAAAAAGTCCGCGATACTGCTGAAGGGGGGGGGGGGGGGGGGGGGGAGAAAGGGACAAAGGAAACCTATTGTTCGTCGACCTACCGAACAAAGGAAACCTATTGTTCGTCGACCTACCGAAACAAAGGAAAGCTGCAAAACTTGGAGGCTGAACAATGTCTATTGTTTAGATAACGTTCTTTGACATGATACCCTTTTGTCACCTTCTCGCATTGTCCGAACCCCCTTATCCGAATGGGAAGAAACAACGCCCCCCTACCGACTCCGCAGCCATTCGACCCAGACACCCAGATCCCCGCCCACGAGCCCCAGCGCTTTCGAAATCTCGTGGTTGTCGAGTTTCTCTGGTAGGCCTTGTTGGCCTGTCACGACTAGCTCGGCGTTCGGGAGGACCTGCGCCGTGACGGTCACGATGGCCGTGGAGGATGCGGAGGGGAAGTTGAGGGATAGAGTCGGTACGCCTGGTGTTGCTGCTGTTAGACTGACTGGAAGGGTATTGGCGGTAGGCTCAGCGGGTGTCGCTGGGGGTGTGAGGATGTCGGCGAGTGTGAGCGGCGGTTGCTGCTCTGGAGGCATTTCGGGCTTGGGACTCTGGTGACCCTTGCCCATTGCGTCTTGGATGAGCGAGCCAAAGCATGCCCATTGTCGCAACACAGGGAGAATTTCAACCAGTTGGCGTGGGTGCGAGAATGGGAGCTCTTCGAGCTTAAATCCAATGTCGCTCTTGATGATGTCGAGGGTGTAGTGATGAGTAGTTTCATCCTCCGCGCCGTCCGATGTCATATGTAGTACCCGCTTCTCCGCGTGCAAAGTCTTGTTATCTCTACCCGCGTCGAATGGCAAGCTTGAGGACGGATCGAGCAACGTCGAGTGCCAGGCTTGGGGGATGAAGACTTGAGGTTGCGGCACTCCCACCGTCGATAGGACGTTGCAGGCAATCTGGTAAGGAAGGATGATAGGCGGCTCAACCTTGGCCACAAAACGGAGATCAGGAGTCTTCTGATTGCTATCGATGGCCATTGCGTTCGCGTCCGAGTTGGCTGCGATTAATGTTGGCTCTGGATCCAGCCATGGAATTTGAGCTGGGGACTCCGAATCGGTGGAAGGCAGCTTAAGCGGATCTGGTAGCCACTTGTCTGACAGCCGGATAGGCGGATATAGGCCTGCATGTGATGGTTCGATGGCGATGCGTAGTTTGTAGATGTCATCCCCTTCAGCTTCATTGTTTTCGCCTCGACCATCCACCTCCATTTCCGACTCGTCTCTGGGTTTTGCCGGTGCACTTTGCCAATATTCAAGATTCAGACCAAGCCTGCCGTTCGCATTCATAGTCGGTCGACCACTCTTGGTCCGCATCACCTGAATCTCGTCTGCTATCTTTGCTTCCTGTTCAAACAACCGTCGGAGACTCACGAAGACGCCGCTTAAGGCCTCGAAGCAATTCACCTGGTTATGACACAACTTGTCAATCTTGGCCAGACGACCGAGATTCGTAGCATACTTGTCCAGGCTGCCAGTGAGCGGGACACCATCTGATGGACACAAGTCGTTGAATAGAACCTTGGCAGCCGTGTCCGCTTGCGCCTCCAAATGCTGGTTCTCTGTGTCGAAAGCTATCTGCACCTTTTGTGGCACATGGTCCTTCATGTGGATGTCGATCACCAATTTCTGACCGGCGGTACTAATGGTCCGGTTGCCAGCTCTCCGAGCCAACTCGTCCGGCGATAAGGTCTCCTGGTCGATGTCGTTGTCGAAGCCCACCCGCCTACCGATCCTTGCGATCCCGTCCTCGCTCACCTTCCCTTTCCGCGTGCCAATCTTCTTCAGCACCTTCCGCATCTTGGCCCTCCTCTCTTCGTCTTCATTCCTCTTCTGCCCGCCGCTCGCGGTGATTCCTAAATCGGACATGGTCATGTTCATGGGTACGCCACCCATCGCAGGCGTCGGCATATTGAGCTGACTTGGCGTCAGCCCTTCGACGCCTAGACCTACAGGCGTGCCGAACCCCATCAAATTGGTGTTTGGAGAGATGCCGGTCGCATTTCCGGACTGGCTGAGATTCTGCACCATAGGCGTACTCCCCAGCGTCTTACTGCCGGTAGAACCGGTGGTGGGATGATTGACGGGCGTCTTGCCGGCTTGCTCCTTGCGAGTGGCTGCGGGCGAAGGCACACTCCGGGGGGCGGGGGAAGAGAAGTTCATGGGGGTTGCAGCATGCTGGCCATGCTTCTTAGAAGCCGACGTCGGATTGCTGGGATGAGATGGTGTTGGAGTGGCCATTGTGCCAGCGACCTCAGGTAGGTAGGTTGAGATTGATCACTCGGAGTAGTTATGGTGTTGCGGTGATGCTGGCTGTACACATGGTGATGTACGATATCAAGTCCAATGATATGATGACGACGAAGTTGGCCAAGGTGGGTCGTCTAGCTCGACCTATACGCATAGAACATGGACGTCGTCGCGTCCGTCCAGGTGTCCAGTGTATGGTTGGTGGTGTGAATGAAACTGCAGTGGCCGTGTTGGTCGCGTTCAGCTCGGCGAGATGGGTGAAGCTTCACGTCCAATGCATGAGGTGCGCGACCGCGTAGATCCGAGACGGGAGGGAAGATCCGATTCCGCTGAGCGCGGATATGCCGGAACGGAGCCTGACACCTTTGGAATTGTGACGGGAGGTGTTCCACGATAACCTGATATTCTCCTATGTAGGTACTTCCTACTTTTCACATCCCTATCGAACACCTGATATAATAACCCATACCACGTTACCCTTCTTGAAAGAGAATCATGTCTGATGGTAATCCCAAACGTCCAGCCTTCACATCTTCTGCTCACAGTGATTGAGGCTGATTACATCAATCCGCCGTACTCCTTCCCCTCCTCATCCAGCTTCCTCTCTTCATTCATATACTCCTTGAACTTCTCGCCTTCCGTCTCCTTGTGCTGCGGTGGTTGTTCGCCACTCTGGCCCTCCTTGGACGCTTGCTGGCCGTCCTTGTGGTGATGGTGGAACATCTTGTCCATCAGCCCTTCCTTCTTTTGCTCTTCTGCCCTTGGAGTTAGTCGCCGACTGCAACCTTGAGGGACGCTGCTGACCTTGAGGCATGGTACTTCTATTTGATATGGACTTGGTAATGGTGAAGTCACGCAAGGCGAAAGTCTGGGGCAATGAAACCTCCCTGTGTGGGCGTCTGGCGGCCTTCTTATCAACTTCCGGCTTCCACTATACACTTACCTTCTTTGACCTTCAAGACCCCCTCATCCTCCGTAGAACCTTGCTCCATGGCCGCGAAACCTTCTCCCAGTGCATTGGGAGAGGTCGGCGAAGAGCGGTGGATATGTGCTCCTCCTGCGCTGACTGATTTGGGAAGTGATGCTCACCCGGGCTGAAGTTAAAGTTCAAGCTGTATAACTCCTCACCTACCATTCGCGGTCCGCCCTTTTCAAGCTACAGAGTACGCAAGGATGAGCTGCGAGAGGCGTCCCATACTTTCAAGCTTACTTTACCATGTGACGATCCATCCCAGCTCCGATCTCCATACGTGGCGTGCAGTCAGATCAGCATCTTCGGCCCTGTTCTATCCTGGCGCTTCGGGGCCGAAGTGCCCAACTAAGGCGGTGCAATACTGGAACCCGGAACAACACCACCAGAACAGCGCGGTATGAAGATTAGACGACAACAAGGATTCGCTAGCAATGTAAGCAATCCTCACCAGGACGGTTTCCGGCCGCCACCCCCGTGCTCCTCAGCGCCATGCGTCGTGGACGACACCTCCACCTCGTCCGTCCTCCTAATCCCACTCCGCGAGAATCGCTTCGGGATCCGATGATTCGAAACTTCCGCTCGACTTCCTGTCTCCTCCCTCAGGATACTCTCCTCACTATTCACTTCCGTCGGGTAACTGACGCCAATCTTCGCCCGGGACCTCGCTTTGCTGCTCTTGTTCAGGTCGCTAGATAAATCGTACTGCGGCGTGTTGACTTCATGGATGTCGTACCGACCCCCTTGTCGACCCGTGCTCATCACGTTGGGATGGATGATCATGCGGAGCAGTGGCTGCATGATCGGGATGCAGGCTGCGATGATGATGGTGGAGCCCTCCACGCATGTCCAGATGAGCATCTCGGATGTCGCCCCTAATGCATTTCTCTCTCAGCGAAGGCCGAATCTAGAACGGTATCGAAAATGGTGAAGTGGACACTTACAGCTATAATCCGCTCCTGCAAGCCCGGGTAACTTGGTACACTTGTACGCCGCGACAATCGTCGCTACGATGCCGAAGCCGAGCGCGGCACTCAGACCTAGCTTCTTCTTCATGTTCATCTGCAGCTTCCACAGGACTGTGGCTGGGTAAACGGCAAGGTACAGGTCCATAAAGGCCGAGATACCTAGTCTCGTGTTAACTCCTTCCATCTCTTCTCTAAATTCTCATTCTCCTGCCTCAAAAGGCCAAGAACTGAATAGTGAAGAGCACCGGACGAAAAAGCCAAAGGAGGAAAAAACAAGGAAAAAAAAAAAAAAACAGGGATGAAAATAATCAAAGGCAAAAAAACTCACTCCCAGAAACTATAGCCCAATAAACCAACACCCACGGACTCCAACACTGCCCTTCTACACTGAAATCCCACTGCGACCTCGCCGGCTGACACTGCGCATACAGGATTATCACGCACCCGAACAACAGCAGATTCGTCGCCCACGCCGCCGTCCACATCGTGATCCGATGCCATCTTGCAGGCTCCAGCAGTTTCGTCAGGAGCGCTACGACGGCCAGTTTCGGGATCCCGATCGACAGGATGCTGGGACAGAAGGCTGCTAGGTTATAGTGGATGACTTTGGATTTCTGCGCTGGGGTCAGGTCGTCGAAGTGGCGCCCGCTGCCCCAGTGCGTGGCGCGTGCGGAGATGCCGGTGTTGATTATTGCGCAGATCTGTGCGACAGAACTCGTGTCAGTGTCCTGGGGGAAGTCGACTGTCGATTCAAGGGTCCGAAGGAGATGAGTGTCCCCCTCGTGGATTGCGAGTCACTGGTGACACCGTGTGTGTGTGTGTCTTCAGCTCCGGCAAACTCAAAATTTCGACTCACTTACCCACGCAAGCGTGATCAGGTAATCGTCCGCCCCGAGATTGCGGAGTAGTCTGATGCGCACGAAGAGTCGGGCGGCGATGAAGAGGGCGGAGACGATGGTGAAGACGACGAGAAGCGTGACGATTGTTGGGCCGCGGTCTTCCATTTCGTTGGTACCGGTCGCCCCTGTTGCCCGTGGATGCAGCATCTTTTGAGCATTCGGCTTGTTCTGTCTAGTTCTCTTTGATGGACTGGTGACAGGGGGTCTGATAGGATGGAATGGATGCAAGTAATTGGTTTTGGAGAAATATGTCCAATGATTTGTTGCGGTCGCCTCGGTCGTCTTCGGGGCTTTGGGACACGCTTCGAAGACCGCAAAGAGACGATGAGAGCGTAGGTAGGCAAGTAGGTAAGGAGGTGAGTAAGGGACAAGCTTAAAACAAAGCGGCAATACGATGGATAGAAACCGTGGCTCTCTCACATCGGTCCCATCCCCCGGCTTACCACCAATCATCTAAATTCCTTCGGAGCCTTTAGATCGACCGAAAGTCCAATGTTACCTTCACCCCCCAGCAAGATCAACAACGTGCAAATCCCGCCTCAATCATCAGGGCGTTTGTTCATCATCGTCTGAAAAGAGCAAAGTTCTGGCACGAACATGACGATGAAGCAAATTCATCCCTGGTCAGGTACACAGCACGAAGGATGTTCTGCAACCCTCTTCCCCGCCCGTGTCTCACCGGGTGCGAAATCCTTCTCGCATTCCTCTTCGGCGGGCTGTTCTAATAGGTTCATTAATCCCTGTTTCACTTCCTTTGCGTTCTTTCGCTGGTCCTCCTCTAATCGTCCACCCCATGTCATCCAATACCGTGTCCGATGAATACCAAATCGTCCCCGACGATAGCGAAAAGGTCGGCACGTAACCCAAGCTGCCTGACTACTAAAAACAGTAGTCCTGAATCAATCATTTGGACTAAATCTACTGCTCATCGGACGACATGTCTACATCAGCCATGCCTCTTCTTTTTTTTGTGCCCCCGCTAACCGCCCTTCACTCGGGAGCACCCGCAACATCCCGGAAGAGGAAAGCACGCTATCTCCAACCGATGCGTTCGTCTGGATGCGGGTTGGGGTTCCTTCTGTGGGGAAAGAGAACGGGTAATCGGATCCGATTATTGTGCCCTATGTAAATACCTGAATACTGCCGAATTCTATTGTTCTGCTGCATTCGAGTTATATACCTTTTTTTTTCTTTGTTTACTATCTTTGTTTTAACAAGCGGTCCCATCCTCTCCACGGGAAGTTCTCTCGTAGCCTGTCGCCAGAGTTGGACAAGGGGGAAGAGAAAGTCGTAGGACAGTACCGCCCTTTTGAACTTCCTATCTTGCTTATTAGGGATTTACCTCTTCCGCTTCCCAAACCGGCAAGTGATTTACGAAAGGAAGTAGACGGCGCTTCTCAGATTTTCACCTCAGCTTTCGAGGCGAACATGAGAGTTCAATGGCGCTATGGCCATCTCCCGGGTTGTGATGGACAGTCATGTCTCACACCGGCATCATTCGACCGCAAAGGCTTAGCGAGGTTGCGTCAATACCATCATTCGTACCTGATGGGGAGCGACTGCAACTGGTGAACCCGAATTTGAAGACAAGGTCTCGTTCTTCTGTCTCTCACCCACTTGCCCGGATCCTGCTGTTATTCGTGAGAAGAGTTCAACTTCCTTGGGCATCGTTCCCTGGAGCGTTGACGAGCGACTATTGAAGACAGACCTAAGTCAACGCCATGATTCTGCATACACGAGACGACTCGGTCGGCCTATTGTGGATAATGACCCATGTCCCGTGTCTCACACGTGGGCTTTTTAGTCAAATCCTTCACCCTCTGCTACGTCGTTTTTCCCTGTGCTTGGCTGCAGGGCCGTGCTGCCTGAGCGAAAGAGAAACGTCACTATCAAGATAAGTGGCCTTTGTGGGCACTCTTCAGTCACTTGGTTGATGCTGGTGGTTAGCACCCCACATAGACCGCGTCCCATTTTCTGTCGGCATTGAGAAGCCTCGACAACAGGTCAAGTAGTGCTTTTTATATGTCGTCTCGCTAGCTCTGGCATTGCTATAGCTTTCCCCCTTCATCTAGTCGTAGGAGACATACAATAGTAACTCCAAGATTTCCTCCGGTAAACCAAAAAGAGCAGCCCCAGCACGAAGAACGGCCCATGATGGGAACAGCAGACGTTCCTTCCGACCCTATGCCAAACGAAGCCCAACTTGACAACCATGCCGAGTACTTAGACCCAGACCTCTCCAGCAGGCCAGACCCAAGCCCTCCCCCTAGATACCCACCCACTGTCCCCATCTCCACCGCACTCCTCCCTAGCGACGACGCAGCCGTCCCCGATCTCCTCCACCGTATCCAAGTCACCGGACAGGACTACACGACCACCCATCTCCATCATGACAACACCGACCGGAATCAGAAGAACTCTGTCCGTCTTGCCCTCCTGTCACACGCCCGCGCTCTCGTCCGCGCCTTGGAAACCCCGCGCGAGACCATGATCAAACATTGCTGGGCGGAGCCCTCGGCGGCCATGTGTCTCGCGGTCGGGGTGGATACGGGACTTTTCCATTATCTATCCTGTGATGATGCCGGATGTCCTTGTATGAAAGGGAGGGGAGGAGGAAAGGAAGAAGAAGAAGAAGGAGAAGGAGAGCAAGGAGCTGGGGAGGGGATGGAAGAAAGCCACCCGTCCTCCTCAATCTCTCAACCTCCCCAACGCGATCCCGTCCATGACCTCAACAACAAGCCCAGCAAAGACCCACCCCCCGCAGCAGCAGCGACCACCAACAGGTCCGACGACGACGACGACAGCACCAACAAAAGCCGACCCAAATCCCTCCCCTTCCTCTCCGCCCGCACCGGCATCCCCCGCCCCCTCCTCTCCCGCCTCCTGCGCCACCTAACTGCCATGTCGCACATCCGGCAACCTTCCCCAACCACCTTCCTCCCCACCCCTTTCTCCTCCGCCCTCACCCACCCTACCATCGGCGACGGCTACCCCGTCATCCTCGCCTCCCTGCCCGCGCTGACCTGCTTCCCGCAATACGCGAAACTGACCGACTACCGGGAACCGGATGACCCTGCGCATGGACCGTATCAGTTCGGGGTCCGGACGCGGAGGGGGTTCTTTCAGGATGTCGGGGTCAAGAGGCCGTTGGGCGAGGAGTTTGGGAACCATATGGGTGGGTATCGACAGGGACGGCGGAGTTGGTGGGAGGAAGGGTTTTATCCGGTGAGGGAGCGGTTGGTTGCCGGAGCCGGGTTGGATGGGGGAGAGGAGGAGGAGGAGAGTAAAGTGTTGTTGGTTGATGTGGGTGGGGGGTTTGGGCATGATGTTAGGGAGTTTGCGGCGGGGTTTGGGGATGTGGTTGGCGTGGGACGGGGGAAGGGGAGGTTGGTTTTGGAGGATTTGCCCGAGGTGGTGGGGCAGATTGGGGAGGAGGCGTTGGTGGTGCGGGGTGGGGGTAGGGAGGAGGTGAGGATTGGGAGGGTGGGGTGTGATTTTTTCGAGGAGAATCCTGTTCAAGGTGAGTTTCCTCTCCTCTTTTTCTTTCTTTCTTTCTTTCTTTCTTTCTTCTTTTTTTTTTTTTTTGCTTTTTTCAAGTGTGGTCATTCTTCGCTTTACTTGCTTGCCTCCCTTCTCTTCCTGATCACTAGAAAAAAAAAAAAAAAAAGAGAAGAGAGAGAAGAAGACAAACCAGAATTTCCCTCAGCCCCCCAGAAAGGTAGCAAAAGGGAGAGCAAATGAGAATAAAGAAATGATAAAAAACAGGGAAAGGAAGGAAAGAAAAAAAAAAAAAATCAGCTGACCACCTCCCTTCCTAGGAGCACGCGCATACTACCTCCACTCCGTCCTCCACGACTGGCCCAAACCCCTCGCCAGCGCCATCCTCACCCGTATCGCGCAGGCCATGCAACCCGGCTACTCCAAACTCCTAATCCATGAGAACTGTATCCCGGCCCTGGGGGCGCATTGGGAGGCTACGGCGCTGGATATGATGATGTTGGGGCTCGTGGCTTCCAAGGAGCGCACGGAGCTTGAGTGGAGGGAGTTGATTGGGGCCACGGTGAGGCAGGATGGGTATAGGTTGAAGGTCGTGGGGATTTGGGGAGACGGGGAGGAGGAGGGGGTGGAGAGCTTGATTGAGTGTGAGTTGGTGTGATTGTTACTTATGGTACGAATGGGTGGTGATGGTGGTGGTGATGGTGATGCTTGACTTGTTCGTCTGGTCCCGACTCACGGCCGCATGGGATCTCATTTGCCGCATGTGGTTGAAGACGAGGAAGAATGTTGATGCCTGCTCTTTCCTTTTGGAGAATCTATTTCTGAAACACGGAATGACGTGGGAATTTCACAGCCCCGAACGGTTGGACCCGCGTGGAGTAGAGAAGATCTGCGACATGGAGTTTCAGCCACAAACTCTTTTGCCGCCTGGGGCTGTCGCACCTGGCGACTGTTTACTCTTTGCCCTATAGTACTCGTGTAATGGATTCACGCTTGTCGACACAAGGTGAGAAGGGCATGATTGATATGGGAGATGGCGTATCAAGTATATATATATATAATGTACAGGCATCTTGTACACAGAGATGTAAATGTAGAATCCAGATCAAGGCAGAGAAAATGCTTGACATTCTCTTCCAAGCCGGAAGAAAGTTGCCAGTGGGTTGCGCGTTTCGTGAGGCGTGGCGCTGCTATCGAGGGCCGCCGATGCGGCTGTGCATAGACAGTGCGTGATTATAGTCAGCCTGCCCAACATCGTGATCAATGATTTCTTCTTTGCGGCTAAGACAGTGAAGAACAAATTGCGCATTATCCTCTCCATCTCTATCCACTACCTTGGAGATTGAGTCGCCTTATTATACCATCCAGCTAGCCATTAAGCCGATCGATCTATCAATTCCCCGGCAACGCGTCCGGCGTCTGGCGCCCGTCCCCACTACTATCGTCTGCGCTTCGTCACTAGTCCTGCAGTCCTACCTTAAGGTATCGCACTAGAAGAGTAGAAGCTCAGCTCCCTCGCAACGCTCGGTAAACACAGGAAGGAGAAATTGGGGACGATCGTACTGCGACACTACTGCTACTCCAGGACTGCTTGCTTCTACCTGAAACATCCGAATCACCACTACCACCATCACCAATCAATCAACCCAGTCACTACCCCGGAACGAAAGAGAAGACTTGGACAGGCAGTAGACGTACGGGGTTGATTGGGAGATTGAGAGAGGCAGAAGCAGAAGAAGATGAGTGGTTATAATCCTTTAGGAGGTGAGTCGATTCAGGCCTGAGGTTGGATCGGATGGGATACAGAGGAAGAGGTGCAGTGCGCGACGCCTGAGGTTTGCGCGCGCGAGTCGCATACACACACCTGCGACATCTTGTGCTCCCCTTGCATTCCTCCCACTTCACTCGCTCATCCACACCCCCATGCGCATCCCCAAACCCCCATGTCACGAGACGGACATCCACTAATCATCTTTCCCTCTTCATGCGCAAAGGCGGCTACGGCCACAACCTCCATCCCGACGAGACCGACCCCAATAATCCCTTCATGGACCCGCGCTCCCGATCTCCCGAACGCTATCACAGCCCTTCATACCAACTTGACGACCGCCCTTACGTCCACGAAGATGCCCCGCTCGAGATCCCCGTCGGGCCCGGCCCCTTCGCCAGCACCGATCGCTTACAACCCCAGCCGACATACTCGGTAGAGAACATCCCAGGCTCCTATGGCCACGCCGAGGCCTACGAGGATGTCCACCAGCATGCATACACCCCGAACCCGTTCCAGCAGACCGAGATGCACGGCACGGGCGAGTACAGCCTGACTCCTCAGTATGAGCAAACCCAAGATCATCTGTACGCCCAGCCACCCACTCCCTTACCCGGCGTCCACGTGCAGGACCATGCGGGATTCGCCGGCTTCGAGCAACCCCAACATCCATACTATCAAGACGATGCCGATCATATGCGACCCATGTTGCAGGCCGACACCGCATATGGTCCCAATCCAGACGATGTAGGCGGACCACCGCAAGACGCCTCCCAAGACATCGGCGATGTCGAAGGCGGCTACTCAGATGCCCAACAACGTCCAGCTGCGGCACCCATCCGACGCTGGAAGACCGTCAAAGAGGTCCAGCTGTTCAACGGCAACCTCGTCCTCGACTGTCCCATCCCTCCCCGTCTGCTGAACCAAGTCGCCCACGCCCAACCCCCCGAACGTGATGAATTCACCCACATGCGCTACTCGGCCGCCACCTGCGACCCTTCGGAATTCTACGACAAACGCTTCACCCTCCGCCAACGCCTCTTCGCCAAACCCCGCCACACCGAACTCTTCATCGTCATCACCATGTACAACGAAGAAGACGAGCTCTTCGCCCGCACCATGATCGGCGTCATCAAGAACATCGAATACATGAACTCGCGCACCTCCTCCAAAACCTGGGGCAAGGAAGCCTGGAAAAAAATCGTCGTCTGCGTCGTCTCCGACGGCCGCGCCAAGATCAACCCCCGCACCCGCGCCGTCCTCGCCGCCATGGGCGTCTACCAGGACGGCATCGCCAAGCAGCAGGTCAACGGCGAGGACGTCACCGCCCATATCTACGAGTACACCACGCAGATGACGCTCGAGCTTAAGAAGGGCATCGTCTCCGTCAAGAAGGGCTCCACGCCCGTCCAGATGCTGTTCTGTTTGAAGGAGAAGAACCAGAAGAAGATTAATTCCCATCGTTGGTTTTTCCAGGCTTTTGGTGAGGTCCTCGATCCGAATATTTGTGTCCTTATCGATGCGGGGACCCGGCCTGGCAGGAGTAGTATTTATGATTTGTGGAAGGCTTTTGATCGGGAGCCGATGTGTGCTGGTAAGTTTTTTAATCAATCGTCCTTTTTCTACGAAATGCTCGTTTGAGTGTTTGGTCACAAAATGAGTGAAGAAGTTCATTTGCTAACGTTTCCCATTTTCTAGGCGCCTGTGGCGAAATCAAAGCCCTCCTCGACCACGGCAAAGCCCTCGTCAACCCCTTGGTCGCCGCGCAGAATTTCGAATACAAAATGAGCAATATTCTCGACAAGCCGCTCGAAAGCGCTTTCGGTTTCATCTCCGTCCTCCCCGGTGCCTTCTCCGCCTATCGCTACGTCGCCCTCCAGAACGACAAGACCGGCCAGGGTCCCCTAGAAAAATACTTCGCCGGTGAGAAGATGCACGGTGCCAATGCCGGTATCTTCACCGCCAACATGTACCTCGCCGAAGATCGAATCCTATGTTTCGAGCTCGTCGCGAAACGGAATTGTTCCTGGATCTTGCAGTATGTCAAGTCCGCGACGGGCGAGACGGATGTCCCGACGGAAATGGCCGATTTTATCTTGCAGCGCCGTCGTTGGTTGAACGGCAGTTTCTTCGCGGCCGTGTATGGCCTGGCGCATTTCTATCAGATCTGGCGGAGTCATCATAGTGCCCTGCGCAAAGCGGCTTTTGTCTTTGAGTTTATCTATCAGGCGGTTAATATGTTGTTCGCTTGGTTTGCTATTGTAAGTCATTAATCCATTGCAAGAAGAGTCGTTGACGGCAGAGGAACTGGAGGTCAGAATGGAACAGGACGACAGGAGTATGCTGACAGCGATCTTAATAGGGCAACTTCTTCCTCGTCTTCCGCATCCTCACCGTCTCCCTCTCCGGCGACAACCTCCTCGGCACCGCCGGCTTTATCCTAGCCGTCATCTTCGAATGGCTCTACATCGCCATCCTCGTCACCTGCTTCGTCCTCGCCCTCGGCAACCGACCCCAAGGCTCCAACAAATTCTACATGACCCAAGTCTACTTCTGGGCCATCCTCATGTCCTACCTCCTCTTCGCCTCCATCTTCATCACCGTCAAATCCGTCCAACAACAAGTCTCCGAAAACGGCTTCTCCTTCGCCCAACTCTTCACCAACAAACTCTTCCGCACCCTCATCGTCTCCATGTGCTCCACCTGGCTCCTCTACCTCATCTCCTCCATACTCTTCTTCGACCCCTGGCACATGTTCACCTGCTTCCTGCAATACCTCCTCTTAACTCCAACCTACATCAACATCCTCAACGTCTACGCCTTCTGCAACACCCACGACATCACCTGGGGCACCAAAGGCGACGACAAGCCCGAGAAACTCCCCGCCGCCAACCTCAAACCCGGTGGCAAAGTCGACGTCGCCATCCCCACCGACGACGCCGATCTGAATACCCAGTACGAATCCGAACTCCGCACTTTCGCCTCCAAATTCCAACCCCCCGAAAAATCCGTCAACGAACAGACTAAACATGAGGATTACTACAAGGGTTTCCGGTCTGCGGTCGTCTTGGCCTGGATGTTCTGTAATCTGGCCGTGGCGGCGGTGGTTACTAATGCTGGGGGTGTGTTGTCGGACGATGCGGATACGTCCACCGCCGAGGATGAACGGAGTACGATTTATATGGGTGTTGTGCTTTATAGTGTTGCGGGTCTCGCGGTCGTCAGGTTCGCCGGCGCGTGTTGGTTTTTGGTTGTTAGGGTTTTTAGGGGGGTTTAAGGGAAATGGAGGGGAGGTTGCTGGATTTATTTTGCGTGGTGGTGGCGGTGGCGGTGGTTGGATGTTTGGAAAAGGGAGTGGGAAAGAGAGGGAATGGGTTCTTGGGGCGAGTGAGGGGGTTCTCCTTCCTTGAACGTGATGAGCGCGGCTTCCGGGGGTTTTCTCCCCTCCGCATATGATGGTTGCTTGACGCTTTTGGCATTGCGTGCATTGGGTCGGCGTTTTTATTTCTGGGGGGTTGATATGAAGTTCATGATTCGCACTATCCGTTTTGAAGAAGGAAGAGAAGAGAGGGGGTGGCGGATGAAGGACCGAGACTTAACGATGCGAATCTCCGGATTGAGGCATTGGTTCCGTTTTCGGCACCCCTCCAGGCACGAATCTGGTCAGGCCCATAGTCCAACTAAAACACTCCCCTCTATGGTTCGGTTGTAGATATTGGTGCATACATACTCACACCTTGCTGCAAGGAAGAGAATCTAACGAATATGGATGAGCTTTTGGACTTGCCGCTTTTTCTTTTCTTTTCTTTCCTTTGTTTTTTGCTAGTCCCCCTTTCCCCACCTTTCCTTCTTCGCTTCTTTATCTCTTCCTCGCAAGGCGATCTTCAGAAGGTAATTCCCTTCGATTCCGGAGCAGTGGTTCCTTTGCTGGTTCCTTTGCTGTGGAGACATAGCTCGCTCTCTCCTCCCCCCTTTCCCGCCTTTGCTACGGATGTCGCTTATGTCATTAGACGGAGAGGAGGAGTGGACTAGGAAGAGAAGGATTTGTCTTTTTCTTTCGGGCCTCAAAATGTACCTCACTTCCACATGCTCACCTTCACTATAGTCTTCTTTCGGGGCTTGTTGCGTAGAAAGGATGCGAAGAGAAAGGGAGGGAAGGCCAGGGCTTTACTGGAAATATTCGTTGTTCCGGGGGGAATGGGATGGGGTTGGCGGGAAGGGGCAAGGATGAAGGCCACCATTTTCTCTTCCCGATAGCTTCCTCTCTCATTCTCTTTCCGTATCTTTTCTCTTCCTCGGGGCTCTATTACGTTTTACATATTCAAAAGTTGATTGATAAAGATTGCGGGGTTTGTCTGGTTAGACAGGATGGACGTCAGTGCATTGGAGAAAGGAGGTTTCTGCGAGAAAGGTAAATGATGAAGGGCTTTGGCCCGTTCTCGAAGTAAAAGAGGAGGAGAACATCGGGCTCTGGGTCCGGTCACTATGCTATAGAAAATGTCGGATGGTGGTGGCCTTGGCGTGTGTAATAATGGAACCACCCCAAAATGAAGGAGTGACTGCATGTTGTGATCAAGAAGAGCATGCATAAGGCCCTCAGCGCCACAAACAGTTCTAGAGAGCCTGGACGTGATGAGAGACGATTGATACGTGACAATGAGCTGAATAACGTGGCCGCCGAAGGGTGAGGATTCTGCACTGAAATGGAGGTTTTCTGACGATCTTTCTGCGGTTGTCTGCAAACATCTTCCCACAGCTAATGGGTTGAGCTCGATAAGTATTCATGGCAATTTTAGTTTACGGAAGTGAGCAAGAAACCGATGGAGCAGAGCGGTAAACCAGGCAAGATCCCTTTTGCCTACGTCAGGTGCAACAATTCAGAGCCCCTTTCAGAGTCCTATCAGATTTGAGAGTCACCGGTGTTAAGTCTTCTGAATCGTCCAAAGATCCAGAATGCTTTTTGCATTGGTCACCAGCTTGAAACCTACCTCACCCTACATCTGCCGATCAGTCGACCGAATAACATCTTCCCATTCTTCAAGCATCTTCAACGTCGCCTCAGTCTGCTCCTTTATCTTCACGAACGCATCATTCCCAATCGGCAAAGCGAGCGGGAGCTCTCTCCCCTGTCCCAACCCTTCACCCTTCACAAGGTCGACGACGAGTCGAGCCGCTTTGGCGGTATCACCAGGCTGGTTACCATGGAGCGTGGGGACTAAGTCGGTACACATCTTCTTCAACGCTGGATATTCGCCCCAATCAGCGCCCAGAGCCCTCTCGTGCTTCTGCGGTTTGGCGACCTCGCTTACGAAGTACCCAGGGTTGATGATCAGGGTTTTGATGTAATCGATCCCTTCGGTTTTCAACTCGGCTACGAAGGTCTTCAGGAGCTCTGGAGGGTGGTGTGAGCCTTTGCTTCTAGCAGTGCTCTTTCCCCGGCGAAAGTGACAGTTTGACTTACGATCAAGTGCACTCTTCGAAGCTGAGTAGCTCCCTGCGGCAGGTACTATCTCCCACCATGCATTGATGGAGCTGTTCGCCACAATGTAGCCGCTCTTCTGCTCCCGCCAGTGGGGCATCAAAGCGGCTATCAGATTGAGGGTGGCGATTGTGTTCGTTTGGAGGTGCTCGGATAATGTGTTGGTCAGCCTGCAAAGCACTGTTAGCCGTGTCTGGTCAATGTTCATCCTGAAATGGGTGAGAAGACATGCGCGAGATTTTCCACGGGGTCAAACTCGGCATATCCTGCATTCGAGAGGAGCACGTCGATGCGGCCGTAGATTCCTAGAGCCTGTTGTACCTTCTCCTTGATGTTCGGTAAGAGTTCATTGACGTCCAATTGCATTGTGGTAGCGCCCATGGCCTTCAGTCCGTCCAGGTTCTGGACGTTTCGTGCCGTAGCAATGACATAGTCCCCTTTGGCCAATATGGCTTTGGCAAATTCGGCCCCGAACCCGGTGCTGCAGCCTGTTACAAACCAAACGAGCTGTGGCATTGCGTCTTTGTGGAATGGATTGATGGATGGGAGTTCAGTCCTACTTCGATAGCAACGTAACTGAAGAGTTGACTGCAGTCAATCGCCAGTCAGAAAACTATGAAGTAGCTGAGTTAGAAGAGGCATGCAATTCGTAGCGATCATGTACGCTCGCGGACTTAGGACCTCTTAAAGCCCAGAAGGATTCCTGGCCGTCTCACAAAACCAATGGCGATGGCGATCTGGGATGTCATTGCACCGCGCTCGGCGGAGTTAGGACCACTGTACATCTCTGCGTTACGTCCGACGTTATGCATGTCATCAATGGCTTCCGAGGAGTGAGATGGGGCCGGCCAGAACCAATTGCTGCGAGCAGGCTTCTCTTTTTAAATACTTGGACCAATCTGCATATGTGCCCAGGAAGTTGATGCTGACGGTCAGCTGCAGCTACAACAGTGGCCATGCTCGAGCCATGGGATGGGTCCGTCTTTTTGGATGTCTCACGTCAGCTTGGTTTGCGCCCTTGATGCTGCGCGGCCAGAGTGTGGGAAGCTCGAGTTTATCAAGATGTCGCCGTACGAGGGGACGTCTATGGCTTGCTCAATGGAGTTGATACATTCACTAGGGCCAGTGTGAAGCATTTGATGGAATGTTCATTCTACTTCTTCTTTCTTGTTCTTCCTGGTCTTGCAAAGAGACGATTTATCTCCAACATTGTTGTTGCTTGAGGTTGTTCAAATTTGGAAGCTTGACTGATGGCAACGCGGACGGAGACCTCGGTCCGAGATCGGTCCCACCCACAACGAAAGATGGACTTCACCTACCTGGAGTTTATAGACTTCGCCAAAACACCACTAGAGGGTCAATCAAATACTGAAGAATAGTTGAGACGCAAAAATTACATCGACATGGCAGGAAGTAGCACGTTCACCTGGGCCCACGCCCTCCAGCTCCATTCAAGCCTGTCCCCATTCGAATCGCCACTCCCAGGAACTCATGCCGCATTTGCCGACGTCAAACCCGTATCGTGGAAACGCATGAACATCGCCGGAATCCTGTTGACAGTCTATGGCTTGCAAGAACTTGCTTCAGATGCCTCGGACGTGACGTGCTTATGGCTTCTTCACGGCAGAGGGGATACGCAAGACAGTATGGCATACACTGCTGCGAGTCTACTCAATGCCTGGAATGGCCGGCGGCAATACAGGCAAAAAGGTCTCATATGTATCTGCTTCGACCAGCGAAACCACGGTAGCCGGATGATAGACGATAGAGCCAACGTGAGCTGGAAGCAAGGTAATCCAACCCACGGCCAGGATATGTTCAACCTCTATTCTGGAACAGCTTCCGATCTCTCCGTTCTCATCACCCAAATTCCGCAATACTTGCCTTTCAAACTTTCTGAGCATCTATGTGCGGGTGTCAGCTTAGGTGGACACGCAACGTGGCAAATCCTGGTCAGCGAACCAAGGGTGACCGCTGGGATTGTAGTCATCGGCTGTCCTGACTACGTTCGCTTGATGACCGATCGAGCTATCCGCAGTAAGCTACCAACAACCACTGACAGCGATCCTCCTGGCCGTAACTTCCTCGGCTCGAACGACTTCCCAGCGTCTCTCATCTCATCAGTCGAGGCTTACGATCCTGCTGGCGTCTTCCTAGGCGAGTTGGACACAGTCACAGGCGAAGACCATCTACACATGCCGTCTGTAGCGGAACAAGCACGCCTCCGACCTCTGCTAAACAACAGGCTAGGTGGCAAGAAGATCCTTGTCATGGGAGGTGGTAAAGACAAACTTGTCCCTCCGGCATGCGGCGAGCCCTTCCTCACTTGGCTGAAGAAAGCCGTCGATCCCGTTTACGGCTGGTCTCGAGACAGCGGGGTGGAGGTAGAGGAAATCATCGACCCGGACGCCCGTCATGAGTTCTCTGCGCGGATGCGGAAGGAGGCTGAAAGGTGGTTGTGTGAAGTCATGGCTGGCGAGAAATCGCGTGGTGGCTATGAAAGTAAGATGTGAGGCGGAATGTCTGAAACTTCTAACGGGTGTCATTTGAAAAATCCATCACATAAGAGAAATACGCGTTCCTTGTGACATGGGCGAGTGGCCGGCTGTATGCCGCCACCTCGCCTCGACGGCGATTAAAGAGAGCAACGTGACGAGGTGAGGCATGCTTTTCCATTTCTGGACCTCGTAATCTGGCTTGGGAAAGGGTGGCAGCTAGTCGAACTGCTTCTGAAGAGGCTGGACATACAAATGCTACATACTGGTCTTCTAGTGCCCCATGTGACTCCCCACGTAGAGGGCAACACGAGGTTATGAGAAAGAACGGTGATCGAGAGCATACAGTTGTGCCTGCGGAAGATACAAGGTTGTCGTAATGCTCTTTGACGCCAAAATCAGGCGCCCTACCCAGGTACTATACAGCTCGTTCTATAGTCTCGTCCCAGTAGGCAATTCATTCTGGAAGCGCATAAAGCCATGTTGCAAGATGACATATCCCGGCTGCACATGGACTAATGTTTGATTAGTAATCAAGACATCGACTTCTGCCGTCTTACTGCTGGGTAACCTCAGCTTCCTGTGATTTGTTGTTCGTGACCGCACAACGACTCAAGCCTGATGAGCACCGATGGCGACGAAGGCTCAAAGCCCCGATGAACCCCAATCTACGGCCGAAGGTCAGTCATCACGGCCTGTTTGGAGTTCTTTCCTAACAAGCCCATCAGGAATCGTGTTATTAGATGGCGGCAAAAGCTGTCAGGTCACCCGCTTCAACGACATTGTCAAGAAGTCTGGGTCGAGAGTTCGAAGGGAAGAGGGAAATGCTTTGATCTTAGCTCGTAATATTGGCCTTCCTGTACCGCGGGTGTTTGATATCTCAAGTGCTGAGAGAGGTCACACCATTACAATGGAATATATTGACGCCGTTTGCCTGGAAGATGCATGGCCGGATCTCTCTTCTGAACAAAGGCTTGCTATTGCTCGAGAGCTCCGAAACATTATTACAACGATGCGCCAGCACTCTCACGATTCCGTCGGTGGTTGTGGAGGCCCGCTCCATCTTCCTCGTGTGTACACCAGCTCGATTGGTGGACCTTTCGAGAGCGAAGCTGCGTTCAATGATTTCGCCTATGACTTGGTTGGCACCACACCAAGAGGGATTCGTAGACTTTTCTCCGAAGGTCTACCAACCCAAAGTCGCTTTGTGTTCACGCATGGGGACCTCATGCCGCCCAATATTTTCATCAAAAACCATCGACTCTATGCAATTATCGATATGGAATATAGCGGCTGGTACCCAGATTACTGGGAGTATGTTAGATTCTTCCAGGGCGCTACCAATTGCAAAGGCTGGAAGGACCTTGCCGACGAGATCTTTGAGACCAGTTATCCCGCGGAGTTGCTACTTTCCCAGGCGAGCTTGCGATGGCAAAGGCCATAGTCCAGCTCATGGTCGAGACATGGGCGGCGTTGCAAGTTTTGGAAGACAACAATTTGCTGTGAGCGGCCCGTGAACAGATATATAGTCAAATTCTCAACATTGTGATTGCAACGTATCGGGACTGTTCCTGCCGTATGCACTTACCCAACCCCAAGATCAGCTTGTTTTTGTGGAGGTTTCTCGTAATGACTCCTTACAGGCGCTGTGCCGTGTGAGAAAAAAAAAACGTCATTCGGGGAATCGAAAGTAACAGAAGCACAACAAGAGCAACGCTTACCAGAGCCTGGATCAGACTGTGTTTGTAATGTTGCAACAGAGTCTAGACAAAATGCGAGAAGTCACATGCGAGTGGTCGCATAAGCGATTGCGGGGACACCCCGTGCACTTCATGTATTGGTGCAGGTGCGATTGATAGCTCAGCCGGCAAGATACCACCAGTCGCTGGATCTGGAACCCTTGTAATGCCGTACGGACCAGTACATCACGTTGAGGGAAAGCCGTCGTGACATACACAAACATGCGTGAGCTAAGCAAATATCACTACTTGTATACAACCGATATTGACCAATGACTGACCTAGCGTAGCCACTGAAAGCAACGTGCATATCAGCATTGTCGTTTATAAGGGTGATCCTTTGGACTACCCACATTATCGACACACAGCACTCTGGATAAGATTCCATGACGATGGAAGCTCCCCTTACCTGGCACATATCGTCGGTTCGCCGAGGGACTACAAGTTCGAGACGAGGGAATCTGAAGACCCTACGAGGAGCCTGCTGTTTGCCAGAATGATCTCGGTGGGCTGGCTGAGCGCAACTTGGACGCCGTCTATGCTTGGACAAGTCTTTGCGAGCATTCCTATCAATAATCGGGACATTGAGTTTAATTGTCAGACCTGGATTGAAAGAGCTTTGAAGGTACTTCGGGACTCTGGAGCCTTGACGGCGGCAGAGTATGATCAGGGTGTGAATGGGATGGTAGACGCCATCGCAGAAGCCGAGGACGAAGAACCTTGATCCTTCGTCTGCGGTACGACATATTATCCCCATATGGCGACATTCCCTCGCTACACCGGTAGGCGGTACAGAAGGCGAAGGAGACCAAGACCGAAGGGAGAATAGCAGTATGAATTGTCCAGCACGGCTTGAGTAAGTTGTACTCTTGCTGAGCGTTACGTGAGCACGGGTATGGTCTGGGTACAGAGGAGAGGCCTTCCTGCCGTGGCAGTCCAAAGGATGATTGGGATAGAGAGTGGATCACATAATACCGGCTTACTCATAGAGATTACATGCCGGAAGTTGCTCCTGCTGTCATATCGTACAGTTTCAAAAGGCGCATCGTCTTCGATGCTTGCTTCCAGCGAGAAAGCCCGCATTCTGCTTGGAATAGAAACGGGGTTTGGTGCGAAACATACGCTCCATCGTTCAAGCTCCCTTGGTGTTTTCTCGTTACTGTGAGAGGGAGCTACTGCGCCACTTTCGACCTGATCGGTACAGGGGAGCCATGAGAGGTGGACTGTAGGGCAGAACAGATTTCCCGGGGTATCCTCCGGCTGGCTAACCAGGAGAGTGTGGTAAGCTTTCCCTATGATGTCCTAGGGGATTCGCTCCGCATTACACCTATCATCTCGAGCTGAGGCTAAAGCGTTGTTGTCGAAGGAGACTGCTGCGTGGCAAGCGGCAACTGTGGTGTTGTAAGTAGGCGGCTCTGTTCTCAGATGTACTTGCTTGAAGACCAGACAGAGTCCAAAGCTAATTAGAATCCCAAATCACCTTTCCTCGCTTTCTCCGCCGCCGTAGTACCCGTAGTCGGTTTCCTCATAAAAGCCTCAATCAACACTCCCGCAGCAACACCCACGTTCAGACTATCCACCCCGACGTCGCCAACAGCCCGGTTCGTCTTCTCCTCGGCTTCAATACTGATTAAATGATCCGCTTTGGAGGTGAGATTATTCCGTAGCCCTTCCCCTTCAGCACCTAGCATCAGAATCACAGGTGCGCGGGCAAGGGGAGAGTCGAGGGAGACGGCAGTCGTAGTCGTCTGTCTCGAGACATCTCTCGCTGTCGCCTGTCCAGGCAAGGCCGGCGCGACGGAAGCGTAGATCCTCCACCCTGCTTTTGCGGAGTCGAAGACGAAATTGGCCGGTTTGGGTAGGGCGAGCAGTTGGACGGCTTCGCATGCTCCGCTCGACGCTTTGGCTAGCACGGCGGACGCGAGCGGTGCGCAGGTGTTAGTTGCGATGGCTACGGCGTCAGCCCCGTAGAAGTGCGCGGTGCGCATCACCGAGCCGAGGTTGGCGGGGTCGAGGATCCCGTCTAGCATGATTACAAAAGGGTAGCGCCAGCCCTTGGTGGAGGTCGATAGTGCGCTTGGAGCGCCATTTACCGCAATGTCTTCCGCGCTCTGTCGGTCGAGGGTCAAGGGGATGATGGATGTTTTTAGATCGGGCTTGGATAGGCTGAGGGTAGGTGGGGCAGGGAGTTTCGAGGTTTCCAGGACCACGCCGTTGTGTGGTCGGTCTCCTGACATTTTGTCGAGGAGCTTGATACTCGCGTCGCCTTCTAGGGGGACTTGGTTCCTACGTGCCAGGTCGAGGATGTTTCGGATAGTGCCTGCGGAGTCGGAAGATCGGTCTTGAGCTCCGCGCGAAACGTAGAGATGATGAATTCTCCGCCTCTTTGCACGCAGGGCTGCAAGGACAACGTTGCTGCCGTAGAGGAACTCGGACGCCGCAGTGCTATAAGGAATGGACAACGGCATCTCCTCCTCGGCATTGCCATTGTCGCTCTCGGTGGGTTTGTCTCCAGTCTCAGAAGCCCTGTCTCCATTCTCAATGGCCTTGTCTGGGCGCCCTTCTGGCTGATGAGGACTATATCTATTGGGGGGGTCTGGCAGACGGCCGTAAACTGCCCGTTCAGGACCAGGGACCTGCACGCCGGCAGGCCCACGTGGATCAAACCACAGCTGAAAGCCTTGCTGTTTCTCGTCTCTCCTACGAGAGATGCCAAGCACTACTCCGCCTTTCTTCGCCTTTCCGTTCCGCCGGAGCTTATACGGAGGATAAAAGGGTTGCTGGTGCTCTCCCGCCTTGTCTTCAGACTCCGTAGTTGAGGCAACTTTGGCTAAAACAGTCAAGCGCTTGCGGAACTTGGCCTGGGAGAGCTCTCGAAGCAGTCCTAGGGAAGAAAGGTCATTGAAGATCTTCTGGAGACGACGATCGGGAGGGGTGAAAATCTTGCCAGGTTCTGCGTCCGGGAAGCTTGAGGCTTGGATGTTGTCTAGCAATGAGCGGATTCGCTCCACGGAGCCCCTTTCCTCCCTTTCCACCCTTTCCACCCCTGACGACACGTGCCGTACATCCACGCCACCTATGTTCTCCCTATACGCTCTTCTTCGCTTGGCTACATTGCCCCGCCCTTCCCACCAATTTGGTATATTTGACCGCCCCTTCCACGGTTTCTCGTCTCTCGCGCCGCCCTGCTGAGGATCATTTTCCTCATGCCGGGGTGGATTTTCCCTGTCAGCCTCTCTCTCCCACCTTTGGATCTCCGCGAACGATGGAAGGCCATCGACTGACGTAGGCTTTCCAGCCCTCTTGAATACTCGGAATTTCTTCAGCAAGTTCCGGTTTTCGCTTGGTTGATCCGATTGATTCGATTGAGTCGCGCGAAGACCACGATTGATGGCGCCGGTGGTGGAAACGGCGCGGCGCTGCGGATGTAGGCATGGCTGCGCAATTAAGACGTCGTAGCAGCGGAGGTAGAAGTCTTTGCGGTGGAGAGACGGCATGGTACAGTGTTATGACGATACGGGGGTGGAAAGCATGCACTATGCTTTACATTACTACTACGCGTTGAATACCAACCTTGCAGCATTAGGTGAGGATCATACAGTCAAAACTCGTTACAAGCATCCGCTCTATAGTAATCACGCTCTATTGCAATAATTTTCTTTAGCTTTTTTTAATCCTCTGCTAATTATTGCTTTATCCGCGATAAACTCTATAGCAATTAACTAGCTAGTGCGCTTACTAAGCGATTGCTATAGAGTGTTAATATAGAGGTCGATATAGAGGCTTAAGCGGCCTCTAAGGTACTACCTCTACTACCTCTATTACTACTACTACTACTTCTATTACTACTAAGCGCCTCTATAGTACTACTAGCGGCCTCTATAGTACTACTAGCGGCCTCTATAGTACCTTAGAAAGCTAAGAGGACTCTATTTACTAATAAAGAGCGCGCTTTAGTTCGTTGCCTATATACTAAACACCCTTTAGATACCTAGAGAGAGCTAGCTAAGAGGTTTAAAAGTCGGTTTAGTAAGCCTATTATATAAACTACTATTAGCTACGCCCTTAGTAAGAGATATAAACACCTTAATACCTCTATAGAGCGCTTAGATCGAAAGTAGTAGCGGATAGAGAGCTAGCTAGACCTTAAAGTAGCTCTTACTTAGTAGGTCGCTACTAAAGAGTATAGGTAGCCTATTAATAGTAATATCTTAAAGGTTCGAGCTTTATAGTTTTAGCAACAATTGCCTTAGTATTAATACTTTAAAGAGCCTAGATAGAGTAACAGTTAGTTAACTAACTTTAAGGCTTATAAAGGGATAAAGGAATATATCCGACATAGTAAAACTAGTAGTATAAGTAAGATTAATACTATAGTAGCCCTTACTATAGTTTAAGCTCGGATTGCTTAGTATTTACTAGAAAATTAGTATAACTATAACGAAACTAGCTTCTTCTAGAAGGCTATACTAGAGCACTCTCTATTAATACAAAGGATTACTAGGGTTAAGAGTAATAAATTATGGATTATGCTCTACTTTTATATAAATACTACTAGATTATATAAGCTAAAGCCCTAAATAGTTAGCTAGTTTTAGAGGCCTATATACTTTCGAGCTACTTAAATTAACCTTAAGAGGCTTAATTATAAGTATCGCTTTAATAAAAAGGCCTAAGTAATAGCTACTATCTTTAAAGAGTAGTTACGCTAGTTTAATTAATAAATAGCTAGCTAAAAGGTAGTCCTTCTACTAGATAACTTTAGCGCTTACGTAGCTACTTATAATAAGCTATTAATACTGCTTAAGGGCTATAGCCTTTAGAATATAGAGGTAGTTTAGTTACCGCCTAATTTAACTAGTAAGACGTAGCCTCTTAACTAGGGGATTATAGCTTTATTTAAAGTACTCTATAAGCGCTACTAGATCTACTTTATTAGTAAAAAGTTCGATAAAGGCCGAGATCTATACTAAACTATAAATCTATTAGAAGCCTTTAGATTTATCTAACATACTATAAGGGCCTAGTATAGTAATAGTCGGAGATTATATAAGGAGGCGTTACGTAACCCCTACTAGACCCCTACTAAACTAGGGTATTACAAACATATAAAATAAGGAAGGTTATTAGACAAAAGAAATAGACACTAGTAGAAGTTATATATCGTACGACTTCTACAAAGCTAAAGAATAGAGTACCTATAGTTATATAAGTAGAGCGCTCTATAATCTATAGGTATAGAGTAATAGAGCGCTCTATAATCTATAGGAATAGAGTAATAGAGTACGTTATATAAAGATACGAATCTCTTATATATATAACTAGGCACGTTTCTTACTAGGAGTTCGTATATTTAACTTATATTATAATCCGACTATTAGGTAGAGAACTAATAGCCTTGTTATAATTAGTTATCCTATAACCTAGTTGTCTTAATATATTTGTTCTAAAGAGCTTTAAACCTATAATACTACTTTGTAGGGTCGTAATACTTTAAATACCCTTAAGGAACTTTATACTTTAGACAATAATAGCTCTAAATAATTAACGTAATACTAGTATGCAACTACGACTAACTAGTATAGCACCGACTAATAGATCTAACGACAACGTTAAAGTCGCTAAGCTAGACTTCTTTTATAGAGAACGCTCTAAGCTTAACGATTAGCTTAATTAACTTATAATCTTCTTTAGGATAGAAGGAATTAACTAAGATATAAAGAAAACTATTATAGTAGCGTCCTACCTTCGAAGATAAGCTTAGTAATAGATTTAACTACGCCTATAGGATGTTCTTATTAACAATCGAGATACTAAAAGAATCTTTAATAACTAGAATAATTTCGTCGAAGCTATTCGTAACATCTATAGTTTAAGCAACAATAAATAAGTTGCTATTTGAGTTATCTAATACTTTATATAGAAAACGTCTACCTTTTAGTATACTATTAAGTTTAGGGAGTATTTAGGTAAGACCGATTAGGATAAGCAAGCTCTACTTACTATGTACTATTAAGGCCTAAAGGATAACGTTAAGGATAAACTTATACGTAGTAGTATAGTATAAGACATACTAGAACAAATAATCTAAGTAGCTATTAAGATTAATAATAAGCTATACAAATACTAATAGGAGAAACGCTATAATAGATAGTATCGTAGATAATCTAGCTATAATCTAACTAGCTAGACTAGAGGATCTCGTCGCGATCCTAATACTATAGAATTAGACGTTATCTAACGTAGGCTAAAAGGAAAAGGCATACGCGGAGCTAAGGGTAAAGGGAAGTTCTAAAGAAATAGTAATAGAGGAAAGAAACGCGAAGGACTAGAGTGCTATAATTACTATAAGATAGGGTATTACATACGAGACTACTATAGACAAAAGGTACGACTATAGGAGTAGCTTAATATAATATTAGTAAAGGAACCTATCGACAAAATAAACAATAGATAAGGCGCTTATAACGTATCGAAACTTATTAAGGAACTAAAGATAGAACTAAATTATAAGGCTATATATTAGATAGGTTGTTACAACGACTATTATAAAACCTATAAGTTAGACAAGTAAGCAAGTAGTTATTATCCTAAGAAGTTATATAAGGCTAGGATAGAATTTAATATAATAGTATAGAGGCAGCTACTATAGTAGAAGAGAGACTTAGGAAATTCCTAGAGAGGAAGGTCTCTACTACTATTTAATTAGGAGGACGCAACTCTATACGAAAATATACCCTCTAAGTAGGAAGAAGAACTACTAGAGGAAGAAGAATCTCTACAAAATAACGATATCGCTCTAGAACTTATAGGACTAAACCTAGAGTAATTATAACAAGTTACGTAGATAGTTATAGTATAAGGCGATAATTTATTAGAAGACGAGTATACTAACGATAACAAACTAGATAATCTAGAAGTATACTATTTCGAAGTCTTAGGATTAGGACTAGTATAAAAGATAATACTTTTTATTACTAACTAAATCGAACTCGTGTTTCCTAAAATCTAGGGAAAACGACGACTTTATCTAATCGAATTTAATATAATACTCGACTACTTAAGAGCAATGTTCTAGAACTATAGACTCGTTAATATAGACTACAATATAGTAGTATACGTATTAGATCGACTACTAATTAGAAGTGTATTCTAACGAGATAGAAGTTACCTTATACCTAACGGAATCTATATCTCGAGAGGAATTAGAGAACGGATCTAAATTATTAAAGGACAACTCTATAAACTATACCGAATCTAGGAAGTATACTAGGAAGACCTTATATTGTTAGAGGCAATAAAGAACAAATTAATTAAAGTAGCGAGCTAATAGGAATTAAGACCTATAGAGCAACTAGTGCAATTACTCGTATAGAGAAACATAATACTAGGGCATATTAAAGCTACTATTAAGGGATAGGTTAAAGTATTAATAACACAAGGAAAAGTTAT
The DNA here is from genome assembly GCA_022701445.1 of Hortaea sp. C3G1500-4. NCBI lineage: Eukaryota > Fungi > Ascomycota > Dothideomycetes > Mycosphaerellales > Teratosphaeriaceae > Hortaea > Hortaea sp. C3G1500-4. The sequence goes on along the minus strand of JAJVDI010000008.1, from coordinate 44,288 downwards.
CCTAGGACCTAAGAATAGACCCCTTAATTAGGAGATCTATCTCGAGGACGCTAATTTGCTAGGATACTATTTAGAAAACAAAGGATCCTTACTAATAGGAGTAGTTACTAAGAAGTAAACAATATTGAAGCTTCTATAGTATTAGAAGCACTAGTATTCTATACTAAATATATTATTAATAGACATCTAATATAAGCTATAATCGATTCTAGAGCTAGCGGAAATTTTATATCGATTAGCTTTATTTAGCGAAACGGGATCGCTACCTAAAAGAAGAAAGATAGTAGATATAAGTTAATAGTCGTAGATAGATTGTTTCTATCTATAGTAGATAGTAAAATAATACTATTAGTCCTAGCTATTTAATAGTACTACGAGAGTATTAGCCTAGATATTATTAATATAGCTAGTTACAATATTATAATAGGGACACCTTTATTAAAGAAGCATAACCCTCTAGTAGATTAGAGGATAGGAGTACTTAAGTTTAAGCAATACAGTTACATTACCGATATCTACCTTATATATTAATAGTATATAATAATAGATAAGGAAAGATAGTTCTAGGAATTAGAACGTTAACTAATAATATACTCTAATAGAAATAGTAAGGAGATAGTCTCTATAGATACTAAGCTAGCCTAGCTAGGTTACTAAGTAAGAGATAAAGGGAGAATTAACGTACCTCTAGAGATCCCTAAAGAGTTTAAGAAATAGAAACCGCTCTTTTAGGAAGACAAAGGATTAGCCGCCTTACCTAGACATTAACTATAGGATTACTAAATACAACTTTAGCCTAGAAAAGATCTACTATAGGGGCTACTATATAGGTTATCTAAGAAAGAGCTCGAGGAGTAACGACAATAGCTAAAAGAAAAAAGCGATAAGGGATAGATAGAGAAATCTTAATCGCTAGCCGCTTTACTAGTAATATTCGTTCTAAAAAAAAGAGGAAAACTACAAATAGTAATTAACTATCGACGACTTAATAAAGTTATAGTTAAAAACCGATATCTACTACCTAATATCGAAGAAATATAAGATTAACTTATTAGAGTAAACTAGTATTTAAAGATTAATCTATAAGACGTATTCTATATAGTACAAATAGCTAAGGGAGAAGAATAGAAAATAGCTTTTAGGACACGCTACGGACTCTATTAATTTCGAGTTATACTAATAGGACTTACTAATGCCCTAGTAATATGCTAGCAACTCGTTAATAATATATTACGAGACCTGCTTAATATTATAGTTATAGCGTATGTCGATAATATTCTAATTTTTACTTAAGGAAGCTAAGAACAATATACTAAAGATATATAAGTAGTACTAGAGCGACTTAGTATAGTAGACTTTAAGATTATACCTAAGAAATATAAATTCTATAAGAAAGAAATCGAATTCTTAGGATTTATTATTAATACTACTAGAATTAAAATAGACCTAAAGAAGATCTAATCTATCGAGGAATAGCTAACACTAAAGAACGTTATAGAGATCTAAGCCTTTTTAGGACTCGTAAACTATAATAGAAAGTTTATCGAAGGATACTCTAAACTTGTAATTCTACTTATAAGTCTTATAAAGAAAGATACTAAATTTATATAGATAGAAAAGTAGGAAAAGGCATTCTAATAACTTAAATAAGTATATACGAAATTATTAATACTTATACTATTCGACACAAAGAAACTAGTATAAGTCGAAATTAACGTATCTAATCTAGTAATAGGTACTTGCCTTACGTAAGAATATAATAGTAAAAGATACCTAGTAGCGTATTACTTAAGGAAGATAACGCTAGCGGAATAGAACTACGAGATTTATAATAAGGAACTATTAGCGATTGTTGTAGTATTATAATATTAGAGAGTTTACTACGAAGGAGCTATAGGACTAACGATATATACTAACTATAAAAACCTTTAATACTTTATAACTACTAAGGATCTATCGCGTCGATAGTATAGATAGTTAGAGCTACTTAGATAATATAAGTTCGATATCTAGTATATACTAGGTAAAGATAATAGGCGTATAGATACGTTAAGTAGAAGAAGTGACTATATAAAAGGCAAAGAGCAAAATTCGAAAGTAATACTTAAAGTTAATAAGGACGGAAGCCTTACTACGAATATATAGGAGTTTAATTATATACTCCGAGTTCTACGAGATAAATAAGAAGAATTCCCTATTAAATATAGGAAGTACTAGGTTCTACTAGAAAAGGAGTACGAATGTATTAAAGACTACTATAATAGCTAAACTATAGGACACCTAGGAATTATAAGGACAATCGACTTAATTAGATAGAATTTTACTTTTCTATAGATGCGAAAGAAAGTTACTAATTATATTAGACAATGTAATAGTTACTAAAAGAATAAAGTATTACGATATACAAAGTATAGCAATCTCTAATTCCGAGAACCTTTAGATATACTATAGAGAGAGATTATAATAGACTTTATTACTAAACTACTAATATCTAAAGACCTAGCTACTAGAGTTATTTATAATTTAATACTTGTTATAGTAGACACCTTAACTAAGTACGTATATTTTATACTATATAAGGAATTAATAATAGCTATAGAACTCGTATATCTCGTACTAGATAGGCTTATTAGATATTATAGGATTCCGGAAAGCTTTATTACTAATAGAGATAAGCTATTTATATTAAATTTCTAGAAATTACTTATAGGACAGATTAGAATTAAACATAAGCTATCTATAGCATTCTACCTAGAGATAGATAGTTAGACTAAAAGAACAAATTAGTTACTTAAAATATACTTATAGTACTACGTTAACTTTACACAAAACAATTAGGTTATATTACTACTAATAGTATAATTAGCGTTAAATAATAATGCTTTAGAGATAACGAAGGAGACGCTATTTTTCCTTAATTATAGAAAGATACCTAACCTATTTATAGAACTAAGGACATTAGTAAAAGCTAACAAAGCTATAGTTATAGTAGAGGAATTATAAAAGGCATACGCGACTATCTAAGATATAATCTAATATTTGTAATAGCGAACTTAAAAGTAGCGATTTAAGGAATTAAAAACGGTACCTTAGCTTAAGAAGGGGGATAAGGTATACCTTCTAATAAAGAACCTAAAGACAAAGTAGAAAACGAAAAAACTAGATTATATTAAGGTTAGACTATTTTTAATTACTAAATAGAAAGGAGTAGTTAGCTACTAACTTAAACTTCTACTAGACGCTAAAATCTATCTAGTGTTCTATATATCCTTATTAGAACCTATATACCCTAATGCCGCGCTATAAACTATGTTCTATTATTAGGAATAGGAAGACAATAAGTACGAAGTTAAACAAATTAAGGACTATAACAAAAAGAGTTAGCGATACCTTATTAAATAGAAAGGATACTCTAGCGATAAAAATATATAGGAACTACTTACTAATTTTAACTGCCTAAGGCTATTACGCTATTATTACTAGGGTCTTTAAGAAGGTTATCCTAGAAGGAGTTAGGAACACCTTCTAGAGTACTCTATATCTTAGTACTAAGCTATAGACTAGAAAGGAGAGAAGGATCGTCTAGAAATAAGATTTCCTAGGCCTCCTCTTACTCTAACTCCTAAATCGACCTTTCCTCGACTACTATCGCCTTTGCCGCCTTAGAGTTAAGTAGGTCTATCTACTAACGAAGACGCTACTCCTTCGCACGAGCTATATAAAGACTTTCGAGAAGCTTCTCTTAAGAGGTAAGAGCTTTGTCTATTCCTTTACGTAATTTTTCTTTCTTAGAGATTAAACAACGAAACTCTAACTAAGTAACCCGAATATCGTACCGCTAATTGCGATAGTTATACTCTCTATACCGGCCTAATTTAATATAGACTTAACATACCCGGTTATGTTGTATATATATACTATATTTCTAAACTATCTCTTCTCTAAATTAATCGATAAGTTTAGTAAGGTTATGTCGACGAATAGTACTTGCTTTTAGCATAATAGGCTATAATAATAAAAGATAGGGAGAGTAGATTATAAGGTTAAAGCTTAGAGGACTAAGCTAAGATAGGAGGGGAATAGTATTACAAACACGTAAAATAAGGAAGGTTATTAGATAAAAGAAACGGATACTAGCGGAAGTTATATACTACATAACTCCTATAAAGCTAAAGAATAGAGTACCTATAGTTACGTAAGTAGAGCGCTCTATAATCTATAGGAATAGAGTAACGGAGCACGTTGTATAAAGACACGAATCTCTTATGTATATAACTAGGTACGTTTCTTCCTAGAAGTTCGTATGTTTAACTTATATTATAATCTAACTATTAGGTAGAGAACTAATAGCCTTGTTACAATTAGTTATCCTATAACCTAGTTGTCTTAACACATTTGTTCTAAAGAGCTCTAAACCCGTAATACTACTTTGTAGGGTCGTAACACGGGGCTAGATTAGAAAAGGAGACTTAAGGGAGGATATATAGCTTAAGGACTCTCCTACGTTTACTAGATTATATAAAGATAGACCTATTATAGACGTATCCTTTCTCTCCTATAAACCCTATAGTATCCCTCTATCCCTATAGTATAATACTATACCTTATACGCGCTTAGTATAAGGTATCTTTATAGACTATAGCTAACTACTAGATCTATATATAGCTTTAACGAGCGTAGTAGCCTCTTTAGTAGTAAGAGACTAAACAAGAGGTCTAGAGGCTACTTTAGAGGCTCTATTAGTAGTTATAGATTTAGAGCATAATAGATATCTATATAATTATTAATCTACCTAAAGAGATAGTAGAGGATAGTACTAAAGCTTCTTTTAAAGCTATAGCTTAATAATATAAGCCTCTAGTTAAAGAGGCCTCTAAGCCTAAAGATAAGCTTATAGAGTAGATACTAAGAATGCTGCCTCTTAAAGTAGTTTAACTACTTTAAAGACTATATCTCTATAAAGAATAGTCGACTAATAGTACTAGTAACTAGCTAAAGGGGCTTAATTAGTATAAAAAGGTGCTTTAGAAGCGCTATAGGGACTCTCTTTAGTAAGGCTAAATAGATAGATACTTTATTATGTAATTACTTAATAGAGCAATAATTACTACATAAGCATTAACTACACGAGATTTTTGTAATGCTTATAACAAGGTTTGACTGTAGGAGGCAGTAGGCAGTGAGGCAGTGTACTGTAAATTACTTAAAGGTCCATGGACCTCAGGCGACGGCCCATGAAGTTTGATGCAGAGGTCAATCAATATCTGATTATCGGCCCATTCGCATTCGGCAAGCTTCTGGGCTGCATCTCCTCCACGCTTCCCCGCTTGACACGAACCTGACGCGCTCCCAGCGGCCGGCTGACAGTTGCGTGACACTAAAGCACCAAAGGCAGCCTTGCCCTTTTCCGCCTCCACCGACCAGACCAAGTCCGCTCAGCCGGCGGGGAGATTACCAATGATGATGACGCACGATTCGGACGACGACGACGATCTCGCGGCGGATCCATTGGCCGCATTCAAGGCTGGTGGCCCCAGACCAAGCAACAACCACAACCACATTCCGTCCGCCTCGTCCACCCCGGCAACCGCACCTGCACCCGCACCGCCGACCTTCGTCCCAAGTGGCAGCGGATTCACCAGCATCAATCGCCCGTCCAATGTTCCTACACCCGTTGCATCCGCTTCCACATCTCGAGCCGAGGATGATGCGGATCCATTCGCCTTCGATGCGAACAATATACCGGTCGGCGACGGCGACAGCGAGGATGAGGCTGATTCTGTAGAGGAGACTCGGCGGCCCGTATCGTCAACCCCATCTGCGCATCGAGTCAAGCGAAGTGGACAGACGAGACCTCGATCCGCGACACGTGAGCGCACCCGGTCAAGGCAGGCGACTGAGGAGGCTGAGCATGATCGCGGCCATGTCCATGTGCAAGACCAATTGGTTCCGATCTTACCCCGAGCGGCTTCCGAAAGCGACGATGGGAATGTCATTGATATGACGGCGGGCGATGATGTGGTACGGCGTGTCTTGGCTGAGGCCGATGGGGTCGGCGGTGAGATTGTATACAAGGTGGAGCTGGGAGACTATTCAGTCGAAGAGGTACGTTTGTTTCTTGTCGATTTTGGCTTTTGGCATACAACCGCTTGTACCCACAAGTCCTCTGCAAGCCTCCGCAATTGCGTCTTAAGGAGATCTACTAGCATAATAGCATTTGCCCTGTCCATCACACCCCGACCGTCCTCTCACTTGTCTTTAATCACGCTCACTTTGCCGTTCACATGTCCGGTCTTGTACTATTTCGGGCCCCAACAAGGAAAGCCTGCACATACAAATACCTCTTTGTCAAGCATCATTCCTTCAATCTCGACAGACCTTCAACACACACCACTTTCCCTGCATCACCAATCACCCTGTTACTCCACAACAGTTCCTAGGGCATCAAAGGCTGACTCAGAAGCCCTAGATCTCATTTGACAACCTTCTCGAACTTCAGAACGGTCAAGCAGCACTTGCCTACTTTCAAGAAAACTCGCCATCTCCATCACCAGAACCCATCGAGCGACCGGCGAAGCGTACGAAGATGTCATCTTCTCGGCCCAGTCGAGGTCGACCGCGAGCTGTCAATTTTGTCGATCCTATCGATGCACTCTCTGACGCGGAGGACGGCATCACGCTTGCCACATCTAAAAGGCGGACCCGTGAAGACGAGGAGCCTCAATACTACGACGACCCGGAAGACGAACCTGACGAAGACGAAATCATTGAAGATGAATCGGATCGTCCTCGTCGTTCTGGACGCCCTCGCCATGGCGAAAGGCAGCCGTCACGCCGTAGCGCTCGCACACCTCACATGTCATCAGCCATGGAGCTCGATGAAGAAGAGAGTGAAGGTTCCGACGATTTGCTTCAGTCTGACGTGTATACTACTAAGAAGCCAAGGCTCCGCGGTCGCCCGAAACGAGGCCACTTGGACGACTTCATCGACGACGAAGATGAACGAGCGGCAAAGAAGCGCATACGCATCGGCGAGCGCCACTCTGGTCGTGCTACGCGCCACACGGGAGGAATGAAAGAGGTGGATGTTAACGACATCTATCGTTCCGATTCCGACTCTGCCGCGCGTGCGCCTGTCAAGCAGAAAGTCGTCGGCGCCAAAGAAGTCTTTAAGCCTCTTCCGCGCAACGACGAGTTTCGTATGCGCCACAACCAGGACTGTGAGACTTGTGGCCAAGGTCCCAACTTTGCGCCCCTAATCTACTGCCAGGGTTGCTCGCTCGCGTACCACAAGTCTTGCTTAGGGCACCGCACGAATCGAGAGCATCTAGTAACGAAGATCGCGGACGATGATTGCGTGCTCCAGTGTCGGCGCTGTATCGCATTCCCAAAGAAAAAGGATCCAATTGCGCCAGACCAAGGCAAGTGCGCCGAGTGCAAACGTCACGGCGACTCCTGCAAAGCTTTCCGCCCACGTAAGACTCCAGCCCAGGAGCAACGCGATCGGGAAGAAAACGGAGGCGACGATCCGGTGTATGAGATCCACGAATCGAGAATAAACAATGCCGACAATGTCTTATTCCGCTGTATCGGCTGCTGGCGTGGCTTCCACTTTGGGCACCTGCCGAGTAAATCCGATATGATGGAGCTCGACATGGAGGCCGATGCCGAACAGCGGTTTCGAGAGTACAGTAGGGGCTGGAAGTGCAAGGACTGCTTGTCTGCCCCAGGCAAAGTCATTGCTCTGATCGCGTGGAAGCCTGTGGACGACGACAATTACGACCCTGCCCTCGCTTTCGACATGATCGACGAGGATGAAAAGGCTTACCTCGTCCGCTGGGAGGGCATGAGCTACTTCCGTTCCGTGTGGATGCCTGGTGCCTGGGTCTGGGGCACGACGGCAGTCATGATGCGTAAAGCTTTTGCCAAACGTGAAGAGGCGCAGCATCCGAAGATGCGTACGGAGGATGCTATTCCAGAAGACTTTCTACGGACGGACATCGTCCTCGACATCAAGTATACGTCTATCGTCGACATTCACACCGAGGAAGTTGACAAGGCCCGTATTCGAGAAATCGACAAGGCTTTGATCAAGTACAAAGGTCTCGGCTATGAAGATGCAGTCTGGGAGGCGCCGCCGAGTCCTGATGACGGCGACAGATGGACTGATTTTGTGGTTGCATACAACGACTGGGTGTTAGGCCGATACGTCAAGACACCATCGCAGGCGAAGCTGAAGAAGACGATGGAGAAGATCCGGAAGGAGGACTTCGGGAAGCTCGAGAAGAAGACCCAGCCGGAGAATCTCGAGGGCGGCGAGCTGATGAAATATCAAATCGAAGGGCTGAATTGGCTCTACTACAAGTGGTTCACCCAGAAGAATGCTATCCTTGCCGATGAGATGGGCCTTGGCAAGACGATCCAGATTATCGGATTTCTGGCCACGCTCGTACAAGATCATACCTGTTGGCCATTTCTTATTGTGGTGCCGAACTCGACCTGCCCCAACTGGCGTCGCGAAATCAAGCGCTGGGCACCTTCTTTGCGTGTCGTAGCGTACTACGGCAGCAAAGAAAGCAGAGATCTTGCATACCGCCACGAGCTGTTTCCTCAAGGTGCTAAGGATCTTCGCTGCCACGTCGTCGTCACCTCTTACGACGCTGCTGCCGACGAAAACTGCAGGAAGTTCTTCCGCTCGGTCCCGTGGCAAGGCCTAATTGTCGACGAAGGCCAGCGGTTGAAGAATGATAAGAACATGCTCTATTCTGCGCTCGGCGCCCTCAAGGCGCCCTTCCGCATCCTGCTTACGGGTACTCCGTTGCAGAACAATCAACGAGAGCTTTTCAACTTGCTGCAGTTCCTAGACGATTCGTACAAGGCTGAAGAGTTGGAAGAGCGCTTCCAAGACCTTACCCAGGAGAAGATTTCCGAGCTCCACGACATGATCCGGCCATTCTTTCTGCGTCGGACTAAGGCACAGGTCTTGACTTTCCTTCCACCTATGAGCCAGATTATCGTGCCGGTCAGCATGTCCATTGTGCAGAAGAAGCTCTATCGGTCTATCTTGGCGAAGAATCCGGACCTTATGAAAGCCATCTTTAGCGCAGAAGGCTCACTGAAGCAGGGCGAACGAGGGAGTCTCTCCAACATCTTAATGCAGCTTCGAAAGTGTCTCTGCCATCCCTTCGTTTACAGCAAGTCGATCGAGGAGCGCAATGTGGGTATAGCAGCTTCACATCGCAACCTCGTGGACGCTTCTTCGAAGCTCAAGCTGCTGGAGCTCCTATTGCCCGAGCTAAAGAAGAGAGGCCACAGAGTGTTGATCTTCAGTCAGTTCCTCGACATGCTCGACATTGTCGAGGACTTCATGGAGGGCATGGGTTTCGCTTTCCAGCGTCTGGATGGCAGCATGGGTGCGCTGCAGAAGCAGAAGCGTATCGACGAGTACAATGCTCCCGACAGCTCTCTCTTCGCCTTTTTGCTATCCACCCGCGCTGGAGGTGTCGGTATCAACTTGGCCACTGCCGACACAGTCATTATCTTGGACCCGGACTTCAATCCCCACCAGGATATCCAAGCCCTCTCTCGTGCACACAGAATTGGACAGAACAAGAAAGTCCTCTGCTTTCAGCTCGTTACCCGTGCTTCAGCCGAGGAGCGCATCATGCAGATGGGTCGAAAGAAATTAGCGCTTGATCATGTGCTTATTCAGGAGATGGATGCGGATGACGCAGATCAAAATGACCTCATCTCAGTGCTTAGACATGGTGCGAGTGAGCTGTTCGATGATGCTGGCGACCAGGATATCCAGTATGACATCCCAGGCATTGAGAAGTTGCTGGACAGGAGTCACATGGAAAACACCATTCCCGGCGGAGCGGACAAGAGTGCCGAAACCCAATGGAGTCACGCTCGAGTCTGGGCCAACGATTCCGCCGCCTTGCAAGACGACCAGATGTTTGTCGACGCTCCAGAGGAGCATGCGCCTGATCCGGGCGTGTGGTCGAACATTCTTAAGGAGCGCGAGCGGCTCGCTGCGGAAGAGGCCGCTGCGAAGGCAGAAGCTTTCGGGCGTGGAAGACGTGCTCGTGGCAATGTCGACTACGCTGGCGCTAGAGAGATGGAGGGTGATAACGCTGATCTAGGCACCCCTAAGGACAAGAAGCAGAAGGATGATGATGAGTCGGATACGGACTTTCAGGCTGACGACAGCGGTATGTATCCTGACATTATCTCGGGGGTGGTTTTGCGAAAAGTCGACATGCTGACTTCTGGCCTAGGCGCCGAAGACGAACCATTCCCTGGTGAGGAAAACATCGATATGGATGATGTCGATGTAGTAGATGAAGGTGCTAAACGTGATATAGGTCGCAAAAAGCATGGTAAGCAAACCCCTAATAAAGGCAAACAAACGCCTGCCGACAGCAACCCTGCTTCGGTATCCAAGTCCAAAGCGAAGCCCGGGAATTCAACAAAGCCCGCTTTGCAATCATCAACCCCGACCAAGCCTACGAAAGCCCGAGTGTCCACGAAGACTCCGCCGAACAAAGTGGCTCAGTCTAGTGGCACACGTGGCAAGAAGACTGTCACTGCGAAGGATGGCAAGAAGGCCAACTTGACCTCGAAGGCGCCTAAGGCTTCGGCGAAGCCTCGCGCTAAGGAGGCGACGGTCAAGCAAAGGAAAGCCAAAACTCCTGCGTTAGGCTCAAAAGAGGCTGGTGCTGCGGTACCGTCTCCAAATGCTGCGGTGGGCTTCAACATGCCTACTGCTGATGGAGTCGGCGACAATATCCAAGTTGCTACACCTGTTATTGACTTGACGGGCGCTGACAACCCGGCTTCGCCTCCGCCTGACACTCTAAACGCCTGAAATATCACTTGGAATAGATTGCAAAACAACATACCTTTGCTTACAGTCGACCGTACAGAAAAACTCCTGTTTCGTCGTGCAGTCGTGCCCCAGCCCCCGCCAGTCGGCGATCACGGCCTGCCCACTCCACCAGAACCTTCGAATCCCTCCTACCCTCAACAGCCACCTTCGGATCTCATCAATTGTCTCGCTTGCCGCACCCAACATATTATCGGCCGCTGTCCCCTCAAGCTAGCAGGCGTCGAACACTGCAATCTCTGCGGGATAGCGCATTTCGGGCATGGACGCGTGTGTCCTCATATCCAATCGGAAACACAGGTATGAGGCGGAAACACCTTTCTCTCCGACTGCTAGCCTATGTGCTGTCGAAAGAGATCCCTCACCACTGACTCTTTCCTTCATACTCCAGGTCCGCGCCATGCTCGAAGCTTTGAAGCATTCCAACGAACCTGAACATCTCGTCGCCGAGGCGAAGCGGTACTTAAGAGCTCTGAAGGGGAACCTCGTCCAGCTTAAGAAGAAGAAGGAAGAGAAAGAGCGGGCTATGCGAGAGGCGGAGGCTCAGGCTGCTTTTCAGTATGCTAGGAACCCTATCTGGCAGGTGTGAAAGTTTTACCATTTTGATGATGAGTTGCTCCTTTGAGACTGGAAGGCTAGAGTGGGTGAAAGCGTGGTGTTGATTGAATTGCGAGTATACTTAGTTGCCGACAGCTGGGAAAGCCGCCGGCGTCTCTGCGGTACATCTTGATTGAAACTCTGACGACTTTTGGAGCGCTGCCTCATGTGCTGTGTTCCGATAGTGCAGCAGGTACCTACCATGACACGAAAAGCGGCTGCCGGCGTTGATGAACAAACCTTGGTGCAGTTGGTCGATTCTGCATTTGGAAACCACCTGCACTTCCAGCGTTTGTGCCATTCGGTCTTCGCTTCTCTTGAACTTGATCTCATTACAGGTGTACTGACAACTAATCTACCCAGGTTGTACAGATCTGACGCCGACTGCAGTTATATACGCCCACCGCCAGCCTAGTTGCGCCATTCAAAGTATTCCGCAAACTCGGTGCTCTGTCTCAACCGGTCCAACGTTTGTTCATCATATTGCAATGCCACTTCTAAGCCTCTGCCGTCCCTCTTCCTTGGAGGCAATACCAAGCATCTGCCATCGGGCTTGCCTTCGGTGTCTCCCACCGTAAAGCGGAAGGCCTCACTACAACCGAGCCGGGGACCAAAGTCGATGTCGTTGAATGGAAGCTTATTCACGCACACAAGTAGCATATCTGGACCCGGCCATCTGTCGACATTCCAGGTCAGGCTTGTCGCTTTTGGCATCTGATTCAAAAGGCCGACGAGACGCCGAACAGCAGCGTTGTCTACGGCAGCAGTGGCTTGCTTGATGCGCAATGCGGCGTCAGGAAGCGTGGTCCGCCATCGCTCTTTGTCTGGGTCGGCCCTATACGAGTGGCCTAGAAGGCCTGTTGGCATTCGTGCAACGGCGTTCGGCTCGCTAAGATTGCCCCAATATGATGATGAGACTGTCGGGTTTCGCATTCTGGCTCGGGTATCAATCGTTATTGACAGCTTGGCCTCTGGGTACCGTCTAGAATCCACCTCTCGGGCTTGCAGCACGCTTGACCAGAGGAATGCGCCGACTGCCTCGACGACAGAAGGGCAGATGTCGTTTGGCCGTGTCAGCTTGTCCCGGAGTCGCTTCATATTAGGTTCGGAGATGTAGTATACTGCGTATCGCACCTTGGGCATCGGCGCATTGCCCCAGGATGTACCCTTCAGGGCGACTTCTGGACTGTCTCCAACAGAACCGACAGACCGCCAGTCTGGTAAATCCGACAGTCGGACCCCGCTCTCGCCCGAAACGATGGTATCTCGATCGATAAGCTCAAGTTGAGGTGAGCCGAGGGAGAGTGAGCCATTCGCGGCTGCCGCCACATTCCGGCCGAGCATCTTCTGGAACGTGTACGCTCCGGATCCATCACAGAGCAGGTGCTTTTCACCACGATCAGCTGCTGGCTTCCACGTGAATAAGGGAGGGGCAGGATAACGTACATGAAGCCGAGTACTTAGTATGAGACCACCAGGGATGCTTTATGCGGCAAAGCATCTCGTCAGCAATCAACTTTGACAAGCTTCCGCTTTGCCAGGTACTTACAAATTCGCTTGCATTGCAAGACAGCGTAGTTGTCCCCCTGGCAGTCCTGCCGAGGACAGGAGTAGCTTCGACTCTAACTTGTAATAGGGGAAATGCTCTCGTTCAAGGTCCTGGAAGCTCCCGTGGCGCCATTGCTCACAGGATTGGACTGAGGTGTAGTCTTTGAAGCTGATAGCCGCGCCAGTATCCCTCCCGTATACCAGTTCCAGTTCATCTCGGTCGCCCTGACGCTCTGCTACCGAGCATAGAAGTTCCGGGATCTGGGAAATGGTCGCCTGCAGACCTTGTTCTAAATTCCGGAAAATGCTCTCTTTCTCCTCCCCAGGCCGCTCCCGGAAGAAGAAGTAGATGATGTTGTAGTCTCTTGGAGCAATTTGGTCTATTGGTGATAGTTTTACCGGCCGGCCACATCTGTCCCGGTGGGGCTTGAAGGTGGAAGTCAGTGTTTCCATCGTATGGAGAGATACAACAAGATGAGACTACTCCGCACACGTGCGACCAACTTGGAAGGCAATATCGGCTTGCTGGCACCGACGAGGAGACTGGAGACTGCCGGCGGTCTTAGGATTGACCAGCGTGTGCCCTTTGAGGTTTTCAGCGTTGAGAACGGTTGAATGCATAGTAGTCCCCTCATAATGTCACAATGTGCCAAACTTTCACCGGCTCTTACCAGCGCCAGTGCGGAGAAGAGCAACCACGAACGAGTTTGTTGCAAAAAGGTGTCGATCTTGCTTTTCGGCATCTTGTCTCCGAAAAACATGTTCTTGCTGGTGAGAATCGATGATAGCTATCAGGAAAATGACTTCAGCGCCGATGATCTGTATCGAGGGGTTTGAGGAGGCCCCGAGCAGGAAGCATGGAACTTCCCTTCAAGTGCGGATGATCAGCAAGGGGCCTTTCTGATGCAGAATGGAGCGCCCTCCATGTGTCCTAGTACGGCAACCACACGTCGCGCGCTCAATCGGCCATTGGCACTGTGTTGGCGATAAGATTGCTTTTAGTTGTTTGTCACATGTGCTTTCCCACTCACAGTAAATGCTGTCTCTCGGAACACCTCGGCGAAAGGTTAATACAGTCGAACCTGACTATACCAATCGCCTCGGCGAAGGGCACTTTTATTGTTACGAGGGGTTATTACTATAGGTAGACTTAGTAAGCCTACAGAGACCCCTATTATAGGCATAAGACCCCCTTAATTCTAGTCGGAAGCCAGAAATAATACGGATCTAGGCTTATATCCGACCCCTAATAGCGATATTTAGCGGAGGGAGGGGGGAGAAAATCTATCGTTACACTTATTTAAGAGGTTTAACAATAAACAGGCGCGAAAATATCGGTGCAAGAGCTTCTAATCGTTACGGAGGGTTATTGTTAATCGGGAGATTGCTACAGAGGGGTTGGACTGTATAAGCTTGGAGGCGATCACCCGAGACCGGCGGAACTTCCCTTGAACTGCTTGAAAGTGTGGAGAGCCTTGAAACTAGACAAACGCAATTTGCGATGCTGTTGCACAAATTACCAACACGACGGACGTTATCATCGGCCTCGGTCATACATATGCGCGCTACCGTTGTCTCACGACCAGATCACCGCTTCACAGATGGGAAATCCAAGGCTTTGATTGATCGGAAGCACCGGCCGCCATGATAGGCTTCAAACAGCGTTTAGGACCTGCAGATCCCCCATGAGAGCCGGCGTTCAAGGACCCAAGGTACTGTTCAACGATCGACATCGCAGTTGGTCAAGACCGCTCCACTGTACCAAGGAGACCGAGATGATAATATCAATGTTGAGACGCTCTGCGGACTCATTACAAGCGGCGTTATCTGGCTCCTCACACCTTCACTGCCTGACAGCTCCCCGGACCTTACCCGGAGTCGTCTTGTCAAAAGCCTCATCTCGAGGTAAAGGACTCTCGGACAGAACAAGGGCCGTTCTCTATCGATCTACGAACCAAGGTCGTTTATTGAACACATGACTTTGACATTAACCCACGAACTGCATAGCGCGAAGATGCAGGCTTCAGTTTGTCGATCTGGTTCAGCCTGGGTTGAACCGGCCCATGCCCTCCAACCAGAGACAGTACAGTGCTCGGCGGTCGAAAATCTATGTGCCAGAGTTTATCCCAGCCCGGTCTGCTTCTTTCCTCTGCGGCCAGATGATGATGCCTATCAGCACTTTTGGCACATGCGCCAGGCTCTGAGCAGACTACTCTTTGAAATACCCATTCTTTCCGGCATTATAAGGGTAGACGATCGCGGTGCGAATAGTGTAGAGATACCCGACTCGCCGCGAGCTGGTACGAGACTGCACTTCCGCGACCTTAGCCAAGATGCAGAATTCCCGACTTACGATCAGCTGGCTCAAAGCGGCTTCCCTTTTGCGGACGGAGAAGGAGATGGTCTGAAAGAGTTGAGACCTGATCCATTCCCCGCTGCCCAAGATGGCGATCCAGTTGTTGTTCCACAGGTCACCCTGCTCAAAGGCGGAATCGCTGTCTACTGTGCATATTCACATCTGGTCGGCGACTTGGTGATTGGTCGAGATATTGTAGTACGATGGGCCGCCAACACTCGTGCCATAGCGGAAGCTGCTACAAGTGCTAAGCCCTCCCCTCCCGTTGAGTCGCCATTCGCCGCCGATCTAATGGACCGAAGCCGTCTCACCCCCATGAATAGCGATGTGTTATCAATTGAGGAACTTCAACGGCGAGGCAACAAGCTGGGAGCCTTTAAGCCTCTTGATCCGACAGACATTGCTGGGACCATGGCGGAGCTGCAGAATCTGATGCCAAAAGCTCACATACCAACAGCTGCTGAGCATGACGAAGATCGGCTGCGAGAGACCACAGTTGGGGTGTGGCGCTTTTCAACAAAACAGCTGAAAGGAATTCAAGCCATGGCGCAGCAGGGTGCACCCTCTGGAGCAAGACTGACTACCATGGATGCATTCACCGCTTTCTTGTGGCAGCGCTTCTTCTGCGCGAAGTACGGAGGTAGAGATACCAACGGCTCAATGCCTGAAGACTCCACATGCTGTTTCGCTGGAGATGTAAGGCGAAGACTAGAACCTCCACTTCCGCAAAACTATCTCCCTGCAGCTGTCGATGTTTTCAAAGCCAAACTTTGGAGTAAAGAGCTACTGCCTTCTGATCAAGCGAGCGGTCTAGGGACGACTGCTACGGTCTTGAGGCAGGTCAATGACAATTGGAACAGAGAAGAATACCTCACATTGCTCGAGCTGGTCCACCGCTCGCCGCAGTTGCCCTGTTTCATTCCCCGAGGACCCATGGATTTGCTTATCACGGACCACTCACGGGCTGCAGCTATCGTGTCCACAAGCTGGGGACCTGGCTTGGGCAAGCCTGCTGCGTTCCGCGAGCCGTACCTTGGTAGGTCGATACCCGCCGGGGAGATAACCATACTTCCTCGTTGGGAGAATGGTGATATCGAAGTCATGATCGCTGGTGAGACTGTGACCATGGAACGGCTTTCTTCGGATGCTATGATGAATAAGGCGAGCGAGAGACAATTTATCAAACATGATGTCCTTCACGCTGCAAAAAGTACGCATGTTGTGAAAGCCAGGCTGTGATTAGCACGAGCATGCAGAGGTTTATCATCCCTCATTCTGCATTTGGCACAGCCATCCAGCTAGAGGGTTAAGATGATCACGAGTATCATCCTTACCATCTCTTCACGCTTTCCAGCCGCACATTTTCCACTGCGGAGCCCGGTCTTTTTCGAGTGCATCAATGTATGCATATCTGGAAGCAGAGGTCCCAGCATGGGGACACATCGTACACTGATTCTACCTGTCACTCTGACGAGTACCGAATGTTGAACATAGCGTTGCGCGAGAAATATCATTTGTTTTCGCTGTTGTTCTACCCATTCCAGCTTGGCCGTACAGCAAGCTCTATGGCCACCATCATGCCCACGCACGTCTTCTGGTCGGCCACATAGAGGTAGCAAAATACAAGAATGGCTTACCAAGCTCAAAATCATACGAAGACTGGATCTTTCGCTCTTCTGCACTTTTGTATCCCAGCAGCTCAAACTTGTCACACATCTCTTCCATTGTCACAGCACCGTGAGAGAGACAGGCGATATTGTACTGGCCGACCTCGTGGTCGGTAGGATCTATTCCCGATGAAGCCTCGGTTGAGATCACTCTGTTTACGTCTGCATCTTGACAGTTTGCCATTCACTCATCGTCTACCATTGTTTTGGACCAAAGGTCTCACCGTCCGTCACCGTCTTTCTGATGGCCGTTCCGTGTGAATCCATTGTCTCAAACACTTGCACATTACCCCACCACTGCGGCACAGTGACTTCCGGTAGTGTAATGGCAAAGAAGATGACCAAGGTCGCGATAATGAGTCCCGAGTCTAACGCGGCGGATGTTATGTAGTTGTAAGTGCTCCACCAGCCGTTCCAACGCTTGCGGATCCAATAGTTGAAGAGCAAGCCGACAAACGCCCATGAGGTAAAAGACAGCGGAGTGGCCGGAGGCAACCATGCCATCGCACCAAGCATGACCGGGGCGTGCAGGAATCGCAGACGTCGGTGCGGGAACACTCTATTTAAAGTGAAGAACGCAACCGGCAAGAGAGCTCCAACAAGCCAAAAGTAGTTGAAAGAGGCGTATATTGACCCCGGACCAAACATCCGCCGAGGGCCGATGACACCCCAAGTAATGCTGGACGACAAGAATGTTCGGCCATTCGGACAGGTGAAATGACTTGGCTGTTCCGCGAAGCATACGCCATCGATACTGCCCAGAGTCCAGTTCATAACGGCCACCTGGACAATTGAAGCCCAGAGAGTCATGGCTACTTGCGCCCAGAAGGTTATTCTTGGCGGTACTTTCATATAATGAGCGAGCTTGAGGTCCTGGCTGTACGTCTGGGCTTGTCCAAGAACTATCGTACTGTAGACCTTGAAGATCATGACTCCGATTGGCTTTCCCGGTATCATGAAGCCGGCCAAGTACGGCGATATCCTATCAACAAGAGATTGATATGTCAGAGCCTCAGTGATAACTAGTGAGCTAGAAGCAGGTACCTACACATTCAGAGAAAGCATGATGTTTGTAATACCAAGGATCATGCAGCTGGGAATGATGAAGACGAGGGCAACAAAAAGCGATACGAAGTATCTGTGAACAGAGAAAGGTCAGCGCATTCGCTTCACACAGGATTATGGGTGACAACTGACGTCCACCATGGCAGCTGAGAAGAATATCCCAGTACTGTAGCAAGCCCAAATGCTGTCCCAAGTATGAATAAAGCAGCGTACCACCAGTCAGGCGCTTCGCGGTATTGGGACATGAGTCTCATATGTACATCATTCGGTTCTTGCTGTCGTGCAAGCCTGAAGCGGGCCCACAACTCGCT
This sequence comes from Hortaea sp. C3G1500-4, assembly GCA_022701445.1. Taxonomy (NCBI): domain Eukaryota; kingdom Fungi; phylum Ascomycota; class Dothideomycetes; order Mycosphaerellales; family Teratosphaeriaceae; genus Hortaea; species Hortaea sp. C3G1500-4. Next base: position 25,856 of record JAJVDI010000008.1, on the reverse strand, counting down.
CCGGTGGTAGACTATTGTGTGCACGATTGAAGCGATGAGCGCGGCGAAGCTAAGTCCATAGTTGAGAGCAAACGTCGGAGGAACATCGGCGAGTCCTTCTTGTATTTGGCAAGATCGAAGGAAACGCCGGGGCCGAGAATCTTGGAGACATCGTATTCACCCTGGATGTTGTCAAAGGTCGTAGATGTGTTGATTGGCGGATAGGCAGAGTAAAGGGCACCAGTGTATGAAATGCCTGTGCTTTGGATTAATTTGCGCACCCAGAAGGCTTCAAAATGACTTACCGATAGTAGTCAAGATGACAAAAATGCCGAGTCCTATCAAGGTGTTGAGGTGGGAGAACGTTGGGGAGAGCAGAGGGTCCTGGAGGTACGCAGTGACATACGTCCAACCTGAGATTCAAGTTTAGCCAAATATCCAAGCAGTCGCAACAAAAGGGCAGACCGACCAAATGTCAGTGGAATGAGAGACAGTCCTATGAAGCCGCCGAACAGTTGATTGATGGTGGCGTTGTTCGGTTCAATCCAGGTGACAAAGGAGAAGACGGATAAGCCCTGCCAAATGACACCCGGGAACCAGTAGTATACAAAGGATCCAGATGCGACATAGACGAAGAATCGATAACGTGAGATCTTCCAACCATTAGTTTTGGCCGGGTCAGACTTGCTCTTGTCGTGTAGTGCGTATAGCAAAGTCGTGATTGAGAAGTTCGCAGGCCATATCAAAGCTGCCGGCCAGACCAAAAAGCGTCGAAACACACCAGCTAGAGCAATTCCTGTGACTTGGGAGCTAAGAGTGAATAGAATCTGGAAGCCCCAGCCCATGTCTAGATTGTACAAAGGTTTTGCTTTGAGAGTCAATAAAGCATCGGTGCTTTAGGCATAGCCAGCCGTGACATTGGCCATTATAGTGATTACCGCGTGTTCTTTGATTGTAAAAGGACGAGTATTTAATTTCCTCCAACGCCAAGATCATTGCTCGTTTGCCCAGTCGGCATAACTTTGGCCCAAAGATAGCCGACTGGGTATACGAGCAATGGTATAACGACCGTGGGGATGGTGATGGCTGGACTGTACGATGAGTACCATTAGCAAAGTCACGAGTGCCATATCGAAGGCCGCGGACTTCAGTCATTCAGACTTACCTCCTCATGCTGAGGAACATGTTGATACCAGCTGCCGCCGTTACGAAGATGAGCCCCAGGATCCATGCACGTATAGTGTTTGCCACCTCTTCGCCATCTGTCTCACGGGCAGCAGCTCGGACAGCCTCGTAAGGTGAGCCTCTGGTTAGACGATCTTCTTCTTCGAGCGCCTCCTCGACATTGCCAGTCTTTACAGCTTCATTGAGCACCTTTATTTCCTCAATTGGTAGATTTGGATCGTTCTGGTGCGAGCGTTGTAGCGAAGAAGCATCTTCAAGTGCCTGAGCCTCGACGGTCGACTCTGTCTTGGTCTCGGGCATTTCTTCGATCTCACCATGGCTAGTCCTCGGGCATGTGGTCCTGAAAGGGTCGTGGAACTGTAGTGTCATATTATGAGTAGCGAATGAACAGCAAAATGAGGTAAAAATGCAAGATCAGACAAGCCGTACGAGCATGGAAACCGTTTGAAAGATGACCTTGCGCTTAATGTGGCACGGAGGCATGAGCTATACGCTGAACCACAACCCTACCTCGCTTCCATGGCGAGAGCTTGCCGATCGTGCAAGAACATATCAAGGTTACAGCACCATGTATCAGTTGTGCCATGAAGCCGCAATGTAATGTAACCAGGCAAGCTTTAGCGCAGTCTCTCGTATGCAAGATAAGAGTAGCAAGCTTTTGTTGTCAACCGGGTGGTATGCCGAGAGGCGGATAGGCCAACTCTTAGGCGGGGTATTGTTCGCATCCCGTTCATAAGAGGAGATATAGGCGAAGCGAATGATGGAATTGCCAGGCACTGGTTGGTTCTTGATAGTTTGGCTATTGTCTTTGCGCAAGGCAGGCCGTACTCTGATTTCGAAGTAATGTTTGCCTGGAGCCACCGATTTGGACATTCACCATGAACAACCGCCTTAGCCACTTTCGAAGATGCTTCGGTTGTATCCTAAAGATCGTAGAATCTCCAAGAAGCCCGATGTTCTGGCTCTAACGGGCTCTCATGAAACAGCGATCTCAATACCTCGATCGGCATCTCGCCCTCTTTCAAGATTCGATCGTGGAATTGCTTCTCTGTCATACGACCTGCATTCACAATCTCCTTTCGCAAAGCGTAGAACTGCAAGGCTCCCAGCATGTACCCTGCCTGGTACAATGGTGAGTAACTCCCGCTGAAACTGCGGTGCACTTCACCTTCAGCCGTCGCCCTTTCATGCCCAACTTTTGCTACCAAGTACTCAACGCAATCCTGGGGAGTCATCTCCCCAAGATGAAACTTAAGGCTGAAGACGATGCGGGCGCAACGGTGCATGCGCCAAAAGAGCATTCCAATCTTGTCCTCTGGCGTGCTAGCAAACCCGCGGTCCCATAGAATAAATTCCCAACAGAACGCCCAGCCCTCCATCCAAAAAGGTGTGCTGAAGAGACTACGATAGCTTCTGTAGCGCTTGATCATGTGGTACTGCAAATGGTGGCCAGGCACAAGCTCATGGAAGACTGTACTACGGGAGAAAGGTCTCGAATTACCGCGCATGCTCATCAGCTTATCCTCATGGCTTATCGTATCCGTCGGATACGAAACTATGATGCGCTCACCGCCGAGGAAGAACGGATTCTCTTTCTGACGTTCTGGGCTCATCATGTCCGTTTTCCAGAACTCGGCTGCAACATCTGGTATCGTGACCATATCGTGCTTCTTCACATAATCGATAGCTTCTTCGGCTAGCTCGCGAACGAGATGTGTTTGTTGACCTGGCCTCACATACATGTTCTTCACGTGCTCCAGTGCGACTCTCCAGTTTTGATCATAACCAAGGTCGTTCGAGGCCTTCACTATCTCAGCCTCGCACCATGCATACTCCTGCTCAGCAATTCGAATGAGCTCTTCAGGTGTGTAAGCGATGAACTGCTCGTCCAGATCTTTCAAGATGGCTTCGCGGCCGGCAGGCTGTCCCACAATGGCGTCCTTTTCTCCTTCTCCGATTCCGAGTAAAACTTCTTTGAACGACCTTGCCAGTTGCGGAAGCAAACGCAAAATCTGTTTGCAAGGCGCGACGACCCACCAGGTGAACTCTGGATCGTACCCTTGATAGAAACCGATCCACTCCTCAAAAAACCTCTGCAGCTTGTGCAGGATACCAAGCGCTCTATACACCGCTAAGCGTTCTTTCTTACTATGGCAACGAAGGTGACCGCTCTTGACAGCTGTCTGCTTGCCTTCTATGTCCTGGCAAGCTGTAGATAGTATACCAGCTGCACGCTGGCCTGCCATGGGTGCCACCCGCTGCCTCTCTTCGACCAGTTCGACGAGAGTCACAGCGACAGGCTCGAGGAAAGGCTCCAGCTCCGCATTGCGCTCTTGAGTCGCATCGAGTCCCTCAAGCTGACGATCGAGATACTCCTTCAACAAGATGTAGTCCACTTGGCCTTCCTGATCAAAATGTGAGTAGCAGACGCTGGTCTATTCTGTGCGTCTGGCCCCATGGTAGGCCCGTAAGCGCCTCAATCGTGTGCGTGAGTAGCTGCATTCATATAATAGAACGACGTGATAATCTTTGACGTCTTCACAAATAGTTGTTATCAGTTGACTGATATCTACATCGAGGATCGGGACAGTCTGGGTCAAGTCTGAGCGGGCAGGATCTTTCGAAGCCGTTCCTAACACAGCAGTTCGGGTCATGATTCATATAAGACCCAATGTTCGTCTAGTCAAAATGGAATGGCCGAGATTCTGGAGCCGGGCGTTTCTGAGCGAAGGTCCGGTGGCGAGTTCAGCGTCTGGTCGGGCGGTCGGGCTTCGAGACCCTGAAGACTGGGCAGCGAGCATTCTTTCGTTGGCATGCAGGCGCTAGGGCAAGAGGATCTTTCGCCTATGCGTCGGTGCGTGTTCATCCTTCACCGGAAAGTAGAGGCGAAAGATGCAGAACTCTTCCATTTAAGCTGACTGGGACCTAGAAGAGAACTTGACTCAAATCGAACAGGACGTTTTGATTTGCTCCGACTCAACTTCCCACTTGAGGGCCAATAGAGTTAATTGTACTTTGTGTCGCGGTATGGGGCGGTGAGATATGTATGCGTACTTCAGTCAACGTCTTGCGTGTTCCAAATCTATGTATTTGTCTAGATGTAATGCCATTGAGCGTCCACGCTGAGACAGCTCAAATGGTGTATCTGTACATCGGATTCAGATCACCCATGTCAGCAACCTCTTCAGGAGTCTTGCCCTCCATCTTCCAACCTTCCTTTCCAGCAGCTCTGTTCTTGTTCTGTTTATGGAACCAGTACGACATAACGGCATGGATGCACATGCCCACGGCAAGCGTGGCAATCGAAGCCGAATAGCCGGGGATGAACCTGGGCTCAGTGCTGTCTGCGAACAAGAAAGGCGCCGCGACACCCGCGGAATTGCCAATGGTGATTTGCATGCCACTGGCATAAGCTCTCTTGCCGTATCGCGGGTTGTTTGACGCAAGCCAGGCAAAACCCAGCCCTACTGACGTATAACAACCGCAAGCGACAATGAAAGTTCCGGCGAACTTGACAGCCACGTCGCCGTTGGAGATGAGCATCGCGTATCCAACGATTGCCACGAGAAAAGCTCCCATGGTGAATGGTCCCCGAACCTGTAACCTGTCGCTTGCCCAACAGCTTATGATGTAGACGATCGCGCCGAGCGCAAACACGGGTACCGTGAGAGCGTTGGATTCACCGCGGTCGAATTCACCCAAGCGGTTGATGACCGTTGGAAGGAAGACCGAGAAAGAGTAAAGCATCAGGTGGGAGCAGAATTGGGCCAGACCGTACGCACTAGGCAAAATATGTCAGCATATTCGTGCAATTACCGAGGTGATTGTCCTAGTATCTGTACTCACTAAGTCTTCCAGTCCTTCACACCATCCATAACGTCCTTCTTTTGAAGATCTTGGCCCGAAGCTGTCTGGCCTACTTCCGAGGTGCGCAGCCAAAGAAGATCTTTGCGATCTTGTTCGGTCAAGAACTTGGCCTTCTCGACGCTGCCTGGAAGGATGAATGGGACAAATGGAGCGGTAACTGCGGTCGCAGCTCCATTGATGAGGAGAATCCATCGCCAGGCACGCCATCCAGCCGTGCCATCCATTCCCTCACCGATGCCGTAAGCTACCAGACCACCGATTGCACTGGAGATGGCGGCAGCGGAGAAGAAGTAGCCAGTGCGCAGTGCTAGCTCTCTCTTGTTATAAAAGATGGTGAGGTAGATGATCTATTGTTGACACTGATTAGTTACTGCACAACTGTCTAAACGTGATTACGGGAACCATAAAACTCACCACTCCCGGGAAGAACCCTGCTTCAAACTAATGGTGCTATTAGTCAGGTCTCGTCCACGAGCCGTCTGCAGCTTGACTTACGATTCCCAAAAGAAGACGGCAAGCAAGTAGACCGCCGATTCCTTGCACGAATGCCGTGAATGTTGCAATAATTCCCCAACAGAAAGTCAATCCGCATAGATAGTACGCCGGGTTCAGACGCTTGATAATCAAGTTCGAGGGCGTTTCGAAAATCTAGTAAGAAAGGGTCAGAACTCTGACCAATCGATTGTACGACATGGAATGCTGGAGATAGTACTTACACAGTATGTGACAAACAAGATGGACACGGCGAGCTGGAACTGGTTCGGTCCAAGATTCAGGTCCTCTTCCACGCCGTAAAGTCTGGCGGCACCAATGATGACTAGACACGTAGGGTCAGTCGTGATACTTTCTTCTCACAGAATCGAGCTTTCGTACCTCGATCCATGAAACTCATAAGGTACATCCACATAATCATAGGGAGGATTCGAATGTCGAGCTTTCGAATGAGCCTGAATGACGTGGAGGTGTCAGTACGCCCGAGATTATTAGCGACAACTTGAAACGGGTGGGTAAACCAACTTCTGTTCTCTCTCCTTACTCACGGTGAAGTGAGGGTCGGCTGTCTCCAGCACTTCCTTTTGGAAACCATCGTAGGCAGGAGCAAGGTCAGTCTCGTTCGACTCTACCACGTTCTCCCGGTACACTGCTCCTTCTTCCTTGCCCTGTGACAGGGACTGATCGCTCGAGTCGCTGGCGTTTTCACGCTGCAGCGTGTCTACATTGTGGGTTCCGTGAGAGTAAGCCATCGTGCAAGAGCGTGAGCTGGGTCGTGTAAGGAAGAGGATCGCTGAGGGACACAGGTGGCATTATTTCACCGGAAGGCATCTTATATAGATACCACATACGGTCCGCATACGGTCCGCGGACCTCAGATATGTCGGCCGTGCCCATTTCCTTGGCTCTTGGAGATTGTTGATAAAGCTACTAGTATGCCGGACGTTTGCCCAGAGATTTCTCCATTGGCGCCAGAGTATCTGACGAGTGCAAGGCTGGTGTGGCTTCAGAATAACATGCAGGGCAGTTATACGTGGATCTCAGCACATGCGTCCCGCGTGAGTCCCACACTCTCGCATGTCTTGACCCCCTTACCCCAGGAAAGTTTAAAAAGGCTCGGGGGTTGAGATGTTTGGCTAGGCCCACCTTCTAGTCATACGAACATCATGAGCACGGACATGCGTTTACGCAGAACGTTGGTGTCCCTGGGTTTGGCGGTCCTAGAATGCGCTGGAAGCCATGCGTGCGAGTCCTGGATGGTTCATTTCGCAGTGAGTGACGGGGACAAGACACAAGAAATGGCTGTAGACACGCCCTGGTATGCTACTAGCAGCGGTCCTCGTCTGTGTCCAAGTCGGTACCGCCGTCGCCTAGGTCTGTCCAAGGGATTGCGATAGGTCCAACTGCGCCGCCGGATCAGCGGAGGCGTAAGTGCCAAGGAGCGAAGTCTATATCCAGATCTTGGTACCCCATCTCTCCATCTCCCCAGATACTTGGCCTCCAGGAATCTTGAAGGCTATTTTCCCTGGCACGGGAGGAGGTACCAGCTGGATAAGACTCCATCGTGTAAGGCTGAAGAGACGAGTGTCTTCATGACGCCAGTGCCACGAGGCGTAGCATCCGGTCGTGCGGACGGGCACATGGGTTGAGCCTCATGGTGCTTGGAATGCGCATGCAAGGCTACCTTGGCGCGGGTTGTGCATGAGAAAGTTGGAAGAGGAACGGTACCTGAATACCTTTTGGACCAGAGCGTCCAGTCGCGCCCGCATGCGAGCAGTTGAGCTGGACCATTCTTCACTCCACAAAAGAACCTCTTGCCTAAGAGGCCGTAGTGTCCAAACGTGCCACCTGCATGTAACCCAGGGCGCCAGGTGTCAACCCAGTTGAACCGGTGGGATGCCTCATGCCAACCGAGGCAACTTCGGCTTTCGCCCTTGAGATGGACGCCGCCACCTGCATTCCCGAACCGCACGGGACGGTGGGACAGCCATGCAGCCTTAGGCACCATTCCTCATGTGCTGGCCGCTGCGTGATGTCATAACGGGGCTACCCGCAAGTTCCATCATCGGGCACCTCACAGCGGAGCGTCGACGAAAAATCCAATGCAGGTTCATAACACATCTGTGGCTGTATCTTTGTAACGGGTGCACGTCGCTGGCAAGCAAAAGCGTCACTACAGCGACGGGAACTCCAGCTTTTTCCACTATCCAAATGGCACCCCCGTCGGCCGACCCGGCCGCATCTGCTGGCCGTCCGGTCTCAGTCCTCTTCGTCTGTTTAGGCAACATTTGCCGGTCTCCAATGGCCGAAGGCGTCTTCAGAAATGTCACCCATTTCGGCACTCCTCAGCAGCATCCCTTGATCAAGGAGATTGACTCTTGTGGGACGGGTGCCTACCATGCAGGCGACTCCCCCGATCCGCGTACCATGAGCGTGCTGGCAGACCATGGCTTGACCGATTACAAGCATCGCGCGCGCAAGCTGAGAACGCCTGAGGATTTCCTCCGCTTCGATTACATCTTGGGTATGGACCAGGATAATGTAATGGACATCCGCGATGAAGCGAAGAGGGCTGCTAAAAAGGGGTTGGTCAATCAGGAGGAAGCCTTGTCCAAGGTGCATCTGTACGGGAGCTTCGGCGGCAAGTCACAGAAGGAGCAGATCCAAGACCCATACTACGGAGCAAGGGACGGTTTCACCATCGCTTACGATCAGTTGAGTCGCTTTTCAAAAGGCCTGGTAGCGCACATCGAGCAGGAGGCGGCAAGAGACTTGGGCAAGACCACCGCTTGAGGCATCTAGTCATTCGGATGACTCCTTGAAAGGCCGGCAGCAGGCTTTCGGAAATGGCAAAAAGGTAAATTGCGACGTCGGTGTCATAGGCATTCTCCAGCCCGTGGTCGAGTCCCGTCCTTCATGCACATGCGCAGTAATCATTGCATATATTCCACGCCAAGGCTGATTACTATACCGTGTGCATCGCTCCAACATGCCTGGCATGATCCGACGAGATGACTAATGCAGATATCTGTCAGCACATGGCAGGTTCGATGTTACAGCCGACGGCTGCATAGTATAGATAGTTCTGCTCGGCTCGCCAGCAAAGCATGTGCGCAATCAAGATCACTTCAACAGACGCCGTGAAGCAAAGCGATATTTTAACGTCCGAACGGTTCACTTGCGAACACCGCTCAAGCCACGAAATCAAACAAGTTTGAAAGTTAGACCATGTCATCTCTCAGCAATGTCACCCTTTTTGGTGCCGGAGGCACGAACATTGGCTACCACCTGATTCGAGCTTTGCTTGCAGATGGCGCTTTCCAAGTTACAGTCCTTGCTCGATCGGGCTCAACAAGTTCCTACTCGCCTGCCGTGAAACTCGTAAAGATCGGCGACTTTGAAGACCATGAAGAGCTCGTGCAAGCTCTGAAAGGGCAGGACGTCCTGGTATCTTGTGTGGGACCTGGAGCATTCGCCGTGCAGAATGTCTTAGTCGAAGCTTGTATAGTAGCGGGAGTTGCAAGGTTTGTTCCAACCGAATGGGGCTTCGACAATGATGACCCGGCTTGCCGAGAACTGTGTCCGTCTGTCTTCGGCGCAAAGGGCAAATTCGTGGACGATGTGCTCAGGCCGAAAGAAGGCGATTTGGAGTGGACAGCTGTAGCGAGTAGTATCTGGCTCGACTGGTAAGTCTTTTCGCCTCCTCGTGAAGCGAGTGACGAGAGTAGCACCCGCTGACCCCCTAATACAGGGCTCTCGATACCAAGTTCCTCGGCATTGATCCAGAGACGCACACTGTGAAGGACTGGCGCGATGGCTCTGCCAAGTGGTCCGCGACTACGCTCCCGTACACTGCTGCAGCGGTGGTGCAGATACTCAGAAATCCTCGCGCAACAGCCAACAGGCGAGTCTTCCTCTCACCTTTCGAGACTTCGCAGCGCGAGGTGGTTGCCGAGCTCGAGCGCCGACAGGGTCTGACATACGATGTCTTACCTTTCGATGCCGACGCAGAAGTTGCAGCTGCTAAACAGAAATGGCGCACGGAGAAGGATATGAGCAGTATCTATGTTACCATTCCGGCTGTAGTGCTGTTGCCAGAGTATGGAACGGCGTTCCAGACCGCGGCGAAATCTCCCATTGCGGAGAAGATGGAGAGTATGAAGCTGCCTCATATCAGTGCAGCTGAAGTAGTCCAAGGATGGGTCACAAAGATCAACCGCGTGAAGACGTGAGATCCTTCTCGTCTACCTGGTTGTTGTGTTCGGCGAACGTGGCATTACTTTAGGAATGTCTCTTCTTTGCTCAGGCTCGAACGTCTACCGTCTCCTTTGATCGAGCCCCATAGAACCCAATCTTCAATCTTGTCTTTTCGTTCATTCATGTCAGGAGTCTAAGTGATGCCTTGCACCCGCAAACATGTTAGTAGGGCCCCACTTTGCCCCTCCTCCGCAACTTGAACTTTGTCCAATGGATATGACGTCGATGGTTGACCTGACTTACAAATGTTCAATTGGAAGACATTTAAGCTGTACCTCTTCCGCCTTCGACAGCATTTCACGAAATACCAAACCAACATTGAGCGACTCGTGTAACCTATCGAAACAACCGACATGTCTGAGAGCGAAATCGTCCTCTTCGACCTGCCTTCGCAGGAACCAAACCGATGCTGGTCATTGAACCCATGGAAGTGTACGTATGCTGCTAGTGAAATGATATCGATTCAGAAAGGTCTTTACTAACACCGAACAGCTCGGATCGCTCTTAACTTCAAGGGCCTCAACTACCGAACAGAATGGATCGAATATCCTGACATCGCCCCGAAGTTCAAAGCCCTCGGCATCCCGCCAAACCCGAAAGATGTCAACCCCAACTTCGAATACTCCATCCCCGCCATGCGTATCAGCGGTGGCGACTACATCATGGACTCCCTCGCCATCGCCAAAGCACTCGAGCAGCTGAAGCCGCAGCCGTCTTTGCATCTGAACAACGGCTATGTAGAGCGTGCTCAGGCCGCACTCGGCAAGACTCTGATGCCGCTTCGTTTCGTGGCCATGCCTCGTGTGCCGCCTATGTTGCTTACGGACAAGAGCAAGGGTTACTTTGAGGACACCAGGGAAAAGAGCTTTGGAAAGCCGCTATCGGAAGTCGCAAAGTCGGACGAGGCAAAGAACGCCTGGACAAACGCTCAGCCGGGTGTGGAGGAGCTTCAAGCCCTATTGAATGAGCATAAGGAGGGACCATACTTGATGGGTACGACGCCAAGCTATGCCGACTTTATCCTCGCCGGACTTTGGCGTTTCCTCGAGTTGCTTGACAAAGACGGCGATCTTTTCGGCCATCTGATGAAGCAGGATGATTCTTTCATGAAGCACTATCAAGCCTGCAAGCCGTGGATGGAACGAGAGAGCCGCTAAGGCTCAGGCGGTTTATCAAACCCAAACCTTCCTCAATCTTGCATTTGTAGAATACATCCACCCACCAGCAACAATAACGACGTACTTTGAACACTCATAAAAGTAACAGTACCTTCCATTGAGCTGTCAATTGGAGATATACGTTCCGTTCGGCCACTGGTTCTCAAGTTAGTGCTACGTACTCTGCCTAGATAGAGGACAAGTGAGTTGGTCTTACCGAGCACTGGTAGAAGAACCCGCATGACGCATCGTATTCCTCTGGCTCTGGACCGGCATCGTTAAGCAACAGCGCTGAGACGCCATGCGCAGGGAGTTCCATGGAGATGTTGCTGGAATATCGGTCAGTCTTTCTCCGCAACAAGTAATCATGCATGGCCATTCTCACCGGACAGCAATACCGGCATTCTCATGAGTCCATAGATCATATACTGAGTACCGTCGCCCTGCACGAATCGCCCAGCTTTCAGTCAAGTTGAAGCTCATCTGTTGGGCAGTGTCTTGGCTGTTCAGTACCATGAACACAACACCGTAGCTCGAGTTACCAGACCAGTATTCAGCAGGATGTGTAGCATTGAAGGTGTAATTTGCGTTCACACCCCATCGGAAGGGGCTGATGCTTTCGCCAACATTGGGATCCTGATTGATCCTGATTAGGTCACGATTGCCGAGAATGTCCAAAGATTGCTTTGAAGCTTTGGTGAGATCCGTTCCAATGAACAACGGAGACTTAAGCAATGCCCGAGCCGTGAAATGGCTTTTCTCTTCCTCCTAAGTCAGATTTCCAGGTGAAGTCCCGATTCCATTGTTGCCGACTTCCAGCATATCCATATCGTTATGACCGTAGAAGTCAGAGGCTCACCAAAAGAAAGCGGCCTCGTTCATGATTGCCGTAAGTGCACTCCAGTAGGGTTTGATGTCGCCATTGTTCCGCCAGGACTGGGCGGTTCGACGACCCCAGATGACAGGTTGCTGCCATCCCCATTCGCACAGACTGTACTGGAAGGTATTGTTTGTATCCTGCGCGAACTCGGCGATAGCATCTGACATTCGCTGAAAGCGACCGAGCATATTCTCCTGGGTGATATTGTCCGCCGGAATGTCTCTTCAGGTCAGCATGTCATTAGGTAATGACTGTTTGCGCAAGTCCGACTTACAACAATTGTCATACTTTAGATACGACATTCCCCAAGAATGCCAGGTTTGCAGATCCTGGAGCTCTCTTCCCTAAGAACCAGGGTATCCAGCACATGTCTGGTACCCGTTGTCGCCATAGGCGGCAAGCCGTACTTCGCATGTGTTGACTTGCGATGACAAGGCTTCTATTCCATGTGGGGATTTGACGGGATCCGCCACCATATGACCAGTCGCATTCCTCTCCTTCAGTGCATAGCAATGGTCCAAGATCAATGTGTTATATCCAGCATCAACAAGACCTGTCTGTTGCATCACGTCGACTTGAGCTGCCAGGAGGGAGGCGTTATAGTCGCATCCGAATGCATTGAAAGTATCATATCCGAAAGCTGGAAGTCTTCCAACGCCATTGTCAAGCGACAAGGCCCCTGCGACGGCGAGTAATGAAGTCCATATAGTGCGATACATTCCGTCAATCTCACCTGTCGAATCAAACTGCCGGAAAGCGGCTTGAGTGTCTGTCACAGACCCCAATTCGACGGACACCGGGACATGAGAGCGCTTAATAAATAAGAATACCTGAACTCGATGTGTTTCTCCGCACAGAACATCCCCTTGGAGTCACTTCAGATACAACCTGCATACGGAAAATCATACTCCCGTGGTCCGTCTGTCCACTTCCGCTGTCGAATATATTTCCTGTCAGTCCAGCATCGAGTGATCTGTGTGCAGGAGACTGCTTGGATGGCTTTCACAAACCGCAGGCGTATCGCGACTCGTTTAATGACGGTCACAGAAGACCAAGAGACCCTATTTGGCAGGCATGCCCATTGACCAGGTAGTTACTCGAGTATCTCAGCACGCCAGACCTCGCACAATTCATCCCATCGTGAGCAAGCGGGGCCACCGTCTCAAGTCCCCTACCTGCACCTCCACCTAACGAGATGCTGATCGCGGAGAAGTAGTGACTTGATCCGTGGTATGCTTTTGAGAATGCGGGGTCGGAGGTTGTTATAAAGATTGATTCTTGGTCGCTCAAGCTACAATGTCGAACGGTACAAGGGCCTCGAACGCCTGTACGAGCAACAACGTGGCAACCCGTTAGTTACGCATCCAGCGTTTTAGCAGCGAGGTCAGTTGAATTGGAAAAAACATTCCGACGAGGACGACGCAGTCGGAGTAGCATCACTTCTAGCCCTGTCGAGCCCCCGCCGTTCTATCTGCCTTGCTACAAGAACACACAATCCTCCATGTTGTTCGCGCCAAGAAGCATCAAGTGAACTGCGAACGCCCATTGGAGATGCAAGGATTAAGCGAAAAGGAACGTGCATCAGACAAGTCCAGTCGACCCCGCCTCGCTCGCCCCGACCCTCTCGATGCTGTTGGGCCACATGCAGGCATTGGCTCGATTGGCAAGGTCATGGCTCGGCACTTGAGAGGGACTGAATCACCGAACGATGGCTCGCATGCAATAATAGATTAAATGCATCACTTTCCCAGCACTAGGGAATTGATAGGGCGGAAACATGGTCCCTTTGGAGCTCGCGAAGGGTAAAATTACTAACATCACAAGCTAAGAAAATAGGCTATAAATCTCCGGCTCAGCCATTGCGGCTTTCCCTTATCCTTAAAACAACTACCCTCGTCTTAAACCCTCGACATCTTCGCCGCCAAGAATGTTACAGAGGCAGACCTTCAACCCCGGTGCTTCGTGTTTCGCGCTATGATTCCAACAGGGCTTTTGCGAACTACCGACTGGATTGACGTCCCCTTGAACGTCGGTGTTCCCATCGTGGAGCCTCGAAAACCTGAGACATGCATAGAATTACTTGGCCAAATCCGCCAGTCGGACTATACCGGTCAACACATGCTCATCTACCCAGCTGTGTCGTTTCATGCTATACCTGGCTGGCTATCATGCGTTTGATGTCGAAGACAGAGTCGTGCAGCAGACCCTCGTCACCTTGTAACTCCCGACAACTATTGCCGGCAGCTCGTCAAGAAGCCTTACACGGGGGCTGAGATACCATAGCGAAATCTATCCAATCGACCTCCGCGCAGGATTTGATCGCGTCTTTGTCGGCCAGAACGGTATCCACTGCCGAGCACTTTGAACATCGCACCAATGCAGATCCCCCGCGTCTCGGTGCTCAACAGTGGCTCAGGATCGATCATGGGCTTTCTCCGAAATCAGATGAGTATCTAGATTGGTGCAGTAGCATACTGCCAAGATGTCAGCTGCAAACCCGCTCCTACACTGCCAAGATGTCAGCTACACTTGCGCTCCTACCTAGAGGTGCTTTCGATCGAGGAAAGACTAGTCAGCCGCTAGGGAACACGAACAAGAAGCTCGTCAGTCCAGTTGGTAATGTGAGCCTTCCTCGTACTGGTCGATAGTCACCAGTGGTATGTCGTTGTACTTCTAGACGTCTAGACTTACCCCGGGAGGAAAAGCCTCACCAAATGACTTAGTGCGTATCAAGTTGAAGATAGACAGGCTTGAATGCCTCGTTTTCCTCCATTGCCGATGCATGCAGCAACCATGCTTCTGCAAGGGTCCGCAGAGATTGATCCTTCCACTCCATGGGAATACCCTGTTCATGTTCCCCCACCGGGTGCATCGTGCAGGGCAACACTGTATCTAAAGCTGCATCTCAAACTCAGTAAACGAGCCAAGCTGTTACTGCAACGCGGTATTGATAATCATCTTGAGTGACCTGGCGGGAGCTGAATACTATTTAAACCCAGCAAATCTCAAGGTCTACTGGCAAGATTCAACAACTCTTACACTCACCATCGTTTCATTCCCACGTTCGAGAATGGCAGTCGCATCGCTGCCTGGAGACGAAAGTCTCGTTGATGAGAAGGGCTACGACGCTCATTGCATCGACCATGAGATTCCCACTCATCATGGCTCAGCAAGAACCAGACCTATGAGGGTCTTGAATCTTGGTCTGTTCCGAACAGGAACTTCTTGTAAGTTGTTTCAAGAAGCATTCCGTCACTGCACGCTCTCGACATCGCCTAGTGTTGCAATGTTCGCCCTACGATAAGGTTACTAAGATGTGCTCGCAGCGTTTCGGGAAGCGTTGAGCATACTCGGATTTCACAACATCTACCACATGTCGCACGTCTTTACCGAACGACCACAGGACAGCGAACTGTGGTTGAAAGCTTTTGACGCAAAGTACCGTTCGAAGAGTCCGCAGACTAGACTGACTCGCGAAGACTGGGATTCCGTGTTGGGAGATTGCGACGCAGTCTCTGACTTTCCATGCGCCGCTTTCAGCGAGGAATTAATCGATGCATACCCCGAGGCGAAGGTCATTCTGACCGTCAGAGACAGCCCAGAAGTGTGGTACGAGAGCGTGATGAATACGGTCTGGTACGCTCATTCCATGTCACCGTTTGCTTCTGGCAAAGTCCTCGGCCATCCATTGCTGGAACCTTGGCTCCCAAAGCTCTTTCGCATGGGTAAGCGGATGTTTGGTGACGTTTTTGACGGCTCGTTCCCTGAGAATGGAATCGATGTGTATTGCTCCCACGGCGAGATCATTCAGCGGCTCGTCGACGAGGATCGCTTGCTTGTCTTCAACGTCAAGGAAGGATGGGCTCCGCTATGCAGCTTTCTCGGATTGGAGCTCCCAAAAGATGCCGGTCCATTTCCGCGAGTAAATGAGGGGAAAGCCGTTGTTGACAAGGTACTTGCGAAGCAAAATGCTCTTAGAGGTTCCATGCGAAGAATCGGATATAGCTTACTGGCTAGCGTTGCTGTTTCTGCTGTGCTCTACACTGTCTATAGACCTTCATAGAGTATATGTCGGCGGACAAAAACGATCAAGCAGCATGGAGAAGATGCGCACTTTTGTTTCCGCTTCGTCATTCTCAAGGATATAGTTGATTGTAGCAAGGGCGCGATTGGTTTAACATTGATGGTGGCGATCTGCCCCCATGGAATGGAGTTTATGGCTAATTTTCTTCCCCCGAGGGTCTCCGTATATCCGTTAGGTCTAACGCAGCAGAGGACAACCCTAGCCCTTACTGCTATACTGTCTGGCTATAGTAATGAGTCCTACACGGCTTATAGATGACCCTGCATAATTTAGTATCTAGAACATGCTATAATAAATCTGTATCCGAGCGAAGTTAGGCTAATCTGCACCTATAGTTCGAGCATTTAGCATATGAATAGCCAGTGCCATCTCGATAGCGATGATCTAGGGCGGATGCGGTCCGTGGACTGTACGCTTAACGCGACCCATTCCATTTACACTATCCATTGTTGGAAGAGTATAGTACTGGGAGATAAAGAGAGCCACTGCGCGAGTTGATCTGGCATACACCATTTGCAAGTGGACGTAAACGTGGCTCTCAAGGTGATGGTCGACATGTCTGCTGAATCAGAATGTATCAATAAGACCTAGCCCTTCCCAGTCCCATATACTCTCCAAACCTCCTAAATCTAGATCCAATATACCTTCAATCCCCAGATTCTGAGCAAAGAGCACGTCGGGAGCGTCTTCCAAAGTGATCGATGTACTGTTGCCCTGGACTGGATTGATGGCGGCGGTGTTCGAGGGCTCTCCTGAATTCGAAAAAGGCTCGGTAGTGGAAGGCGATTTCCAGACCAAAGATTCCTTGGTCACGCACCCTGCTTGCGGTTGAAGATGGACTCCATGCTGCGTACGGGAATTCAGTTGTCCGTGTATAGACTCCTGTTCATTGCTTTTTGAGCCCACCTCCTTCACAAGCCATCTTAGGACTTCCGCTCCTCGCTTCGCTGAGCGAGCATGCTGCATAAGTGTATCCAACGCACCCAAAGCTTCCTGCACCTTTTGTAACAATTTTGGGCGCTCCGGAAGCTCATGACTTGGATCATGCATCAAGGCAGAGCAGATGAGCGTGGCGGTGTCGAAAAGAACAAAGATGACAAAATGGAAGTTAGCCCTGAAGGGATGCATAGCGCAATGTAAAGCTATGCCCATATCCATGCACTCGATGCAAAGCTGAACCGCTAGCCGCAATAAGTTCATGCGTTTGGCCTGCAGGTGTTCTGCGGCATTGGAGTTTGCCGCCAAAATCCGTTTCAAAGGAGTCAGCCGGGCCATGTAAGCGAAGCAATGTAGCGATAAACGCTGACAGACGAGCCAGTGAGGGTTCTCATCTTCGGTTGAGACATGGTCGCTCAAATGCAACTCTTTTGGTAATTGTCGCATCCATTTATCAATAGCACAGACCACCTCAAGCGCGCGATCATCATCTGTAATGCCATTGAGCGGACCGAATTGAGTGCTCAAAAGTCTCACCAATTTGAATTGCTCGCCCAAACTCAGTACGGGTGATGGCTGGCCGCTGCCACACTCATCCAGCAGAGGATTTGGACTTGGCGTATGTCCTTGGACTTCAGTCAACATGGGCCGAGAAAGCCATTCTGCCATTTGCCTTGGCCATAGTCAGCACGCTTGGTATCTCAGCAGGGTGAGTCGAAGGCGACAAACCAATCCCACACGACAATATAGCTCCACGTTCGCCTTCTCAATTCCACTTCGATCTCGCTGTGATGACATCTATTTGCATCATCATTGTCGATACCTTTCTGTGGTCAGCGGCTCTGCAAAAGGTGGAAGGGTCTCTTTGACGCTTACCGCATTCTTGCGCTTCTCGTACGGCAATCGACAGAGCGTGCCAGCCTTCGACGATCTGACCTCCGGCTTTTAACCAAGACGCAACTAACAAAAGCTGTGTCACTCGACATAGGCCACCGGCGCCAGGATTAAGTGTGTCGCCAACACATCTAGCTGCATCAAAAAATCGTAACGAAGCTGCTTCGTCCGTCTCTGCAAGGTCATATTGCAATCGCTGGCGTAAATCCGGCTTCAATCCTCTGACGGAATTTGCACACACTTGCAAAAGGAGAGCAGTCCAAGAGAGGGGCAAACATTGGTTGTCCATGCGAGCTGCCCACCAGGCATTGTATTCGCGCAAAAAGGTCTGTGGATGTATGCTGTAGTACTGCATGTTATCATTCTGCAAATAGCTCTGGACTAAGGCGTCTGCAACTTGTTTAGCACAAATTTAGCGTATCAATTCACCTGCAGGCATTGAGAGATTGACGCACCTGTAAGGGATCGGTTTGGGAGCTGACTGACTGCTTTCCACAGAATGCTTTCGGGCAAGGGGCTTTCGATAGGTCCATTTTCGCTGGAGGTCTGTGCAACCATGAGCTCTCTCGGTCTCGTCTTTCAAGCTGGAGGACGTACCTTGCTTGTGAGCTGTGTGAGGTTGAAATGATCCAGGCCTCCCCGATATCCTAATGAATCAACCAATCGTCCTACAGCCCCTGCATCAGAGGCTGCGCTCGATTCGCAAAGCTCGCTGGACGAGCTCTCAGTCT
The DNA here is from genome assembly GCA_022701445.1 of Hortaea sp. C3G1500-4. NCBI lineage: Eukaryota > Fungi > Ascomycota > Dothideomycetes > Mycosphaerellales > Teratosphaeriaceae > Hortaea > Hortaea sp. C3G1500-4. The sequence continues at coordinate 7,394 of JAJVDI010000008.1, read as the reverse complement.
TGTATAGCCTTTACGTGAGAGGTCAGCAAACAATTCGCTGCGGATGTGTTCCAGAAGCCCAGGCTTACTTGAGACGTTCTCGAGCGTCAAAGTGGCAAAGATGGCCAATTCCACGCTTTGCACAGTGATTGCAAGGCCATATCCTGTTACACTTCACCTGGAGGGTTACTACTTGCTTAATTTTGCCTTCATGTCTTACCCACAGGAATCGTGTACTGACCCTCTGTTTGCGCTTACGGCACTGTGTGCAGCTAGACCGAGGTTTGCCAGAGCCAGGGTTGCTTCGCTCGGCGGGCATTGCTAGCCCTCGTATTTTGACCAGTATTTCGAAGTTAACTTGGTGAGAGGCCTTCAAGATAGCTAGTGACGTGATACGCTGTTGAGGTGGCAATGTACGGAGGATGGCACCGAACTCTATTTAGACGTCATTGCTTGGCACATGGGCTACGACGCCCAATGTCGTGACACGAGGCCAAAGTCAATGTCGGTGATGTGGTTGGTAGGCTTCAAGAACTACTGCCGATGGTCAGAGCAGTTGAGAGGAGAGACCAGGAGCTTGCAGCGGTTGGTGGAGCTATGACAGAAGCTTAAGCTCGGACCCATATCTCCGATCAACGTAGCTATAACCCGACGATTTTCGGCTTTCATTGAGACGACGGCGCAGTATGCGCACGTATATGAAGGACGCCATCTCAGCCGAACATGGAACGATTGTCTCTTGTCTCTATCTTTCCCGTGCAACAAGATCCATCGACGATTTGACCCGAAGACATCGCGCGCGCTTTCAATTTACGCCATTGCCATCATTTTATCGCGCGGAACATCCTGGCTAGACAGACAAGATGTGCGCGCCCACCTCTACGGCCGCACAGAAAAGCGCCACCGACCCCGAGCCTTCAGAGGACATCAAAGCATTCATTGAGCCCTACGCTCAACTCTTCAAGAATGGTCAACGCAGCCCGGTGCTTCGTAACCCCTCTCAGTATGGGATGAAATACGAGGACATCTTCTTCCCTTCGCTCGACGGCATCACACTTCAGGGCTGGTTCATACCTTCACCAGGGAGCAAGAAGCTCATCATCGCCAATCACCCAATGACTTGTAACCGATACGGCTTTCCTGGCCACCTAGAGGGCTACGGTGGATTTGGAGGCTTTGAAGTAAACTTCCTCCCAGACTACAAGGCTATGCATGAAGCTGGTTACAACATCATCTGCTACGATCTCCGCAATCATGGAATCAGCGACACAGGCTGCGGGGGCATGTGCGGCGCCTTGGGGTATTATGAAGCGCGCGATGTCGTCGGATCGCTGCAATACGCTCGCTCCCGGGCGGAGACCAAAGATAACAGCATAGGGCTCATGAGTCGGTGCATGGGTGGCAATGCAACTCTGCACGCTATGACGCTATTCCCGGAACATTTCAAGGGCATCAAAGCGATGATTCTGCTGCAGGCGGTTAGTGGTCACGCTTTCGTAGAGAAGGGTGCAAGGGATCTGGGATTGGATGTGGACGCCACCGTAGCAGCTTTCGACAAGCGGATTCACGACTTGACTGGGTTCTATCTTGCGGACCTCACACCTATTCCTATCCAAGAAAGTCGAATCAACTGCGTACAGAGTTGATTCAGCGCCCACACAAAATTTTTGCCAAGACTGGGGTAAGAGGGCCCGGTTGATTCAGGCCCGGTTGATTCACTTAGGGTAAGCAAAAACTTGGTCCGATGTCGCCCAAATTTGGATATGTTGTCGAGAGCATCTTTGCGACAAATGTTTGTATTGGAAGTTTTGCTTAGAGTCGTACCGTTGCCGAGATATTGCTGCCGTCCCTTAAGGTAAGGTCGAGGAGTCCCGAAGCTAGGGTCGGCGAAGTTGCAAGGGTTCCCCTACACGAGACAGGAAGCGCAAGGCAGGTAAAGGCAACGCTAATATCGCAAGACAGAAGGTGCAGAGCCGTTAGAAAAGAGCAACAAAAAGTCGAAAAAAAGGTGTAGTCCATAGGCATCCTCGTCGTCGTACCTGGAGAAATTCGAGACGTAATGGCGACCGATGCGACGGAGCATTTTCATCATTCGAGCGAGTGGCACGTCGTCATCTGCAAGGAGTGTCAATACGCAGTATGGCCGAATCAGATCGTCGGACACCTAACAAACAAGCAACACGCTCTGCCTCGGAAAATCGCGCTATCAATATCGGATGAAATCGAACAGTGGCCCGGCATTGCTCTGTTCCCGAGTGAGTTTAGGGTACCCGACTCTGTCACGGTAGCCATCGATGGGTTAGCTCTCTATGAAGGCGGAATTAAATGTGAATTAGGCGCTAGAACGTGCAGATACGTCTGCCGCGATTGGAACACTGTAAAGAAACATTGGCGAGAGGTTCACGGATTCTCACCCGGACAGAAACGAGGCGGCTCCGGGCGATTAAGAAAGGAGGACATCGAACGTCAGGTTTCCCAGTCCTGTCGCCATGTGCGCTGCCAGCGATTCTTTGTACAGAAAGACCATTCGCAGTATTTCGAAGTGCAGTCGACTCCCGACACCGACCGGCGAGGGATTAGCCGTAACCAGGCGCAGGAGACGTGGTCGCAGGTGCGGGAAAGGGCGTGCTCGCACTACGACGAGATCCGTGCTAGCGACATCATCCGACCAGGCGAGGCAGACGAGGTCAACCCGTGGTTAAAGCGTGCAGGGTGGCTGCCGTATCTGGAAGGGTTTAGTAGCCGCGACATCTTGCGATTGATCGAGGAGCCAGCCGACGACGAGGCCGTCTTGTTAAGTCAGGTCGACGAGAGCGACACCGATGTCTTCCGCGAGCGAGTTGCCGCCGTCATCTGGCACGCCGTCGCCGATGTCGCCCGCATTAGCCAGGAGACGGTGTCCCAGAGCGGCGTGATGCTGCGATTCGAAGCCATCCGCACCGAGGTGCATCAGAACCTGTACCACCCGCTAGACTCGTATCAGACCCGCGACAGCATCGCCCGACAAGGCCGATACTGGCAACAGATTGTCATCTTTCTCGTCCGCGCCCGGCAGGAGCACGGCCGGCAGGCTCCGCCATTCAAGTTCAACCGCCGACAGGATCGGGCATATCAACGCTTAATGGCTGCCGCGGAGGCGGTCGTGACCCAGGGCGACGAGAGCGATCTGTCCGACGATTCGGATGCGTCTCCCGCCGACGACAGCGATGCCGAACATGCCAGCATCCGTAGCGCTCCGCCCCCGCTGCGGCAGACACTCACCGAGCTGCAGTCGGCGTGTCTGTCGTTCTGTATCGAGCTGCTTAATCAACGGATCCACAACCGCGAGTACGACATGGCGATGATCTGCGCACTCGCCGCGCTTGGGGTTAGTCCGAAAGGCAAAGGGTTTCGCGGTCCCGACACATACCCGTCCATCTTGTCGGCCGTGATCAAAGTCGCCCATTTCATCGTCGTGCAACAGGCGGACCAGCTTGGACAGTGGGACGACGAAGAATATAGCCCGGGCGAGAGCCCGTGTGAGTTCGAGGACAGCGGGTATGAGAGTAGCGGGAGCCGTCAGTCTCCCCGGCGGCGGGGCTTAAGCAGTTTCGACTGGGTGCGACGGATGATGGATTCGTTCATGGTCCGAGGGTGTGCGAGCCCGATGCAGTGGATGCTAGATCTGCGGGCGTACGGGATGAAGATCGGGATGAACACTACGTCTCCCGGGCACGTCGACTGGAGCAACGGCGATACACTGCAGTATAAGTCGCTCAAGTTCTCGATGGCCGACTTCCGAGGCATGGTCGCCCAGCTGCACCAGGCAACCCGGCGGGCGCTCGTCGAGGATGTCATGTTAACCCCCGCCGCCGACGACATCCCCGCTATCCCGTGGCAGCATCTCTACGACGATCCGAGCAACAGCGAGCCGAATTGGAGCTTTCTCGACGACCGCCGGTCCAAGCTGCCCGTCGACGGGCACGACTGGCTGTTCGACCGCATCGGCACCCGCCCGCATCTCGCCGAGCGCTTCGTCCGCCCCGAGACGTCGAGTGGCATCGATCAGGAACGGATGCGGGACTGGTTCCGGCAGGTCATCGCATTCCGGGGCAAGCTTCTGGCACTGATGCATATCACCGGCGGCCAGCCCGCGCGTGGCCCCGAGATCTTAAGCATCCGGCACCGGAACACCGTGCAAGGCGGACACCGCAATCTGTTCATCGAAGACGGTATGGTCGTGTTCGTGACCCGCTATCACAAGGGATACGAGGTGACCGGCGACGTCAAGATCATCCATCGGTATCTACCGCGGGAGGTGGGCGAGCTCGTCGTGTGGTATCTGTGGCTCGTCTTACCGTTCGCGCAGCGGATGCAGGCGATGCTCTGGCAGCAGTCGACGCTCTCCGATCATCTGTGGCCGACGGACCCCGACGGACGGAAGTGGACGACGGACCGGATGAAGCACGAGATGCAGCGGGCAAGCCGGGCCGGACTGGGCCAGTCGTTCAACGTCGCCGACTATCGTCAGATGGCGATTGCAATCAACCGCCGGTGGATCTGTAAGCCCGTCGGCGGTGCGGCGGACGGTGCAGACGAGGAAGAGGAAGACGGGGTGTCGGCCGACCCGCTCGCTAACATAGCCGACGAGCAAGCGGCGCATTCGTCGTCCGTCGCCGGGGCAGTCTATGCCCGCGAGACGCAGGAGCTGCCGGGGTGGATGGCCGGCCGGCGGCAGCAGTTTCACTTGATCAGTAGCAAGTGGCACCGCTTTCTCGGATTCCCGGCGCCGTCGATCAAATCCGATCTGAAGCGGAAGCGCTGCCCGTTCGAGACGGAGGCGGAGGATGCCCGGACGCAGCGGCAGCTCGCGCTGCGACACATGGACGGTCCCGCTCAGTTGCAATGGATGATGCGCAAGCCGGTCGTGATGCGGAGCGCGCAGGCGGAGGCGATGCAGGCGGTGCAGCAGGGCGAAAGCCCCGTGGTCGTCGTCATGCCGACGGGGTCAGGCAAGAGCATTCTGTTCATGCTGCCGGCGTTCGAACAGAGCGGAGGGGCCACGATCGTCGTCGTGCCGTTGAAATCGTTGCGCGCGGACATGATGGAGCGATGTCGTGCGTTCAACATCGACTGTGCCGTCTGGAGCGCTAGGCATGCCGTCGACGGGGCGTCGATCGTTCTCGTCACGCCGGAAAAGGCGCTGTCGCCGGAATTCGGCTCGTTTGTTGGACGGCTCCGACAGACGCAACGCTTGGATCGCATTGTCATCGACGAGTGTCACGTTATTCTCAACGATCGATGGGATTTCCGGCAACGGCTACAGCAGCTCGGGCTCTTGGCATATGCCGAGACGCAGATGTTGCTCTTGACGGCAACGCTCCCCCGAGCGAGGAGCAGAAACTGTTCGAGCGGATGTACTGGCGGCGTGACGGGGTCCGCTTGATCCGCGCTTCGACGGTGCGGTCGAACATCGCATACAGCGTGATCGATGGGCCGGAGGAGAGCCGGCCGCGCATCGCACTGCTCGCCGCGCTCGTCGAGAGCGTCTTGCGAGACCCGGAGCAGCTAGAGGGGAAAGTCGTCGTGATGTGCGAGAGCAAGCCCGGGATCCGGGCGATTGCTGAGTCGGGTCTGTTCCCGTGCGAGCCGTTTCACGCCGACATGACCGACGAGCGGAAGGACGAGGTGTTGCAGGAGTTTCGAGCGGGTCGGATCCGGACGGTCGTCGCGAGCAGCTCGTTCAACATGGGCATCGACATCGCCGACATCCGGCTCGTTGTACACATAGATGAGCCGCGAAGTCTGCTCGACTACGGGCAGGGTAGCGGTCGCGCTGGGCGAGACGGGTCCGCGAGTCGGGCGATCATCATCCGGGGAGGGTTGGGGTTCGGAGACGAACGGGTCAAGCAGTATATGGACCGGCATCGTTCGCAATGTCGTCGGATCGACATCGATCGATATCTCGACGGCGACGACGCCCGCGAGCGCTGTCAAACCGACGAACTACAATGCGATTGGTGTCAACAGCAGAGCGAGGCGGCGAAGATGACCGCGGTCAAGATCAAGGAGGAAGCGAGGGAGGAGCGGGCGGTCGTCGCATCGCAGACCCGGCAGCGATCGGTGCCGCAGAGCCGACGAACGATGGAGGTCCGTCGTGAAGCCGAGGGGGAAGAGATGCTCACGCAGCGGCTCGATGCTTGGAAGGGGATGTGTGTGCCGTGTCGTAGTCGCGGGTATGGTAGCATGCATAGCATCACGAAATGTCCGCAGGGGCATAGTCGGACGGCAGAGGAGGAGCGGCGAGTGTTGCAGCGATCGATCAAGTACCCCGGGAACATGGTGTGTTACCGCTGTGGCGTGTCAAAGGTCATCTGTCAGCGGTGGACCGCCGACGGACGAGTGCCGGCGACCGAGTTTGATCGCTGTCAATTTTTCGGGGTATTGATCGGGGTCGTCGTTGGGATCAAGCACGCATACCCCCCCGTATGGGAGCGGTGGCTACAGCAGATAGATCGAGGAGGGGTCGTCGTCCGTTCGATGGAGGAGCTCGTCCGATTTTTGGGATCCGAGGCCGAAAGTCGATCGGGTACGACAGAGCTCGTACATGCTTTCATGTGGTTAACGGAGCAGGTTTCGTAGGGCATAGGGGGTTACGGCTTTCGAGAGTAGAGGTCTCGTTTTAGGAGAGCGATCGGGGTCCGGTTTAGGGTAAAATTTAAAATTAGAGTTATAGTTTTTAGAATAGTACTATAATTATATAATTTAGAGACAAGAGAGCAGAAGAGTAAGAGACGCAATAGTCTTAATAGTATTTTTATAATAGGTTAATTTAGAGAGATAGAATAATACTTTAAGGTCTACTAGAGAGTAAATAATTAGATAGAATAATAGGGTTATAATATAGCCGAGCTAGAAAACGCTTAGAAACACAATAAACAAATAGAGATTTAAAAGAGGATATTATAGACCTAATAGATTTAGAGCTAGCAAATATTAAATACTTTTCTAGAAAGGTTTTCTTAGAGTAGGAATCTTAGGGTTATAATATAACCGAGTAAGGACAAGCTTAGGTATAGACACAAGAAGACTTGGTCTAAATAGCTATATTATAGAGTAGCTACTATCGAAGATATTTAATTTTCAATGTTTTTTAATAAAACTTTTATTTAAGTAGAAGGGTTAGGGTTATAATATAATCGAGTTAGGACTAGCCTAGAAATCAGGTAAGAAAGACTTAAATAGAAGGGCTATATTATAGACCAGCTACTATAGAAGATATTTAATTTTTGATGTTTTTTAATAAATCTTTTATTAGAGTAGTAGTATTAGAGCTATAATATAATCCAATTAGGACAAGCTAAGAAGTATATTAAAGAAGATCCAGTTAGAAAGACTATATTATGAAGTAGCTAGTTTAGAAGATTTTTCATATT